>CM032352.1:43998595-44734484 GCA_019023105.1 Diglossa brunneiventris | reverse complement strand
GATATGACTTGACTGAAAATGGCCTATATTTCCTTTACAATAACTGAAGTCTTAAACTGTGGATATACCTACATATTTCTGATAGCAATAGATAGCTACGTATATATAAAGCAGTGTTGTACTGTCTGTAAGAAATATTTCAAGAAAGAAAAAGTACAGAAAATTAATTGATGCAAACTGGTGACAGTTTATCCTCTTTTCTAGCTGATAATGATAAAGGCAAACATAAGAAATTTGTTTGTGTAAAATTAAGGAAAACAGAAAAAATATTTTATCCTAGAAACTTCACTGTATTACTCAATTGCTACCAAGGAAGCAAAATACAAATAATTCATCACTGAGTTTAAAGATGTGTAATATAAGTTTCTATTATCGTGTCAATTTGTTGAGATTTCGGAGCTCAGTGACATACTTAATTTACAGTCTTGGTATCCATGAAGTTGTGAGGCTGAGGCTTCACACTATGACATGTTCTGCTTCTACAGATCTTTTAAAATAAGCTACCTATTAAAAGTTACTTTTGTTAACTACCTAGTTTTATTAATAAGATATTGTGGGAAGATTAACCTAGACATGGCAGAGTAAGGCTCTTAAAGCTTGAACAATGCTTGTATTTCTTTCATAATGTGAACTAAGTTTTTAATTATAATATGTAATTGTAATTTAAAAAATAAGGTACATTTTTTCAGACAGAAGTTTTTTTCAGTCAAGCATACAAAGAAGAGGAAGGATTTGTATAAGGAGAAATGTGAACACAGTGCACTGTCAAACGCAATGATGAAGAAATAAAATTGGGGGTGGAAAAAAAGGAAAAGTGTATGACAGATTTATAAGTCATCAGAATTTCAAAGTTAATTTGGTTTCATTTTTAGTATTTCCTTGACCTAATTACAACTATTGTTTTGTATTCTTCAAGTGGATGTTGTTTCTTTTTCCTTATTCTTCTACATGGAAAATTATCTTTGTGAATCTGGCACTGATTTCTGCCATTCTCCTGATGTGGGGCTTAGTGGAAAAATAGGATATCTTGCTTGTAGTATGCTAACAGTTGGAAAAAAAAAAAAAAAAAAAGGAAAAGAAACCCAGCAACCCAGCCAACCAACCAAATGAAAGGAAAGTCCACACTGGAACATTAAACATTTTCCACTAACTAGAAGTCAAAATCGGCTAGAGAAATCCTTTTTCAGTGGCTTCAAAACTGTTCTGCAAAATATATGAGGTGTTTAGTTTTGAGTTTTTCTTGGAGGACATCCAATTTCCAGGTGTAATCTAAGACTCGTAATTTTTTGCTTTACTGCACTAAATTTGCAAGTACAGCTAGTTCTCTGGATCAAATCCTGTTTCAAAACAAAAGATGCCAGCATCTGATGTCAGTGTTGCTAAGTGCCTGATTGCACTTAACACCATCATGTGCTGCCAGATCGTTTGTCTGAGCTGGCTGTGATAGAACAGTTAGGTGTAATTTGCTATTAGAACACTGCTGAATGCAATAAGACATTTTTAAATAGTGCTAATGTTGCAGTTAGCTTTGTTTCATTTTGGTTGTGGCTTTTGGTTTATTTTTTTTTCAAAAGCTAGGTGATATACATGCATATAGGAACACTGGATTAAAATAAAACTTAGAAAATATGATCACCAGCTCTAGTCTGCATATGAACCACTTATGTTTTAACAGATCTGTTTTAAAGGGTTCATTTTAATGACTGAAGATAATAAACTTATAATGGAGAAAGGTGAGGTTCATGAAGGATGAAATAAGAAGTATTCACCTTCCTTGTTCCAAGTATTATACATATAAAAAATTACTGTATCTTTTTAATCCGTTAAAGAAATGTTTTCCTATTCCTAGAAAAAATTGTGAATTTTCCATTAAATAATTTTTATTTTGGAAATTGTGTATTGGTAGAAATCCTAGCCTTGCAGAAAACTGTACATGTACTTCTAAAGAAATGAATGTTTCTTGCAAAGAGAATATTTTTAACACGCAATCAGGACAGACAATGACACGGGATGGAACACTCAATTTGTTTTCAAAGTAGAAAGCCACTGCTCAGATTTTCTCTGTGTGACTTTAAAAAACTATTTAAACAAATTCACTATGCCACCTGTGCTACCATGCTGAGTATTGGATTCTGAGGTACAATTCTGTCTTTCTGGAACTGTTCTCAGTAACACATCTCTGGGATAAACCAAAGATTGCTGAAATGAAATTTAAAATACTTTCTTAAAATCCTTTGAGGAATCCCCTAATCTCTGGATAACCCATAATGCTCTTTTGCCTTTTTTTTTAAATTTTTATTTTGCCTGACAGATTTTTTTCTCCTAGGTTGGTTAAATGAACAAACTATAACTTTTAAAACCACCAATAAACTTCTCTGGGACACATTTCAATGCTTTGAGCATTTCCCTTGTTTGAAGGAGACATGCTTAAATTGATTCCTAATTTTACAAGAAAGGGGTCTTTATCAAGGAACACGTGCATGTCACATAACCAGTATACAAGAACTAGACCTCTAGGTATTAGCTGTGATACAGCTACTGTGAGAAGTGGATAGAAGAAATAACAGACAGACTTTTTTAAGGGCATCATGAAAACATGAAAGCATGACTCAGTCCTCTGCAGGCAACTAAGTAGGATTCATCTTACTTAATTCTAGACATTTACAGATGGAACTAGTCCTCTTTAATAGTCAGTGGCAAAATCGGGCATTCTTGACCTATTCTTTTAGTTTGCCTTGAGATGACAGAATTCATGGACTAAACAAGACTGTACTTTTTCCAGTTGTTTTAAAAAAAGTCTAGAAAAATAGTCCAAAAAATTCCATGTCTATACCTATGTCTGGTCAGCTGAATTGGACTTCCAGAAACAAAATTATCACATATTCCAGTGAAAACTTCTTAGCTATGTGGGAAATTTTTCCTACAATCATGGGAAGTATATTGGGATTTTTCATAGCCGGGATTACTCTGGCTTAAAATATCATTTTTAAAGACAAGTTAGTGTATACCATATTCTACTACATATTCAGTGACACAATTCATGTCCAGACAGTTGGCAAAGAAAGTTAACTGCTCCAGGAGTTATAAGCATACTCCTGAAGCCTTAACTGCAAGACCTTGATCATCTTTATTCTTCATGTCCCAGTATATTATACTTCATTGAATTTAAGCTTCTTGTTTGTGTGCTATCTTTTATCCTAATAGGATAAAATTCACCCAAATCATAAACCAGATAAGATGGCACCCATAACTTACTGCTGGTTTACTTAATCATTCTGAAATATGAGCCATATGGTCCAACAAAATTATTTTTTAAGAGAAACCCTGTAATAAGTTGCTGTGGTTTTAAGCTCAACTGGAGAAGACATGCCACATGGTCACTTGCCCAATCCCTTTTTCCCCAACCCACCCCAGTGGAATGGGGAGTAGAATCAAAATAAAATGTGTATTTTGGGATGAGAACAGTCTAATAAGTGAAAATAAAGTAAAATAGAGTAATAAAGGTAAATTGTAATAATAATGATAATAGAAAGGAAACAAACAAGGGATGCACAACGCAATTGCTCAACACCTGCTGACCAATGCCAGACTCCCCTTCCCAAAAGCAGATCAACCGCCCTTCTGGGTAATTCCCCCCGCCTATACACAGAACATGGCATTCTATGATATGGAGTATCCCTCTGGTTAATTCAGATGACCTGTCCCAGCTATGATCCCTCCAGTTCCTTCTGCATAGCTCCTCACTGGCAGAGAATGAGAAAAGAAGGGAAAAAAAAACCAACTTTGGTTTAGGACAAACAAAACCTATCAAGAAACAAAACAATAGTGTGTTATGAACACCATTCTCATCACAACCAAAACTCAGCACTGGAAGAGCTACTGAGGAGAAATTAACTCTACCCTTGCTGAAAACCAGGATATAAAATTTCAGGTGAAAATTGAACAGGAGAAAGAACTTTTCTGCAACATGTGAAGGATTGCAAAGGGCAGCTTGATACACCAAAACTCATTCAGACTCATGAAAAAACAAACTTTGGTCATTCCTGAATCACTCTCATGTCAAGGCAGTTGGCAGATGGCTAACACAATTAACAAGAGCAACAGGAATGCACAGCCACATAAGCTACTACTTCTGACACTTAGGATACTAACAGGATAATAATATCTTAGGTGGACTCTCATGCCCTGACCCTCATACAACATTTATAGCCATAATACACACTTATATTTGAACTTTCTGCCCTTGTGACTCTCTGGCCTTTCTGTGCCTGCACTGAATCTGCCTGCTGCATCACTTTTTCTTTCTCTCTATGAATTGAACAATCCTTTCGTAATTTTTAAATTAGGTTCTCTCAAAATATTTCTACATTAAGAATCAACCATTATTACATGGGTCTGTAAGATATTCTAGCAAGAATCTTATGTAACAGTAGTTCTAAATTACTCAGTCATTCTCAAGGAATGTAGGTTGAAATTTCCTTAGTAAAATATTGCCCTGAATTTAGCTTTAGGGTAGATGTGCTGAACTCAATCCTATTAAAAATTTTGTTATTTAATATTACCCTTTTTTTTGTTTTGCTTGATTTCTAAACTTACAGGTAATTTTTTATGCTTCCTTGCAGCCAAGATGCAGCATTATAAATCAAGTTTTTTAAAGTACCTCCTCTATTGTTTAAATATTGATGTGCAGGACTTGAAGCATCTCTCTTAAATTCCAGAACACTATGACATTTCTTTTATTTGACTTTGGCTAAGGAATTCAGAAGCTGAATATGAGTTAGTGAGCAACATCCAGGAAAGAAACAGTCAAGTCAGCTATAGCTCACACTGAAATACTGATGAATGTTTGAATTTCTGGCAAGTCTGTGTCAAGACAACAATTTATTGTCTACTCTTTTTCAGTTTGTTTCTTTAATTTTTGTGACAGTCTGACTGATATTACTACTCATGCATTAAGCAATTCCTGTGCAATTAAAGATATATACAGAAGCATTTTCTTTTGTTTTTCCTCTCTTCTGACCTTATTCCTACACATAACAAATGTACTAAGCTGCAAGATTTAACATAAAGAAAAACTGAGTTTTATTTCAGATAAAAAGTCAAAATTCAACATCAGTATGGATCAATTGCTGTCCCCTCAACTTGTCATACTAAGCAAACAATGCCTTTCTTTTTTTTCATTTTATTGGTAATACTCTTATTTCAGTTTCAGTTGTGTGATTTATCCCATCATGTTTCCATGACAGCAACTAGGTCATAGTTTTGTGACTGCATCATGGTGGGCAACTCCTTTTGCTTGTTTTCCCTGTCATGTGCAGTGGTGTAGAGGCGCTGCAGCTGGGCTATTGGCCTCTTCACCTATTGGGAGGAGCCTTCTCCAGCAGGAGGAGCCTTCCCTAATTCCTTTGGGACATTTTTATGGTATGTCCCTGCTGCTTCTCAAAGAGTCAGTGTTTCCCTGACACTCAGAAGTATATCCTCTTTCCCACCAAAACTAATTAAAACTTCTGGTTTAAGCCCAGCCAGTTTGCTTCCCAGAGCACTCTTACACACCTTGGTCAGGTGAACTCCATTCACCGTCAGTATCTCCACTCTCTCAAAGATGGATACAAGACCATAATACCCCAATGCTTGACTGTAGCACCAGCCACTCTAGTCATTCATCTGATCCATGTATCTCCTTCCTCCTGGGTCCCAGTCTCCAAATGGGAGGATAGAGAGCACTACGTGTGCTCTGGATCCCTTCAACTTCTCTCTGAAGGACATGAAGTCCCTTTCAATATTTTGCGATCTTCTCATTGAAGATCCTTTGACCCTATGCAAAAGAGCAGAAGTGGATGATAGTCCTGTGATTTTACTAGGCTTGGTAACCTTTGTGGCATTGCTATTGCAGGCCCCAGTAAGCAGCACACTAATTTGGAGAGGTTGGCCAGATAGCAAACAGGCCTCTCAGTGACAAGTCTCCACTTACTAACACCCTTTGTGCATTTTTTGGTGGTACTCATTCTAACATGAGTGGTTGATCATACTGACTTTTAACCCTGTTGTTTTCTTGGTCTTGACTGCATAAAGTGGCATCTTCTCCTTCCAGCTCCAGAGCATCCTATCTATTACATAAGGGCGCATTCATAGCAGGAGGGAGATTCTTCCTTCTGCTTTGAGCAGAGTTGAGAGTCCAGTCTTCCTTGTCTTGTGAATCAGCCAAGTCTATCAGTTCAGTTCTGGAAGCTAGGTTCTCTGCTCCTTGCGAAGACTTTGGGCAGTACTGCCACTCTGCTGGTGTCAGTGATTAATTCTGACTCAGTATTATGCATGATCTCCTACTGAGATCCCTAGTTAGAACATGTCTGGTGAGCTCTTCATACTAATGGGCAACCTGCTCAACAAAGCTTATCCATCTGGGCCCACTTGTACCCACAATACCCATTGTGGGTATTGTGAAACTGATAGGGTCATTGGGAAAGTACTGCTACTAAGAAACAAAGGTAGTAAAAGTAGAGTTCAGAAAATCCCTGTGTCTAATGGAGTTTTCTTTGCTTTTAATGTTCTTACTTACAAGAATATGTACGAGGCATTTTTCTTATTCTGAAGATTTCTTTATTTATGCTATCCTTTAAACTGGAGCCATTTTCAGGAATGATCTTTAAAAATATCATAAATGTTAGCCTGCTTCTGATAAAATAGATTTCAAGAGAATTTCTGAATTTTACAGTATGTATATGTACTACAGTATGCCTAAGTAGGAGTAAAGCCAGTGTCTGATTGGCTGAGAAAATTGGAAGAGTTTCCACACTTTACTTTCCAGTCAAATTGGCATTTGCAGATCTTTCCAAATGACACATCCTCTTGCAGACTGTGCAGTCACTTTTATTTCTGCATTATGGCAGCTGGTGCTCATGTCTGACATAAAAGCACATCAGTTTGCCTTTTCTGCTGCTATTGTCAGTATCAGCATTTGATGTTCTGTGCTGGATGCAAAGATTCTTTCAATGTAGAGACTGCTTGCTACATAACAGTAATTTGTTAATTTTACTGCTTCAAAACAATATTTTGACAGTTTATAATGTTTCCAAGTGTTCTTTTCAAGAAATTACTATATTTATTTTAAAACATTTCAACTGGTAAAATTGTGATCTTTCAACTTATACCTCTTTTTTTTCTGGGGTTTTATCAATATAATGCAAATAAATATTTGTAAATATTTAACACATTAATTATTTTTCATTCTGCTAAGTCATATTTATTATATGTATATGTGTTAAGTTCTACACAGCTAAACATAGTTTAAAAAAAGGTACAGATTTTAGGAAAGAACTTTTTTTTGTTACTGATACAATTTAACACCCTTGTAATACAGAAAGAAAGTCTAAATTGTGCCAGGATTTTAAACATGTGTTAGAGCACTTTCAAATTTTTAAATACTTTTATCTTTATATTTATTGAACTTTAGACTATTAACTGACATTTCATGCTGTATATCATTTGGCAGCATAGCTTGCAATGCTCTGCAATGTAGTTTGATGCAAGAATATAGTGTTTCCTTGAAAACTCTATTCGCTCCCCAGATTATATTTACTAGATTTTCTGACTTATGATCCTTATTTATTTCGTACTGGAAAAGGTAATAGCTGACATCCCCTTCTCAAATTTTCTTTTTACAAAAACTTTTATTGCATCTAAATATCTTTGACTATTTAGAAAGTTAAGAACATGATCATACTAAAAATGATTCTAAAGACAGAGAACACCTGTTGTGAATAATTATTTTTTTCTCTCAGAAAAAATTCTGTCACTACTCGGTGCTTTTTGTTTATATATTCAGCCTCATAATGGAGTCCTAGTAGATGCTTCACAAACCATGAAAAAAGGCCTGTAGTCAAAGAACAAGAATGAGATCACATGAGAATTGATGTCTGTCACCATTTCTATCAGAGACTTATTTGATTTGAAGTTGATTTACTTCTGCAGTGTATTTTTATTTCTGAATTACCTTACATGATACAAGATGTTTCTTCCTCATGATATTTTTTGTACTTAGAATTGCATATTATCCTGGCAAACAGAGTAATAAATGGCATTAGTGATTCATTCTACATTTCAGCAGACCTTTCCATACAGCTTAATTTCTTTCTTCTCAAAAATATAGGGCAGCTCCATAAGCAGCAAGTGCGTGTCTACAACATCCGGAAGGAGGCTCTTGCTGCCAATGAAAACTGATGGAAATATGGGAAGCAGCACCTGCTGCCACCACTCTGCTTGTTTCTGTTTTCACTCTTCCTTTCATCCTCCAGTTCATCTGCTCGTGATAGCAGCAGTAGTATCAACCTCTTATGCAATATAATGGAACAGGAATATATGTTCAGTACTTGCTACAGCAGAAAGCTGGTTTTTCAAACCTCTCTATAGACTCAAAACCACTGAACTGGTAACTCTAAAAACTACTTGTACTCCAAAGCCTTTGACTATGGATGCGATCTGTTACAACTTATTATCACAGGGCAAAGTCAGGAAGTGTATTTATGAAAAAGTAGACTTTGAGTAGTCTGGAGACATATCCACTATTAAAAACAAATTCAATTTATCATATTTTTCAAAGACAGAGGAGCACTGACCCTTTGATAGTGTTTGATGGAAGAGAGATCTGAGACATCCAAAAAAGAGCAGGGATGAAAGAATTTAATCATAAATATTGGTCATTATCTGTTCTAATACAGCAGAAGGAAATAATCAATGAGTAAGCATTTATGAAAAGCACAATTAGGAGGACAGTAGGTGTGATGGGTTGCCAGGGCCTTGTCCTTTTTTTTTTGTTGTTTTTTTTTTTTTTCCTGAGTAAAAAAAAAATCAAGAAAAGCCTACAAACTGAGGACATCCAGAGTTCCCCTTAGAAAATTTTTTGTCAATAATACCTTGTGCTCATATTCTGTAGCTAGATGAATGCATTTGTATATTCCTGAACTGTATTAATCTAGAAATCATTTCACTTTGGTATTCGATTTGCTCTAGTGAGTCCAGTTCTTGAGTTACTACAACACTTTGATATGACAAACATAAATATATGATTTTTTTTCTCTTCATCTATTCCTAATTTTATGGGGAACTACATAAGCATGGAAATAGAAAAGCTGAAAAAGATAAGCTAATAGACAGGTAAAAACCCCAATTTTTCTCAAATGTAAGATGATATTATAAAATAAAAAAAAAATTCCAATGGGACATCTAGGATACTACAGATTTTTCATAGTCTTGTATGCTTTCATAACAAAATCCTTTGAAAAGAGAAGAGAAAACCACAAATAGAAAGAAGAGAGTATGTGTGAGGGTAAAGGTAGTTATGAAACTGGTGGCTGAGCTCAAATCTAACATTTTTTAAAACTGGAAGCAGAAAGCCAAATACAGACAGATAAATTCAAGAAGTATAAAACTTTTCAAATTTATTCTTTAACAAGTATGTAATTAACATTCACAAATTCATCAAATGTTCAGCATGAAAAGTGTGTATCCATTCTAATTTCAAAGGAACTTTCTTTAATCTCCCACTAAAGAATCTCAGACTGAGTTTGTGATAACAGTATTGCTTTATAGATTAAAGTAGCTTAATCAAATATAGAATAACTTTTACCTTTGAAACAATTTCCCTTGAAAATATGTTTAATTCTAAATCCCTTTACATTTCCCTTTGAAAACATGTTTCTGAGAAAGTTCTCACCTGCCTTTGCAAAAGGGTTTAAGGAAGAAAGAATCACTAAAGTGTATAAAATGTTGGAAAAAAAAAAAAATCGAAGGTACAGAGAGAGGGGAAACTATTTTTTTTCATAAATTTGTGAAACTTTTTGAACTCTTGCACCTGTTAACAGTGAAATTTCTGCAGTCTGGCAATACAATTCTTTAAAACAAAGACTGAGAACAGAAAATGGAGAAAAAAAAAAGACAAACTATTAAATGATTAACTAATAGTGTAAACTATTAAGATAAACTATTATTATTCATTAATCAGTGAATAAAACCCTTCCATATTTTGTATTCTCAGACATTAGAAGGTAACTTTGTCTTAATAATTTGCCACTACAACTTCTGTAAATGATACATATGAGTAGATTTTGCAAACATTTTTAATATCACAGTAAATGCTTGAAATATATGAATGAAAATAAGGCAACAAATAGGAATTACAGAATCTCATGGGGGATATAATTTTCTGAGTACCCTTTGCACGTCATGACCTGTGAGAAAAATGTGTTATCTGAGAAACTGGTAGGTTAAGAGGGTACTTGGGACTGAATTAAGAAATTTGTACATGCTGATAAGTACCATGATAACTATTTTTGAGCAAGCCAATGCATCTTATATTTTGAATCTTTGATAAGGCAATAAATGAAGAAAAAGAGGACCTGACCTTTTTGGCTTCAGATTTCTCCTCCCTGAGTGTATCTCCAGCAGGACCTCCAAAAACGTGTAGCCTTCAGCAATTTCAAATTTATTTCTGAAATACATCTGAAATACATCTGAATACATCTGAAATACATCTGAAATACATCTCCAGCCTTCAGCAATTTCAAATTTATTTCTGAAATACATCTGAGTACGGGTGCTGTGTGCTTGTCTGATGCTCTGAAGTTTTGCTGCATGACGGGCTACTAACAACAGTTTGAGCTTTCTGGAATGGGATGTGACTGTCATTTCACAGTTCACTGTCTCTTCCCACACAAGTCACCCCTGTAGTCCACTGCTACTTAAACTCTGCAATTTATACTAACTACAAAGATACAGTTGATTAGAAATTATACTGCTGATGATTGAAAATTAATGTAATAACATGCCTAATTAATACCATGTATTAAGCCACAAAAGTCCAGGTGGCAAGTTCTAAGGTTAAACATCACAAAGTCTAAATATCCTGTTTAGGTTTGATATCAGGAAAAGTTTCTTCACCCAGACAGTGTTTGAGCACTGGAACAGCATCCCAATCCCCACAGAAGTGGTCACAGCAACAAGCCAGACAGAGTTCAAGAAGCGTTTGGACAATGCTCCCAGGCACATGGTGCTATTTTCGGGATCAGGAATAGGAGCTGATGATCCTGATGGGTCCCTTCCAACTCAGATTATTCTACACTTCTATTTATTTAGTGGCTACTTACCATGATAACTTTTTCTTTCTATGTGTCCTAGGTTACAATATTAAGATATGTTCAATTCCCATCCTCAAGAGCTGCTGAAACCAGGAGGGGCATTGTTTCTTCCTTACCTCCAGTTAACAGGCCCATCAATGCCTTTCCACATGACTCAGAGATAACTCCCTCCAGGAGCCATTTCTGTTTAATGGACCCACCCCCTGACTCACAGAATTATAAAAGCCCACTGTGAGATGCTCCACCCAGGGGGGAGGAGCAAAGCATCCCCACCTGGATATAATCTGGGATTTGGGACAGAACGGTCTTTCTACTGGATTCCTAGAGGAAAAGCTGTCTTTTCCACTGGATGTTCAGAGGAAGACTACACCCTTTCTACAGGATCGCTGCTCCAGCAGAACCACATCTATTGGTGGCAGCAGGACTGCAGCCACCAATCCAACTGGACTGCTCCCAGCGCCCTGACCAGCAGGGTGTCAGGTTGTATTCTGACATTGTCAGTGGTTTTTCTTTCGTATTATTGCATGTATTTTGCTTTTCTTTTCCTAATAAGTTGTGTTTATGACTTGGAGTCCCTCACTGGTTTTGCTTGCAAACCTGAACACTATATTACTTACCTACATGTTGAGAAAAAATGCACTTCTATTAGTTAGATGCTCAAGGGCAGAATGGGGGTCTAAACCAGCCAGAAACTAATTAGGGAATCAAGAGGTAAAAGGCATAAACTGCAACTATATTTGAGACATCTGAGTAGGTGAGACATTTTTAAGTTAGATCAATCACTATGAACAAAAAACTATTAATATTCCCAGAGTGAAATATAATAAGTATCAGCTGCAAATTTGTACCTACTCATGAGGTCCTGTGGCTGGATTTCACAGGAGGGGCTGCAGTATATGTCCAACAGAGCATTTGAACCAGCTGAGCTTCAGACACACAGCAACATTAGAAGGAGGTGGTAAGTGACAGTAGTGGGAGAGTCTCTGTTTAAGGAGATGCAGTACATATTTGCTGATCTGATCAGCTGTCTAGAAATTTTGCTGCTTGCCAGAAGCTTGAACCCAGGACATAGTAGGGAAATTCTCAAAACTTATCTGGCCTTTAACACCTTCCATATGGGCACCAGCAATAATACCAGGGAAGACCTGGAGCATATCAGGATAGGAACTCTAGGGATAAGGAACAAGGGTGGTTCCCCACTTGAGCCTAATGTTGCAGGTAAAGGGCTTGAGGAGGAGTAGACTCATCCTATGTGTCAACATCTGCTTGCAAAGTTCATGTGTGCATGTCAACAAAAGTGAATTGGGTTTTACTATCATGCCGTTGAATACTGAGGAGTGCTAGGAAGAGGCCTAGGATTCACCTGTTAAAGTAGGGGAATTGTAACTAGGAACAAAACAGGGAGAGGAGGAGGATGCAGAATCAACTAAGGAAGTGGTGGACTGGCTTAGCAAAGAAAGGGTTTTGGGTACTGTGGGCAAGAGTGACTTCCTGCTCAACAAAAGAGTGCTGCACAACATGCTCTCACCAGAGCTGCTCACTTCAGGCATGGAAAGTTCACTCTTTCCAAAAGGAATGGATGTTCAGAATCTTCTAGGGTCTTGTAAGGGGGTTTTGTGTTGTGATTATTTTTGTTGTAGTGTGTTTTTTTAATGTTTTGAGGACTGCTTTTTTCTCGAGGCCATAAAATACTGGGTATGCATATGTGGAAAAAAAATGTTATCATGATAAATAAGAATAATTCCTCACTGCTTATAGAGTAATCTCTAAATATGTACTTCTATGAACTGAACCCTTCAGCTAAGAAAGCCCAAGCAAGCTGACCTTGAATCTGCTTTACAGAATGATAAGTCATTGGAAAATATCTCTATCAACCATAGATTATATGAATCAAACCAAAATACCAATATATGAAATCATATATAAGTTGTGATTTTTTATTTTTTAGAAGACTTAAGTAAGAACTCAGTAAGCTTCAGCACTGGTATGTTACCTTGACATATTCACAAGCAGATTGTGACAGTCAAAATTTCACATGTTTCTCAAAAATTATTCATAAATTCCACTAAAATCCATAGACAAGCTGGTTAAAATTCTGGCTCAACTTGTACTATACTTTTCTTTGGAATGTTAATTTTTTTTTTTTTTTCTTCTCTGCAGAGGTGGACTACTGACTGACTAATGAAAATTCTGTGAAAAACCTGCCCATACAGATTTACTTCTGGGAAACAGATTTTTGTTAGACAAATATTTGTTTTCTTTATTCGCTGGAGTTTTATTGTGAGATGCAATAGAATCTGGGTCTTAAGTTCTGAATATTACAGGTGAATATGTAGTCAGAATTTACTGTTCAATAAAGTCATGAACAATTTTCATAAAGGTGCCTAAGAAATACTTGTTGAAACATTCTCTGTGTTCAGCAAGTGCTATATTAATGGAAAAGGTTCAAAGAAGTATTGTGAAATGACAATTTTCTTTTTAATATAAAAGCAATTCTTGATGAAAATATTTTCTGTTTCTTGATAAAGTTTATCATATGTCTACTCTGAAGTCACAGGGTAATACACAGGTTTTCAATTTAGTCTGCATCGACCAGCCTAGGTACTTGTAGCACTCTCATTTATGAATCCTGTTTTTCACAAAAGCGCTGCTTAATTTTATGAGCAGTGGAGCATTTTTACAACTTCCCTGTCTGGCCTCGTGTTCTCTTCTTCAATTTTTTCCTCTCTCTAGATGTTACAGCTTTTTGACATTTCATTTTCTGTAGTAACATCTGTCTTCTAACTTGCCGTATATCACCTTTTTTTTTTTGGATGCTGAGAAACCTCCACTGTTTATCTCAGATTAAATTCCTCAGTAAGAGCTATGAACACTGACTATCTCCTGGTATCTTGGTTCATCTGTGAGAGCTAATTAGGGAAGCCATATTCAGGCAACAGAATCGCAGAATCAAGGCACCATAGAATGGTTTGTGTTGAAGTGACCTTTAAAGTTTATTATCAGTGTCCCTTGCAGTGGGCAGGAACTATGAAATCAGCTTGCTCGAAGCCCTGCTCAGCATGACTTTGAACATTTTCAGGATGTGACATTCACAGCTTCTCTGGGCAACCTTCTCCTGTGCCTCACCACTTTTTTTACAAAATACATTTACATTTTAATTCTTTCTGTGCATGTCATGAATATTGTGGGAAATTCTGATTATACCAACTAAAACTTTAGAGCACTGACTCAGAATTTGGCATTTCTAGGCTGAACATCCTTTAAATTTTGTGGGACTACATCTAGTTTTTATCCAGAAAAAAAGAGCAAAATGAACAAAAGAGGTAGAGATATGTAAGTAAATCAGCTGCAGCAAAAGAAGATAGTTTAAAATCATATGCCAAATAAAATGGAACAGACTCTGTAGCTTAACTGGTAGAATATTTTTCTGGAAGAGGAGTTAGTTCTGGTTCTTAATTTTAGACTTATTGCTCTATGGTATTTTAGATATTCATTGTAGAAATTCAGCCACAAATTTTGAAATTCTAGACAGTATCTATTAAGACAGGTGCTTCTCATCATTCTATGGCTCAATAAATGGGAAAGTTCCTATGACAGCTCTCTTGTAAGTCATTACTTCTTTTGCTCTGTGACTTTTAAATACAACTGGGTGACTTAAGTGAAGTCCAGAATTTTTAATTGTCAAAGTTATCAATCTTTATCAACCTGCAAGTTTAATATTTCCTCTTTATTGCCTGGTTCATTCTTCATAGTGTTGCCAAGAGACAAGAATTTAGCAAAAATTATCATCTTCAAGACGATTGTACCTTTGACACTGGGATGAAAGGTAAGGAATTACTCCACCTACAATTCAAAGAAAGAATTGAAAGGGAGAAATGACATTAAACTGTGATTCATACATATTGTTCATCCATTGTACTTTGTTTCAAACTGTGTCCATAAATAGATGTTCAAGCAAAGCTAAAGGCTTGGCAATGACCTGTGAGACTTTCCTTGTAATACTCTTTCAGCTTCTGTTTTCTGTTCTATGTTCTAACATTTAGCTTTTCTAGTTGGTAAACTTACAGTGGATCTCTCCTCCAACAATTAGTCTACCTTCTCCTCAAGCTTTTTTAAATTCCCAGGATAAACAAAGTCCTTTGCAAAACACAAAGAGGTCTGCTCTTTTCTTCATGAAATCATGCCACCTTTTTTCTTTAGATTCCAGACATTTTTGGTGGCTGGAGTTCTGTTATTGGAAGAGAATGTGAGCAGATGTCTTATATGCTTTGATTCTACCATTAAAAAGCTTTTAGACTAAAAACCTTTGCTGTTATTTCTTTCTTGCAGGCTGAGAAGTTCTAGACTATTCAACATTCCACATGCAAATGTGGAATCTCAGTTCTATCAATCCTTCTTGCTGCTCTCTGAAACTTTTCCTGTTCTAATGTATCCTTTTAGGTGAGAGGATTGTAATTACTCCCAACATCAAACTGACTGAAACATATTTGTGCTGTGGGATCCCTGTGCTTTCTGTGATTTTCATATAAAACAGGTCTGTTAAATATATATGCGTTTGATATTCTTTTTTTAAGACGCTTTTGGATTTATTTTTTTTTTTAGTCACATACTGCAGCAGATAAGGCACAGGATCAAAAGAAAACTTCTGACCACCTTTGGAAGCTGAAGGAGGTCAGATTCCCCAGCAGAATATAATAAAAAATAACAGAATTTCAAATGCATGTCTATGTTTATCTGGCTGTCAAGATTTTATTCTGAGATTCATGTTGAGTCCAGCTAGAGGGTAAGTGCCTTGTAAATTTAGGTGCCTAAGTCCCGTATGATCTACAGTTGTCTTCACTGTCTTAGAAACTTCTAGAACAGCAGTGTGTCCGTGACATTCCAGACCACAACACCAGGCAAATGTCTGACCAGTTTTGGTGGGGCATCCCTCCTCTCCCAGGTAACAATGTCATTTAAGAGATGCTCATTAGGCCTCAGCCTTGATGAACAGCACCTGGGCTGAGCTCCTCTTGAGCTTATCAGAAGAACTGTCTGCTCCCAGGAACTTGAGTTGTTTAATGAGCTCCTGATTTTTTTTATGCACAGCCTTGGAGACTTATTTTTTGCCTGAATATCAACCCATGTAGAATAGGATTTTTGTTATCAAACTTTCAAAGAAACTTACCCACAAGTGTTGCAGCCAGAGGGAAAAATTATTATGACTGTAAACCACTCTCTTGCAGGTCTATAAATAGTGGTCCAAAATGAGACCCTTTGAGCTCTCTTGGACCACAACAGCTGTGACCAGCTGTGAGTGGGGCCTCTCAGAGCCAGAGAAGTCTCATGTCTGCTCTACTCAGAGGATGCTGGCTGATGATGGATCCTGGGCTGACACCCCCACTCCTTTGCCTGTTGAGAAGAGGCAGGGGCATCTGAGGCATTTCACTGAATTCATAGGGAATTTTTCCCAGGTACTTTGTGCAAACTCTTTGTGCACATGTGAGTGTGAAGACGATGTACCATGTGTACTAGGAATGCTTTCCTCCTAGATTCTTAACTAATTTGGATTTGTAAGTAAGTTAAGCCTATAAGTAAGTTACTGTTGTGGTAAATTCTATTTGTTTAGCTTAAGTTATGAATTAAGTTAAATGCTGTTGAGTTTAAGTTCAGACAAGTGCTGTTGGGCCTTTAGGCCATGTTTAATTTATCCTTACCTTTCCTATGCTTTTGTCTCCCTGCCCTCCTATATATAGACAGTGTTTGCTTTATTTTCATTTGGATTGACTGATTCTGGATTTTGCTTTTCCTCATTGTACTTTAATCATCTGAGAAGTAGTAAAATGAACCTTGCAAAGGAATTTTGTTGTGCTGTTACTTTTATAGCAAACATTTTATTCCTCATACCTGTGCTGGTGAAGCGACCTTAAAATGCTCATTCACAATACTAGTGTAGGGATAACAAGAAATCACAGAAAAAGGAAATATATTTTAATTTTTTTTTTCATTAATAAAACAATCCTGGGGGCCAAAACCAAAATAATTGGTTTTGTCACTCATCTAAAGATGAACAATTTAAATCCCAAAAGACTGAAAGGCATTAAATAAACTAAATTCCTACTTAATGTATGTTTTGTAATGTATCTGGCTTTTTTTTTTTTTTTTGTTACCTTCTTACCTTATTGGTTGTATTTTTTAAGTTTTTAAAAATACATTTTTAAGAGAATCTCCATAATCTTAAAGTCAAAATTTGTAAAAATTGGGGAAAAAATAAAAATCCAAAAGCCATTAAAATTTACTACAGTGGCAACCCCTTAAATCTGATTTCTAAACCTATAAATTTCTTGAAAGTATGTGAAAGTGATTTTCATTCCTATTTATATATGTGTTTATAAATTATAGTTGCTGGTACATAAAATAATTTAACAAGAGATTTTTTTAAAAATTCCTTGATGCAATTTATATCCTTATGTAACCACATACTCCTAAGATATTTAGAGTGTTTTTCATGTTTAAAAATAACTGCTAGGTAAATCTGAGAACTCTAGAACTTTTAAAGTTTAAAAAAAATTACATATTAAAGACAAACAAAACCACTCAAAATTTTTCTTAATTTGAAAAAAAAAACATTTTTGCTCTTTTCAAGTTATTGGGTTTTTTCTCTCAGTTCTCTAAGTTAAAATACCTTTTCATATTTAGATATTAATAAAACATTTATCTGATTTTATTTAGACAGACATGAATTGTAATGAGCTATACATCCTGGAATTAAACCTTTAGCTTGTGTTCACTGGTCCCTAACAAAAACCTGTCAGGCTGGGATTAATTTGAACTGATGTTATCTGTCTAAACCCTGGGCACTTCACAGCTTCAGGGGTTCCTCTAAGAGTTGTCATGTGGCAAAACTCATCTTGTGAATATTAATTAATCCTAGATGTCGGATGTGTATTTACCTTGGTGAGCTGGCTTTGTCTTTAGCCCCACAAAGAATTTAAGCTTGTTTAGACAAAAAATTAAAGAGAAAAAAAAAATTGATCAAAAGTAATATCTAGAACTTGCAGCAACACCTAGGATATGCATAATTAAATGTGGGAGGGGATTATTATAATTATTTTATTTAACAATTTTAATAACAATGAGATGTGGAATGTATTCTAATTTTCTAAGTCGTCTGATGTTCCAATCAGTGATTAAAAGTGCAATAATTTCTTCCCAGGAAAAGATTTTGATGGACTCACTAACCTCACACTTCCCTGAGATAATCACATTTTTCTTAGCAACTCTCTAGAGGAAGATTTTAAATGCTTCATCTGGAGTCAAATTACTTCCCATAGATCTCAGATTATTTTCAATTGTAATTGCCTTGAGAAAATGGGTTAATATCTTCAGAGATGATTGTCTGATCCTGTATAAGTTTCTGTAATAGTATTTTTTGAAGTTAGATCATTCTGATTAGTCTTTTTTTGGTTTGATTTGGTTTGGACTTGTCTTTCAGTCTTTCTTTTCAATGATATTCAGATATCTCTTTTTCAGTTTAATAAATTTAAAATACAAATAGGAAGTTCAATTCAAGAAAGTGAACTATAAAATAAATGAAAATAATCTTATTCTGTATTAGTGTAATCTAAAAATATATCTGAACAAAGTGTACTGGCTTGCTTTTGTAAGGACAGCTGAGTTACATAAAGTTCAAGTAATTTAATGAAGTGGAGTTCAAATATAACTGCAGCTGAAGCTTAATATTAACTTTAAGAAGAAAAAACACCCATATTTAACCTCTGTTTCTGCATTATGTAATCATACAAAGGAATAAAACCTGGCAGTTGTCATCACAGATTGAGACTAATATAATTTCATCTAACATAATTCAGAAGTCTGAACTCAAATCAGTAAAATTATCAATATAGAAGTGCTTTGTCTCTGTCTAAATTTAAGGTGTAATTGATAATTCAAATTCTGTGTTATATCTCTCGTTCAATTTGCTTTCTTCTTTTGTCTTAACAGCAAAAATAGAAGAATATAAACTTATAATAATTGATTTGCAAATTTAAGTAGAATATTTAAATACAAACCTTTTCTTGAGGATCATAGATACAAATGGGATGTGGGGTGGAATGCTGACTAATGTCAGAATTGAATCTGTCAAGTGAAATATGTATATTAAAATATGAATGTCAGGTTTAAAGCATAAATTATATTTTTTATATTTTTAATAGATTATATTCTTCAATATGCTAATTAAAATATGTATTACCTTATTAACATTAGCAACTTTCAGTTTCATGCATGGAGGATTAGCTGACAGACACATTCAAAAATGTCCAGTGTACATAAAGGACTTGTTGAAAGCCCCTTGGGCAGCACTGCATTGTGTCAACAAAATCCAGAATAGTTTTTTAGTTAGAAAACCTGACAAATTAACACACCTCCAGGCTCATTTGACATCATAGCTGGATAGTGAAAGACAAGCTGAAAAATTGGCCTTCTGCAAAATATATTCCTCTAGAATATGTTATTTAAGGTCACTCCTAAGCCAGTATTATAAGGTTTAAAAATACTGTCTCTAATAGGAAAAAAACTCAAAAACACCTAAACAAAATAAAAAAGTATTGGTGGTGAGGGCAGATAAATTAAGCTGTGATATCCAGAAAAAAATTGAACTGAGATAATGGCTCTCAGTAGTATCTCTGCTTCTCTGTACAGATAGAGTCTCTCTGTAGCTATAACATGTCAGGATCCAAATATTAATTTGAAAGTTAATTCCACTTATGTTAGAACAAAAGGTCGTGTACTTCAGAATATGCACAGTAGGTGTTGTCTAACAATGTGTAGAAGTTTCTGCCGATGTTCAATATGAACAAGGGAAAAAAATCTGAATATTAAAACAGACACCTTGTTTGGTTCTCTTTTCAGAGAGAGATGTAGGAGACAAGTGATACTGAAAATAGTTTAAATAAACCTCAATACAACCAAGATAAAATGTGGAAGATATTCTTGTTAAATGCTGAATAACAACAGGCAAGTATGAAGAAGACACAAATAGCAGATATACACTAAAATATACCTATGCAGAATATGAGAAACTATATCTTTTGAAATAAAAAAAAAAAAAAAGGACGGAGATACTGTACTGTTACTGCTAAGCAAAAAAAGCACAAGCTCGGTTGCTATATAACAGCTCATGAACACTGTTTAATATATTTTGTTCTGATTTTGGATACTTTTTAAGACAATTCCAATCTGACTCATGTGATGTTATCCATAAGCAAAATAGATTCAAGGCCACCAGTGTTTTGTACCTCTTTTATTACCCACTTTAGACATTGAAAGAAAACAAAAGATAAGGCAGATCTACTAGGGAGACATCAGAGTTAAATAAATGAACAAGCAAATAAATAATAAACAGATGAATTCATGAATTGTGATGGATGAAGGCCAAATTTTTTGACTCAAAAAAAAAAAGGCAGTGTGCAAAACAAAAACTCCTTTCTTTGTGCTGGTTCTTTCCCTTTTATGTACATGACATTGAGGAAGGAAATCAATAAGATCCTAACTATCACACTTTCTTCAGAAAAAAAATAGCATGAGAAGAAAAGTTCTTTATGAAACAATGAAAAATTGCTCCCTTTGGCTGGAAAATTATAAATTTTGTTTCTTGGCAAGTGTAGGTGGAAAGACAGTCAGCTAGTGATATTTTTTTGTCTTCAAGATTAAATAAGGAATCAGGAAATATGTTGAAATTCACTTATGATGTGACAGGTGAAGGCTGTATTTGACAATAGGTGTTTAGATGCCATCTACTTTAAATTACAATAATAGTCAATGAGCAGTGTTTTTGAGTTGAATATATATATGTTGCTTATTTGTGGTTGCTATTGCTCTCTAACCATTTAATCAAGTTAAAACTTTAGAAGGAGAAAGAAAAAGCATTAAGAACAGTTAAAGTATCAAATGAAACAAAATCAAAGTCTGCTCCAATGGAAGAGCTATACTAGATGGAAGATGATACTACATTATCCAGCAATAGTGTGGCAGTTAAATTCACAAGGGATAAAATAAATAAAGGAAAGTCCGAGCTAAATAATCTTGAAAATTTGACTCAGTTTGTGAAGAAATACAGAGATAAATTACAATTACCAATAGAAGTGCAGATTGACAACTTATGGCAAAATTTCACCAAATAAAAATCTACTTTTAAACTATTTGTTTGAATTCACTTTTGCAGTCAATAGAGAAAACTACAGCTCAAAAGTAAAATTTACCCTTAGAAATAGACCTACATAAATTACAGAATCATACTACTGAAAATCCTAATTCTCTCCAGATATTAAAATAAAAACCTTGAAAGTATATACTGTAGACTATTAATAAAAAAGTGCCCATTCTTTGAGATTTTTCTTATAAAGAAAAATGTCATGATACTTGTTCACAGCAAATCTTTTTACCCACACTCACATAAAGGGATCAAGAATGGGTGGTCACACAAAACAGAATATTATTCTATAACCTAAACTGGACACTTGCTTTTTCTAAACCTTCTTTTTGAAATTTTGCTTTTTTCAGACTTCACAATGTTTATCCTCAAATTTGCACTAGCAAATTTTGGTAGGTGAGTGTGTCATTGGCTCTTCTTGCTTGTGATAAAATTGGTCTAAAAACACTTGTTCATGCACTATCTTTAATTTAAATTCTCTTATTGTTGCTATTCAGACACATTAAAAAACTGAAGTTGGGTGAATGAGACTCATACAGATGCTTAGTTTCAATATCTCATTTAGTGGAATAACGATATAGCTGATTATAAATCACCCTTGTGATTATTATACTGAAAGATTTGAAAAGTATAAATTTCAGTTCATGAGTCTGAAAGACAATATATATTAATCGTTAGATAGACAGTTGAAAACAGTGTTAAGTACCAACTTGATTTACGATTACTCATGTAGTTTCCCTTTTCTGTAAAATAAAAGCTCTAATTGCATTTCAGTATCAGAAAGCAATGCCTACGTACTTTTAGCTAGTTCAGATTTTAAACTTTTTTAGGTTTGGTTTGAGGTTTTCTGGTTCATTTTTAGTGTGATGCCACAGATATGACTGAATGGACATTTTCACTCACTTGAATTGTCATTGAGTTAATGAATTACATATTATGTGATTTATTTCCCTATTCCTACAGTAATTTGATAACAAATTTTGACAGCTTAAATTTTATTTTACTGCAACCCTTTACAACATCATTCACTGGTTAAGTTTTCGATTATAAATTATGCAGTAGGATGAGGCAGATTAAGTACAAATATAACATGAGATATGTGACACATGTAATCTTTCTGACTCTCACTCTCATAGGCATAATTCTCTAATAAATCATTCATTCACAACAGCCAAAGGACATTAACATGGCACCTTCTATACTTTTTACTTGGTTGTGCAATGAAGCAGAACAGTGTACATTTCTAAATACTGCCTGTATTACTGTAATGATTGTTCCTCCATGCCACTTTTCAATTTTTTGCAGAATCTTGTTCTTAAAATGTAATGTTTTGAAAATATTTTCAGATGAGCTTAGACCATAAAATTTTCTAGGTGTTTTTATACAGGTCAACGATCATCGAGTCCAACTCTCTTCTTCTTGCAGGAACACCTAAAACTAAACCAAATGATTAAGAGCATCAAGATGCTCCTTGAACTCTGACAGGTTTGGTGCTGTGACCCCTTCCCTGGGAAGCCTGTTCCAGTGACTAACCACCCTCTCAGTGAAGAACCTTCTCCTTATGTCCAATCTGAACTTCCCCTAGCACAGCTTCATGCAATTTCTTTCTATCCTGTTGCTGATCACTGGAGAGAGGAGATGACATCTTCCCATCCAATGTCCCCCTTAGCCAAGCTGAAGACTGTGATGAGGTCACACTTCATTAGCCGTCTTTTTTCTAAGGTGAGCAAGCTAAGTGATCTCAGTCTCTCCTCCTAAGTGCTGCCTTCAAGACCTTTCACTATCCAAGTTCCCTCCTCCGGACATCCTCTGGACTTTCCTGTTATATTGAGGTGCCTGTAGCTACACACAGTACTCAAGCTGAGGCCACACCAGAGCAGAGCAGAGTGGGACAATCCCCTCCCTTGCCTGGCTGTAATGCTGTGCCTGATGCAACCCAGGGCAGGGTTAGTCCTTTTGCTGCCAAGGCACACTGCTGACTCATATTCAACTTTCTGTTGACCAGAAAGTCCAGATCTCTTTCTGTTTTTTTTTTTTTTTTCTTTCAGCCTCTTGTTGCCCAGTTTGTATCTATAACAGGATTAGGTCTCCATATGGTTGGTTGTTGCCCAGCCCTTCAGTCTATTCAGATCTCTCTGTAAGGTCTCTCTACCCTCAAGGGACTCCCACAGCTCTTTCTAACTCACTGTTAGCAGCAAACTTAGTGTACCTTTAAATCACACTTCCAGAAAACTTATAAAAACATTGAAGAGCACAGGCCCTAAAATTTTGCCCTGGAGAACCCCAGTGATGACTGGATGGTAGCCTGATGTAACACCATTTATTATAGCTCTTCAAGACTCACCCATATGCCAGTTGTCCACCCAATACCTCACCAGTTATACACTTCTACTGACAAAATATAGCCCCAGATAAGGATTTTGAATATCCAGATATCAAATTTCAACTCTTTTGGAAATTTAAGTAGCTCTGAATGTGATAGCATAAAGGAGATTTTAAAATATGACAAAAGAAAAGAAAAATCTTGCATTTACAGTTTAAATGCTTAATTTATCCCATTTTTAAAGGATTTGTTATTAAAGATCTAGATGTTTTTATCTACCCATATGATGTTGGCAACTGCAGTCCTATATATGTAGCAAAAATTGCAAAATTTTTGTTTATTTTCGTTACTCACTTCCCTTTATGCTGTTTCCTTTCAGTTACAATGTAAACTCCAGGAGTGTGCTCTCTCTAGGAATCCCAGCTGCAAAGTTTTTAAGAGAATTTCAAGAGTTTTCTTCGGGATTTAAAACCTGGAAAGCCAACAATCAGTCTCTGAAGAAGCCTACTTCTAAAACAAATTAGACAAAAAAAAACCAAACTCAAACAAACTAAACAAAAAAATTATCATTGCACATCCCCCACTCCAGTGGGATTGGTAGTAGAATCGTGAAAAAAAGATAAAATCTATTTGTTAAGATAATAGTTAAATAATTGAAATAAAGGAAAAAAATCAATAATAGCAATCATAATAGATATGAAAAAGAGAGAGAAAGAGAGGAATAAAATACAATCAAAACAAGTGATCCACAACACAACTGTTTAGCACTTACTGATCAATGCCCAGCCTGTCCCTGAGCAGCAGTTTATGGAGCGCAAACAACTCCCTCCAGTTTATATACTGATTTTTGTGGTATGGTATATCCTGTTTGCCGCTGCGTGTCAGCTGTCCTGGCCGTGCTCTGTCCTGGCTTCTTGTGCATCTCCTCACTGTCAGAGCATGGGAAACTCAGAAGATCTCAACTGAGGGTAAGCCATAACTAAAACACCAGTTTTCAATATGTTGCCAATATTAATCTCCTACTAAATCTGAAATGCTGCAGTTCACCAGCTACCAGGAAGAAAATTCATCCCATCCCAGGCACAAGCAGGTCAGTGCAAACAAAACCAAGGCAATCAGATCATTCTCTGCAATGCCCAGTGACAGGAGTCTCAAACTAAAACACATGAAAATCCACCTGAATACAAGATTACAATTTCTTACAGTGAGGGTGATCAAATACCAGAACAAGCCATCCTGAGAAGTTGCAAATTCTCCATCCATGGAGATACTCAGTACCAAACTGGAAAACATAATGGGCAACCAGATCTAGCTGACTGTGTTTGAGCAATGGGGTGGCAAGAGGGGCAAGTAGGTGTGTGTGTGCAAGAAAACCTCCAGGAGTGCTTTCCAATCTCAACCATTCTTGCTGTGAAACAAGCATGTCTTTCAACAATATTCTCTCTCACAATTTTTTCATCACAGCACACCAAGGTGACTACCCTGATGCCTGAAAGAGTCTATGTGACACCTATGGTCTCAAATGGCAGTCAGGAAAACAAAATATTATGTTTGTCCAGAGACAGTCCTTGCAAAAAAAAGAAAAAAAGTAATTTCTCAAAGTTTGCTTTGCAGCCAATAAAAAAAAAATAAAGTGGCTAAGGAGGAAATACAGGAATCCTGAGTCTCATTGCTGTGTAACAGACAATATTCCCTATTCCCATGTTCTTGCAACTTTTCATTCCCTCTGCCAATCCAAACAGACTTGCTTTTTCTGATTTTGTTGTTGTCCTTCTTTTTATATTTCTATATGTTTCCCCTGTTGTTTATTACCTGTCTGTGTTCTATAAATACATTTCCCTCACAATGATTGCATCTTCTTTTCTTAATTGTTTTTCATCTCTTCTCTTTTTTTCCATCTTCTAAATGTCCTGTAAGCCATGTAGTATTTCAGCCTCTCTGTGTTGCTGTGCCTTTCATTATATGCTGTTGTTAAGAAGCATGATGCAGTGTAAGTCACCTAGAACCTTCACTGACAGATACTGTGCAGACAGATGAGAGTTTCTGCAGCACAGACAATGAGAAAAGAGGGAAACCTCCACTCTCCTTACATAATTTTTGAAGCCAGGAGCAGGAATTAAAAAAAAAACAAACAGTCTTCCTACAGTCTCTTGTGAATTATTGTGGAGCTGACATGAATGAAAATTATAGAAGGGAACTTCAGATTACTGGTAGATTTTTTTTTTCTTTTTTTTGCTTCTTCCACTTACCTTGTGGTTACTTTTCATATAATCTATCCCATTGCTTCACTTTCTCATAATATAAGATGCCTCATATTTAGAATCCCTGACTTAAATTACTTTAACAAAGTTTGTTTAGGATTTTTAAAACTCTTAATATGATCTTGATTTTATTTATAATTTCTTGAAGCTTTCATCATCTGTCGGTAATAACACATTAATATTGATACTTCTCAATGTTACATTTTCTAAAGTACTAAAGTACATTATGCACATATTTTGATGAGTGCTGTGCAAGGAGGGAAAAGTTAAAAGCATAAATCAAATATGTTCATGAAAATTTTAAAAATTAAGTTTGTTCGCTTAATTGATCATGATTTGTTGCGTTACTATGAAATAAATCACTTTGGTGAGCCACTTATATCAATAAAAAGTAAAATTTCCTTGAATGTTGAATATTTATAAGTTTTAGGGTTTAGGTATTTATTTCAGGCCCAAGTTATAAAGGCAAAGGAAATCACTGAAATAGACACAGTGATTTAATGGTAGAAATAAACTACATACAAAATGTATGGCTATTTTATGATTAATTGAAACCCTGAAGTCTCTGCTACCATTTAAAAATATTTTTTAAAAGATATATCAAAATATGTAAGAAATTTTTGCATATAGTTGTAATCAAGATAGCATTTTCATTAAGAAGATAACACTTAAGTATTTCAAAATATAAAGTATTTCCTCCTTAAAATTATCAGTTGATTTTCAAACTTGGAATTTATTTTGTTAGCCTGGCCAGTTTTATGTTGGTTTTTTTTTTTTTTTCCTGTTGATGTAATATCAGATATTTGTACCAAAAGCTTGGCACAAAGGAGGCTCAGTGGAACAAATAATACCACTATATTTGTTTGTCTTTTGATATTGTTAAAGATATTGTTAATTTTTAAGGGAATTCTAGCAACTTCTGAAGTAGGTCTTTGATTTTCTGAACCAAATCCCCAGGATACAAATTGCAATAACTTACCTTGTTCTTTGCTTATACAAGTTAAACATTTAAATATATTTTCATTTTCCCACTCTTCCAGATAGGTATTCCTTAGAGCAATAACATCTATGATGCTAATTTTTCATGTGGTTTTCTGTATTCTCCCCTCCCAGCAATATTGTTTGGTTTCATCTATCCATTTATGCTGTTAAAAAGTAGAGATCTCAAAAATATTTTTATTTTATCATTTGCTTTTAGTGACATAATTGTGAAATCTCATCACTCTTACACCATAAGATTCTATAGAAAAAAGTTTGCAGACACCTGGGGAAGATGTTCAGCAATAACAAATTATATGCATATATAAAAGAAAGAGAAACAGGTGAATGAAATACTAAAGTAGATTTCACTGATAAATAAGTTTAAAAAAAAAAAAAGTAGCTGAAAAAAGCCGACTACTGTCAGCTTCATGGGTTTAAGAAATTGAGTGTTTTCTATCCCAGTATTTTTCTGCTCTAGTAAAACAATTTGAATTTGGACTGTAGATAAAATGGCTCTAGTTCTCCAGGTTATGCTTAATTTAGTGGAGAAATAAATCTTCACAAAACCAAGATAGTGCCAAGTTCCAGAGCAAATTATGCCTGAACAGCTTGTATCCAATTCCCACTATAGTTGCTTCTTTCACTACTTTTTTTCACTGTCTCACTCTCCATCAGATTGTATTAAATAGGGAGCTGTGGACAGCTGGCATTTAAATGTCAGATACAAACAGCAAAGATTCCTCCTGGACCACAGAGTCTTTTATAGTGGTGTTTTCTAGTTTAGTCTGTTGAAAAGCTATCACATCATGGGCAAGCCACTCACCTATTCTCCAGCTGTGTGCCTGTTACTGAAGCAAAGGTTTTTCAGTTTATTTCAGTTTGAATTTTGCCTGCATAGGAAAACAGGCTATAAAGCTTTGTCAATGACTTTATTTCTGACCCATACTTTTACCCATTTTCATACCCTGCCTCATACTTTTCAGATTTCATTATTGCTTTATGGAAACTTTGTTATTAATCATTCCTGTAGACAAACTATGTTTTCTACTCCATAAAACATTTTCAAGCATCATCTGAGATGACATGTGTTTGTCTCTAAATGGTTACAGGCAAGAAATACAATGTCAAGATCTTTACTGAGAGAGTCATTATTTCTATTTATTTTCTGTAGCTACAATTATATCTTTGCCCTTTCCAGTGCAAGCATGTTTCAAGAGTGTGTGTAAAAGCCAGTTTTATCAAGCAAGGTTTAACCTGAAAAATATTTTTAGTTATTTTTATATATTCTGTGAAAATAAGTTGCTTTCTTCTGTTTTGTGTTTTGGTTTCTGTTTTCAAAATTTCTGAGATAAGGAGGAAAAAGACACCAATAATGAACAGAATTAACTGTTCTGAAAATAAAACCAAACCAACCCACCCCCCACCCCAAAAGCCTCTAATTATATCTTTTGAATAAGTTTCACACAGCCTCTAAGGTTCTGAGCTACAATTCAATGTCAAATTTCCTGAAGCAGTCACAGGGTGAGACTACTACATTCTGCTAATTGTATCACATTAGGCATACTGTTAGTAGTATTAATAAGTGTGTCGAGCAATTCCTCTTGACAGCTTGCACCCAAGGCAGAGAAGCTAAAAGAGATCAACAGAAAATGTTCTTTCATTAGAAAATCACTGAAAGATTCTTCATTTCTTAGTGGCAGAATGAAACAAAGGAGACAACTCTGAGAATGTTTACACTGCTAATATGACCCATAATTTTAATGTATATATAGTACAATTAAGACATCCTAAATAACAACAATAATAATAATAACAACAATAATAATAATAACAGTACTACTACTGCTACTTCTACTACTACTACTAGTACTACTACTGCCACTAATATTTTGATGTCTGTGGCTAGTTCATTACAAAGCTTCAGGTTCATAATACATGTAATATACTCTTTGTAGGTCCAAAAGGGGAAAAAAATTCCTTACTAGACAGTAAGATGAAAATATAATATAATAAATAGAATAATAATAGAATAGAATAGAATAGAATAGAATAGAATAGAATAAAATAGAATAGAATATACATAATTAACGTAATTAATGTAATTAATGTAATTAATATAATATCTTAGACACATAAATTTAGGCATCAACTATATTTGTATATGCAAATATGGTATCTCTAAACTCCTTGCAACAGATGAATAGAAGTAGATTCAGTTGATCAAAATCCTCCTACCTCCTGCCATAACAATTTACATCATCTGCATGGGGCTGTAAATTATTACACTGGATGTCAGAGAGATCGTCAATCTTCTGGACCAGTGACTGGATTCCAGGTAAGATATCCCAGGATATTTCAAATACTATGAGAGAATTTCATGTGAGCAACTTAATGATATTTTTAATTAACACAGAGCAAATCACAGAATCACAGAATGGGAAGGTTGGAAGGGACCACAGTAGGTTTTCTGAGCCAACCTCCCTGATCATCCTTGAGCATATGGCACAGAACTGTGTCCAGTTGACCATCTCCTGTGAGGGAGACTCCCCAACCTTTCTGGGCAATCTATTGCAGTGGGTGGTCACTCACACAGTAAAGTTCTTCCTCATGCTCAGATGTAGGTTTGTCTGCACCAGTTTCTGCCCATTGCCTCTTGTCCTATTGCTTGCCACCACCAAGAAGATCCCAATCTCCCCATTGACACCCTCCCTTCAGATACTCATTTAGACATTGCTGAGGTTCCTTCACAATCTTGGCATTCTCATGCCTTGAGAGTGAATAGGCCCAGATCCCTCAGCCTATCCACAAGAAAATATGCTCATAAGAGGGATGCTTCAGTTTCTCAATCATTTTTTTGCCCTCCACTGGACCCACACTAGAAGCTCCAGGTGTCTCTTGTACTGAGGAACCCAGAATTTGACATAGAACTCCAGATGTGGCCTCACTAGGGATGAGTAGAGTGGCAGAATCACCTCTCTTAATCTGCTGGCAAAGTACTTCCTAAAGTACACAAGAGCACCATTGTCCTTCTTGGCCACAAGGTCCCACTTCTGCCCCATGCTCAGCTCATGAGTCCTTTTACCAGCATCCGTAGGTCCTTTCCAGCAGAGCTGTTTTCCAGCATGTTGGCCCCCAGCCTATACTGGTGCATGGGGTTTTCTTCCCCAGGTGCAGGACTTAGCATTTGCCTATGTTGAATTTCAGTTGTTTTCTGCCCATCTCTCAAAAATGTTGAGATCCCTCTGAAAGGCTGCACAGCCCTCTGGGCTATTGGCCACTCCTCACAAGTTTGTGTCATCAGAGAATTTGGTGAGGAGGCATCTGTCTTTTCATCCAAGTCATTTATGGATTAGTTAAATGATACTGAGCACCACTAGTGACTGGCTTCCAACACTGTGACACTGATTAAAACTTCCTGATACCTGCCATTCAGCCAGTTCTCAATTCACCTCACTGTCCACAGATCCAGTCCATAACATATATGGGATACCTACGCTTTTGTAGAATGGAAATCAGATGTCAGGTGGGTCATGAAGTTGGTGTCTACAGTGTATCACACAGTGGAAGGCACCAAGTTGCTATTATGACTGGTAAAGATCTAGGACAACTCATTTCCTTACGTATAGGAGTACAGTTCCATTTAAATTCCTATACCTACTTATGTCTCCTTCGGCTGCTGATTCAGAAGGGCATGGGTCTCCGTAAACACTGTCAATACTGAAAGCCTCATACAGATTCCTCAGATAACCAAGAGAGTGTCAAATTACACTACAAGCCTCTCTTTGATGAATGAATTGATCTCATAGTCAGTAAAGTCAATGGAGAGCTACACATTTGTTTTAAAATAGCTGTTTATTTTAGGGCGAGGTGAGTCAATTGAGTGTATTGATTAGCTCATCTCTGTGGGAGTTTACACAGCTAACTCAGTTGAAGTCACTTACATAGTACACACCAAGAGTCCATACAGTTACCTGCACCTAGGTTCTTGATGTGTCCTAGGATACACTTTTTATGTTCGCTTGTTGCTTCTGGAAGGCAAAAGTACTACAGATCCTGCGTCATATCTTTCATACCTACGCTGGTGCTTTAGAGGTCTGGGGTTAGTTGAGCTGTCATTAGATGCTTATGTATGGATGAGTGGAACAAGTTCTTTAAGCCCATGAAAGCTAACTCCCATGCAATCTGTCTGCTATTTTGGTCTCAAGATCTTCTTTTATGAAAAGTTCCTTTTTTTTACATTTGATAAGCTCTCCTTTCTTTTTTTTTCTTTCTTTTCGGATCTTTTAAAATGCTTTCACTTAATTGTCCTCTGTTGGGAGGTTCTGCTTAACTGAAAGGGAACAGCAAGAGCAGGATTGCTCCATGAAATGAGCCAGAGGCAAGCCTTTTCACAAAACAGGCAGGGGAACAGCAACCTTGCCAACAGAGGTATAGTCCCTGAGCTTAAAAGACACTCCAGGCAAAAGGTACTTTCAGGTGAGACTTATCATGGCATGTAAGGCCTATATAGGTGGAGCAAGGCCTACATACGTGGACCTAAGAATCAGAAGTTCCGGACAGCAACAATGAATAAATATTGCTCTATCAAGAGTACAGAAAATTTATAAAAAAATAGATGCTTTTAAGGTAAGAATTTTAAAAACTTATTTACATGGAAGAAGAAATTATTTTTTTCACGTCTAGATTTAAATTTGTTGATCTGTTTAGCTGAGTACTATCTTTGGAAAAATCAACTTTGATACTCAGAGTTTGAAATAATGACCTATAATCTACTTTATCATTTCCTCACAAAATTTTGTGACTTTCTAGTAATTACAGTCACTATGTCATCTGTCAACTGAATAGCTGTGCAAGTTCCTCTTGTGTACTGGCAGACAGACCAGGCAGACTACCCCAAATCAGCAAAAATGGCACTACTTGTATGTTCTTAGACAACTACTTCATTAATTGAACACATAACTATCTAGTACAATTGCACCTTAGGTAAGTCTCATATTGACATCCATTATTTCATACCTCTAAAATGAAAATTATATAATATGGAGCAAAAATCACTCCACAAAATCGTATTAATCCTCACCAATATCAGCGACATTCATTTATAGTTCCTATAATCTCATTGCATTTTTTATGAAGGTCTCATTTTTTTATGAATTACGTTGTGCTTCATTTTCTCCTAGAAGAAACAAGATCATGGAAGGGTATAGAAGCAGCAATCCTTCATTAAAAACTGTTTCACTGAAAAATTCATTATCTAGAGATGTAATAGTCATTTTATATATTTCTCTGAAACAAGGAGAAAAACAGGTAAGGGGTTAGTTTATGAGTCAGTTCAACCAAAATCTATTCTCTACAGGTATAATCAAGCACTGGAGCCTTGCAGCTTCCATTATTGAAAGTTATCAAGACCCAGATGCAAAAAAACTGAGAAACCTGCTCTGATCTGCTCTGACCTGAGAGGTAACTACTCCAATTTTTCCAGGAAATCTGATACCTATCCAATTTTAAATGTGTCAGGCATGATTTTTTGCTGTTGTTGTTAGGGGTATTTTTTGATAAAATTATTTTTCATAGCAGTCATCCCATATTTAATTTGTAGAAGTTTATGCTTTTCTAAATGTATTTTTTTTGCATTCATGTATATAAAACAATATTAAGCCTCTATTAGTTTTGGTTTTTGTATTATAGAAAAGCTAGAAATTATCGATTCATCTCTGCTCTTCAGCTATTTTGCACATTTCATGTGCAATAGTAAAAGCTTTCCAGAGTAATGACCTTTAGTTTACAGTTCTTCCAGGTATAAAAATAAAAACATTTGAAATAATATTTAATATGAAAGAGTGTTGGGTTCAATTAAGTTCCTTGAGAGTGACATAGACTATGTGACATCTTTAAGTCAGAGTACAAAGTGAAATATCCAGCTGTGGTGCTGAAGTATATTTCTGAACTATTTTATTACTTCTAAGAGCACAACGAGAATTCTCTCAGGTTTGTTTATAAGAGTACGTTGCAGAGAAAATAACGTAAAGGAATAAATAAATGAAGATGTGACCATGCTTTTAACAATTATCTAAGAAATTAAATTTGGACTAAAAATATAGGCTGCATACTCTTTTTAACAAAAGATCATCACTTAAGTGCCAACAACATTTCTTACTGAAGATATCGATGAGATAGGAACGTGATTACTGAAAAGAGAAAAACTAACTCTTTAATAGAATTCTTTAGTCCATTTGCTTTTTGCTTTCAAACAAAAGATATTATAAATATACTGCATGTGGCTGGGATGGAGCTGGCTTCATGGGAGTCTGTAGAGTTCTCTAGTTTTGGACGTATGTCTGTAAAATTGAAAGTTGATAGCACTCTAATTTTTTGGCTATTGTTGCATTATTCTTGCTCAAGGTTTTATGTTTTTCTCAGAGAGAAGGCTGGGGATGGGCAAGTTAGCAGGGGACAGAGCTGGGACTGTGACATGAATTGTCTGAAGGGATGTTCCATAACATATAATGCCATGCTCAGTGATAAAACTTAAAGCAGAGAAAGAAGAGAAGTAGGGAGCAGGGCATTGTCTCCCTAGGTAGCCATTGCTCAGAGACTGGCTAGGTATCAGTAAGAAATTGCCTGTCATTTCCTTATATGTCCCGCAGGATGAAGTGAGCAAGGAACCGTGTGGTTGCTTTATTGGCTTGGGTCAACCCATCACAAGGATAAAATTTAATTTTACAAACAAGTAATTATTAAAAGTTTTACTAATTATTTTCTGTTCTGAAAAAAAAAACCCTAACAACATGCATATATGCATATATATATATTGCATATATGCATATGATGTATATGTGTATGTATGTAGAAATATTTTCTTTTTCCTATTACTGTTTCCTAGAAATTGTTTCCCCTTATTATTTCCCATAAAATTTGGAATGAAAAATGCTATTTCAGGTATTGGCACATACTTCTCTTTCATAATTGGTGCTGCCTGGTACAAAATTTAGACTGATGAATTTTACACTACATCTTACTTTTGAGACGCTGATAATCTGTACAATAAGAGGCCAACTCGGCTGGTTAAGATTGAGTTAACGACACACTGTGGTGCTTTGGACTGGTGTAGAGTAAATTTTCATTACACTGGCTACAATGGCCTGTGGTTTTGATTTTTGCTGAGCATGAGGTTAACAATATAGAGCTGGTTTTGTTATTGCTGAGCAGGACTTGCACAGAGCCAAGGCCTTTTCTGCTTTCCACGCTGCCTCACTGGTGAGAAAGTTGAGGTTGCATGGGAGGTTGGGGCAGCCAGGACAGGAGACCCAAACTAATCAAAGAGATATTTCAGACCATATGACATCATGCTCAGTACATAAAGCTGGGGAGAAAAGGAGTAAATGTGTGGGACCTTTGGAGTGATGACATTTGTTTTCCCAAGTGCTGTCACATGTGATGGTGCCCAGCTCTCCTGGAGAAGGCTGACACTTGGTACTTAAGGTGAATTTAGAGAACAGCAGTGAATAAAAGCATCTCTTATTTCAGTGAGATTGGGATTTCAATCCCATCATTTCAGCCAGTGTTTTACACTCAGGTAGAGATATTTTGTTTTCCAAAGGAAAAAAAAAAAAAAAAACAGTAATAAAAGCTTTACAGTTAAATTCTGAGACTTTGTATTTTGTTGAATGTGAGTTGACCTACTGACATTTGAAGGACTTCTTTCATGTTTACATGCTGTTTTAAACAAAGTAAAATTCTTTAGACCCTGTTTTACACATGCTGTGTTTTTACCTATTAATTTTGAGAATTTCTGAAAGCAGACCATCTGTGTTTTCTGCCTGTGTCTTTTCTGCTTCAAACTGCCTTGTTGCCATGGAGTCTCTGTTCTGCGCTGGGAAAATAAATTATTATTTAAAAGAGAAGGTGCTTGTCAAGTACACAGCAAAATTAGCCATATATCTAATATCATTAGATCAGAAAACTTTAAATCAAAAGAGACTTTTTAAAAAATTATTTATGCTGTTTATGTAAAAGATGGACTTTCTCATTAACTAAATAATTTCATTCACATAGTTCTGCCTATACTGGATACCTGGACAGCCTCTGCAGTAATACAAACATTCTCAGGCTTTGGAATTAATGCCCAGCGGAATTCGGTTCAGGATTTCAATGTGTGTGATCTGCACTGACAATATAGGTGTATCAACCATGAATCAGAGAGAATGAAATACATATTATTCAGAGAAAAACTTTGTAGAGCAGCACTCATGACCAAGATAAGAGCAAGCAGATAAATTATTTCTCTAATTGGCCAAGAAGGTTAAAGTTAAAGGCTTTAGAGTGCCTAGGATGACTTCAGGTCTCTGGAGAATAGCAGGGAGAATAGACAACTGAAAATGGTAGTTCTGGAATCTGTAAACCATATTTCAAACGCTCAAGCAGTTCATTTTAAAGGCCACCTCTCTCCAAAGTGACACAGCCAAAATTAATTTAGGCCATATGTATGCAGATAATCTTTCAAACATGGTTTGAAAACAGCTACAAGTCTGTAGGAAAGGGATAGCAATATCTCTGCTTACAGAAAGAATAGTGGTTCCCTGGGATACATACAAGGGTGTAATGCTTAGGGCTACACTTAGCTGATGGAAATTCTATCATATAATATCATATCCTTAATTTATAAGTAATATCAAAATGCTAACTCATATTAAAAAAAGATTTATTACATTGGACAACAGATATAGTGAAGTTATATTTATCATAGTTAAAAAACAGCATATTTTTAAACTTCTATAAAGCAAAAATCATCACATTTGATCTACAGTAACTTACCTTTATTACACTAAATTGAATGGTTTATTTTGTTGCTTTCATCAATTGCCTTTTATGAAATATTTATGTTTCAACAATTCTCTATCCAATATTACTAAGGTTATAGATGATGATTCCTAAAAGCTTAAACAGCATATCATAAATAAGAAATATTTAAAAGAATAAGAAGGCACAGTTACTTAGATGTTAATGATGTCCCCAAGATACTCAAGTCTGGTAAAATTTTAAGGAAAGAAAATTAATAATTGTCTGAAATTTTATCAAAAGAGTCACTATTCATCTTGAACCAATTCAGTGTTACAGAAATTAGAATGAAAAGAGAAAGAAATCTGAAGACCAGTGAAACAACTGTAAAGGAATGCAAAGTAAACGTGGACTCTTTACTAGATATGAACCAGGATCTTGTATAGATTAAACATATTCATAAATATATATATATATCAATAGTATGCTATTCATTCTTCTTATTCATTTTACCTTGTATTAAATGTAATGCTCTTTGAAATCTGTTACTTGCCTTCTACTGTTCTATTGTAAAGGAATTCATTAATTGTTGTATACTTCTTTTTAAAACATATACAGTATTTTGTTATTTTTGGAGAAAAACACATAGCATAGTTGATTAATATTCATGCTAACATTTACAGCCACAAAGAGAATGAACAGCAGATGAGAGACAGACTTTAACTGTGTAAACCAGCATTTTAATATTCTTTCCCAGTGACTAAGTATATAACACTAAACTTATGATTGTAGTGCCAGAGCAAAAGGATAATTGATTCAAAAGTCAAGTTGTAATTGAGTTTTAAGGGATTTTTTACCATGTAGAATTCAAAGCAGAGTTTCACATACTATGTGACACTTCAGAAAAGTTGAAATTTTGTCAGCTATTAGATCAGCCTGGTAATTAAGATTCAATTTGAGCCCTACATTAGGGAATCTCATGGAATTTATTGACTAAAATGAAACTGCTTCAAGGCAGAACAAAATTAGAATGTCTCAAATCACTTGTAAAGTTTGGGAATCTAAATTGTGAAATACCATTATAATTAAGAGCTGCTGGTGACACGCTTGCTGGAGCATCCATCAATTCCATTTCCTCATGACTGACTTAGTATACTCACTTAATTGCAAGTCCTGACTTTTCTGTTTTTACTTCCTAGAGGCGCTATGAAGACATGGAACATTAAGGAAGCATCAGCAATATTAAACATTCAAAGAAGTCTTTATTTCTGTTTTTTGAAGTAACTCTTTGTTGGAAGATATCTTTCCAAAATCTGGAAAGATATGAGCTCATTTTTTTTATTGGTTCGATTTTCTACTTACTGTTTTATGTGTCAAAGCAAGTATAATCAATATTATCAATATTATGGCTGTGTCTTTTACTTTGTTTATGACTGATATTCTTTGAAATTATTATAGAAAACAGTATCTTCTATGAATCAATTAGAAAAATTCTTGTTTAAACTCAATGTGGCAGCTAATATTCACAGGCCACTGAGATAATGGAAAAAGTAGCCCTCAGAAGTAGCCCTCAGAGAAAAGTATCTACTTCCTTGTAAGAGAAACAGATGATTACGATTCTCAAAAAGGTCTTTTCTTCTGTGCTCTAACTATTTGACTGCAAAACATCCAGGATATAAAACAGGATGGCATAAAAATCAGGCTGCTGTCTTTGTGTTCCAGAAAGAGCTACTAAAAATATGATATTTTTTAAACTTCCAATTATGACTTCCTTATTTCACCTTAAAAATAAAAGTTATACATTGTATTTTGCAAAAAGCAGATAATAGACACATACAAAATCCCCAAATAGAAAATAAAATTTACTGAGAACTTCCAGAAACACTGCAGGTGTTTGTGTGTAGCTGGCAACACATACAGTGCAAGAATGTGTACTTATAAGGATGTTAATACATAATCCAGTTCTGCTATTTTAATAAAATAATTGTAGTGAATAACTATAAAATCAAAATAGAATATTATTTTTTTAAATGAAATGACAAATACAATGTAAAACCCGCTATAAATCAATATGAGGCGTATTTTTCCTCAAAATTTGGATTTGAAATCTTGTCATTTTTGGACTGTGAAATTTTGCACTTACTGCAATGCTTAGCAGGTACAATTCCTAAAATTTTGTGATACTCTTCACTGGAACTGTACTTGGTATTCATGAAATGTCAGAATTAAACACAAATAAATTAGTTTTTTGCCCTCTGACATTTATGTTATTGTTTGGTTTTTAATTGCATGACTCCACACTCATTTTTATGCACACTCAAGCTACATGCATTGAATGAAAATTTCTTTGCATTTTCCTTTTTTTTCTTCTCAGAGGTCTCAAAGGCTTATTCCTTAGATGTGGTCCAAATTATTAATTAAATGTAAAATCATTAATCTTCAAATAATTAATATCTCTTTGAGAATGTATTAAGGTGCTCTGACCACCATAATCTGAATGCTGAATTGATATTGGCAGCATATTTGTGAAACTAATTAGAACTACAGTCTTCATCTGTACAGATAAGTGGTTTAGAGAGTGTGAAGCAAAAGGTATTAAGTACCCACTTATCTCAGTGCCAAATTCAAAGCAGAAAAGCTCTGATTTTTTCCTGGTAGAATTTTCACATAGAAATTCACATGTTCAAAATATATCACTAATTAAATTTGGTAACAGTTATGAGCTATTGTAATATCTGTAAATTTAAGTCTTGGAGGCTTCTATTGAATATTCTCAACATAAAGAACATAAAATTATTATTTATGAAGATGTTGATTCATTACCCTTAGGAAAGAGCTCTTTTTAAAAAAATGTGTTTATATTACATTCTTCAGAATCAGTCTCCTTAAAAAGAAAGATAGTCTTTCTTTCTCTAATACTTTTTTCTTCATTTTTACTACAAAAATCTGTGAGGGAAGAAATAAAAGAATTACAGAGTAGGAAGTAACTAAGTACATAAATGTGATACATTTCAGGAGCATTATTCACCCTATGCATTAATGACATGGGAATCATGTGAAAATAGTGCCATTTGATCATAACAGTAAAAACTGAGCTTGAGAATATGTATTTTCTTTTATAGCCTAGAATTCCAAGTAGGATGGGATTGAACCTAGAAGTATTAGTCCTGTCAATTTATTATTAGTGACACTGATAGAATTTATGTTATGTGCCTTCAGCATCGTTCACAGAATCACAGAAGAGTTGAGGCTGGAAGAAGTTTCCTGCTCAAGCAGGGTCACTTAGAGCAGGCTGCCCAAGACCATATCCAGAGAGCTTTTGAATAATGTTTCCAAGGAGAAAACTTCAGAGTCTTCCAGAAAAACTTGTCCCCATGCTGAATTACAGTCACAGTAAACAAGTGTTTCCTGATGTTCAGAGGGAACCTCCTGAGTTTCAGCTTGTGCCCACAGCCTCTGGACCTGTCACTGTGCACCACTGAAAGCATGGCTCCATCTCCTTTGCACCTTCCCTTCAGCTGATTACATATTTATTTCAGCTGCATGTATTTATAGGATTGCCCATGAGCTTTCTTCAGGCTGAAAGGTCTCAGCTCTTTCATGCTTTCCTCACATTCCTTGCTCTTTATAATTTTTGTGACTCTCCTCTAGACTCTCTTCAATATAATAATTTCCCTTCTCTGCTGAGGAGCCCAGACATGGTCATGGTCCTCCAGGTGTGGCCTCACCAGTGCTGAAGAGAGGAGAAGAATCACTTCCCACACCCTGATGGCAATGCTTTACTGTGATAATTTCAAATGGAATTTAGAATGATCACAGGATCAAGGAGCTGTTTTTTAGATATTTGATTTTTTGGTTTTTGGGGTTTGTTTTGTTTTATTTGTTTGTTCTGTGAAAGTAAGAACACAAAGAGCAAATACCTTATTTAATTTGAAGTGATATTCAGGTAAAAAATGAATTTTTACAAGATATGGAGCCAAGACAGCAGGTCAACAGAAGACAAACAAAGTGACCTAACGTAACTTAGGTATGAAGACATTAAGACTTTTTTTTAATCAGAAAAGTCACAAGTTGCATTATTTTTGTAGGGATATTCCAGGGAAAAAATGCTTTTAGCAGTATTTAATCACATTGGTATCCTATAGGGGAATGCACAAAAAAGTTAAAAACTCAAACTAATTGGTTGTTGTATTGCACTAAATAGTTTGTTTAGTTGTTGTTTTGCACTGGGTGATGGGAAAATTTTACTGAGTATGTTAGGTCACGTGGATTTTTTGTCCCCTCCCCCATCACATGGTCTCTCCCTCACACAGCTGCCCTGTTATGCACACCTGGTGGTCTGTCCCACAGGTACGCCTCCCCTCGCCCCTCCCCAATGTTATCCCATTGGCCGCAGTCCTCTTTCCCCGCCCCCATCCCTTCGGGTATAAAACCCCGCTGCAGGTGTAGTTCAGCCTATTTTCTGCCTAGGTGGTTGCCGGAAGCAGAGCATCCCATCCCAAGCCAATAAACAGGACTCTCATCCCCATGTGGAGAAGAGCGCTTCTTGTCTCTTACTTTCTGTCCATGCAAGTCCGTGTGGGCTAGAGTCTGAGCTAGCCAGATTAGACTCACACAAAGCTCAGAGAGTCACGGATTACTGCAATTGTTGGTTTTTCTCTAATTTAAATAAACTAAGCTGTGTAGCACCTAGCATGAGTTGGGGTTTCTTAAATATTAGTTAAAAAGGAATAGACAAAAATAGGGTAAATTTAAGGGTAAATTAACTGTCCAGAGAGCCTTGGTAAGGGGGAGGCTGTAAGTCACTCCAACAAGTGGCAGCCAGTTTTTTGGCACCACAGGAATCTCGATGAGCCTGTCTCTATACATCCTATACCTAACCCCAAGAGAGACTGCAGACAAGCTCCCCAACAGGATAATCCCAGACTGACTTCTGGAAGATATTTAATCTTCCCACTAACAATTAGGTCTTCCAAATTTACAACAATCATGGGATGAAAACTCTGAAAATTTTTAATAAATGAGAGAATTGTATGAAAAAAAAAATTAAGTAACTTGCTTAGTAATGTCGCAGACATCTTTTGTGAAAATCCTTTCTTAGGATTTTTTCCTGCTGAGAAGCTACAGCAACAAAATATAAACAATGGTTATCTGCTGCTGTGGAATACATCAGGGGTGTCTGTGATTGGCCCATCTTGAACGTTTACAATTAATGGCCAACCACAGACCAGATAGCTTGGACTCCCTGTTCATTCTTTTCTATTCTTAGTGAGATGAAACTTTCCTTTCTATTCTTTAGTATAGTTATAATGTAATATATATCATAAAATAATAAATCAAGCCTTCTGAATTATGGAGTCAGATCTATGTCTCTTCCCTCATCCTGAAAACCCCTGTGACCACCGTCACATAGTAATCCTGCCACAGTTTTGAGCTAAGTATATAAACATTATTTCAGAAACATACGAAATATTAATTTTATTGCATTAAAAACTATCTACATTTATCAGAATACATAATTGGAGTTCCCATCAAAAAGGGAAATACTCTGTTCCTCTGTTGTCATAAATTACTGCAAAATGCTCTTAATTGAATGAATCTTGATCCACCAATTTTTTGACCTGAAGCTACAGTAATATCCAGATACTTGATGATCAGTGGGACCTTAGGAAATATTTTTTAAATTTATTTGTTTGTGCTTAGGCATGGTAGTGAGTGCTTCTCACTATCATAAGAAATGTATCTGCCAGAACCATTTCACTGGGATAAATTTTAATAAGGTGGTCTTGCCCATTACAATTAAAGGTGTCCCAATTGTGCTCCGAGTAACAAATAGCTCATGTCTGGTTTTCTGTGACAGAATGGAAACTAGGAAATTGTTCTGTCAATTACAATTAGAAGGGTGAGTATCATGATGAAAGGTCACTCAGCCTTTGGCTGAATTGAATGAGTTTCAAGAAGACACTTTTAACACTACATAATACTAATCTAACAAAACAGTAGATTCTGGTCTCAAAGTACTTATGGTGTCTATCAGTGCTTTGAATTATATTTTTTATCTTTTTCTTCAGATTCAACCTTAAGAAACATAAATACTATACTGAAACTTTTGAATTCAGTTCACACAGCCCACAAAAAAAAATTAAAATGGCAGCCTAAAAAGTCATTCAAATGTTCAATTACTAGTACTCAGATTACAACAAATTAAAAAGCTCTCAGCCATCTATTATGTTGTAACTTGCCTGCTAATGCATTTAAAAAAAAGGAAAAATAAATAATCTTAATTTTCATTAAAAATAGTCATGGATTACATAAGTGATCACAGAAAAAGCCCTACATGAAACATCTTCATAACCAGAATTTAGGTGAAACTTTCGTACATACTAAATAAATTGTCTCTGATCTGTGAAACACTTTATTGTCCTTCCAAAATAGCATAAACATGTGCATTTACATATGCACTGGAACATTTAGGATTCAGGCAAGCATTAGAGAATAGCAAAGACTGTGACAAATGCTTAAAAAAAAGGCAAATGCCATAATATTCAATTCACTGCAACACAGTCTTGAAAAAATAAACAGTTATTTTAGATCTTTAATCCAATTGTACTGTTTTCATTGCAGACAGACAAATATGAAAATAAAAAACTGGGTTCTCAGAAACTGTTGCTTTACCTTTTGGTTGCTAGTGACAAAGCATTTTTTTAATTATCTTCAGGGCTTTTTTTTTCCTGAAAGAAATTCTTCTATATTAAGTATATTTCATTCTTCTATTAATACAATAAATCATTCCAGAGGCCTTCAAAATTTACATCTTTCTCAATATTCACAGAATCACAGAATGGAAGAGAATCATATGTTTGGAGGGGATCTTAAAGGTCATCCTATTCCAACCCCATCCTTCTCATGGGGAGGGATGACATCTGCTAAACCATGTAACTCAAAGCCCCATCCAACCCAGCCTTGAAGATCCACAGCCTCTCTTGTTCCAGGGCAACTTGTTCCAGTCGCCACTCTCATGGTAGAAAATTTCTTCCCAATACCTAATCTAAATCTGATGGCTTTCCATTTAAAGGCATTGTCCCTCCTCCTGTCATTGTATGCCCTTGTCAAAAGTCCCTTTCCAGATTACCTGTAGGCTGTCTTTAGGTACTGAAAGGCTGCTAGAAGGTCTCCGCAAAGCCTTATTCAGGCTGAACAATTCCAAATGTCTCAGCCTATCTTCACAGGACAGGTTCTCCAGCTCTGTGACCAGCTTAGTGCCCCTCCTCTGGACTCAGTTAAATAGTTCTTCTTATGTTGAGGTTAGATGTAGTACTTTGTGGGGTCTCACAAGGACAGAGTAGAGGTCAGCTCACTTGACCTGCTGACCATGTTTCTTCCAATGAAGCCTGTGACATGGTTTATTTTTTCATCTGCAAAACTATATTGCTGTGTCATGTTGACCTTCTCATCCATCACAACACACAAAGTTCTTCGCTTCAGGGCTACTTTCAATCTATTCTTTACCCAGCCTGTACCAGTGGTCGAGATTGCCCCGAACCAGATGGTGGACCATGCACTTGGCCTTGTTGAACTTTGTGTGGTTTACACAGGCCCACCTCTCAAGGTCCCTTTGGATGGCATCCATTTCCTTCAGTATGTCAACTACACCACGCAAGCTGGTGTCACCAGCAAACTTGCTGAGGTGCACTCAATCCCACTGCTCATGTCACTGACAGAAATGTTCAATAGCAACAGAGTCAACAGCAATCCCTGGGGAACACCACTCATCTCTGGTCTCCACTCAGACAGAGAGATGTTGACCATAACTCTGACAGCAACCAGCCAGCCAACTCCTTACCTGCTGAGTGGTTTATCTGTCAAGTTCACATCTCTCCAGTTCCCACACAAGAACATTATATGGGACAGTGTCAAATGTTTTGTACAAGTCCACATAGAAAATGTCCATCACTCTTCCCTTATCCACCCATGCTGTAAACCAGAGAATCTGCTTCATGATTTTTTCCAGATACAGAGGTGAGACTGACAGGCCTGTAGTTCCCCAGGTCTTCCCTTTCAACTATATAAAAACTGAGAGTTGTGTTTCCTCTTTTCTGGTTAGTAACTTCACCAGTCTGCCACAACATTTCCAATATTGTAGATAGTACCTTAGGTCCTTGAGAAGGGCAAATCTGGTTTTTATTTCTGCCTCAACAAGTGTTACACAGGGCATGAAAAATTGCCATTTCTAGACAATTTTGAATAGCTCTAAGGAGAGAAACTCAGCTATCCTCTCTGAGTGTCCTGTGTCAGTACTTGGCCCACCTCAAGCCAAAATATGTTTTTCCAATTCATACAACATTATCCTCTCTTTTCCTGGAAAAAAAAATTGCAATCCTGAACTGTATCATGCAGTTCAGATGCTTTACCAGCATTGAAACTGAAGTATCACAAAAAAAAACAAGAGGTATTGTGAAATTTTTAATCTAAGTCAATTTCTCCATGGATTTCAAAAGGGTAAAAAATTTACTGATAGTCTGATTTCTAGAAAATCTTACAGCTTTGGACCAAGAATGAAAATATCAAAAATAAATAGACACAGATGACTTTTATTTACAGTAAGAAATTTAGTATTTCTCAGCTATGCAATGTAACACAACAGCATCTGGCTTCTATATATGTAACTTTGATGGACTTCTAGAACCAAAAAAATATAAAAATAGAATTTTTCCTTAAATAAAAGAAGTATTTATTTGAAAATCTATGCTAACATTATTGACTCAGGTAAATAATGTCAACGGTTTTCTCTAGAGTCAAGTTGCAATAGAAAGAGAGAAGGTATCTTGCCTATTTGAATTCTTAGAACATTAATGCTATTAATTACCCATTATGAAATCATACAGGTCTGGAAGAAACTGTCTTGAGAACATCATATTGATAACTTCTAGTACAACTTTTTATATGTGCCTTACGATTTACTTGATACCCTTACTATATATAATGGAGAGACTTTAAAAACCACAATAAATGGTTTCTTTATTCACTTTTTCAAACTTATAATACTATAAGAAAATACTATTTCACTTCTCTATCTGGCTGTATAATAACTTTAAATAGCATTTTACAGCTAGGTCTATTCTGGCTATATTTTATTTGTAACCTGCTGGATTCTTGTCCAGCAAAGTAGCTTCAAATTATTTCTTCAGATTTGTAACCCACTCATTAAAAAAAAAAAAAAAAAAAAAAGAAGTTTGAAAGAACACCTTGTCCATCAGCAATATGTGAAGGTCTAACAGTATAATAGAGAGGGTGAGTAACCTATGGCTTTGACAAGTTTATTCACTCACATTCTGTACATAAGCCCTCATTATCTAAAGTTATTATATGTTGGTTATTAATTCCACCCTGTTCAATTCTTACTAGAGTAGTTACAAGTCTGGAAAAGTATTATTTTATGGCAGAGATCTTTGGTGGGTCAGATATTAATTAGAGAAGTAAAGAAATTCATACTGAAATACTCTGTGCCATTTTGACCTATCATCATTGTACTGCAACACTGAGGTGGTCTTTAGAGACACACTCAGTACTGTGCTTGCCACAAATTATTGAACATTCTCTTGAAGAGATGATCTAGTGAGATATAAATATCTTTTTTTTTTCTTATGAATTTGATGGTGTGCCTCCACCCCAGCCTGACCTTTATTTCCCTGCTCAAGTAACCACCAGCAGCAGCTGTAATTGGGTGCACACGGTCATAGTGGTTTCATAGGACTCCAAGTAGATCTGTGTGAAACAGGTAACGCAATAGCCAAGGGCTGTTCTAGACAATTCACCTAACAAGAGTGCTGGTCAAGGGCTGATCTAAGACAATTATGGAATAAAGTAGTATCTGTAATCAACATGCAAATATGTCCATAAATTAATTATCTAACTCCATAAATAGTGGACAGCCCAGGGCCTGTTGAGTCTCTAGCACAGAAATGGGCTCCACATCAGGATCTCCCCTTGAGAAAGGGCGTATTTCAATGTTACTGTTTGAGGATGAGGGACTTCTTTTTGCTGACATACTAGGTAAGTGTATTGGAATAAACACACTCAAATTTTGAACTCTTAGCTAAAAGGATTGATTATGACATAAAGAGTCAAACAACTCTGGGACTAAGTATGGATCCAGACACATGTAAACTCCACTCTGAGAAGGCGTGAGGGATCCTTTTCTGAACCTCATGGCTCAACAGGAGAGTGTCCCGGAGAGGTTTGTCTGACTCTGCCCTCTATGCAGTAAATATGAGCGAGTGTACCTGGCCATCTAATCCTGTTAAATGTCTGTCATATTTACTATTAAACTTTGTCAAATTTCTGGTTTCTGTCTATAAGCATATTGTAACTGCCCTGTTCCAAGTGAAGTGGGTCACTCCATCCACAACAAAGAGGTAACCTATTAAAGGTATTATAGCACAAAGACCTATGTATTTTTCAAAGTTTGGGAGAGAACAGAAACCTAGTCATAGAAGGAACACAGAACAGAAGGTCTTTTAAGGAGAACAGTAAGGGCCTAGTATTATGTGTGTCCCTTTGTTTTCACTCATGACTGTTTCTTCTTTCTCAGAATATGGACTTGTGCTAGATGACAAAAATTAATTGTGTCTGAGAAATAGATAATGGATTATACTCAAAGCTAGATCCAAAAACTCATTCAGGTGTCTCCACCAGTTAGAGAAAGAACCAAGTGATGGATGCTGATGAACAAAAGTCCTCAAACAAAGAAAAACCCATACAGTCTTTTAGAGGGTTTTAGAGCTGGTTTTTTTTTGGGTTTTTTTAGGGTTGTTTTTTCTTTTAGCTATGCATGAATGATGTGGTTTTGGTTTAAAAAAATTATTTTAATAAGACAAATAACGTACTTTTAGTGACAGGCGTAAGTAAATCCAACTACTACCTATGCTCAGTTCATATCTGAATAGAGAAAGCAAGTTAAATTATACTCAAACCATCTAGCTATAAAAACACACTGGAAATTTAAGTAGAAATACTTTATTTAGTGTTATAGAAGTTAATAAAAGAATTGCTATCAATGTATGGATAACTCTAAATAGAGTTCTAGAGACATATGTTAGCTAAAGAATACTTTTGATTGTTAAGACCTCATACGAACAAGAAACTTGTTCACTGAAAACCATACTCAGGTGAATTTCTGAACAGTAGCTTGAAATCTAAAACCTTCATCTATTACCTTTTGTCTATATTTCTCAAAACACCCAGTTTCAGGAAACAAAAAACAGCCAAAAAGTTACTCCATGTCAGGAGAACCTTTGACTCCCCTGTCTTTCCCTGTTTCTTTCCCATTGGATTGTAACATTCATCTAGACAAGGAAAAACTCCTCAAGTTTGAGTAGATTCTGTAAATCTCTCAAGGCACACAAATTCCAGATATATTCAGAAATTAGCAACTGTTCCTTCTAAACCTTCTGGGAACTCCTGTATGTTAGGCATGTATGTGCTTTGAGTACATTTGACATAGGTTGTAAAACATTCATCATGTTGAAGCTATAGATGCCCTATAGATTCAAGGTTCAGGGAATATAGGAAGAATTTCAAAGAGCACTGCAGCTACAAACCTGAGATTAATTAATTATTTATTAACCCAGATTGATGGATGACGAAAAAATGAACAAAACTGGAATTACCTTTCACTGTATCTCCTGCTGTGAACAGGAGAACTTCTCCACATTCACATAACTGTCACTTCCCAGCAGGATCTGCTTCTGATTTGGAAAGGACTGCCATCCAGGCAGGGGCCAACAGACAGCAGACAAACACAATCACTGAATTTCGACTAGGGTCGTAGCAGAGGGGACAAGAAATTCCCACCACTGTCATCTTCTGCCTGATAGTGAGAGCCACAGGGTGCTAAGCAGCTTGCTGTAGTTGCTGCAGATACGTTCTTCTCGAGGAAGATGGCGCTGTCAGTCTTAGGACCAAAAGGAATATTGAAAGGTGAACATATTACACAGGGAAAAAGGATAAATACTAGATTCTAAATACCAGAATACTCCCTAAATTTTAGGGATTTTTTTCTGACTCAGATCCTTCTGACTGTTCAACCTTTAAAACATCAAAAGCACTGACAGTTGTTAGCTCTGTATATGCACATGCTTACATGTGTATACATACACGGACCTTTTGTCCACAGCAATGGTCACAGTGTACCAACATTTACACACAGCTCAGATAAACCAGCTGTGTACAAACTGGTCATTAACCTCTCCCTGTGAATAAGTACCAGACATTTCCCTTGTCAGTTTACCATTAGTCCCATTACAAGCAGTCTAGACACTTAAATAAGCTATAGGAGTTTCAGACAACTAATGGTTCTCTGTCCCCAGGCATTTGGCACCTAGCTGCATCCTTCTGTTCAGTTTAGTTCCAAGTTCTTTTTGCAGATACTTTTCATAGCATACAATGAGAGCACAACAAAGGAAGATGAGGTGCAGTAAGACACAACTGATGAATAGTATGAAAATTAAAGTAATGTGAATAACTGGGACCAGAGTGGAGCCATCTGAGAGTTCCTACAGAACTAAAATTCAAAGTATCAGCATCATGGGTGAACTATGCCTTTTTAAAATACAGTTTCTTCTTCATGTAGTGGAGTCCCTAATGGATTTCTGTCTATAATAAAGAGAAGCCAAAGAAAGAAACATGAATTAGAGGTTGGACAGTTTCTACACAATTCCCTGGAAACCCAATGCTTGATTTAAAGTCAAAGTAAGGTTGCTCCAGTTTTGTGTTCAGATTTTTGTTTTTATTCAACCAAGATACCTGAGAACAGAAGGCATGGAATAGCTACAAATTAGGTAGCTATGTGAAATCTGTAGCATGTTTATGTGATTTTGTCAACTTAGTTGCATGTGCATCTTACCCAAGTTCTTTTTGCTATTGTCAGATTTATATTAATTATTTTACATCTAGTCCTGATTAGTCCTTTTATTTCAGAGTTAATTTCCATATTGAAGTTTTAATTTGAACTCACTTTTAGAACCAAGCAGAATTTAATATTAGAGCTTCATATTTGGAGGTCTTTCCCAAGAAACAGCCTCCCATTCCTAAACATTTGGCAATGGGGAAAAAATAAAATAATGAATTATGAATTATAGTTTAAAAAGGAAGTAGATAAGTGCAAAACATATTGTAGGTATCTGATGACTCTAGAATTTGTATAAGCATTCAGTTACCTCTAGGCTGTAGAAGATTTAACAAGGGTTGAAAAACACTTTAAGAAATCTAGACACCTAACATGCTTCTATGCCTGTAAGCTGTGTGAATATACTGCCTAGGTTCTCCACATAATGCCTGAATAGAACTACGCATCTAAGAAAAGCATCTGGCTACATCTAGGAAAAAGAACTACCTAAATCAGGACACATGGAGGAGAAATGAGTATTTCAGGTCCAACTATAATTTCTTTACATGAACACGACTTTTAGGATGGCGTATATACTTGTCCGGTCCCGTAAACACACAGTAGTTACCTTTTTTTTTTTTTTTAAGTGAATTAAATTCAAGTGCAATTGTGCGATGTCAGATTTCTTGAAATCTAAATGTTACAATCCAAATGTGTACATCTGTATTTGCTGGCAGCTACTTTAGTTTTAGAGGTTAAAACATATTTTAGAACATATGAAAAATCGAATTAATTGAGTTCAGTTTCTGTAACAAATTATTGCTTTTTAACATACACATATTCATTGGAGATGTTTAAATGCAAGTCACCTCTTGAACATAATTTGTTTGAATTTTTGTTGACTCAATACTGGACTCTTAATTTGGGTTTCATTAAATTACCCAGTAATATTCACCTTCCTCTCCTCCCCCTACTTTTTTGTTGTTTTGGTTTTTTTTTTTTTTAATGCAACCCATCCAAGAAAAAGTTATTTAAAATATAGACCAAAAAACAGAAAATGTTAAGTATCAGACAATTAAGATGAACATGCATTTTTAAGAGCTTTTTTTCTCTTACCTGAATGAGTGATTTTCACAGTCCTGTGACAAGCATATATTCTTTTCTGGCATAGGAAGAAGAAAGAAATTGAAATGGGTGAGAAGATTCGTTGACTGTTGGCTTAGGCATCTTAAGTGTTTTGTTTCTTGAAGTGAAACTAAATTCCAGACAGATTTGAGGCTAAGGAGAAAGAAAAGAGAAGGAAAATGGAATTAGGAAAGAGGAAGTAGAGTCCAAATAGGGGCAGGGAGAAGCAGAGGCATGAAGGAGACTCAAGCTCCTTGGAAAATGTCTTCCCAGCTAATAGTAGACTGAATTCAAAAGGAACTGTCTGCCTTGTCAAAGAGACAGTAACTCATTCTGCCAGGGGCAGTAGTTTGTTCTGACCCACTCATTTTTGCAATAAATTGGCTTGATAATTCATGTCAGATTTTCTTGCAGATTATAGTGAGAGTGTAGTGAGCATGAAAAAACAGAATGTATTCTGCCCAGTGAAACACTCCATAAGAAGTGTATTATTCTATTACATTGACCATTCAATGAAGACACAAATAAGCACCTTCCTTATAGGCTGCAGTACTCTGTCTTCAGTATTGTTCCTCAAAACCAATTAAAAATGCATCCTCGTATCAAGGTGAGGTGTAAGCCACAAAAAAACCCACTCAACATGAATTTATAAAGAGTTATGGTTATTCATGTTAGATGAATAGGAGAAATACCAACAAAATAACCTCAAGCCAGAACAACAAGAAAAACTCTACTGACAATTTTAGAAAAATAGAGAACTGTGGCAAAAGGGTTACTGCAGCAATCAACACAGAACACTTCTCAAAGCATTACCTTGACCCAATTAGCAATTTAGCAAACTCTAAACCCATTCAACTTTAAGTCATTCAAAAATCACAAGAAAAGAAAATGAGAAAAAGAGAGACGCAAAAGTTATAGAAAAGGACACGTATAGCTCCCAGCTCCTGGGTTTCAAGAGTGTTCAGCTGATAGCAGATTACAAGAGAGTGGAGGGTCAAGACACATATTCCCTTGTGTTCAGCATTAAATACCCCTCAGCTTTCCTGGGCCCTGCCCCCAGGTGGGATTTCTGGTCATTTGGCTCCTCAGGAGCTGGGTTAGGCCCTCCTGGGGCAGGTGTGGAGCATTGCCTCTGGCGTGACAGGAATTGGCAGCCACTCCCAGGCTGGGATACAGACTCTAGGGATAGGGGGTGTGGAGCAGGGCAACTCCTCACCCAAGGCACAACTTGAATTTCTGAATTTGGCACCACACACATGCACCCCAAAATGTCTTGAGACATCAATATCTCCAGCATCTCATATGAGGGAATCTGGATCTGTACCTAATGTCCTAAACAGGCACAGAATCTTAGGTGAAGTAAAACCAACATGTGTTTGGGAGTGGTCAAACAGCTAACGTAATGCAACAGTTGCATTTTGCCTATCTCTCTATCACCCCAGGAACTAAGTTCAAAAAGAAGTAACAAAAAAATTTCAGACAAATATTTATGCATCAAAGCCAGAAACCTTAGACAAACATTTTTTTTTAAACAAAACAACATTATTTTTGTTAATCTAATGAAAATGAGAAGACAGTGGGAACTGTTGAGGAATTTTTATGGTAATCCTTGAGGGTAACTAAATACAATTGTGTTGAATTTTCTCTTTTTAAATTATTACTAAGAAACACATTTAACAGTCCTACCACTGTAAAAGGTTCTGCAAGGAGTCTACAAATATGTGCCATACGCTGAATCTCTGTATACATTTTCCCCAGCACAAATCCTGCGAGCATCAAAGAGTTACCTTTTCTTTGGGTCCAGCCCCCAGCCAGCATCTGTGTCCAAAAATGACATGAGCACATTGCCTTTGAACAAATAGTTATTCAGACATCAGTTAAATTTATAACAACCACAGAAGCAATGTTGTCCTTTGTATTACAATAAAAAAACTTTTTTACCTATTATCAGAAGTCCTATCTCTTCTAAGGATAGTACTTTAAACACCAGTGAGATTTGAAATACTAATAAAAAAAAATCTTTATTTTAAATGTAGTGTATTGCAAGTAAAAATTGCAAAACCATGGGGGGAAATAATGTCACTAGTCTTGAAAAATAGCTAGGGTTTTCTTTTGCATTTGTTAATTTTGTCATTATGAATAGCAAAAAAATTATATCAATAAATTAGTAAATAACTGGAAAACTGGTTGAGTTAGAGATTGCTCTGGTATTAAAGATAAACTAAATGTTAAGAATAAAAGTATTTTCTTAGTCCTGCTTACAGAATTTTATGCATCATGATGCACTTGTTTAATTAGCACACTAAGAGTCAAAGATGGTGCAGCTGAACTCTTTTCTGCCCTTGGCTGCCCATTTTTTCATTAGGAACTCAATATCATCTATTACAAATACGATTTTTTTTGGTTTTTTGTTTCCTGAATTAATATGGCAAATAATAACCAAATCTAGCATTTCAGAGAGCAAGCTAGGCCCTTGAAGTACTAGAGAGGAATTATGCTTATTTTACAGCCTAGGTTCATATCGATATATTCCTCTATATTTCCCAAGACACACATTTTTCATTCTTCTCTCTGTTTAAAAAAATCTATTTAGAGACCAATGTTTCAATAGCCACTAAATTATTTTTAAAAATTTACTGGAGCATTAGTTGTATCGGCTTCTTCTTGTAAGTTTGTAAATAGAAGTTTGGTTTTCCAAAAGCCTATTTTTGCTTTAACATATTTCAGACAAAAAATGAGAAAGAATGCTGTTCTGCACTTTTTGAGTTGCTGGTTTAAATAAAGGATAAATTTATGTCTGTCTTTGAAAGGCTTCATACTGTGACATTGGAAAAAGTACTGTGAACCTCTTGAACACCAGCACACATCTGAGATTGCTGTAGGTCACTAGCACCATTTGGGTCACATCAGTATTGAGCTACAGGTGTTTTAAATACTGTCACTTTTCATCATTTATATTTTAATGGTCAGACACTGCTGCTGCATTTTGATGCTAGAGGGTGAAAAATCTATTTTGAAATACCAGCCATGTAAAGTTGAAAAGCTTCCTGAGCACACTATACACACTCACAGACAGCAGGGGACTTTAACAGAGAGATGTTGAATCAAGCCTGGTTAACTCAGATGAAAGAGCCGATCTTTTGAACAGGATGAACGCAATTTGTGCTACCAGATTTCCCTCTTATACCCCAGCACTCCACTGATTTAAAGAGGATGTTAAATTAAAGCTATAGCATAGCAGCAGGAAGATGGTTCCAGCAGAGATGGCATTAAAATTAACTTTCTTTTAGCAAAAGCTGTTGCATAAGAGACTAAGAGGGCAGTGGAGGATGAGGTTGAGGCTGTGTTTAGTTCTCTGACATAAGCAATATCTCTGAAATTTATGAAGATGCTAATAATGTTTCAGTAAAGTTTTAATCAGGTAGTCGAAGTTAAAATGGGCAAATTTTTCTGCTGCTGCAATGAATAACATAATCTTAGAAAAAGGAAAAAGAAATATGGGCTGTTGATTCTGATCTCAATAGCACCTGGCAATGCTATTGGTATCCTCTGCTGTTAGGAGAGGCAGTTCCTTCTAATCCTTCAGACTTTTTCTAAATGGTAGGACTTTTTTTCTCCATAGGGAGGTCTATGTGCAATTCTCCCAGTTAGACAGGCATCTATGAAACTTGCTGGATCGTAATAATTCGTATATGAGTGTTTTATTGTCCATACATGAATTATTTGGAGCACATCTAGTCCAACTCCCCCTGCTCAAACAGAACCACCTACATTTGGATGCCCTGGACTGTGTTAGGGTGTCCTGGACCATATCCAGATGGCTTTTGAGTATCTCCAAGAAGGGACACTCCACTACATTTCTGGGCAACCTCTCCCAGTGCTTCGTCACCCTTACAGTAAAGTACCTTGTTGTTCAGAGGAAACACCTCTGAAAACAGACTGGTTCTATTGGCTTTGCACCCTCCTTCAGGTAGCTAGTAAATTGATGAGATTTCCCATGGTACTTCTCTTTTCCAGATAAAAATACTCAGATCTCATTTTTTTCATCATATTGGAGTGACCTATCCATTAATCATCACTGTAGCCCTATCAGACTATCAATGTCTGATTAATAATTCAGGCAACAAATTAAATTCTTCAGAAGCAATGTATTTGTGAACTATACCCATTAGAAGAAATGTTCAAAAATTTGGTCTGATGAGAAAGGTTGATAGTAGAAAAGAAACTCAAAGATTTTCATTTCCTATAACTTGATTTTTGGGATTTTCTGAAATGTATGCATATTGTTTAGGATTAAAACAGTGCTTCTCACTTCTTAAATTAAATTATTTTATTTTTAAAAATTACAATTTTTTAAATGAAAACCTACTTTTAACCTTGAAGTTATGAAGTCTTACAGAGGAATCTATATTAGACAGTTGGATGGTTTAGTGGAAGGATGATCTACATGATGAACTCCTCCTTTGTTTTCAAAATTGTTGATAAATTCAACAGTGCACCATTTCTCAAAAAAGATAATACTGTTTTTCACCAAATAGAGTTCTAGAAGGTGTTTGAGCAACTATTATGAAAATCTGTTTACTGCATGACACACAATTAATGCTTTAGTCTCATATAGTACTTAGTATCTCAAACCTTTCTCTAAAAATATTATGTTAATTCTGTCTTTACTGATATATATAGACATCTTTACTGATGTCTAGACTGATAAATATGCATTCATTAGCAAGAAATATTCTCTGTTTCCTTTCTCAACAGGATGGAATTTCCTCACTAAGAAAAGAAATGCCTGTAAGTTTTTTTGAGAAGTTCTTAAAATATGTAAGACTCACTGAAAACTTGAAATCACTCTAATTTCCCAGGTATAAACTACATTTTAAGTTATACATGGTTTCCTTTTACTGTTTTCAAGGCATTGTGAGAATGTTACTATTCCTTTCCTCATTTGGCTATTAGAGAAAGGTTTTACGATTTCAGGGAGACATTAAAACTTCTGAGAGTTGTTATAGCAATATCTCTGACACAGACATGAGTGGTAATATACTCCAGTTTTAACTCTGCTGCCTGTGAAGATAAAGAATTTCTTACAGTTTAATGTCATATAAAAAAAAAAGAATCCTTATTATTTAATACTTTATCATAGTTGCAAAATGTCATGGTTTAATGTCCACTGGCAACAAAGCACCATCATCACTCATTTCTCTGACACTAGAGTGGGGGAGAGAATGGGAAGAGTAAAAGTGAGAAAACTCATGGGTTGAGATTAATAGGTAAATCAAAAGCTGTACATTCAAGCAAAGCCAAACGAGGAATTAATTCACTGAATGTGGGCAGGAAGGTGTTCAGCCATCTCCAGGAAAGCAGGGCTCCATCATGTGTAATGGTTATTTGGGAACACAAATGCCATCACTCTGAATGTCCTTCCCTTCCTTCTTCACCCAGCTTTCTATGCATAGTGTGATGACGCATGGAATAGGATATCCCTTTGGTCAGCTGGGATCAGCTCTCCCAGCTGTATCCCCTCCCAGCTTCTTGTGCTCTCTCAGCCTCCTTGTTGGTGTGTTGGGATAAAAAGCAGGAGAGACCTTGCCTCTGTGAGAGCACTGCTCAGCAATGACAAAAGTATATCTATATTATCAACACAACAAAAGTCCAAAACATGGCCCTATACCAGCTACTATGGAGAAAATTAACTCTATCCCAACCAAAAGCAGCACAGTCCTTCAGTGGAAACATGAGAATACTTTAAAACTCGCTCAATGAAAAAGAAGAGATGAGAAGGAAGGGAAGGACACAGACTATAAGGAGGACACAGACTATAAGCAAATTAACTATATTTTAGAGTGAATAGTATCTGCAATGCTGTGGGAGTTTAAAAACACACGCAGACTAGGAATTTCACACAACACCTATGCTGAAAATATAGATAAAGTTTAAATAATGAGGAGTCAAGATGAGATTAATCTTGTGCTCTGAAGGATAGGTCACTCAGTTATTCTCCAGGCCTACATATAATAGTCTCATGGTTGTGACAGCTACCACCAAAACTCATAAACAACTGGGGGTTTTGTGCCATTTTTTTCTTACAAGGAAATTTTTTAAGAAGTAAAAAATAAAATGGATGGTGATTAATGAGGCATCAAAGAAGACACATTAAAAAAAACTCAAGCAGGTAACTCACTAGATGAACTAAAAACAAATCAAAAGGATTTACATGAATAACGCAGGGGAAAATTCCCTGAGGAACAGAGAGATAGTACAGGATGGTGGTGGTGGTGGTGACTGGCATATGCCCTTACCTAAGGTGCCTAAAATGTGTGAATGGTGAATGTCTCTTATGTAGTGTGTTGCTGGAAGTATAAAATGTATTAATTAGAATTCATCATACCAATGTAATTCCAGTTTAAAAAGGAATCAGAAAAAAATTATATACTTTATCACTTTGAGATTATTACCTGTATAATTGGCCATATTTTGAGTATAGTGCTGTCCTGGTTAGAGGAAATTTTGCTCTTTTCTGTAGATTTCATAGTGAGATCATAAAATACATTATCATCCTATATTTTCTTCAGTATGCACAATAAAATTTGATTTTTATTGGCCAGATTTTATTTATTCAGGTCTTGGATTTGCTAAATTTCAATATGTGTCACAACACCAGCTATTTCTTGGAGTCAAGCAGCAAAATGAGAGATTGAATAGTGTCAAGACTTTTCAATGATATCAGAGTTCTGAAGCGTCTTAACTGTGGTCTTCCAGATGTTTTTCAGGAGGTGGTTAAGTGATGTCTCATACAGGTTACATGGCTTGTATTTTGTATTACTGAGAATAAAGAATGTGTTGCAACTGTTTATGAGGTGCTTACTGTTATGCCTTTTCACAAACAGCTAAGATGAACCTAACAGCACCCAGAGTGGAACAGAAAATGCCTAATTGCTAAGGAAGCTCATTCCGTAGTTCTCCACTATTCAGCATTCCCTCACCATTAAACATCAACCTGGCTGGGATTTGAAACTTCACTTAACAGAAGATAGAAATAATCCATTACCTTCCATGACAAACCTGCATAAATTAAAAGGTTTGAAGTGGCTGAGAAGTGGAGGGAATGGGAGGGAAGGTATTACCTTTTATAAAAGATTCATAACACTTCTATGATTTGGTGAGATCACGGAAGTATTATTTTGCTAAATATTAAAATTTATGCTATGTTTTGACATTTAGAAGATGCTTAGGGCTATGAATAAGTTGATTAACTAAACAGAAAATAAGCTGTGCTATGCTTTGCTGTGCAGGTATAAAAGAGCTGTTTCACTTGATTTCTTTTGTGCAAACAGCATTTCTGAATCTTTAATTCCCTATGCAACACCTGGAAGAACTAGAAGAGTTAACCAATACCATTTATTATGACTTAGACTAGGACTGGTTCACTTATAAGTATATCTGATATCTATATGCTGAAATTTCTGGCATTTTAGGAACTATTGGTTACAGTGGTTTTTATCAATTCAATGAAGATCAAAGTTTTCAAGTACTTCTTTCATGCTATTGTGATACAAATGTTTGTCAAGTATTTGAGTATGAAGTTTGTATTATTTATAAACAGGAGCAACATATCTGGAATTTGAAAAGAAGATAATTAGAGGATAGATTACATAATTTATCCTTTATTTGAGGAAAAAATATCTTTGAGAAAGAACTGTCCAGTTCTATAAAACTGTCATCAGAATAGCTAAAGGCCAAAATTTACAGTAAAATTCCCTTCAAAAACATAGTTATTCAGCTCTCCAAGCCACATTGAGATTCTTATTCTGTTAAGAGCACTTTCTAATAACACAAAATTATTTTTCTGCTTGGTAGTTATATGTGAAATTGCCTAATAGTGAACAATTACAAGGCACAATAAGGCAAAAGTTTTGCTTTTCTTTGTTTAAATGAGCTTGTCTGAAATGTCAAAATGACAATACTACGCACACTTCAGGCTGAAGGACTGACTTAAGACCTCTCTTCTGCACGGACTAATTCAGTCTTGAGATTCAAATTACACAGAAGATGATGTTCCAGACTCTAGTGCAGTCCTTTGGTTGATTTAGGGAACATTCTGTCTCTTGTGTGCTCCAGTCCAGGAGAAAAGCCTTGAAAAAATAGCTGAATGACATGCAAATGTCATTGATGTAACAGATTCATTTAATATATGTCTAGTTTTCGTATGAATATTGCAACTTTTTGGTTTTGCAACTATATTTAAGAATAAGGAAAATTAATTCTACATTACCAATCAAAAAAATTAAGTAAAAGTCTCTTATTACTGCTACCAAATTGCTGAGGTTTTGCAGAATATTCCTATCCAGCCAAATATTAAAGTTTTTACAATAAAAATAAGTAGAAACTAATAAATGAGATAAAGCATATGTCTATGTCAATTTTATTTTACATAACAATTGAACCTAACAATCTTGAACTATCCCATCTCATTAAACAAACAGGTTCATTAAACATATCAGTGCTATATTAGAATTTTACAAATTATATTTCTTCTGCTTTTGTGAGAGTTAGAGAAATGTAAGGACAGGGTTTAAGGAGATTCTAGACACTCTAGGGCTATGTCTCCAGGGAAAGCTATCCTAGGGAGAAAAGCTACTTTGTGCTTCAATGAAGCCTATCCTCCATTGTCCAAGAACATTTCCTATTCTCTGGGTTCCGTGTTGAAAATATTCTGGAGAAATTCATAAAAAAAGTCTTATTTTTCCATACAGCTGAGGCAGAAAATGTCATACATATTCCTCCAGCATATGGAGCATTAATTATTTGAAGAACATAGTTCATGAATTATCTTGCTTGATAAATTCAGAGAAAACTTCTCAAATCAGAAAAGAGTTCAATAAAAGTCCAGGCATTGGTTGAGAAACTATTACTATTTCTTGGGAATTTTGTGTGTGTGTATATGTATATACATAAATTTATATATATCTCTGTGTGTGTGTATAATAGTTACACATATATATGTGTATGTATAAATATATTGAGATAAAATAAATATGTACACTTATTTGTATAAATGTGTAGGTATGTATAAGTATGTATAATAAACACACACATATATATTAATAGATATTTTTAATGACAAAATCATTCACTTGAGTGCTACATATTACAAAGATTTTAGAGAGTACTCCAGTGCTTTCCAAACTTTCATCTTCAGACATAGAATGGCACTGACTCAATTCTGTGGATTTAGCCCTTACTAGAGCAGATTCAACTTACTTAATTTTAGCTGCCTTAAAACGGAAGTATCCAGCGTCAGCTACTTTCTTAGTCTTTCTCTATTAGAGAAATGTAGTTTATTTAATTATTTTTATCTTTTTTAATTTAGAATTAAATTAGCTGTCTTCCCTACAGAAAGTTAAGAGCTTACGTTATAAAATATGTTACTTTAAATTGAAATGAAAGAAGCCCCAAACAACAAAACCACACAACTATATTGAAACAGATCTTAGCCTTACTTCTGTTTAGTTTACTTTATTCAGCTTCTGATACATTAGACAAGAGCGTACCACCATGGAATTTCTTGAAAGTATAATAAGCAACATGATAAACAATGTCTTTGGATATAAAACACAAATGGCGTTACCTTACAACATAAAATATTTTTCAGGGAAGAAATTGCTTCAATTACAAGTAGATTGTATTTTGCATAATGAAGAGAAATAGTTCCTTCAAGGCAACAATGAATATGATCTATTTCAAATAAGAAATTCAACAGATTTTCTTTTTAAAAGTACTTACTTTTTTCTATTTACAAGTGCAGAGAGAAACTTCCTCGTAGCAGAATTATCTATAAAAGTATAGGTAGCCGGAGGAATACTGCTTCCCCAGCATGGGATATTTTTTTATCATGATCTATAATTTGAGAATTTTTGTTTTTTACATATTAAACATATGTTTTTGCTTTGCTTCCTAATTCAATATGTAACTAGTCCATGAATAAAAATTTGGATGACATAAAAGATATTAAGCTTATGACATAGCCAGCATACTTTAATATAGTCAGTGTGCTTATACCTTTCTTTCCCAACACATATATATGAACATGCTATCCAGCAGTTCCAAAAAGACCAGAACAAACCTTGCTTAATTTTAGGGTGAATTACAAATGGCATTTGTTATATAACTACAGAGGCAGTGAAACATCCACTGTTCTAAATGCCCATGTGTTATTAAAGGCGACTATTACTTTGCTTTTGTGAGCTGCTGATAACGGTATTATTTTTAAAGAACAATTAACATTAGGTGCTTAAGATGTCAACTCACACATACTGGTTTTGCTTTTATCCAGAGTTTCCAGGCAGAAATTCATCATTGACTGACGATAGTACTCTGACACTATGAAAATAGCTATTAAATAATACATTTACTACCAAATTAATTTAGCAGTTTTAGATTGATAATAGCAGTTGCTATTGAAAATAGCAGATATAAGTGCACTCTTCACACAAACTAGAAGACTCAGGATATTTACTTTTCAGATTATCTTTTTTCTATATCCTGAAAGTACTTCAAAGTATAAGGTCTTGACGTTATGAACAACTGGAAAGTGTTTTTAGTCTTCAGCTGCTTTCAGTAACAAGCAATAGTTCATCTTTACATGAAGATTTCATCTTCATAAGATTGATATTTGTGCGCCAAATAGTACATTATGCTTTTTGTAAAGTATGAAGGTCCACTAAGTGGGATGTCTGATGCTTGTAGTTAAACACATGGAACACTGACAAACAAAGTTTCTAAGAATGTGCATAACTGATGTGCAAGAAGAATAATGTATTATTTCTTAGGATCTCAAATTTGCTGAAGATTCTAGCAGGTTTTTTTGCTGTAATGTACCTGTTATGTATTTATTTTCTGTCTCGTTGCATTTTTGGGAGACCGTGTGTCTGCTGTTGGCCTCTCAGATTAATTTTAAGTCCTAGTTAGATACCAAACCAGACTGGATTGTAGGAAAAACACCATCAATGCAAAGTAAGGTTGTCTTCCCACTGTATTCACTCTGTAATCCATAATTAATTCTTCATCCTCTACCATTTTTAAATCAAGCCTTAAATGCAAGGTCAAATATTCACAGAATAACTAAGCTGAGTTCTCAACTTTGGCCACAAAGAGCTTTGGAGGTTTTTGCTTGTGTTTTGTTGTAGTTGTAGTTTTGTCCATTTGGTTTGTGTTTAATTTTTAGTTTTTGTTTGGTTTTGGTTTTCTGAAACTGTTAATGGAGAAAGCTGAGGAGATGGGTTTTGCTGGGATGGAACATTACCATTGTGATAAACAGGTAAAATATGCAAGTGTTTTTCTGTTCTGTTTTGCCTTTTTGGCCATTGCTGGAACAACCTCATTATGTTAACAGATAGTTGCAAATCAGACATAATTCCTATATCATAATTTTATTGTGGCTTTAAATTAACAGTTAACTTTCCTTTTGTCAAGCTTGATAAAATGATAAATAAAAAAAGAACATAACTTTAAAAATTCACTTCCACTTCACATAGCAAATATTAAATACTTTTAGAAGTATTTAAGTAATGTCTAAATAATTTCTAGTTAAAAGTCTTGGATGTTTTATTTATAGATTGGAGTACCATTTTCTTTTTCTTATCACTGTTGGTTATATTTATATTTTAACAAGTTTATTCCTGGTTATGTTTTGGTGGATATGGTGGCATTTGGTCAAAGATTGCCTTTGGTGATCTTGGAGATGTTTTCCAAATTAATGATTTTATGTTTCTATTCTATGACTTTTAATGTATTTGATTATTTACAGAGAAACAAAGTTGTATGAAATGGGCCATCAATTTACAGGGCTATGTACAAAAAGACAGTTTATTTTAAAAGAATTTTAAACTGTGAAGTGTTAAACAGGATTCAGACTGATAGTGACTTCATCATAAAGGCCATGGAAAGAACAGGAAAAAGTGACCCTAGCAAACCTATTATTTGTCCTTTTCACACAAATTATAGTGCTTTGGTTGGTGGAAGCCCCCAAAATCCAAGTGAAATGTGAGTGACTTTTTCACACGGGAAGACAGTAAAAACATACTCAGTTTGAGGGTGTTTCCCCCCTCACTTTCTATAGCATGCAAAAGGAATTTTCTTGAAAAGCCTTCTCAGATCCCAGCTGCAACAAGTCCTCCTTCATAAGTATTTGCAAGTTTCTTACTCTAATGGTATGGGTTGAGTAGGAATGAGAGAGAACCTGTTAGTTATATACAGACTTCATAATGCTGGCTCATTCTATTTCTGTTACTCTCTCTCCTCCTTAACTGAGAATACCTTAATTTATTTGGTTTTTTATAAGACTTTGATTACCCTTTCATGATATCTCTGTAAAGCCATCATGAAATAAATTTAAATCTCTGTTGTGTGTCTTTTACGAGCTGTTGGAGTCTATCTGCACTTTGGGAGGTGGGGTGGTGGAAACCAAACAAAAAAAACAAAAATCAAGTCAGCAATAACTTGGTGGTCTTCAGACTCACACTTCATATCTGTGGAACTGAAACTCCTATGCTTTCCTTTCATGTAGGAATAATATTCTCATTTAAGAAAAAACCTATGTATTCATGAGTTTATGTTATAATTTGCCTAAGAAAGTCAAAGGAAGTTAGAGAATGAAAATGTCAGGTAATTATGTTGTGAACTGAACTTCCAAACTGAGGTGCAGTTGAAGTTACTAACATATATTACCAAATTTATATTACCAAGTTTCCTGCCTTTTCAGTCCTAGACTGTTAAAGCTGAGAGGTCACAGTTAAAAATCTACTCCAAAGAGGAAATACAGTCTGAGAGAGGAAGAAAAGCTATCTTTATGATTTATGTAGAAAATGCGTCTCAGTAATTAAATTACATCTTTAATGAGCTAAGAACTTCTCCTTAATCTCAGTGAACTATTTTTATATGATTTCTTATGCCTATGAATTCCAGAATAATTTAAATACTTTTACCTAAATTAATTATTGACTTTGACTATAGTAACAGAAGATTTTTTTCTTTTTAGAAGCAAAGATTTTTTTCTTTTTAGCATTTTTTTCAAATATTCTGATTTTAGCTACTTAATCTATTAAAGGATATATTAACTTAAAAAGTTAAAAAATGGCATGTTTTTTATGTAAAAATTCACATTCAATAGACATAAGGCCAAAATTTGTTGATAAAGTGCAGTGAATGAGTCAGTGTAATTACCTGTGAAAGTTTTCAGAAATAAGGGTCAGTGTGAAAAACTATTTCTGACTATGTTTGGGTTTTTTGTGTATTGATACATCACTGCTGATAAGAGACCCAGTTAAATACTACATTAGTGTTAAATTTAATGGTGATGATTTAGAGTATGCAGAGGTTGCTAGGAAGATGATGTCATTAACATTATTAGGAGATTTATTTTCTATTCTCATGTGCAGGAAAGATTAAATAACTGAAGGAAACAGATAGGTTATTTTGTGGCTTCTGTTTAAGGCTGTATCATAGTTTTCCAGGAATGGTTGGGCTAGATTTGAGCTGGAATAGAGTTAATTTTCTTCATATTAGCTGTTCTGGAGCTATGTTTTGGATATGTGTTGAAAACTGTGTTGATCGTAGAGGAATGTTCTGGTTGCTGCTGAGCAGTAATTACACAGAAACAAGGATTTTTCTGCCTCTCATACCATCCCACCATCCAGGAGGCTGGGAGTGCATAAGAATTTGAAAGGGGACATAGCCAGGACAGCTGACCCCAACTGACCAAAGGGATACCCCATGCCTTATGACATCATACTCTGCATATACAGCTGGGACAAGAAGAAGGAAGAGGGGATTTAGAGCAATGGCATTTGTCTTCCCTAGTCAGTATTAAATGTGATAGACCCCTGGATTCCTGGAGATGGCTGAACATCTTCCTGCCAGTGGGAAGTAGTGAATTAATTCCTTGGTTTTTCGCTTGTGTCCATGGCTTTTGCTCTTGATTTACCTATTGCACTGTCTTTAGCTCAACCCAGGAGTTTTTCTTCTCTTTTACCCTCCTGATTCTCTCCCTCATTCCACTGCGGGGGAAAGTGAGAAATTGACTGCATGGTGCTTAGTTGCCACCTGGGACTAAGCCTCTACAACAGTTTTTAAACACTTTTTACAGAGTTTTATTTATACATTTCCATTTCTCTGATAAGAAAGTCTCTTGCTAAAGGCTAAAAGGTTTGACTTCTTAACTAGAAGTCCACCCATCCCAGTTGGAGTAAAGCTGTCTGTGTGGACAGGTGTTCAATACCCATAGAAGAATCCATTAGGCATGGAGAGATCAGCCCTATTGAACATGCTGTAGGTATCCATAATAAGTCTGACATGTTTAACAATGTGGAGTAATTTGTTCATATTCATTTGCCATCTGTGTTGCACATGTACAGTTACTCTGTGCCCAAACTGAACTGGATTCACTGAATATGTCCACAGTAGCAAGTAATGCAGATAAATAGGACTGGGCATGCAGAGTGAAACAGCCGGTACTGGGGATGTGATATACACATTAAGTCTTTTAAAAAAACTTCACTTTCAACTGTGCATCCATCAGCTGTCTGGGTGCCAGGCAAACACTTGGATTTCTCAATAAGTTCTTGGCCTTCTTGATAAGTTCCATTTAAAGTTCATGCTGAGGACAACATAGAGATCTGCTCCAAAACTCACTTCTAAATAAAATTGAAATTACTCTTTAAATGCCCCTAATTACATCTGCCTAAAACAGACCATTGGAAAATAACAGTAATACCTGAAGATTAAGGAGAAAGGGATGTATGTTTTCTTTACTGTTTTCTTCTGATTTTGGCTTTTATGGAAATGTATTAGTCAACCAAATCTTCCATTGGGAGTCATGCCAGATTATGGATTAACTCCATATAGAGGCATGTACTGGAGCTGAGTTTCTACAATGCCATGTTCTAAGGGGCAGGAACAGTTGGATAAATGCAACTCTACTGCTTCACAAACTAGATCAGGCATCAGCTTTTAAAAATTCTACTGGAAATAGGATTCTTGGAAACTATATTTCACATCCAGGGATGAGTAGTATATTCTATGAATAGTCTTTTAGTAAGAAAACTTTATAACACCAACCAAACTTTCTCTCATTACAAGCATAAACTGGACAGTAGAGAAAAACATGTTTTAGTGGTCTATTACAGCCTCTCCAGAGAGAATAAAGAACTCAATTATTGAAATGAAGCTGGATATGAAGTAAACTATAAAAAATTTATTGGTTTCTCAAAAGTGACATCTATGAAAGACAGGTGAACACTTTGAATTTATTTTTCATAACCTAGCTCCCTCTTATTTATTTCTATAAAACCAGAAATCTTTAATGTTTATAATTTAAAAACAAACAAAAATTTCAGCCTACAGAAGTATGTGAGAGAATATGAACTTCTTGTAATGTTGTCATGCATCTCATAGGTCTCAGACAAGAAAATGTATGAGACTGAATTGAAAAAGAAACAACACTTTTGAAATTTTATATATGGTGATACTGTGCTTTTTCAAAAGTTCAATATATTCACTAAAAATTAATATTTATTTTACTGATCAACTTGTCCATTTTTTAAATTAGATATAATCAAGTCCAACTATACCTGGTTGCTCAGGACACTGTTCAAACAGCTTTTGAATGCCTTCAATAAGAGAGGCTCCACAACTTCTCTGGACAGCCCATGCCAGATCATGGTCACCCTAGCAATGAAAAAAAAAAAAATCACATATATATAATACTCTGTTTATTTTGGGGTAAGGGGACAAAAAAAAAAAAAAAAGGAAAAGAAAAGGAGAGGAGAGAAGAGAAAGAGAAGAGAAGAGAAGAGAAGAGAAGAGAAGAGAAGAGAAGAGAAGAGAAGAGAAGAGAAGAGAAGAGAAGAGAGAAGAGAAGAGAAGAGAAGAGAAAAAGAAAAGAAAGAAAAGAAAAGAAAAGAAAAGAAAAGAAAAGAAAGAAAGAAAAGAAAAGAAAAGAAAAGAAAGAAAGAAAAAAAAGAAAAGAAAAGAAAAGAAAAGAAAGAAAAGAAAAGAAAAAAAGAAAAGAAAGAAAAGAAGAAAAGAAAGGAAAAGAAAAGAGAGAAGAAGAGAGAGAAGAGAAGAGAAGAGAAGAGAAGAGAAGAGAAGAGAAGAGAAGAGAGAGAAGAGAAGAAGAGAAGAGAAGAGAAGAGAAGAGAAGAGAAAGAAGAGAGAGAGAGAGGGAAAAAGAAAAAGAAAAAAGAAAAGGAAAGGAAAAGAAAAAAAAAGGAAAGAAAAGAAAGAAAAGAAAGAAAAGAAGAAAAGAAAGAAAAAGAAAAGAAAAGAAAAGAAAGAAAAGAAAAAGAAAAGAAAAGAAAAGAAAAGAAAGAAAGAAAGAAGAAAAGAAAAGAAAAGAAAAGAAAAAAAAGAAAGGAAAGGAAAAGAAAAAAGGAAAGAAAAAGAAAAGAAAAGAAAAGAAAAGAAAAGAAAGAAAAGAAAAAAGAAAGAAAAGAAAAGAAAAGAAAAGAAAAGAAAGAAAAGAAAAGAAAAGAAAAGAAAAGAAAGAAAAGAGAAAAGAAAAGAATGCTGAGTTTTATTTTTCGATTCTAGGTTCCTCTATGTTTTACTAACACTAAAACTGAAATACCTTAAAACATGACAGAGTGAAATTTGTAACCTGATTAAGGCAGCTGAGTTTCTCCACTGTTTTCAACAAAGGTGAGAAATTGTTCTGATGAGCTCTGATTTGTCAGGAGAGCTTTCACTAAAAATCTTTCCTGATGTTCAGAGGGAACCTCCTGTGTTTCAGTTTCTGCCCCTTGCCTCTGGTCCTCTCACTGTGCACCAATGAAAAGAGTCTGACTCTATTGGGTTTGAACCCTCCATTTAGGAATTTATATGGATTGGTAAGATTCCTCCTGGGCCTTCTCTTTAGGTTTAACAGTCCCAGCTTTCTCAGCCTTTCCTCAAAGCTATGCTCCAGACCCTTAGTCGCCTTAGTGGCCTGTTTTAGGATTCTCTGTAGTATGTCATTTTTTCCCTTGTACTGGAGAACCCAGAACCAGTTCTCAAGAAGTGTTATACCAAAAAGTGGTCATGGTGGAGCAGAAGACAGGGATTTGTCATAATGAGTGTATTTTTGGCTCTGAAGTCAGAAGGAACTACAATGGTTTCTTACCCACAGCAAAACCACTTCTATTTCACTAACAAAAGCTGGTTTCCTGTGATGTGGTAATCTTTCTTCCAACGACATCTTTTATACCTATGAAACAAAGGTTACCAGAAAATTTCTATCAGTTCTACCTTGTCACACATCAAAGGATCCCCTCCTTAGTGCACTGACAGAGATGTGGTAGGTTTTAGCCGATCCAAAGCCTAGTAGAGATGCAAAATACCACTTTAATTTACATATGCAGATAAGGAGTATGGGCCTTTTTTTGCCTGGGGTAAGAGGACAGCTTTTAAGTGATTAATTAGACTGGAATCCAGACATGATAAACAAGTCCTTTTCACAATTTTGTTGTGATTGCTGCTGGTTCATTTCATTGTTTTGCTTAGCTGTTTTAACTGCTAGAGGCCTTGCCCAGAGTAAGGATCTGCTGGGCAGATGTTGTTCTGCAGGTTGGCTGAAGGTTTCTCTGCAAAAATATTGTCCTTATTCTTAAGATGATACAATTCAGTAGTTCCCCCAAGCACCATCTTTTCCAAAAAGCCCAAGAATTTAAGGATTGAGTAAATTTCACACAGCTGCTCGCTGTGATGATAATACTGCTTGTGTGACTGTCTGCTCCCTGCTTGTCCTTCTCCTTCAGCTTCCCACCAAAGCCCAGTACATATTCCCAGCACTGTCAAGATAATTAAAAACTGATAGTTGGAAGAGAGGTACGTAAAAAAAGTCACACTCATGTCCTAGTTTATATCCCTCTTCTCTGTCTTCTGTCCACTTCTGGCTGCTAGCAAATTCATGGTCTTCTAAATGCCAGAGAGTAGCTCCTGGGACAAGTAGGAAACAAGACAAGTTGGGGAAACCACAAGACATGGAGTCTCCTGTTGTTGGAGTCAGATAGTACCTGGACACCCTGAACAAAATGCCTATGACAGCTGAGCAATCCCCTGCCACATCTCATCCATACCACTACTCCAACAGTTGCCACATGTCTCACTGTTTCTCTCACTTTTCCATGCTTATGCAATTCCCATCCACTATCATCCTTGTATCTCATTCAATTGCCTCCAGAGCCAACATCTAACTTTGCCATGGTATTGTTTACAAACTTACTTGACAGAAATTAATAGAAAATTTGTGCATTAAAGGAAGTTTTTTATATCCTAATAACTCCATATCACAAAACAGAATTGAAAACCACAGACAAAAAATAATGACTAATAATTTTAATATTTCAATTATTCAAAAAATTAAAATATAAATTATTTTTATGTCATCAAGAACTAATGTTTGAAAAATTGAAACCATCACCTGACTTCTTTAAGCATTTTTGCCTTTTTAAATAACTAAATTCACAGGGCATTAATACTTTCTATATATCCACTGAAAATATTTTACCACTTTGACTGTTCAACTTTGCCTTCCAAAATGACTTAATTTCAAATTATGAGAAAAGATATTTATAATACTTGTATGAGACAAGATCCAGGGATTTAAATGCCATAAATGCTTCAGCTAGCCTGAAAGATTTTGTTAAAAATATATTTATTCAAGAAAGAGAACGTGAATGCAAATATCTTAAATTACACTAGAATTTATAACATTTTTGAGAACATTGTGTCACAGCCTTTCTCATCACTAAGCAGATTCTTTGGCAGCTTCTCAAGCTAACTAGTAATGAGGATTGCTCTGTCATAATAGCATAACCATAGACTAACATTAAACCATTAAACATTCCAAGAAATGCATAAAAGAGTACAATTTAAATTAATTAATCAGAGGAAATAGAGAGTAGCAGTCAAGCATAGCAGTGCATGATCTTGAAAAGAACGATGTAGTGTTGTCAATAATTCAAGTAAGTTAATTAAATAAAAAAAAGAAGAAAAAAGATTTTGCCATGTATGGGTATGTGACTGGCTGTAAGCACTGTTTTTTAAATTAATAAATTAAGATCAAATACTTGATCAAATATGCTATTCAGGTTTTCCGTTGTCAAGTTCTGTGTTCAACTTGTCAGGGTTTAAAAATGTCCCTGGAGCTCACAGCATTCTAATTTTACTGGGGAGTAGATTGAAAGTTGCATATGGAAAAATGTCAACATCAAGGGCTTTGTAACTACTTATTTTAATTTATTGACCTGTTTGAATTTAGAAGGAAAAAGAAGAAAAATCACATGAATACAAAGCTTTGATTTTATTATCCTTGTTGAAAAAGCCTTTCAGTAATCAAAAGAAATAAGGAAGGAAAGGGAAACTCCTTTAATCACAGAAATTGTTAACTGAGTGGCATACGTGTGGAGATGGGAACTTGAACAGATATTTGATCAAGAATTTGGCCTTTATTAATCTTTGGCCTTAAAGAAAACAACTTAATTTCTGTGTAAGAGAATGTGGAAACTGAGGGAGTGTGCTTGTTTAAGCTACTTGATAAAGGATTAATCTGTGTAAGAGAAACAAGTAACAAAGATAATATTTAAATAATAATTAAGCATGTGCACACGAGCTTAAAAGTAAGAACAGCGACAATAATGGAGATCAGACCTCCAATGGTGGATAGGACATAAGGGAATTATTCAGATACAGCCTTGAAAATGCTTGCCTTGAACACTGTAACTGCCATAGAGAAAAAAAATAGCAAGAGTATTATGGGTTACTTGAGTGGGGTTTGCAGTATATATAAAACTTGCTCTGGGATGTTTAGCGTAAGGGTCAAAGATGGGCAAAAGGGGGAATTGTGACATCAGGAGGAACATGTGTGGGAAGACAGGGAACATATGGAATAAAAGGTGACAGTTACACATAAAAAGGGCCAATCAATACACTCCCAGTTTATATTGTCTTTTTATTATAAAAATCCATTTTTCTTTAATATTTTCCTGTGTAATTTCACTCTCTGTCTCCCTGCAAAAGGGAAAAAATCAACTGTATCTCTCAGTCTGGACAGGGACTCCAGGTACCAAATTTGGCTCCAGCAACCAAAGAGGAGGGAGTCTTGGGCTGAACGTGCTAGAGGAGACAGACACTCTTAACATGCCTTAACAGCTCAAATTCCAAAATTCTCTAATATGGATGTTTTCTATTTTGAAGACTGAATACTGCTCTGGCAGAGTTGCATTTTGAACATAATGTGTTATATTTAGAGTTTTCAAGTAGGAACATTCTGATTTTTAATTTCAATCCTTTATAAATTTAAGGAGAATAACACTCTCTGACAATGATTTATAAAGAAAAAAAAAAGTCATCAAAGTGACCATTTCTGTACATATTTTATACAGCAGGAGAAAAATATGAAACCTGACCCCAAAACTTGAAGATCATGAAGTTTGACTGCACAAAATTGGGATGAGGTACATTAAACCATAGTCTTATTTCTGAGGAGAAGGGAAAAAACCATCACTTATTAGTGATGTGAAGTTACAATCCTCGTATGTTTATATTTAAATAAAAGACTCAACTCCAAGGATCATAACATCGCATGCACACTCAAAAATATTAAGAAAATAGCAAAATGCAACAGATGTGTTCCATGCAGAATAGTAAATATGTACCTTCATCTCAGAAAAACGTATATTTTAGGCATTTTGTGTTAATTTTTTCCAATTCCCTCCACCACCTCTGCTTCCCCAAAAAGGCCTTATTTTCTCTGGCAAAACATGAGTTTTATGAGTTTTGCCAGCAGCAAGGATTATTTTCCCACAACTCTCATGGTGAATTAGAAATAGTGAACCTCTAAAGGTTTGGAAGCACAACTGAGATAAACAATTTATCTGAAACTTTTCTTAGTGGCCTAGAGCTTTTTGTAGGAGTTTATCATTCAGCATGTGGTGACATGTTTGGAGAATTAACACTATATTGTGCCACATAGGAGGAATCAAAGGAAAGCTGGTTCCAGAAGTCATATTGTCTCGGGGAAGACTGGAAGAATGAGCAGTTTGAATTGTGTCAGTTGAGGAGAGAAAATAATTTGTTGCCCTTTTATTTTTTTCCAAATAAATTTGCTCCATTCTTGGGGATCATCCAGCTTTATTATTTACCAAACAAGGGGTTTATATCAATCCATGTATGTCTCTACTTCAAATGTTTTGGAGAAGCACTTGAAGATTCCAGGAATAGATTCTAGTCCCTGTTACACTGACAGTGCAGCTTTATTCTGCTCATTATTTCCTGTTGTATCTATGTAAGAAAAAAGTTCATTACTATCCTAATTTTATTCCAGATCTGTAATACTAAATCATTTTAGAAAAGGGAAAGTTGTCTGATGTTATACTCTGGGCTGCTGATGAGTAGTCAGAGATCTAAAACTCCATGGTTCTGGATCCTTATATCTTTTATTTCTCTTCCCTATACTCTATACTCATTCTCTTTCCCTGTTAACTAACTACAGGCAGAGCCTTGTTCAATTGTTCTGTGGTCACAGTTCAGCACTACACAAACTGCAGACAGCACATTTGCTCCAGTCCTTATCCCAATTAGCTTTCTTGTGCCACCATTCCTACTGAAATATGCCACTCATTGAATACCTAACATTCATAATCCTAGACCTCATAATTACTTTCTCTTTTCCTAGTTTGTTCCATTATATTTAATTTTTCTCAATCTTTTACAGGGCTCTCTGAAATAATAATGAATCCCAATTTGGATTTCAGACATGGTTGTTATTTTGCCAATGTATTTCATTTTTTTTTTTCCCTTAATCAGAAACTGGGTTAATCCAAGAAGAAAATACTTTTGTTGTAACTGGGACAATGGAAACAGTCTGCAGGTATCGCATTAATAAAAATTATGCAACTGATTGTGAAGACTACTCCAGGAAAGGAATGTGGGGGGCTTTGGGGTAGATTTGCTGAGAAAAGGCACAGATCATACTTACAGAATTTCTATCTCAGAAATGCTGAGTTAGATTCTGAATCAAAAGTAAAAAGTCTACTCTAGAAATAGATTCTGTGACTATAGGTTTACTAATTTACATGGTCTCCTCAGCGTCACTTTGCAATTAGAAAATGCATCAGACTGATTTTTTTCTGTCTGTCTAATGGACAATGCATCTCACTGGGGTAGTGACCTGCCAAATTGCTACTGTAATTTTGTAAATTTCCAGGGCTTTCACAGACCAGAAACAAAATAAGATCTTGCATTTTAGCTGATTAAACTGTACTCCCTATTCCAACAAGTGAATATAAGCAGAATTTGTGTTTCTACTGTTCTGACCACCGAGGCACTCCTATCAAAACTCTCTAAGCAGCTGAATCAGACTAATGATTCTCAGAAATATGGATTTATCACTGCTGCCTGCCCTCTTGATATCAACTTCAATTTTTATATGGATTTGCTTCTCAGAAAACAACTGACCATGACTATTGAGCGCTATTCCTCTTTCTTAAAGGTAAACTTATAACTACTAGAGGTGAAGGAAAGATTTAACAGCATTAGTTACTGCTTAAAATCTCAGTTTTAAGAGAGGAATTCTTCACGACTTGACCATCAGCTGTAGAATAAATATGGTCATGGCTAAAAAGATTATTCAATAGGTTGCTAAAGAAATGCAGTTAAAATATGAACTGAGAAGGGCAATCTGTCTTAAATGTGGTTCTACACAAAAAAGGCTTGAGCCTGCAAATTTTGCCATTTTAGTAACTTCTTTTTACCTGATGCATAAAAACTACTTAAAGCAGCGACTGTGTGTTCTTATTTGGACAGTTCTGGGCACAATGGGACTTAATAAAAGAACTGCTGGAACAATAGAATCTTGCAAAAGTAACTTTTACAATTTAAAGTTAAGATTAATTTCAAAAGAGGAAACATTTATGTGTTAGGCTGATTACATGAAAACGTTTTCTGTGTAATTTAGACAAATGTTTTCTGGCAATGAAACTGAATAAAAAAGTATTAATTATTCACAATGTAATCATTAAGAAATTGGGTAAGGGTAATCACATTGCACAGCCAAATGAAATTAACAGATGTCACCAAGAGGAATAAGATAATAATATATAATTAAATATGGTGGAAAATTAAAAAAAAAAAGGTATACAAATTTAGCAATACCACTATTTTTAAAATGAATGGGATCTTAAAGACCAAAGTGAAAAGAAAATTATTACTCTGTGTGTTTCTGCACATACTAAAGTGCTAAAATTTCTGGGCAGGTAGTAGAAATAATTTAAAAAGTATATCCAGCTTCTATAGTCTACTGTGTTTCTTCTCTCAGAAATAAGAGGATGCATGTGAATAAAATGTTTGGAATGATTTTGTAAACAGTTTGACTTCACAAAAGAGACTTGTCATTGACCACCCTTTAGGGATTTTTGAAAAATGATATTTCATCTACAAGCAGCACTTTCTGTCTTAGAACTTGCCCTCCTTGAAAGACATGGATTAAGAGATCATGCATCCTCTGAACACCAAATCATAGTTTTCTAGACTCATGCTGAAAATATGCAGTGCTAAATGTGTTTGTTAATGGGTATGGGGGGTGGATGACCAGTAAGTATGACTATGACAGTGCAACTTGAGTACTTCAGTCAGTTATGTTTTTACTGTGATTCAACCTTTGGAAAATTCCACAACTCTTTTCCTTTCAAATGTTCATATTTGTGGAAAAAACACATATTATGGATAGATACAAAACAAAAATGGTTTTCAAAAGTATTAATGTGAACTCAAATATATACAATATTTAAAGTGTACAGATGTTATTTTGAGAATTACATGCATACTTTGATTTGAAAATCATAGAACTATTCCAAAGTTCTTCAAATATTAGTCCTAACTTAACATATGTTTTTACAGTATTTTATACCAGCTTTGCTTACTACACAAAAATGGAAATGCAAAGAAGGGTGCAAGGAGCCCTCTGCTAGTTCTCCTTTCTACCTTTCTTGCCAGCAAAACAAGTAAAGGATAATCAATCATGTCTTATGCCACATCAGATGATGTAAAACAGCCCCACCATTTCACTAAATTCCATTTAAATAGACATAAAGCCAAAGAAAAATTATATAGTGACCAAAGATATGAATATAACTGATTTTAAAATTAATTTTGGTTACAAAAACAAATGCCAAAGTGCTAGCTAAAATAAAAACACCATTTTCAGTGAAGAGGGGGACAAATGCTTTGATAGCAGAATGAATTATTGTGAAAAAAAGGATTTAATTTATTTTGAACGTATAAATTCTTTTCCACTTTTAAGAAATGGGAAATTTCAAAATTAAAGGGAATTTAAATAAAAAGTGATGCAGATATTAGAACTGCAGATATTAGAACTTGCTAGTGAAATAGAAATTACACTTTCATCATAGCTTATGTTCCTGAACTTCATGTTATCTCTCTACTTTTATCCATATTTGCTGCATTTCCTGCAACATAATCAATGCTGGCTTTAATACAATAACTTTTAAAGTGTAGTAATTCTATAAAACTAAGCTTATTTCACAAATATAACCTCTGGGTGTCATAGTTCAATAGCCTCTGATACTTTTAGTTTTTTCATGTGAGGAAGGTTTAATGTTTTGGTACTAAATTTATTTTTTAAGATAATTGTAATTACATGGAGTTTTGATTTATAAAAGTCATAGAGTAATAGACTGAATTGCAAACACAAGCACAATACAGCAATTGCAATGTACACTTGGATCACAGTACAAACACGATTCCTGTTGCCATGCTCACTGTCACAACTGAGCATCCCCGGGCACTGGAAAGGACTGCGGGGGTTAATAACAGTTCAAGCTCTTTGCTCTCTTCAAAGTTCCCTCTGTTGCTGGCTTGTTTTTATACCCTCTGTAGGGCTGAGATGCTTAAAAGCTTCCTCCATGTTGATCAGTCTGGACTAGGAATATAATGCATTCAAATGATTAATTTTGGAAGATCATTTACAAAATTGGTTGACCCCCCTTTAACTGATGCATATGTGTATTGGCAGCTAAGTCCACCTTCTGGTCCTCTTGCTGAGAGAAATTCAGCTGCCTTTACTAAAGCTGTGATCTCACTCCTACTTATTTTTTGGAGCTTAATGAGCACATCATGCTTGTCTATTTTATCTGAGTCTTCCTGCCTTGCTGGGGTTTACTGATCACTTACAAATGGATAGATTGATCTCATGGCACTTGTGTTAGTATTCTTTCCAATTAATTGTCTGAAAATCCATGACTTGCCATTTCAAATATAACGTATCAGAATGACCTTTCTCCTGGATCCAATAGCTGTTTTATTTTTTTTTGTTTGTTTTGTTTTTTTGGGGGGGTTTTTGTTGTTGTTGTTGTTGTTGTTGTTGTTTTGGGTTTTTTTAGATAAAAAAAATAAAATAAGACAGAATTAACCATGTTAAGTGGCAGACAAGTAAATGAGCAGGTTTTTGTCAGTTTTTACATCAAGGTGAATTACAGTAAATTCCTTTCTTTTTTTTTATATTATTTACCAAAAAAAACCATATTCTTGTTGAACAGATCCATATGACCTTCTCTTCTTTCAAGTCCAGTCAGGACACAGTCCTTTTACAAACCTGCATATGAGATTACACTGAGATGGTGTGAGTATTTTTTCTGTGTACTGTTTGATTCTTATTTAATCTGGATCCAACTCTACGTATGCTGACTGTTCTGGGAACAGATCAAAGACAGATTAATTAACATATGTTCCAAGCACTTTTCTGACAATTTGGATTCTTGGTTTCTTTGACATACACTTTTCTTGTCCTCTTAGTTTTTGATAGCTGAGTTACTAATTCAAACAGAAAAAAAAAAAAAAAAGCGAATAAATTGTCAAAAGCACTTTGGGCACAGAACCCTAAAAACATGCTATGGAAAACAGCATGCCTGCTCAGTAGGATGATTGTTACTGTTTTAACAGTCCCCTCTGGTGCAACTGGTGTACACACACACACACACACATATATATATATATATATATATATCTATATACAGCAATCTAATTTCACCAGTTACTTAAATAAATTCCAAATTATATATATATTGATTCACTTGACTAGGTTGATTCCAAAGAAGCCATTACTGTCAATCAAATAAATGATATGCATTTTCAAAATATTTATGTTTAGCAAATCGCATAGTTAATGGGAAAAATAAAAAGCATGTTTAAAATTGCATATCATTTGAAAGACTATCTGTCACTTCCTTACTCTGCATTACCACATAGATACATTTTGGCATGTATTTGTTTGCTTCATTGAAATCTGACATTAAGATATATGTAGAATAATCTGGAGAATTTTTTTTTAAATTTATGCTGGAGTTTTTCTGCCATGGCTAAGGAAGAAAATTTGCATTCACCAATTCTGGCTCTTGCTGGACAAAGGTTTAAGGAATGCACAACATAAAAGCTGCAGAGAGCCTTCAAAGTTCATTGCCTGAATATGACATTACTGACAATGTAAAGGGAGATACACACTTTTTGTAAAGGTCCAGGAGACACGCAACAGTCCAAAACATGAACTTCTCTACCACCTACTCGTTACCTTAGATGGGGGGGCACTCAAATTCCTGACTTGCTAAGAAATAATCATCAGCTATTCCAGTCTTCAGCTGCTCTCCACTCTTCACTGCCAGTGAATTCCATTCTTTTACAAAAAATAATAAAGATCAATGGCAGTTCCAGAGAGACAATGGGAACCTGACTCTGTAGCCTATTATGTGGGATTTTTACAAAAGGGTGGTGAAATAGGATTCTGACACTTGTTGCTAGGACTGCTTCTTTAATTTGTTATGTAAAAGCACTGCTGGGGGCAGGGAGCATAACCCATGCAAGCACATGAATCAATAATTTGAGCGAGTTTATACTCTTTGGAATCCTCCAATAAATCCTCCAATCCTCCTTTGGAATAAAGAAGCATTCTTCATTTTCACTTCTCTGAAAAGGTAAGCCTTGAGGTCTTCTCTGCTCTACAGAGAAGACTTTATGACGATGGGAGGAGAAAGCTGCCTGATAAACACAACATTAAGAATCCCTTACTTCAGGTGCTAGCTGAAGTAAGGTCACCTGGTACAGCTCAGCAAGCCCAGGCACCTGGTCACCCTTCTTTCCCCACAACATCTCATACTCAGGTGACTGTTGCTGCATGGCAGGAGCTGCAGTTTTATTCAGGATCAGCTACCATAAACAAACAAACAAATTCTATCGGGATCACATGATCCAAGATTTTCTGGGTTTGTTTTTGCAATAAAGAGTATTTCTAAATATCTTTTCATCAGTTTGACTATTCCCTTAAAGTATTTTAAGGTGAAAGAATCTTAGAATAATTCAGGTTGGGAAAGACCTCTAAGTTCATTGAGTCCAACCATTAACCCAGCACTACCATATTCACCACTAAAGTATATCCCCAGGTGCCACATCCACATGCCTTCTGAACACTTCCAAGGATGGTGGTTGAGCCATTTTCCTGGGCAGCTTATTATCAATGCCTGACCATCACCAGCTTTTTAGTGATTGATATATCATTCAATGTGGTTTATGGAATTGCTAAAAATATATGATACATATACATAAACATATACACATGCAAAGATGCATCTTATCTACCTGGTCATCAGAATGCCAAAAAATTGCAAACTGTATCTTTCAAAGTAATAAATAAAAAACAGAGTTAGAGTTTTATTAACTCACAGTTGCAATAAAAGAATGCACTGTGCTATGATTTAATGTTCTTTGCAAGTTATCATTTCAGTAAAAATACCGGTTGTACTTACAGAGTTCTTTTTTGCTGTCTTTACTGTTTTCTTGTATTAATATGCAGATATCTTGTCTCTAAGAGCCACCATAACCTAGGAGTAGCTGAAATTCTTCCCCTTGTCTCTCTTTCTCTTACAGAATAAAGCAAAAAATCCAAGAGAGTTTTGAAAGTATGTAGACAAATGTAAACTGGAAATAATTTTTATTTCATCTCTTCTAAACTAAATGCTTGGGATGTAGCTTGATTTTTCTATAATCAAATTTTGCTTCATTAAAAACGCATTTATAAAAATAAATGATAGAATAAGCTTTAGTTTACAAATTGTAGCACCTTGTGCTGTGATTGCAATTTTGATAGAATAAGCGTGAGTTTACAAATTGTAGCACCTTGTGCTGTGATTGCAATTTTGAGTGATATGTTGCCACTTTGAATTATTTTGCATTGGAAGCCATGGGGTTTTTTAGAATTGCAAGTTAATTTGGCCGACAGCCAGAATAAATAAAGTGATGCAAAAATGTCTTTACGTTTATTGTACTTGAATGACTGCAAGTTTTTTAGCTTCAATGTTCCAGAATAATTTTATGTAACAGCAGGAGGTGTGTAGACTTCAAACTAAATCCCTCCTTTGATGTAACTTTTCAGAAAACTACATAGAAGATTCAGTTTGTTTTAATTACTGAGGAAAATGAATGAATTCATGGGATCCATCAGTGAAAATCCTATTAACTGACTTAAAGCTAGAGGTTAGACAGCTATTATTATTAGAATACATATTTAAGGTTTTGGTTTGATGTATTTTTCAGTTTCCAAAAAACTTTAAGACTCAAATAGCATCTGTAGCCTCAGAATTCTTTCTCCTGCTTCTTCCATTCCAGTAAGTGCATTTGACATTAAAATTTGACTTCAGTAATTTGTCTTTCTGTTAGGAAGAAAAAAAAAAAAAAAAAAATTTAAACCTCAGAAAATCTTCCTTAGAATTCATAAATGCTTCTCTTTAATTTTTAATATGCCATTGCTTAGATTCTTAGATACTAAACAGTTCATACATTCCTTTCAGTCTAATTTAATTTACCAATACCTTGGTTTCTGAAAGAACTAAATGAATCCAGAAGCATCTATATAAGTTCATTTTTCAGTGCTTAAGAAGCCTTAAGTACTTCAGAAATTATTAAAATAATAAAAAAAAAAGTATACCAACTAATAAACAGCTCCAAAAAGCAGGAGGAAATACAAGTGTCTGAAACCATATTTGGTTTGACCTGCATGTGGTTTGATGATAGCCACTGATGTCTTGCTGTATAACATCTGTGCCTGAGATTAGTAGTTAGCTTTTGTAATAAACAGAGTTTAGGACTTTTCCATAAGATTCCTATACTGGGCATTATTTCCAACCTGAATGACACCAGTTTAAGAGTAGATGGAAATGTTTGGAGATTATATATGATGCCTGTATGGGTTTGGAAATTTTTGGGAACTCTAGTCTTTGGCATCTCTATACTCACCTCTGATGAAGAAAAGCACACTTCTTGTCATTCTCCAAGAATTGCCCTCCTTCATCTAATGAAGGGCTTCTACCTAGCAATTATTCTTAATAATATTGGCAATAATTTTTAAAAAATATTTGCTTTTGTGTTTTCATAAGCTTGTTTAACAAGTTTTCAAAGAACTTGTTCACATACAGGTGTCTATCCTATGCTATTTAACAGCTTTGTTTCTTAAATAATCCTTGCCTTCAATACAGAAAGATAGATATAGTACTCTGTGAGATTTGTAACTGAGGAACATGTAAGAAAGTAGACAAAGGGGAAGGTCTGCAAGGAATTTGTCAATTGGTTAGTGAGAAGAACGAGTGATGAGAACAATGAGTGAAATTTGAAGTTCCTAACTGTATATGTACATGTCTGATGCTTGACTTTTTCTAAGTGCTTTGCAAATTTTAACTAATGACTAATGAAATTGAAATTTAAGTAAATTTTCATCTATCATCTTGATCGAAAAAAAGATATTATTAGGCTTGAAAAATTCATAGCTAGTGCTAAATGGTACTGTGGAAATCTGTGTTTAACATTCTGATATAATAAGTAGATTCTATCAGTAGCTTAAATCCAACATATATTTGCCATAATTAATTTGCAAGTTGATCTTTAAATGTAGGATGCATATTGACCCATTCAAAAATTTGTAATAAGAAAATTTCTATTGCTCTTTTCATCAAAGCATCCAGAATTTTCTGAGGGAGAATTTGTCTTTACAGATAGTAAATTAACTTTGAAAATTACAAGAATCAGAAGACCTTTGTTTTTTTGAATATCTGTATAAGGCACTTGCCATAAATGTTCACTGCTATTGTCATACTTTAACATGTATCTCAGAGACCTCTTTAGATTACGCCTTGTTTAGATAATTTTACATATGGATATGGAGACATAAGCTCTTACCAGTATTTATACTTTAGAACCCCACTGGACCTAATGGTAATTTGTCTGATACCCCATTAAAACTATTTTGTTCTAACATTAGAAGACAGTCAAGGCTGTAAATAGACAGCATCTTTTACTGAACCAATAACTGTAACTGGGAAGAATTTGGCAAAATTTAGGTACAAAATTCTTTACTTTGGTCTAAATACAAACAGAGAAAAAAATTGTCTCTTTAGTTCATTATGCATAAATTTGGCATTCTTTGAAAACACTGGTATTTGAAATCTGAGAGAAGGGAGTTATTTTAATTGGAAGTGAGGAGAGAGAAAGACAGAAAATTTGGGACAGAGAGGAGAAAGACAGAAGGAGAGAAGTTATGCAGCCTAAGGAAAAAGGAATGATTTGTGTCTTGAAGTTTTGCTATACAGGATTCAACCAAGCTTTAAATTTTAATTTACAATCTCATCTTTGGAAGATAAGCTGGTGATCAGTGAAATTAAGTTCTTTACTAAGTGCTATATTCTCACTAGATTTTAGAGTGTGATAACTATTACACATAAAATAAATTGATCAAAAGAATGCTTTTTCATCAGGGAGATATGGTATCATGTAGCAACCATTTGATTTATAACTGCAGAAATATATATCACAAAATAGAGTGATGTATATCACTTTTGGAAGCAAGGCTTCATCTCAATCTATTGCATCTGTTTTTTCCCTGGATAGCGATTATAATTACTACAGCAACTGTTGATGAAATTTTTGTATGTGCAATTACAACATTTTCATGCTCTGGAACACAACTGTTTTAATATTTATTAGTTTCACTGAGCCTAAAATATTAAAAGTAGTTGAAAATATTATATAAGTTCATAGTTATGTTCATGGCTACTAATTGTGAAGAACTATGTAAAAAAACCCCCAAAACTAATAAGTTATCCAGATAAAATTTAAATTTAAAATTAAATGTATCAGCCACAACAAGTATCTGAAATCTATATTGATGAGATCTAGGTTATTATTTTTGCCATTTCAGGATTCTATTAGCTCTGAGTTTTAATGAATGTGTGTATTCATGTAAAGTATATATAGTGAAATGTTTCTTGTTGTTATTTGACTTCCATGTACTACCATTCCTTACAAAATAATCCAGCTGGAGATAGATTCCAGATCCTTGTATAAATTCTGTCACTTCTGTTATATATGTTGTGTGATTTACACATCCCAACAGAGTTTTCTTCTCATGTCTTCTCCCTCCATCTGGGAAGAGTTTGAGAGAAACAGTAGAGATCAGGATTTGAAACTCATTAATCCACTGCACAAAATACTGAAACAACAACTACTACAACCCAGAAATAGGATGAGGGTTAGTTATCCACGGGGAAATAGAGACTCTATTAAACTTCCCAGTCTCTCAATATCCTGATGTTCCCTGACAAGCCTAAACTGCAGGTCAAATTCATCTCATTCATCACACAGTGTAAATATGATACTTTAGTAAACACATTTCGAGGTTGTGTTTGGCTTAAAGTTAGCCAAAAGGAACAGCTTTCCCTTCCTCAAACCAAATTATTCATTTAGATTCCTATTTTCTTTTTTTTTCCCAGCCTTTCAATTTTTAATGCATAACATTAAAAAGCACATGACAAAAAAAAACACCTGTGCAGGCACGCACTATGGCAACTTAATAGGCAAAAAAATACTGAAAAGAACAAACCACTTCCACCTCTGGGTTTTAATTTTGCAATTTTAACATTTACTCACCTACCATGGCAATGGGACTAGAGTAGTGTGACCAAAACCCATTAAAAAAAATAGACACAATTCCATTGAATGTAGATAAGGTTTTGTGAGAACTTGAAGAAACAGAATAATCCTGATGACAATACCAAGGAAAGGAAAATTAGTTGCTTCTTCTTAGGTTGCTTCTAACTAATACATGAACTTGTGGTTCATGAAATATTTTAGGGTGAATGGAGTAATACTGAAGATTAGATAATGTACAGATTCTTTAGGCAACCATATATGTAGGGTATTTTAAAAATATTTTTACTGTATAAAATTTCTCCTTGAGTTACTATTCATACTGCGTAGTTATGCTTCATTGTCAGTAGCCTGACATCAGAGCCTTTTACCAGATACTAGCTTTTTCTGAAATATTTATGTCTTCAGTAAGCCAACTCTGCTACAAACAGAAACCTGGTAAGTTCTGATATAGCTCCAGAGGTTATGCTATCAAAAATAAAAAGTAAGGGAAGAGGGTACTAAAGAGAGGCTCGCTAAAAAGGGGAGAAGCATGAAAATGCTCACATTGTTCCTATGTCACAATAAAAGCCAAAAACAGCTTAGTGTTCAAGAGCCATAACCTCAAATTTATGTATATCTATATGTGTATATCTATAGATATAGATGTTGATATATAGATATATTAGAATCTTTGGGCACATAACTAAAGGATGCTCAATTCATCACAGTCCTTTCTTGTGGTGTTTGTGGAGTCCCCAGCATGAGGTGAGAGACGAGAATCTGACTCCATGTTCTCAGAAGGGTGATTTATTATTTTATGATATATATTATATTAAAAGAATGCTGTACTAAAACTGTACTAAAGAAAGAGAGAGGATACATCAGAAAGCTTAACAAGAATGATAATGAAACCTGGTGACTGACTCCTCAGAGTCCAACACAGCTGGGCAGTGATTGGTCATTAATTAAAAACAATTCACATGCTGGATAAACAATCTCCAAATCACATTCCAAAGCAGCAAAATAGGGAGAAGCTGAAGTTTCCCAGCTTCCCAGGAGAAGAAATCCTGCGAAGGGATTTTTCAGAAAATATCATGGTGACACGTCCTATTTTAATTTTGTCACCCAGAGAGCTTCTAATGCTGAGTAATTTCTATGCTGTCTAACCCTCTGAAAACTCCACTTCCAAATATACTTTTGTATTTAGTAGGTGTGTTCTGTAGTGACAAACTTTGAATACAAACTTTGAATACAGATACACATCCATAAACCCTTAGCAGATGGATATTTATCACTTAGAGTTTATCTACAAGCACAAGGTACTGGTGACCACCTTTCATGGATCAGTTCACTGGTTTATCTGTTCATTAGTATTTCCTATAATTTTAATGGAAGATGAGAAATAAAGTACCCAGTGTGAGTTTGCAGAGGTACCTAAAATCCTTTAGGAAGTCAAAAGTCTGAGAAAAAAGGGAGACTTGAAATTGATGTAATCACTTCTGCTCTCCTACCTGTCTTTCTTTCCAACTCAGAACCAAATTTCTGATTTCAGTGTGGAAACCTTCAAATGGCCATCTGTTTGGATATTTAATAAAATACCAACCATATGAAGTAGATTCTATATATGTCCTAATTCTCCAAGCACTTTACCATTAATGTTGCTAGTGTTATTCAAAGGGAGGTAAATTTATATATTTAAAATTATATATTTTGGATTGCTTTATCTTTCAGTAAATTTGGATTATTTAATCAGTAAATATGGATTATTTTATTTCAGTAAATTTGGATTTATAGCTCTGGGTTTCTCTAGTCTGTTAAAGATTATCTGTGTAGAAAAGGATTTTTTTCCTTCAATGCCAAAGGGAGATGTTCTGAATAGTGTTTGTTCTGCATAGAACAGTGTGCATTTTATTTTAGTACATATTTAGGAAGCTATGACTCATTTTCACATAGAGTCACAGGAAAAAAAGTCATTCTGATAGGTTTCTTGTTTGGATTTTGTTGGCTTGTTTATTTCTTCATCTGTTATATGCTTTGCATAATGATTCAGTCATGAATGGTCAAGCCTGCGAAGGCAGAACCTTTCTTGCACTTTTGCTGCTTGTTACACTACTTTTTGTTAAATATCGGTATTTGACTTATAATTCCATATGGAGCAGAAAAATACATAATGATTTCACTTATGAAATAAAGAATAATAATATTTACTTTTAAATTGAATCATCACTGAAAAAATGGATATTGAACACTAAAAAAGAAAACCTTGATTTAATTAATAGAAAGATGGAGAAGTGCAAAACAGTATTATGCTGTGAAAAACATCAAGCAATCTTCATGTTCAAGTTTGAACCATGATTCATACAAGTTCACCTTATTTCAGAGGCTGGACAGAGAATGCATTGAACACACCGCTGAGAAGAAGGACTTGGGAGTTAGCAAAAAGCTCAGCATGACCTGGCTATGTGCATTTGCAGCCCAGAAAGGGAACTCTATCCTGGGCTGCATCAAAGGAAGTGTGGCCAGCCGGTCAAGGGAACTGATTCTCCTCCCCTACTGTCTTGAGACAGAACCTGGAGGACTGTGTTCAGTTTTGGCACCTCTAAACGAGGATATGGACTTGTTGCAGTGATTCCATAGGAGGGACACAAAGATGATGCTTCAACTGGGTCTGCAGCACCTCTATGCTATGAAAACAGACTGAGAGACTTGGGTCTGTTCAGCCTGGATAAAAAAAGGCTCCAGGGAGACCTTATAGCAGCCTTTCAGTACGTGGAGGGGAACTACAAGAAAGCTGGAGAGGGACTATTTAGCAGGACAAGTAATGATAAAACAAGGGGCAATGGTTTTAAATTTAGAGAGGGTAAACTTTACCTGGATGTTAGGAAGAAATTCATTACTGAAGAAATTTTTTGCTTTCATGTGAACATAAAAGTCTTTGAGCCCAGCATGGAGGAGTCTTTAAACAACCTGGTCTAGTAAAAGGTGTCCCTGCCCACAGCAGGGGATTGGAATTAGAAGATTTTTAAGATCCTTTTCAATCAAAGTCATTTTTTGATTATATGTTTCTATGATTTCTGAAGGAAACATTAGAGAAAATAGAAAGCACAGGAGATTCCTATCTCAAATATGGGACCTGATCTGTGTGACTGAAGGAAGGTGATTGAGGGTGAAAGGATAACAATACAGAGGTCAGGGAAAAATATGGTTGCTACTCCATGGACAGACCCTGGTCAGAATACCTGCCCTCCTGTGCACAATATATTCTAAAAGGGAATAAACAAGGGTGGAGTGGGACACTGTAGACTGGTTGGGCACAGGACTCTTGGCTTTTCTGAAGGGCTGACACACTAATCAAATACTAAGTGTTTGAGAAAATCCACCCTATTCACACATAACTTGTGTAACACTGATTTGTTCTCAGATTGTTTTTGTCTACACCTTCAGTGTTTCTTGAGACAGTGTCTATATATATCAACATACAACTTCTTAAAAAAATATTGTATTTCTACAGTTAGACATTTGTTATCCTGCTGATATCTGCAACTGTTAATATTGATAAAAGACTACAAAAAAGACAATTTCCTTGATTCTTTACAGTGAAAAGAGTCGTCATAATAGGTAAGCAAATTACTTATTCTAGCTAACAGTGATAATTACAGAAAATCTGCTTAGATTCATGGAGTGACAAATAATAGTCAGCTATCAGGTTTGAAATTCTTATTTCTCATAAAACTTTTCATTTTTGAGGCATTAAGCAAGTACCCCCTTTACTTTTACACAGATTTTATTTAGAAAATTTGGAAATATCAGAGTGCCTTCTGCAAGGAAGTCTGCTCATCAGCTGTCTTTCATTAATGTGCTGGTATATTCTAAGATCATAAAGTACAGAAGAAGAAGATGGAGAAGTAGGATCTTGCTGACTTTTTGTCCTGAATATTAAGATCCTGTGGTTTCTATCTTGAAGGATTGACAGCTTTTTTACTTTTTTTTTCCCCCTGTTTATTTGTCTTTCTGTTCTAGAAGCATCTCTCCTCCTCCTAGAGACACAGTATTAAATTGAGCTATCTTGTCTGAAAGCAGTAGAGACAGTAACCAATTTGAGTTTTGACATTTAGAGATTGATGGAAGAGAAAATAACATAGGTAAAAAATTTAGGCAGTGATGAAATAGTATGTCTGAAGCCAATTATTCAGAAGACAGCCCTTGTACTAGCAAAGGAGAAAGCTTTACTTTAAGCCACAGAAAACAAATGTGCTTTATAGATGATAATAACATCCAATGAAGAAAAAGCACTTTCATTTCTAGAATATTTAGCTCTATAAAAGCTTTTTTTATTTTCCTTAAAATAAATATATAAAGCTGTTATTAAAAGGAGCTGATGGGCAGTGGCACAGCAATTGAAAGAGTATCGCTTTCCTGCTAAAAATAGTGGTTTGGGAAGAAACCTCTTTTAGGTAATATTTCTGGTGTAACATTTTTAATTTTCATAAAGCACCATTATAATGCTGAGTTTAGTTTTGGCTCTTGTACAGAACAATGTTCTTTAGTTGAAAGCTTTTATTGGTTGTCTGAATTTCTCCCCTGAGTGACCTGTTTGGGAGTAGCTGCATTAATCTGAATTAGGTGCTTACTAAGGCAGATTTTAATAACTGGTGTTTTCTTTATAAGAAAATAAATGGTTTGTCATCAAAAAAACCCAGCCCAAAACCAAAACCAAACAACTTTTAGAAAGAAAAGTAAGTTAACAGGTTTTTTAAAATTAAGAAAGATCATTTAAATATTATATAATTCATATTTTCATTTTTATGAGATAGTGAGCTGAAAACAAAGAATACGTGTCTGAAACTTCAGCCTGAAAATCATCATTGACAAGGGAATAGTATGTTGGGAAAGGAAATCCTTCAGTTATAGCAGATGAATGTTGGAAAAGATTGCCAAGGGCAGGTATACAATCAGCCTCAGTGAAAGATTCAAAGCCAATTTACGCCACTGTGTGAGACCTGGCTTAGAAATAATAAAATATTTCCTCCTCTAATGCAGAGACATTGGCTAAATAACCCAGCAGAAACCTGTCACATCCAAAATACTCTTTTAAGAAAAATCCATTACACTGAGAACGGTAATACATTTTTTTCTACTGCCCGGGGAAAATACAAATCTGTATTTCCACTGGGCATTTCGGACATGGGCCAGCCATGTCTGCTCCCAGCCATAAACTCAATTGTATCTTGGGCTGCATGAAAGGAAGTGTAGCCAGCAGGTGAAGGGAGGTGATTCTCTGCCTGCTCTGCTCCTATGAGAATGTCATAGGTAGAATGGTAGCTTCAGACAAAGTTTATTAAAGAAGGCCTCCCATTGAGTCACAGGGCACAGAAAGGACCCCCTTGCTTTTTAACTCCTCAGAGAGAAATCTAGGTGTGGCTGGATCCAATCCTAACCCCAGACTTTGTCAATTGCTTAAGTCTAAAGAATTACATAGCTGTAATCAAAACTTTATAGAACTTTTTTCCTGCAGGATTAAGGATGACAAAGAAAATACAATTATATAAATAAACCAAAGGATTTATTTAAATTGTATAATGATTATAATGATGATAATAATTAGACAGAAAGAGCTTAATCAGAATTATTTGCTACAAAGCATGGATAGTTATAGCTGCTAGAGTAGTGTACTATTTTGGAAGCAATATTGAAGCAATTATATTTAAGCAATTATATTGAGGTAATTATATTAAAACTAGCAAAACAATTATTAAGTTGAGATTGTGTTACTCACACCCTATGGGTGTTACTCACCCATATGGTGTTACTCACCCATACCAATGACTGTGGGCAAATTGCTCAGCCTCAAGGAGCAACCTTGAGGGATGTTCCCATTCAAGGAAGGATCTTAAGAAGATACACTAGAAGTCCACACTGTGCAAAAGTGGGACTGGGCTTTTGCTGGATAAAGTGATTGATTGCCAGTCATATATATTTTTTAGGTAATGTGTTGTCAGATTTCTTCAGCTAAATAGACTTTGTGCAGAAAAAAGTGTTACCAACGTGTTGGTTTCTTGTGCTCAACACTTTTGACTCATTTCTGTATCAAGGCCTACACATCCTTGCTGCTCCCAGCCTTATTCAGAGAAGATCTGTCTTGAGTGTCCTCATGGTGAGTCTGATACATCAATCAGCTGGTCTCAGCATTCTTCAAGTCTAACAACAGCAGACCCTTCTGTCCTGGTTGCAGCACAAGGGTAGATTGTACCACAGTGTGGGCACAACTGAGGTGTTGTCCTCTGCCACTGATTTCATCCCTGGGGGAGCACAATTTCAGGAATGTGATACACCTTGAGAAGAGGACATGCTTGCCTCACTCTCTCCAGTGGAAAAGCTGTTGGCATCAGCTGTGGGTATTCCATCCTTTAATGCCATCTTTCCCCCACTCATCCTTTTGAGCTACAACTCCAAGGTGTGGTGCTGACAAAAAACATCAAACCCCAGAATTGAGGTGGTGCTGACTGGCAGTGCCCATGGGGCAGGCTATAGCCCTGATTAGGCAGAACATCCTGCTACAGAGACCCCACCTGGAGTACTGTGCCCATGTCTGGGGTTCCCAGTAAAAGAAAGACCTGGACCTGTTTGAGCAGGTCCAGAGGATGGTCACAAGAATCCTCTGGGGCCTGGAACACTTCTTCTATGAGAAAAGGCTAAGAAAATTGTGGTGGTTTAGCCTGGAGAAGAGAAGGGTTCAAGCAGAATTTATGGTGGTCTTTCAGTAGTTAAAGGAGGCTTATAAAAAAGATGGAAAGAACTTTTTGCCAAGGCCTGAAATGACAAGGGCTGACAGTTTTTAACAGAAAGCATGTAAATTTACATTGGGCACCAGGAAGAAATTTTTAATTTTTTTTAAAAGGCAGTGGAACAGGTTGCCCAGAGAAGTTGTGGGTACCTCACGACTAGATGTGTTCAGAGTCAGTTTGGATTGGTCCTTGAGCAACCTGATAAAGTTAATGATGACCCTGCCCATGGCAGAGGGTTTAGACTGTACAGAAGCAGAAGTCTCTTGGAATTTTTTGTCATTATTAGCCGCTAATAGTTACTAAAACCACAAAAACATACCAACATACCTACACCTTACTTTTATTGCATGAAATAATGTATTTCTACCATGAATTTCCACCGTATGTTTCCAAAAGCATAAAGTCATGATGACAAAAAATCCATAATTTAATCTTTCTTCCTGTGTTTAATAAATTATAGAATTTCATTCAGTTGCTTCATACAAACATAGGTAATTAAATTTAATTCATCTGTCTCTTTAGGCCAGAAGTCACAGAGTGGAGACTCTCAGGACTGTACTACTTAATCTCAAATATGCAGAGGTGAATTGCCATAGGTCTGGAGCCTTGCATATAATAATTTACTTGTTCTAGGAGATGTGGTTTTGACATAGCTGGTCAGCTGTTTAATCCGCTCCCCAGCAGTTTTGTGTAGCAGCATAAGTGGATGTAATCTTTCTGAGCACCAACTGTTAATGACCTGTTCTAGTTGTCCCTTATTTTCAATTTGCATTTGTCTGTCTTGGCTCTTGTTATGCCCTTTTTGCTGTAGTTAAAACATCATTCTAAAGAGTTATGTTTACAAAATCTGATTAGATCACTTGTTTATCTCTCTCAATAATTTTCTTAAAACTCTGAAGTCTGTGGGTTTTGTAATTTTCCACCTTTACCCTTTCAACATGAGCCCTTTAGATCTCTGGAATAATTGTCATTTAGTGTCATGTGAAAAAATAAACTCATTGTCCCACTTCTTTGAACTCTATGCTTCCAGCACACTTTTAATTTGCATATAGGCGTGGAGTCTGTTTATTCTGGAATGCCAGCATTCTTTTGAATGTCACCATTTGGCCAGAGGTACTGGGATCAGAATGAGTCCCATGATAAACCGCTCTTAAAAAATCTCAGCCACAGGAAGTGAGAGCTTTTCTTTATGTTTGACACCTCCTTGCTTGTTTAAATCAAGCCTTACACTGGTAAAAGATATGGAGTAAATTGGATATTGTAGTCCCAGTTCTCCAACTGACTGCTGGTGTAATCTGATTTATAGAAATCTCTTACAACCCTGAAAATATTGATCTTAGAATAAATATCAAGACAACCAAGAGCTGAGAAGTGTTTAGTCTCTCCTTATATATCACTTCATCCACTGGCCTGGCATTGATATCACCCTGTCAGCCCAGTACTCTCTGACCAGGTTCATTTAGGTTTTCCACATAGGGGAAGTTTAATGTTTCAATATAAAATTTACTTAAAGATAATTGGCATTACAAAAGATTTTGATTTAGCATAATGCAATATATTGATATCACAAGACAAGCACAATACAGCAATTGCAGTGTGCAGTTGTATCAGAATGAAAACATGATTCCTATTACTGGTCTTTGCATGTTCACAGCCAAAATGCTGTGGCATTCCTAATTGCTGGGAGACATTACACAGGTTGAAGTCAGCTCAAGGCTACTTCTCTCTTCAATGCTCATTTTGAAAGTTGCTCAGTTATTGGAAGCCACTTTGCCCAGGCCGGTCGGACTAAATCAGGAAAATATTAACATTTTTGATTAACTCAGGGAAAGCTCTTTAGACAATCAGGTGATACACCTGACTGATACAGCCATGTAAGTAACACAATGGCCACCTGCTGGTCCCTTTAGTGTTCAGGTAAGTTCAGCTTTCTTTACACCTGTACTCACTCCTTGTGTCCTACCCTGAACTTCTCAAGCACATCACCTTGGCCCACCTCCTCCATGCCTTCTTCCACTGTAGAAGCTCACTGATCAGTCACACAGATGCATCCCATTTTCAATCAAAGCTTTCTCTTCTCCATAGAGAAATTACCTTGTCATAATAAGCACACTGTGATAATGCTCCATCAAAGGAAGCAGGAGACAAAGATAAATCACAGATAGAAACTTGATGACTAAAGCCATTTACCATTAGCTCACCTTTGTTGTGTGACTTAACATGAGACAGATTCCTTGGCGAATATATTTACCTTGAATGATCAATGCATATGACTCAGGAGCCAGAGTAGAGGAAACCTGCCCTTAGGGACTGCAAAATGTGTTTAAAACATATATTTTTTTTTACAGTTGTTTCAATCTAATGTGGCCTCCAGCATAAATTTAAGCAGTCCACTGAGCTGTTCTAGCTAATGTCTCCTTAATACAGTTTCCTCTGAAGGTCTTCGAGATACAGAGTTGAAGACTTTGTTACTCCTCCTACCCTTAGCAACAGGTAAGAGCTGTGGGATGATGAAATGCACCATAGGGGTGGACAGGTTTTTTTTTTTGTTTGTTTGTTTGTTTTCAAATTCCAGTCAAAATGCATTGGGTTTGAAATTGTTTAGTCTGAGTTGAGAAACTGAGCCCCATTCACTGGGCAGAGCGGGTCAGAAATTTCTACAAGCAAATCAAATATGATCTTGAAGGAAGTAATGTCCTCAATACAAGATCTGGATTTTTGGGGGAAATTGCTTTATTTCCAAAATAGTGCCTCAAAAGACTACTGACAACCTCTGGGAAAACCTGCAAAGTATTAAGTCATCCACTCCTTCAGCAAAAGAAAAATTGTATTGGTTAAGATTGTACAAACTTTTTCCTGCCTGTGGGGAATAAATGATGGTACACTTTAAATTACTTTGACATGTCTGTATTCAGAAACTGTGTAGATCAAGCCTTACTGAAGAGAATGAGCTAGAGGTCATTAAAAAGTCACTTGTAAAGTTATTGATATTTTTGAACAGAGCAAAGAGCACTTTGTACCCATTTCTTAACAATTCATCTCTGATAAACCTGAGAGACAATAAATGAAAAGCTGAAATACAGTAAAACCAACAAGAATAGAAGCATACATCTATATTTGATTCTAACCTTTCATACTCTTCATCTATATTTTCAGCAAGGATGTGATGTTTCCTCATTCAAATAAAGAAAGCTGAAATTATTTTTCTTCAGATTTGGAATAATTTCTGCTGCTGCTGCAGACATACTGGTAGTAAAAAGAAAAGCAAAACACTTCATACCACTGACATTCAGATACATGTCACTGGGGAGATACCAGAAACATTCATCTTCACAGATTTTGGGCTTTTTGAAAGAAATTAATTTATTATCAAATTTCTTTCAAAGTAACAAAAAGCTGAAATTCGTGTATACTGATGGCTAGGAAAGTCTCCTAGCTGGCACACTGTGATACCAGATAGAGTTTATCAATTTTGTTGTTCTATTTTCAAATGAGAATGACTTGAACTCTGTGGGTTGAGGTTTTGGCGATTTTTGGTCGATTGGTTGGTTGAGGTTTTGGGGTTTTTTTGGGGTTTTTTGTTGGTTGGTTGGTTTGTTGGTTGTGGGGTTTTTTTTCCAGTAATGGTACTTAGAAGATATCTTCTTGATGCAGTTGACCTTGGAAAGGCTCTTTAAGAAATTTCTTGAAGATTCCTACCAGATTAAGATATGCAGATAAATTATTCTTTAAATTTTAGAAGGAACCTAAAATAAATCTTTGACTGACAGACTCTTAAAGTGAAAATATTATTAGCCCTGGGTTTGAAAGAGGAATATGGGTTATGAGTGGACACAATTTTGGTGTGTTCTAATTCAATCCAGCTTTGTGTCCTAAATTAGCTTTTTATGTATCAATGATTATGGAATTTCAAAAAGACATGTGAGCACTTCAGAAGCCTTTCAGGACTACCAAGAGAAAGGATAAAACTTTCCAAAAACTGCTGTCATAGAACAAAGATGCTGGAGTTAATATGAGTGAGAAAAAGAAGTTTCAGAGTCTGTCTGAGCCTTTTGGACACAGAAGATAGGTGAGATTTTGGAAAGCTATAGCCACTGTGTCAAGAGAATTGACAGTTGACTATAAAAGTGTTACCTACAACTATAGGTAAGAGTAGCCTAGAATAACAATATAGAATAATGGTATATTGGTGTCTAGTCTCACATTATTTGAAGAGGACTGAACTACATAGTATAGAGGGTTTATATCTGCCAAATTAAAGATAGTTCTAATACAGTAATGGCAAAGTTCTTTCGCCCTAGATGCCTTTATCTTTAAAGGTAAAAAATGTTTCTCCCGAGATAAAGCATCAAACACCAGCGAAAGGAAGAACTCTGAATTTAACCACACCTTCATTATTTTGTTTTGCTTGGTGTAGGTTTCTATATGAATTATATGTTGAGAAATGGAACGTATTTTAATTCCTTCTTCAATCAATGAAAATTTATTTACCAACTGTGCATTTTCAGCTATACTCCTAAAGTGAGGTGTGTAACTCATTGATATTTTTGCTCTAACTGCTCTAAAGTTTATGTCTCTTTTTCATATTTGGGTGGTAGACACATTGCAGACTCAGGGACTAAAGAATTTCAAGTCAGAATTTCAACTTTCATTTCAGGTTTATGCAGTAAAAGGAAGATGTGACAATTATAAGTATTTTCTTCAAAATAAGCAAACAGCAGCCAAAGAAATACACAACCAAACCCCAACTCACAAACAAACCCACAATGCAACAAATGAGAGGGGAAACGTCAGCTACCGCATAAAAATACCTGGGAACAGCTGTGGCCTGAGGAAAGTATTGCTAGAGTTTTTAGTATGTTTGGGATTTTAACTGGATTCCCAGACAAGAGCTCTGTCCTCCTCTTTACATGCATAAATTAACTCTGTTTTGCAAGAGAAAATAACAGGGTGGTGTAATCTTTTGACCAGTATGTTACTAGAACAAATACCCAGGTTTTGATTTTGCAAGCAGGTGCCAGAATGGACTTAAACAATTTAACAATTTAGCAATTTAAATCATATTTAAACTGGGTTTAGATTAGGCATGAAAACGAAATTCTTTATTGTGAGACTGGTGAGGCACTGGGACAAATTGCCGAGAGAAGATGTGGGTGACCACCCCTGGAGGCGTCGGTTAGGGCTATGATCAACATGATCTAGTGGAAGCTGCCCCTGCTAATGGCAGGAGATCGTATCTAATGGATCATTTAGGTCTCTCCCAATGCAAACCATTCTACAGTTCAATGAATATCGCAAAAGATGTGCATTTTAATTACATAGATGTTTCGTTATGCATGTAAATACTTATTTTGACATGAAATGTTGGAGGAAATATTTTCCTTTTGTTTTGTAATTTGTTAAAAGCTTCTCATTATTGCATTAATTAAACCTTAACTGTGCACAAGGAAATGTCAGAATTATTCTGTGTGGGGTTGGCAGACCTTACACAGAGAGAAGCCCATCTTCCACTTCTTATTCCACTGAATGTTTAACAGCTTAAAACTTAACTGAAGGGTTAAACTGATGGTGAACAGGATAGGGTCTTCAAAAATGATCTCACCTTCTTTCAACTGATTTACTATTTATAAGCATTCTGTGAGAGTCTGATGAGTGATTTTTCTTAGAATTCTAAGTGCCTTTAAAAGTCTTTTCTCTTTTTCCTTAAATACAATTGTATAGTTCTCTACTTGTTACAGTGCTGTCTTCAGGTTGCCTGTGGCCTTCAAAGCTCTTTTATTCAGGTAAAAGAGAATTTTAAGTTGTAGTCAACCATTAGCAGAACAGCAATTGTTTACTGAAGGATTTTCAAAAACTGTATACCTCTAAATCAAAATCTTGACATCAACACATCTGGTGTAATATGGCAGTGAATAAATGACCATATACTCCAACTCTACATTGAAATGAAATTTTAAACTTTGATTACTTCAAATGATAAAAAAAAAAACTAGCTGAAAAAAACCTATCCACTTATTAATAAATAATAATGATAATAAGTCTCTCCTTTTATAACTTTGTATAAAACAGACCATGTCACATCTCTTGAATATAACAGCAAAAGCATTTGAATGAACACTTTATAAATCCTTTTACATGATATTCATAAGTAGATAACAAGGGCAAAATTCTTGCTATGGAATGTTTCAGCTATATTGAGAAAACTTTAAGAAAATAGCCACTGTTAAAATTCAGAAGTACATATCAGTTAAGAAAACAATTTCCCTTTATAATAAATACTTTTAAAGAAGAAACACAACTTCACTTTGTGCAAGTTCCTACTTCCTAATAAATAGGAGAATACTGGACCACAAGGCAGAGATTAAACCTTTAGGTTTTTTTCCAAAAATATAAAGAAAGAAGGAATTCTAACTGTTATATAAACATGTCTTTTATTCTGTTTCACATAAATGAAATATTCAGATTCTATTCCCTGCTATAATAACATAAGCTATATTAACAAGGGAAAACTTCTGCCCTGCAATTTTACCAGAGAGTTTCTTGGAAAGTACTTTGACAGTAGTCTTGAGAAGTAAATGAAAGTGGTATAAAGATTTTGTGCCATTTCAAAAGAAAAAAAAAAAAAGATGAAATAAAGGGACAAAAGAAAGATGAGTTTCAGTTCAGTACAGCAGTGAGATTGAACTAAAGCAAATTATAAAGAAGAGTAAAATATGAATACATTTAGTACTGAGGTTATACAACAAGAATTTCTTCAAGCAATCATAGAATCACAGAACCATGTATGTTGGAAAGGGACTCTAGAGGCCACCTAGCAAAATCTTCAGTTCAAAGCAAATTCCATTTGACTATATTGTTTTGTCCAATTGAGATTCAAATGTCTCCAAGGGTGGAGATTCTACAAACTCTCTTAGCAACCTCCTTGCGTTTCCTCCCCCTCATAAAGAGAAAACTTTTCCTGTATTCAGACACAGCAACTTGTGTTTGTTACTTCTTTCCAGAAGTCTCAAGTTTCTAGTCCCCTCCATTCTGGGCACCTCTGCTCACTGTATTCCCTCTTCAGGTAGCCTCCAGTTGTCTCTTCTTGGAAAAAGTCTGGGTCTGTTGTCTCAGTCTGATCTTTGAAGAAGCTGTGAATCTCCAAATGCACTGCCCATTCACCTCTTTCTGCTGCCCTTCCAGTGACTCGGCACCACAACCAGAGTAGGATTCAAACAGGGTTAGGCCCCAGAGGTAGGCATTTCTGGGGCAATTCAGAGCAGCAGGCACTGCCAGAGAAGAGGATGGCAGCATAATATCAGAGCAGTTGTGTCTAGGTGAGGGTCTCTGCTGTGGTAGGAATATCTACTCCAACTGATGTTTGTGATGGTTATACCTCTACCACTACACAGTTTTGAATAAAGATTCAGGTTCCCTTTGTGCCATTATTGCACTATGACAACTGCTGCAGCTGTGATAATTGACTTTTTTTTCCTCTATTTAATGATATATATTCAGGACCTCATGTTGCTCAGATTTATTTAGTTAATAGCTGTTTTACAAGCGTCTCTTACCAAATAACACTAATAAAAAATGTGAAATTGATTAAAATACTGCCAAATACATAAATAAACATTAATATTGCTATGTTCTTTTTTTCATCCTGAAAAGCTGATCTATTATAGAGTAGTGGATATAGATGAGCTTTGAAAGTGTATTGGATGTATCTTTCAACAACATCCACTGTCATCACATCACTTCTTGTACTCCAGTTCTGCATTGCCTCTAACAATATTCACATTAATTTAGAAGAACAGTTGCTGGATTTATTTTTCCATTATTATGTAGCTTTCAAAAAAAAGTATGGAGTTTGTGTTTCCTTAGTTTAAGTTGTGGATAAATAATATAAATAACAACCAATAGCAAATAAAGGTACTTGTTAAATTTATTGTATTATCACACTGAGACCACTCACAGTGATAAGAAACATACAGACTTCTTGGAATTTCCTATTACTAATACATGCAGAGCAGAACACTATCTTTTAATTTAGTTTCTTTTCCTCAGTTTTTTTACCAATTAGTATTTAAATATTAAACAAATACCTACATATATTCTGATGCTCAACAATCAGGTGTAATCTGGAAAAACCTAAAATACTGTCAGTATAATTTATATTTTAATGCTTAAAGAATATTCTATCATATTACTTATGACATCTCTTTGCAACAGTGAAAACATAATAGCCTTATTTTTCTCTTTAAGCAAGAAGAACTTTTACTGCATTTCTAATTTAGTTATTCAGTGACATTAGTGTTTATGTTTTGTTCTTCATTCTCTTTCAAATAATCCTCTGTACTCTGAGTGTGTTTTGATGAAAATAGAGTAGTATGCTTACAATTCCAGATTATTATCCAGTCTTGTGTTATGTCTCTTGAAGTTGGATTTAAAGCCTTATATCATAAATATATAATAGAATCTTAGATAAGATTTTTTGTTCAGTTTTTCCACACATATTTATGTATTTCTCAATAGTGGAATACATATTACTTCAAAGGCAGCCCAAATTTGAGCAGAGGGGTGGACTAGGTGACATCCAGAGGTCCATTTCAACCCCAGGTGTTCTGAGTCTATGATTTGATTGCCCAGGGGATCACATTTGGATTCAGTTTATGTAGTTGCAAACATAGATGAACACCCGTGTCTGGTGTCAGTATCTACCTTTCTAGTCAATTGAGAGATTCACAATGTTTCTGCTTCCTCAGCCTAAGTATCTAGTGCCATCTGAGATACCCTATGTTATCTGAAGTATCCACAGCATGCTGAAAGATATGACAAAGGGCCTGTGATAGATTTGCTGTTAGTTGGAAACCATACACAAATACCTCTAAACATCTCGCAGTCAGGAAATAATAATTCTATGTTGAGGGAAATTAATATCAGGTATATAAACAACAACTAATTCTAAGTACCTGCATTAAGGTGAAACAAGTCCATTCTAGAGATGTACTTTCTCTCCAGGAAGTACAAAAGGGGTGTTGACAGCCAGCTTCGATCAGAGCTGACTGTGCTTCAGTTCTGGTGAGATCAATCCACTTAGGTTTTAATACATATTAATAGAATAATATATTCTACAGAACATTCCATAGAACTTCACAGTCAGCTCAGATTTCATTCTTCTATTTTGCATCTCTGGCCAAATTTCACTACAGTGAAATGTACAGATCCCAAGACAGATAATCTTGGAGATTTTATGTCAACTTTTTTTTGGTAGGAAAATTGACCAATTATTTCTATTCTGTTATATTTTAAGAGATAGTTACTCTATGAAAACTAGCTATTAGCTGACGGTGATTACATCATTTAAACACCTTTGACTAGTGATTTTTTGAGAACAATAACAAAAAAATTACACTTATTTAATAAGATTAGTTCATTCTGGTCCTTCTGCTCCTTGACTTCTCTAAAAATGTTTATAGTCTTTGTAGAAGGAAGTTTTTCCTTAAAAATCTTTAGCAATCTTCTCTAATAAGATAACTTTGCCTATGTCTCAACTTACTTTACTATGCATTACAGTTTCTACAGACTCACACAACTCAAAGTTCAGACTCACTGGTCTGTAGTGGCCCAGGTTACCTTCATAAATTTATACAAAATAAAATTCCTTTCCTATCCCTAATTCCTCTGAAATTAAAGTTGTTTTAGCAAACACATTGTTCCATCAATATTAATTCTGACATAATCTCCTACCAAATGCTTTTGAAAATAATTTTGTCTGTTCAACTGATTCTATTTTAGTATTTTCTTAATTTATTCTACTTTTTAAATTTAAAGGAAAATTAGCTTTAAATGCTTTTGCTTTTTCTTTCCATCATCTTTCTATCTTTCAAAATATGTTTTATAAGACAAGGATAATGAGTAAAAAGATGGCATAATATTATTTATGTCCTCAACCATGTTTTGTACATTCAAGATCTGCTTCTGGTCTCACTCTGTTCCAGAAATCAATGATTCTGTAGATTATAAATATGAAGAGACTTTTTTAATATCACTTCTAGCATTCTCTCAGTCCAGTGAAGGTTGCTAGGAAAATTTTATTAGCATGAAGGCCCTCTAGCCTAGAGGCAGACTGATGGGGAGGTGTGTTTATTCTTCACAATTCAGTCACCAAGAGTTGGGACCCAGCTCATGAACATTGCAGTCCCTTTCAATATGTGCATATCATCTTTCCTATGGGAATCAAGAAACAAACTTGCAAAAATTACTTTCATAATGTGTCTTGTATTTAAATGGACCTGAACAACTACTGTAAGGCTCTAAAGGAAGGAGAGAGCACCTGTTCCCTTGACCTGGACACAGACCTCTTCTATGCAGAAGGTTTCTGGAAGAAATCAGAGAAAATTGCTTCCATCTATCCTTTAGACACCTCTCACATTTGCCATGACCTTTCAAAGACAATTAAAAATTGTCTTACAATTAAATTGAGCAACTTGCTCAGCACTTGTGGCTCCATCACATCAAGTCCCATGGACCTGTGTGTATCCAGTGTTTTTAAATGTTTCTCAGCTTGGTCATCCTCTACTGAGTGTGAATCTTCTTTAGACTTTCCCTCATGTTTTAGGGTCCTGAGACTCCTGAAAGCCAGTCTCACTATAAAGATTAAGATAACAAAACTATTTTATACTTTAGCATTTTCCATGTGCTTTTGTCACTAGATCCTCTGCTTCATTCAGCAGAGGGCCCTCACTGGGCTCTATTTTGCTTATCTTGCTTATATTAATAATTAATAATGTGATTTTTCTCACCAATATCTGATGTACAATTAAGATGAGAAAAACATACATGGCTGGTGATAGACAATTAGGGAGATTTTTTTAAATAAGGAAAAAAATAACAGGTTATGCCCCAGGCATCTGTGTGTATGTATTTGTATATCAACAGGAAAGATTGTCACATCATGCAGGCAGTTGCAGAATGTGACAATAGAATGCACTTCCCATATATAATAAATAGAAGACAAGAAAATGGTAAAAAAAAAAAAAAAAGAGGCTAGAGAGGTTTTTTTGTTTGTTTTACCTTATTTCTAGCCCTACTCTGTTTCTAATACAATTTCCTGAAAGTGTTTATGAAATTCATTGCACTATTTATAGCCTAAATTCAGAACATTACCTTTATCTCATTTATTGTGAACTACTAATTAAATTAGCTTTTCCATGTAAGTGATTATAGTTTATGAAAAGACCTTCTAACAACTTTTAAGTGCAATGAAGGGATGATTAAAAAAAATAATTATCATAGCACAAATTATTTTCAAGTCCTATTCTCAAAAGAAAATTACAAACTCCTTGAATTGAATAGAGGAGATTAGAACTTTAGATGTACTGCATTTCTTTATTTTTCCTTTTGGAAGGCTTTTTAGCAATGCTGAAGTACTAAGGTGACTAAGGACACAGTTCAAAATGCATAACTTCAGGCATGCCTAAAGGAGATGTCTGGAATTTTAAAATGCTATCATAGCAAATACAGAGGTGCATGTCCTTTTAAGAAACAATTTGGATAGCCATATGTACAAATCTAGTAAAAATCTAATTTAGAATGAGATGAGTCATGCCTTGGACGAACTCATCTCTTTTTTTCTATAAAAGCATTCCGAGATACCTTATTTAGAATTATAGAATATCCTGTGTTGAAAGGCACCCACAAGGTTCACAGAGTTCAACTCCTGACTCCAGACAGGGCAAGCTAAAAGCTAAATCATATAGCTAAGAGCATTCCCCAGATGCTTCTTGAGCTGTAACAGGCTTGGAGCCATGACTGCTTTCCTGGGGAGCTTGTTCCACTGCTTGATCAATGAACTCTTCCCTAATATTTAATCTGAACTGTTAGTGATGCAGCTGTAAGGCATTCCCTTGTGTCCTATCACCAGACACTAGAGAGACAAGGTCATCACCTCCTTCTCTGCTTCCTCCCATGAGGAAGCTGTAGACAGCAATGAGATCACCCCTCAGACTCCTCAAAGCCAAGCATACTACGTTCAACCACTCTGCATAAGTCATGCCCTCTAGACCTTTCACCATCTTTGCTGTCATCCTTGGACACATTCTAATATTTTTACATCCTTCTTGCATTTAGAAAGGAAAAATTGCACACAGCACTTGAGGTGAGGATGCATCAGTGCTGAGTAGAGCTGGACAATCCTTTCCACCACGAAGTTACACTGTGCCTAACAACCCCCAGAACAGAGTTGGCTCTTTTGGCCTCAAGGACATATTGCTGACTCATATTGAGCTGGTCATCAAACAAACTCCCCAGATCCCTTTCTGCAGGTCTGCACTCCAGGCTCTTGTCCCCCAGTCTATGCATTCATCCAGGATTACACTCTCAGGTGCAGAATCCTCTACTTGCTCTGTAAATTTCACATGATGGGTAATTGTCCAATGCTCTGGTCTATCATGTTCTCTCTGTAAGGCCTCTCTATCCTTCACAGAATCAACAGCTTCTCCTGTCTTAGTATTGTCATCAAACTTATTTTGTGTGCATAAAACTCTTGCGTCCAGGTTATTGATAAAAACATTGAAGAGAACTGGCCCTAAAACTGAGCCCTAAGGAACATCACTAGTGACTGCCTGCCAAGCAGGTTTTATCCCTTTTCTGTTTTGCTGTCTTAGTATCTGTATCAAAACATTGTCTTCAACATGCTTTGGCAATTTCCTGAACCTGTTTGTGCATGATGTATGATAGTCCCAAGTTAAGATCTAGGAAGTTGCAGTCATCTGTAAGACCAAGAGCAATTGATCTAGAGATTTCTCTTAATGTCTTATATAGTAATACACTGATGTCATCCTACTGGATAGATGACCTACAGTTAGATTCCCACAACAGCAGCTACTTTATTAGCTTTTCCCCTAAACTAAACCCAGAGGATCTCCACCATCTTGTACCTAACTGCAAACACTGTTCAGTGTAATCCCTCCTCTACACCTGTCCTCAGTACCCCTCCTCCTCACTTCTCCTGGCTATTTATCGCTAAGAGACATACATTCATTGGAAAAGCTCTTGGATAACTTGAGTGAATATTAATTTTCACTGGAATTTGCAGTCCTAAAAACCTGTTGGTGGTTTTCAGAAATTCAGCCCTACAATTAATGTATCCTAGGTCAATATCAATCTATAGAAAAATTTTGAATCAATAAAAGAATTTATTATTTCTCTACCTGTAAACAAAAGATAAATAAAAGTTTCCTGAATGGCAGTGAAAGGGCACAAACCCTTCTGAAATCAGATGAGATTTCACTCCATTTTTTTAATTCTTGGAAATTACTTCAGGGCAGTTACACATGAAACAGTTTACTATTAAGGTGTGTTTTCATAATCAAATATGTAGACCATAGGTAAACTGACATATCGTATGACCCATCATAATCATGTAGCCATAAATATGAAGGTACTTTGAGGAAACCTGATTTGTTGAGAGAGGATAGTCCCTCATTTGTTGAGGGAGGATAAGAACACTTCTGTTTTTGTTTGTTCAACCCATTCTTAAAAACCTCCAGAGGGGGAGACCTCAAAAACTTGTATTTAGAAAATACTTGCTTTTTTCCCCTTGCCCCATAATGTTGCTATTACCCAAATTGCTGAAGAAAATAATTACTTCACCTGTTTTGCTGCAACATTTTCTAAATTGTTTGAGTCTTCCTAGATCTTCTCTTAAAAGGCATATTTTCTGTTTTCTTCTCAATTCTACTTCTACTCCTTTTTTTTCCCTTTCCTCCAGACTTCTAATATCTTCCTTAAGAGCTGGTGCATAAAAGTCAACATAATAAGGTATCGTCCTTCCTGAAACTTTTCTTGATTAGGGAAATTGCAGAGGAAAGGAGACAAAGAGACTGCTTTAAAAAAAGGTAAGATTTCTTTTACATCCTTATAAAACACACTACTACATTTGCAGTCTCACCAACACCAGATACTAGAAATCCACTTTTCTTTGACTATTTCTATTTGCTATTACTATTTTTTTGACTGACATACAACAATCTTGTTAGTCTGCCTCAGAATTAGATTTATTTTTTCAAAAATACTTTTTAATCCACTATAACCTCCACATTCCTCTCTATAACTCTGCCCAGCCATTTTCTCCTCATTTTATAGCTATGTATTTGATTTCTTCTTTCAAATACTTTATTGAGTGTAATCCTATTGATCTGGGGGTAGTTGTCCAAAACTTATATAAACTTCTGACATCATCATTTTAAATAGTAATTTTAACCTCACCAGTCTGGGCATCATACACTGTTTTCCTAAGTGCAGTTTCTATCAGTCAGCTAAGCAAATAAAAAACTGAATAGTACTAATCTCATAATCAATATTTACAGGACTGCATTACCAATTAGGGAGTAAATCATACTTAATCTTTTACATCAGTAATATTTTCCTGAAATAATTGCACAGAGGTAAAGTGTTTTCTGTGAAAATATCTTCCTCAGGAAAATATCTTCCTTCAGTAGGGAAGATGAGTAGAAAAAGAGGCTAAAGGAAAGCACTGTTAAGATTTTTCTGACCTAATTTTTTATCCATAAAGAATTGTGGTCTAATGCATCTCAATTTTAGAGAAAAGTATAAAGTAAAAGGAAGAGAATTGAGTACTTCTTGTTTTACTTAAATGAAATATAGACAATATTGATGTACTGAAATATATCAGGAGATCTTATTCAGAGTTGTCTTCAGTGTTAGACACAAACAAAAAAGCCCCTTTTATATTTGAAAGTAGCATTCACAAGTCTTACTACAAAAAATTTTACTTCTCATATCTAAAAAAAAAACTTATCTGCATCAGTGATCTGAACATTGATGATCTACTATGCGTAGAAGGAAATACTGAGTTTTATATTTATGATTTTTTTTTTTCAGAAAAGAAGCAGGAAAGGTTTCAACTTAGTTTGTTTCTCTTTGCTGTTCAAGATATCCAGAAATATCATTAAATTTATTTATCTACTATTACGTACATGAGTTTATGAACATTTATATACACCTAAGAGTTACTTGTTCAGACATGAAAAAACACAGAGCCTCATATTACCAGGATAAAAGTTAGGATGCAGATGAAAAGCACTAAGTGAGTTAAATAAACTGACACCTCCTTTTCTGAGAGAGAAGAAAGCTGTCCTTAATATTAGACAGAATATGAAGTTTCGATACTTAGGCTTTTCAAATAAAAGAAAAGAAGTTTTGTAGAACTGAATGATTAGATTACTGACAGATTGTAATGTGGCTAAAATAACTTTAGGATATATGGTACTGCCAAAGCACAATCTAACTAACTGCCATCAATGCTCTCAAGGAGCAGCTTGCAATACATACATATTTATACACATACCTTTCTTTTCTCATATGACAGCAAGGACAATGGGACAGATTTTTAAGGCATATGGAGGGCTATTTTCTGCCTTACATTGGATGCTATGACTAAAAATCTTTTATAAAAAACTGTGTTATGCAGTACACTAATAATCCAGTAAAATACAAAATATATCTTTTTAGTGAAGATTTTTTAAGAATCACTAAATAATGCTTGCTCTACTAATCAAGGAAATGCGGCAACTGGTATAAATCCTGAAAATGAGAGAGGATTTGAAAAGGAAGAAAATGAGACCTAGTTCATCTCTGAATATGTCAATTCATTTATTTTTACATCTCCTAGATCATGCTGAAATTTCTTAATGTACTTTCAGCTTAAACATCATCTAGTCATCAAAAGTATATATTAGGAAGCATAAAATTACTCTGTTCTTTGCTCTTCAGTGCCAGCTGCAAGCTTGAATCATAACAGAAGCAGGACAAATACAGAAATCAAGAGAGAACTGCTAAAGCTAAAGCCATGCATGGTCAGAGCTATTCTTTCTAATGCTGTTTAAAGTTCACTAAGACCAGGTTTTCATGGACGTGCTTAACATACTAGTCCCTTTAATAACATTCCACTATTAACAGCATGTGGGAAGTATCTTAGCTGAAAGAGACTACTGCCTGTCTTAAACAAGGGTTAAAACACCGATTAGCAGTTTCATTGACAAAAGAGCTACACAGCAAAAAACTCCATATTGTATGTTAATAGCAATGGACTTTTTTCTTGACATCAGTACACTCCTGCAAGATTATTCCTCTATACTCTATTATCAGTTAAAAACAAGGTCTAGTAAAAAGAATATTTCACCCTGCAGGAAAAACAGTAGAGACAGCCTGTTCCTGCTGTGCCTGAACTTGACATTACCTTGTTGTTGTTGTCATACCAAGAGAGGACAAAATGATAACAAGTATAGCTCTAAAGAAAATAGCCTAGTTCTTTACACACAGATCAACACAAGAAGTACACTAGGTTAATTTAATTAAAATATGTCCAATATTCCTCATTCTGAAGGCTCTGTTTATGCCAAGTAAAACTTACTATAAAAATTGTATAATAAAATTGTATAATACAGAGAGTCAAGGCTTTTTCTGCTTTTCCCATCATCCCACAAGTGAGTAGGCTGCCCGTGCACAAAAAGTTGGGAGGGGACACAGCCAGGACTGGTGACCCCAGCTGACTAAAGGGATATTCTATACCATACAGCATCATGTTCAGTAATGAAAGCTAACTGAAGAGGGAGGAAGAGGGGCACAGTCTGAGTAATGGTGCTTTGTCTTCCCAAGTCACTGCTACATGGGATAGTGCCTGGCTTTTCTTTCACCTGCCTGACCATGGAAAGTGGTGAATGAATTCCTTGTTTGCTTTGCTTGCACCTGCACCTTTTGCTTTACCTGTTAAACTGCTTTTACCTTAAGCCATGAGTTTTCTTACTTTTATTCTTCTGGTTCTCTCCCTCATACCATCAGAGGAAAATGAGCAAGCAGATGCATGGTTCTTGGTTACCAGTGGTCTTAAAATACAGCAACAATTCTATAAAATATATGTAAAATTATATATTCTATAAATATGTCATAGCATATGATTAAATATATAAAAATTATTATAGCATTCAGTCCTGTAATGTCTTGTTAATGATCTATTCCTTCAGTTTGGTTAATGAATGGACTGACAATGAGTGGCTCTGCTTATAAAGCAGCACACTAAATTTCAAAAGGTTTTTAGTGACTTACATCACAGCAAAACTTAAGATAATGTTTGTCTTATCCTGAAACAGTATCTTAGAAAGAATAATCAAACACTGTTCCCTATGTAGGACCATTAGTTAAGTAACCAAGCGTGTAAGCATAAATTCTACATTCAAGTTTTCTTGCTTGTTTGTTAGCTTCTAGTCTACTACAAGTAATGTATTTAAACATTTACCTCAAATAAAGAAATACAGGGATATAGTTATTCTGTATATTTCTGTGCTTGTAACTCCAAATACAGTTTTAAGATATTTCTGTATTTACTGTAAGCTAATAAAGTGAAGATAGATAGTTTGTAAACTGAAGTGTATATTAGTGTAATAGTATGCAATTTTCATACAAACTTCATGGTAAATTTCCCCTGCATCTAAATAAATATTGTCTTTTCTCTCTTTTTGCAACTTTACATATTTTCACCATGTCTTATGCTCAGTCTGTCCAGTTCATCCAGCCAGGGGTTAAGTGGCTTAGGAGGTTCAGGTGGTATCTCTTCCTTTAAAGATTTCTGCTGCTGTGCTTGTTTGTGCTCCTGTCTGGCCTGAGTCACTCAGGGCCACCATCCCTCGTGGTTACCCCTTACCCAGTGTGGGCCATCCATGGACTGTGGCCCTCAGGGGTGTCCCTGCATTGGCACGAGCCTCCCAGAGAGCCCAGTATTTTAGGGACTTCATGGAATGCCTTCCTAAAGCATGCCTCTTCAGCCTCTCGTAGCTGCTAGCATCTTTGTTACATAGGTTTAGGTAGAGGCCCTTATTGCTTCTCTGATTGGATCAAGTTTGGTGTAGCATAGTGAAATTTTGACACTCAATATTTTCCACTGTGGTTTCCCTTGTCTTGAGGCAGCCTGGACCTCATTTGAACAGACACACGGCAGCTCATGGTGTTTCCTCCACATGCCACTACTGCTTCAACATATTTCTGCTACACACTCCACTCCTTGCTCCAGTGAAACACATATTAAAGAATATAAGATGAAGGTTAAAGAAGTAACTGAACATTATGCATTTCAGCTGTGAACATACAAGGGCTGATACTCACATGAAACTGTTATTCTTGACAAAAATTGTCTTTTCTTTTGAAAAAAGGTTTTAGCTTTTTTATTTCCAATTAGGACATTACTTCAGTTATGGTTGTCTCATTTGTAAAATTATTTTATGCTGAAGTGTTCACCAAAGAGAAGAACTTTGTGTTTCTTTCTTCTTCTGTCTATCCTTTTATCTGTACTAAATAAATGAAATATACAAAGAAATGAACAACCAACAAAAAGTGAAAAGCAAAATACATAAGCCATTTAATCTTTTTTTTTCTTTTTTTTTTTAATTTGCTTCCATGGTTTTGTAAACTTTCTATTTATGGGATGTTGTTTTATAACCAGACAGTTCGCATCAGTTTTTAAATCAAGTTTCATAATTTAGATCCTTGACACTGAAATCTGAAGTGCATTTTGTATTTTTTCTGGATTAATTCTTGAGGTTAAGGTTTGCAGCAACTGCATTTGTTTTGGTTGTTTTCATTTCAATATTTTAGCTAATTACTTTACTTTGAAGTTGATTTAACCTTGATCATTCAGAACTCAATCATTTAACAAATTTTGTTTGGTTGATTAATTGCTCTTAATTCAATGGAAAAATGCAGGGTTCTGGGTAAAATAGCAAAAAATAAGAGATTTCTTATGAATAATAAATATTTTTAAAGGAAAAGTGAGGACATTGAAATATGCTTTCCAACAAATCAGAATCAGTGAAAGTTAACAAGTTTCCTAATTTCATGGTTGATCTTGGAATCACATGAGCACATAAATTACAAAAGACTTAACTAATCTTAACAGTGTTTATTTTTGTCATGATTTGAGGAAGATGTAAAACTGTTCAATTACTTCACTTAATGTTGTCACCTTACTGTAAATCTTCCATACCTTCTGGGAGATTTCTCATGGGCATCTCCTCACAGCACTGACTCCTTCCTCTTCACAGCAAAACCAACTAACTCCAACTCTCCCCTCAACCAGCTAACCCACTCTTTTGTAGCACTCATCTTCTTACTGGATGCAGCTGTGGCCTGTTAAGGGCAGGCCTGTTCCTAATCTTTGGTGATTAGTGCAGCTGCAACTCCTCAGGGGTGAGACTACCTTCTGCACTACTCTCTTACATTCTACCCCTCCACAACTTAACTATATAATCATGAAAATATAATACAGATAATTTACACCTTTTTGGGTCACATTCAGAAGTCGTGTGCACTCATTTTCAGAGAAGATCTTTAAGTGCCTAATCTATGAAAAAATTTGTCTTATCCAAAATTTTAACTTGAGGAACATTTTCCTCCCTATTCTTATTATTCACCCTGTTTTCAGAAAACATCAATTCTAACAGTTTTTATTGCCTCACGCTAGTCCAATTCAAAAACAGCTATAAATCTAGATCTCATCTTTACAGAAAAGGTACCATAATAACAGAGTTAAAATTGTTATACACACACTTCATTCCTACCACCTTTTGTTATGTTAGGATCACCCTTTTACTCCCTGAGTCCTGAGGCTTTGTAAATTCTCTAAAAATCTTCTGGCTTGTTACTAGCAACATCAGTACTGTATTATAGGCCCCTGTGTTTCTAAATCAATCATACCAGGATTCAGATATAAATATAATTAGCAAACTTTGCCTTATCCTTTTATTACCCAAGGAAATAATTTCTACTGAAAAGTGTGGATTACTGAAGCAGAATGACTTTTATAAATCATCAGTGCATGGAACCCAGGCTGAGAGAGAGACTATATTAAGATTTTAGAGGGGACAATATAAAAGAACTCTTGCTTTTGAAAGCAGGAATGTCACTTTTGTGGTAAGGACTGCTAAACAAAACAGAGTAAAACAAAACAAAAGAGAACAAATTTAAAGCCTTCAATGTCTGAGAAGAGGACAGGAGATGTTGCAAGCTGTTGCCCATATCTATGTAGTATTTTGGTTTCTCGTAATCAAAACAATGAGAATACACAGAAAAACACTGCAGATTCTGGAAAGAATAGCTTGCTGTGTGTTTCAGAGGCACGTTTAGATCTGTCTTGACTTTGTCTAATTTGCATTACAGAATTTAGAGTCTTTCATACTACAGTGCCTCTCTTCAGTTCCTTGGAATAATGCATTAATTTGTTGAAGATTCTCTCAATTTAAGATTAGAGCATGATGGTGTGTGGATAGTGCATTTCTCATAGCTCTACCTCTGAGTACTGAAGAATTATGAAAATAGTGTAAGTACACCTTGTAATATCTGTTTTGAATTCAAGAACAGATTTGAGTCAGATGACTTTAGATTAAATTCACTTTTCTACAGAGGACTAACACTCCTACAACCCACTCTCTGGTTGCTGTAATTCATGTGAGAGGAAGAACTCTGTAAATTTATGCATTTTACATTTTTAGTAACACAACAATAATTCTAAGAAAGGAAAGACTCGTTCAAGAGGAACAAAGTTAATTTCAGTTTCTTCCTCATAAGTTAAAATAAGTAGCTCCAAATTTCCCTAAGAATTTCTTGATTCATCAGGGTATAGTTTGGTCCAGATAAAAGACAGTGATTTTTTTTCAGACTTTTTCTTGTCTAGTCACACAGCTTCAAAAATTTGAAGTCACGGGAGGAGATGAAAGATACATGTGCATGACGTACATGAGGTAACATCGGGTAGGGACACACTTGAGAATAGGGAGTTTTGGTGTCTTCCTGCTCTTATTTTTGTGCAATATATAAACTTATCAATGCTAATCAGTTTCACTTTCTGACATCTAGTACAAACTGCACAACACTGTTACAGCTTATGAGTAGTAGGGTATACAATACAGACACACACTGCTTCTGTGTGAGAGGCAGAACTCTTGCTGTAGTCAATAGCCCCAGCTTTCTCTGGAGGAGGAATTAAGAGTTAAAGGAGAAGGAGGGGAGGGTACAATAATTAAATAAAGGGGGTGGAGTTTGGGTCTATAATGAGTTCCACCAAAAGAAGTGGAACAAAATAGATAAAACATACCAAGAGACACTCTTCTTCTAGTAGAATCAAAATAGAGTAAATCAGAATTCTTACTGGAAAATGCCATGGAGACATGTCACAAAAAAATTTATAGCATGTTATGACACTGTACGTTCCCCAAGTTTAGAGGTAAAAGTTGCACTGGATCTGGCTAGGATGGGAGTGTTTTTCTTAATAGCACCCTGTACCATGTTTTACACTCGTGGCTAAAACAGTCTGAGTAGGACAACAATGTTTTATTGATTGCTGAGCAGTGCTGGCGCAGCATCAAGACCACCTCTATTTCTCACTCTGCCGCCCCCCAGCATGGCAGCTAGAGGTGGGCAAGACTTTGGGAACACACACAGAAAGACACTGACCTCAGCTACCAAAGGAATATCCCATACTATGTTGTACTCAATCTCATATTCATCTTACTCAATAAAAGCACGGTGTAGAGTTTCCAAAATACCCAGTGAGTCTGTATAGGACTAGCCATTCTTCTGCTGGTAAGAGGTGGTAAGTGCTCACCTCTTCATCGCTTGATTCTTTTTTGGTAATTTTTTCTGTCCTTCCTCTTTCTTTTAAACTGTTGTTATCCTAACCCAAAAGTTTTTCTTATTTTTTGCTCTTACCATTTCCTTCTATTTTCCTCTGGGGCAAGGAGTGAGCCAGCAGCTGGTGGGTGTTAATTGTTAATTGAGGCCAACTCACACAAAAGTGAAAACAGGCTAGAATAAAAAGGTCACATCCAAAAGAGATTCTGCTAGAAAGAATGCAAGTCTTGTGGGCTTCAGCTGAGATGAGAAAGAATTTTAATAAAATTACTAATTTGAAGGAAGCTGTTGGTGCAATGAAAAATATACAGAACTGTAAGATGATAAAAAATATATTACATGAAAAAAAGACTGATTAAAAAAATAAAGAAAAAACACAGAAAGAGGAATAACAAGTGTGGAACTGAACGAAAAAAATGGGAGATGAATTGACACAGAATCTTGTTTTATTACAATCTTTCACTATAAAGAGTTCTTTCTTTCTTGCTGATTTAAAATTCATGCAACTTCACTAAATCTGAATTAGAAAAAAATCACTGAAGTAATACAAAATCAGTCTAATGCTTTTAAAAGTTAGACAATTTAACATATTAGGGATAAAAACAGTTTTAGTATTCCTATATGATAATGTAGATGAAGACCATGTATCATACATGTAAAACGTATACATACTGCATGTACACGTTATGTATTAGGGGATCTATATGCACATTCTGCATACATATGTAGTCTCTATATATGTAGATAAAAGATATATAGCAAGTACATCTCTGTATGTCTACAGATTATATAAGTATTGTACATAGAAAGAAAAAGCATATGTAGACAACAGTCAATTCTGCCTTTGTTTTTGGCTAGGTTTTCTCATCATTGCTGTACCAAAACTCTCTTAGTCCTAAATAAATGCACAGCAAATATCATTCAACCACAGCTTATATAACAGCAAAGGGACTGCATCTTTCTAGAGAAGGAGGATAAACTCTCGTTAAAACAGATAAAAGAAAAATGGGAAGGGGGAAAGAATTATAGAATGATAAATTCTATTTTCTATTTCCTTTTGTTTGTTTTAGGAAAAAGGAAGAGGAAGGGTAAGGGGAAATGGATGGGAAGGAAAGGGAATTACCACTTACTCTCATTGCTCTTTGTTTTCATAACTCTTTCATTAGGAGTCAATAATGGTTTCAGCAATATTGTATCACAGTGTCACCTATCATGTATTGGTGATAGAAGTCAAATTAAAACAAGGACAACCACAAACAAGTAACTGGGGAGAAATAAACTAGAAGATTATCAAACCATTGATACTGGCTTTTGAACATTTCCCACTTTGGGGATCTTCTGTATATTGTTGTAAGTTGTAAATGCATCTGCACAGAATGCACTGGGTCAGAGAGTGACTTCCAGGCTAAAACCCTTGCTGCAGTTGTTGCTGGAATGCTGGCTCTAGGGAGCTGCCTTTTCACTGAGTTACACCAGATCCTACATGACAGAGGAAGAGCAGATAGCCAACGTAATTCTCTGAGGCAACTTCAGTGATCTCTGCAAAGGCTCTTAGAACTGTCTGATTCCCCATCTTAGGAGAGCCTTGAAGCTCAGACCACTCAAGCAGTATTAGTGTCACCAGTCTAAGAGCAAGACTGTGCTCCTGAAATTCCAGGCAATTTTTAGGCTCTGTTATTCTCAAATCAAATAAATAAGTAATCCAATAGTAGTTTGCCATAATTACCAGAGTTATTAATAATAACAAAATTCTAATAATTATTAGGTCTATCTATTCTATTTTATTATATCTAATCACTACATTATGTTTGACACAGTAACTTTTCTGGTGGGGAGAAGAGACTAGAAAAGTAAATGGTATTATTTTTGCGCTTTTAGAATACTTTTCAAATAAACAGCTTTGTTCTCCTTCCATTTCTCTTTCTCACGATGAAAGAAATTCCTTAAAATTGATATCAAAGGATCTGAGCACTGGTTTGTATTTTTCAACTACTTCATCTTTGGTTCTAGATACAACTAGGTTTTCATCCAAGTTGGCAGCTGCAGCCCTGAGAGGCTGCAATTTATCTCTGAGGATATATTTCAAGACCATAAGCTTGAATATCCTCAGTTCAGATTTACTTAATATTGAAACATATCTGTATTATACAGGGACCTTTACCTTCTGGAGGAATTATTTGAATGAGGTTTTCCTGGTACAATCTTGAATAAATGATGAGCTTTTCAAAGCATTTCATAGAGTCACAGAATGGGTAAGATTGGAAGGAGCAGCAGTGGGTCATCTGGTCCAATCTCCCTGATCAAGCAGGGTCATCCTAGAGCACACGGCACGAGATTGTGTCCATACCATCCTTGAGTGCCTCCAGTGAGGGAGACTCCACATCTCTGGGCAATCTGTCCCAGTGCATGGTTCCCTGTACAATAAAGATGCTCTTCTCTTTATTCTTGACATACTTGGCCAGATTTAATTCTAAGTAGACCTTGGCCTTCCTTTTCTCATTTCTATTTACTCTATGTGTTGTGTATTCATTTCAAGATTTCCCAGCAGATTTTCTATAGGAAAAAAAAGCAGTTCAACGGCAGCCCACTAACCACTGAGGACAGTAGATTTCATATTTCTCTGCAGTATTGAAAAGACTTGACCTGACATTAAAAATCTGCACTAAATAATATCTTCTACAATCTATGTTATCAATTGCATTGGGATATTGAGGCCCCACATAACTTTTTCCTTATAGTATTTCCTCTCAGTTTCACATATATTTGAATCATGAGGATAATCTCTGTCTCTTTCCTCCATGCATGCACATTGAACCAATCCTACACTGATATATCCAGGCATTATTTCAATATTACTATTAATCAGTGTATGCTGGAAGGAAATATTCTATTTTCTAAAATTATATAACTAAATCATATTTCTGATATTAACTGGCTGTGGTAAGGATTATGACTATTTTTTTTTAAATAGATGATTGACAACCGCTGATATTGCTCCTCTATATAAAAGTAGAAAACTGAATGACTGTTTCGATCCGGAAATTCAATAATACCACAGATAAAATTTTACCCAGTTTCAATAGTGGCAGCAAATTGTGTCTAGCTTCAGAAGTCCTTTGGATCTCTTTTTCACAGCTGCCTTGCACAAGCTGAAAATGAACAGAATATTGAAATCAACAGTAAGGTCTAATTACATTAACTCAAACATGAATGCTATTTGATTTTTAATACAGATCTGACAGAAATTCTATTGCTGCTCCCAGTTGTCTTGCTATACTTCCCTCATATTAGAAAAATATGGGCATATTGATATTTTCCTTCACTGTCTCATTGTGGGCTTTCTAAAAACTCATTAAGTATTTAACCTTTTCAAAACACTGAGTTTCAACCTATCTCTGTTCACATTGACTTTTTTGAATTAGGCCGTCAAAGTAGTTTTTAAAATCCCACCAAAATGGAATTTGCCTCTGAATAAAAATTTCTGGGGGGAAAAAAAACTTTATAATTTTTGCCAAATTCCCAGGTTTTGTCCAAGAACAACTGTAAAATCATTCATTAAAATTACATGCTCTCTCTGAGTAGTTTTAGTACTTGTTCTACTTTTTCACGTAACAGAAACATAAGGAAAACTATCCTACCTTTTTACACTACATCTTTAATCTCTTAGAAAACTAAAATTGTTACTGCTATGAAGATTTTTTATCCAGTGTGCTTTTTTCAGTTTTCACTTTAACGCTTACTCTTTGAAAAGCTTTATTCCATGTGTAAGGTCTTCTATAAATCTATTTATCATCTTAATTAATGTCATCACAGTGTTGCATTAATTTTAATATGCTGTCAATTTAAAACTATTATAATTTTTATTTCATTGTAATGGACCATAGACAAAATTTTCTCTACAATCTCTCTAAACCATCTTTGGAGACACTTTTTTAGCTTAAAACAGAAATAAACTGCACTACTAGACGAAGTATCTTCCTTGTGGTTTTCTCAATCAAGAACCAAGTGGCCCATTTTAATACATTGTCTTGTATCTCTTGCCAGAGAAGTTCAAAAGTTTCCATAAGTATGTAAAACCTTCGCAGTCACAGCAGCACCAGTAAAGCAAAACACAGAGAAATCTACTGCCCTGCTTACCATTTTTTAAAGGTTTTACTGAGTGTCTGCATTTTAAAGTGGAAGCTTGGTTCTGGTTCACACTTTTCCATCTTAATTCTGCATAATTAAAATTATTCTTTTGTTCCAACTCATAACCTATACACCTGTTTGTATCTCTTCACCAAAACAATTTCTCCTTTTAAACTTTGCAAATCCTGTAGAACAAAAATACTTGTTTTAGTATAGGACTGACACTAAATCCTAGTAACAACTCTCATAGCCATCATTATATGTTTTTCTTTTACGAAAGAAAAAAAACAATATGTAGGAACAGCTACTGATTCTATTCTCAAGTGTTTTTTCAGAACTGCATCCCATTCCATTCCCATTCCATTCCTTCCCTTTATATAAAAGCTTCTGGAGACAAGGAGAGACCCTTGGAGATAAAAGTTATAAATCCCCTTCTTTCAGAAAGGCAAGAAGGAGGACCCTGGACACTTATAAGCAAGGAAGAGCTATGGAAAGGACATGGAGCATGTCCTCTTGTAATAGCCTTTCAAGTATGGAAAGAACAAGGTCGTCAGGAGCAATCAACATGAATTTACCAAGACAAAATCATGCCTGAGCAAGCTGAATGCCACTGAAAATGAACAGATTGCCTCTGTGAATGAACTCAGAGCTGTAGGAGCAATATATACCTTCAGTTTACCAAAGCTTCTAAAACAGGAAGCAGTCTCAGGAAGCTAAGGAAGTATGCCCTGGAAGATCAAAATCTGAAGGCAGATTAATTGACTAAATTAAAAGGCAGAAATTACTGGCAAATCTCCAAGCCTGAAGGTTGTTTTGCTAAAAATAGATTTAGAAAAATTTTAAAAAGTATTTGTTCATTCATTTTGCATGCTTTTGTGAAGTAATACAACTAAACCAGCAGATAACTCCTTCAGACAGCAGATGCTATGAATTTACTGGGGGGCTCATATTTATAATGCCAGAGGTTCTATAGGGTAGAAAAGATCTAAATAATATCAGCAACCAGTCCTGTTATGCTCATATTTCAGAATCAGAAAAAAATCCTGAGCGGGCGCAGGCTTTGAATACTTTGGTTTAGCTTTTCAAAACTTCTCCATAAATCCATTAAGATGCTAAAGTTGATGACAGTTTGACAGTTGAGAGTTTTAAAGGTAGTTCTTGAATGGAAAATTGTGGAAGAAAGATAACACTTGTAAAGGCCTTGTATGTTTTCGTTGTGAGTGCTAAAATTTCCTCAGGCCTTTCCAACCTCTGGAAAATGACCATCAGGCAAGATGATTCATCTATTCAACAGCCATATCTAATTCATACCACCATCTGGGTAAGAATTCCTGTAACTGACTTCATTTCTTTGGAAATCCAAATTCTTTGATATAACGAGAGGTTCTTTCTAAAGTTGCTCAGTACAGTAAGGTGCAGAAAGTCCTCAAAAAAGAACTTTTGATGCTGTTCTTGCTTTGTTTCTTTTGTTCATGCTGTACTAATGCCTAATTCATGGCCTTACATTTAGATGGGAAATGGAAGGATAAAATTTATCTCTAACATTTGCATAATCTAATTTCTTATTTAATTTCCTAATGGTGATGGGGAAGAATTCTATTCTAGAGAAAGAATACTTTTGTAAAGGATGACAGAAGCTGATGACCCAGCTTTAATTCTAACAGATCTGACCGTAAATAAATTTGTCAGAATTTACTGCAGACCAGATTATAATTAAAACTAACTTGAGTTTGCTTAGGAATTTTTGCAGGATTTTGTTTTGATTTTTAATGTAAACCATATGAAATACATAAAATTTTTTATGGTAAAAGTAGAGTGAATTCTGGCAGTGAATTCCCTTTGCAGCTTTTCATGACTAAAAGCACAATAAAGCAGGAAAGTGTCAAAATATTTTTCCAATAAACTATTTGACAAACAAGCTATTTTTCTGATAACAGATTATTTGTGAACCAGTAAAGATTTATACATATATATTATTTAGCTGTGAATGGTTCCTACAAAAAACTGAAATAAAATGCATTCTGTGAGTGTTCTTAAACTTCTGGTTTTATTCCTTACTGCCATTTTTCATTTCACTGCAAGAAAGCTCATCTAGGTGAAGCATAATCTTTTTTTGTGATTGCCTAACAAGCTCTTAAATGGGAAAATAAGCCAATGGATGATGAGTATCAAATGAGAAAATAAGACATCTTATCCATGTCCAAATGAAAAATGAATACTTTTAATGAAAATATTAAGTCCTTAAATATTTGTGAGAATAGGGTATTTAGATAGAACTATCCAGAAAATGAACAATAACATGTACAAAAATGTCTAAGCAGAAATTGAATGAATCCATCTAAAGATGACTTCTCTATTATTTACATAGCTATAAATGTTAATGCTTAGATTACATCCAACAAGTTATTAGGGATTTTTTGCATTTGTTTCTGAACAGTAGATAGGAGAGGACAGTCTCCCTCTTTTATGAGCCACTATCCAGTGAAAACACTCATTTCACCATGCCAAAAAGGACAGTTGTTTCTTAAGTATCTGCAAGGGTGATTTTTTTGAGAAAAACCTGGTTTGTTTGATAGCTGTGAAGGAACCACTAAACCCAAGCTGTTACGTTTTTATAAAGTTGCCTGCTACTGTTTTTATGAGCCCAAACTCGACATTACAGGTATAATAAAAGGCGGCTAGCATTCGTGTGTGTGTTTGATTTGTTCAGTGCAGGCAGTGTAATGAGGTCTGCAAGAGTTCTCTTTGTACAGCTGAGTGGCTGTGTTCATTTTACACATTATTTTTTCTCATTATAACTTCTAATAAACAAAAAAAACCCCATAGAAATATTGAGTATGGGAATTTTGCTATTACATTACTTTTAAGCATTCTAAAACCAGTAACATCCAAATTACTGAGTACTGGAACAGTTTGTCCAGAGATGGAGAATCTCCCTTCACTGGAGAAATCCATGAACCATCTGGACAGAATCTTGTGCAATGTGCTCCAGGATGACCCTGCTGGAGCAGGGAGGTTGGACCAGATGATCCCCTGTGGTGCCTTCTAACCCGACCCATTCTGCGACTCTGTGATATGTGTGCAGGTGTGTACGGTTCTGCATGCCCACACACACCTACACTCACATTTACTGGTGTACAGAAGCTGGCTTCTCATGGATGAGAACCAGATAAAAACTGGGATTAGGGGTAGATTTGTCAAATCATGACAGGTCCTGTAAATCAACACAACCAGCTGAAGCTCTATGTGTCCTCCTTTCCTCCAAATTGTATTGGTGTGGTAATGCAACAGCAGAGTAGCATAAGGGGATGTGTGAAAGAACAGGAGTGACAGAAAAAATTCAGTTATTTAGAATTGCTTTTGGGCACAGTGAATGAGTACAATATTAATGAATCTCATTAAGTTATGATTTAATTTCCTCTGGGCAAGAAGGGGGTGAAACCAGTGGGTAGACCAAATAATGGTCTCAGACGATGAGAATTTCATCTTTATTTGAACTAGGAACTAATAGCTCTGGATTTCAGTGAGAAAAGATGGCAATTTTTTCCTGTTTGTGCTAAACAAAAGAGAAATATCCACACAAACTCAAATGTGTAATTTCCAAATGAAACTAATAAATATGTAAATAAAACCTTATCAGTTGGAACAACAGGAGGACACTGTTCACTGTTGTAAAAACTTTGCCAAATATTTATTGCTTCTCTGAGACAATAGTTCTGATTTCAGCATTAGGGACATTAGGATGTTAACCTTTCAACCCTGACTACACTGTGCATCTGAGGGACAATGGGACACATAATTGCGCTCTACAAGAAATTATGAGTCCTGCTTAAAAAAAAGACATTTGGCCTTCTCTATGATGTCTCATAATCCATCCTATAATCCAATATGTAGACATTACAATTTCTCTGTACTATATAATTCCTTACTATTGATATAATATTAATATGGAAACAAAATTTAATAACCTCATTACAATTAATTTGTTCTTTTCTTATTTCCTTAAGTGGTTCCATATTTTACTTTTGATTCTACTCCTCCCTGATGATTCAATGTTTATTTTGGACTCTATTATTTTTGTTAACAAGTAGTAGTTAGGATTTAAATACAGAGGTAATGACACAGATAAAGAAAGTTTAATGGTGAGAAACATGCATGTTTAAAAATATGTGTAGGAAATAGAACTGATAGAAGAGAGACATAAAAATAAAATATACTAAATCATGAAAAAGAAATTATAAACAGAAAGCATGCACACCCGTGAAGGGACTGTAATGAGTAAACTGGATGAAAATAGCCAATGTTCAGTAAAAAAAGGTAAGTCAGAAACTGAATCTAAATACCTCTTAAAACGACATAAAACCATTTTATAAATGCCTTAATTTCAACCCTGCAAAACGTACCCTAAAGCACTTGCATTTTTTATTGGATATACTAAACTCTGTTTTCAAGAATTACTAGAAAGCTTCTTCAGCAATACTTCCACTGAATTCTACATCAAACAAAATTTGTTAGAAATAGGTATTTTATCTATTCTATAGTATCAGGGGAGTTTATGCATTATTATAATATGCTTAATTAAATGCACTTAAAAAATTAAAGAAGCTATCCTGAAATACTTGGCCAGAAGCTAAGCCCCCAGCCAGTTACTTGCTTGCTTTCCCAGCTAGAGTAAAGGCTCCCCTAGGGGAGCATGAGCTGAAAACTCACAAATAGAGATAAAGACAGTTTAATAAGTGAAGCAAAGTTCCACACACAAGCAAATCAAAGAGAGAATTAATTCACTTCTTACCAGCCAGCAGATATCCAGCCACCACTTGGAAGGCAGGGCTTCACCTTGTGCAACAGACACAAATCCCATAACCATGAACACAATCACTTCCTCCTGACTTTTATAGCTGAGCCTGATGCCATATGGTGTGGCACACACACACATCCCTCCGGTCAGTAGGGGCCAGCTGTCCAGGCTGGTTCCTCCTAGCATCCTGTGCAATCTTGGCCTACTCACTGCAGGGCAGAGTGAGAAGCAGAAGGTCCTTGATGCTGTGTAAGGACACTTCAGCAATAGATAAAACGCTGGTATTTCGTCAGCTTTATTTTTGTGACATATGCAAAGCACAAAAGCATACTGGGGCTATGAAGACAGTTGATTAAACCAGTATAACTACTGGGAGCTTAAGGAAAAAATGCCCAGGACACACTACTGTGTGGCATGTTTGCAAAATATTCACACCTATCTGCTATACAAGTACTATCAAAATGTGTCAATTCATGGCTTTAAAGGGATAGATGAGCTGGGAACTACAAGGTGAGGATTTTCATTTTACAGGCATGCCTGAGGAAAATAAACAGCATTCATTGCTTTTTTTTTTTTTTTTTTTTTTTTTTTTTTTTTTTTTTTTTTTTTGCTTGTTATGGAAACAAGAAAGAGTAATGACTCTTTCCATAACTTGCAATTGGACAAAAATCAAAAGGGTCAATGAAAGAGGCAGTGACAAAAGACAGTGATAATAACAAACATAAAATCAGACTGAATCTTAACATCAGTGGCCTTGTCTGCAGACATGCATGATTCAGAGCCTTAAATTCTAATTGCTTCACAGACTTCTGACCAGCATGAGTTTGTAGGACACATTTCCCTTCAATTCCACTCAGTAATTCTTGTAAGTCTTCTTCATTCTGCTTTGATGCCTGTAAAAATACCCTTCCTCATGACTGTTCAAAGAGCAGCCTTAGTTGTAGGGTCAGGGATATTATTGTGCTAAAATTATCAAGAAATTTATTTCAGATCAGGAATTTGAGAATTCTCTATACAGGAACTTGACCTTGAAACCACCCTAACATTCAAAATTTAAATTAAGACCTTGAGTTTGGAGCAGAGAGATTTTAGCATTGGGCCAATAGAAACTTCATGGAGTTCAAGGATCATAAATGCAAAGGCACATAACACCAGGGGAATCTGGGGAGCATCTGGCTGAAACGCAGTTTGATGGAAAGAAAAAGGGGAACACTAGCCTGAATTTTGGCTGAATATGAGCCCATAATTTTGCTTTTATATTAATTTTTAAAAAAATCTTGTCCCTCTGTGATACAGTAGGCGAAGTCTGATCAGGCAAATGAAGAACATTGTTATTCCTCTTTACTCAGTGCTTGTGAGGTTGCACCTGGAACACTGTGTCCAGTTTGGGGTCACCCTGATAAAAAACAATGTGGAGAAACTGGGGAAAGCTACCAGGATGGTCTGCAGCCTAGAGGACCTAAATAAAAACAGATTGAGAGAGTTGATATTCTTCAGTCTTGCATACAGGAACCTAAAGCATGATATAATAATGCTCTATAACTACCTGAAGGGCAGTTACCATGACAGAGATTTGATTTGAATTATATTAAAATGCAAATTACTGATATACTTAATATGCTAAGTGACACAGTAACATTATTTTAATGTATCATAACTGTACACAGTAATTCAGTATTTCAGTATTTCAATCTGCCTACATTACAGTTGACAACGGTTACATTACTTACAAAAATCTTGAGAAGAATTGTTAAGAACAACTATTTTTTTCAGGAAGCAAATCCATGTTTTGCTCCTACTTATTGATATTTATCAAACCGTGAAGCAGAAGTATGTGACAAAAAGTTGTGAATGATAGATGTTTCAGGTATCTAAGGCTTTGCCAACCATTTAGTATAAATTCTTTCATTTAATATATCATTTTTAATATAATTTGGATTTAACTAGGTATTGAGGCTTTCCCCTTAGGCAGTTGCTCTTTCATCAAGCAATTGTCTTGGACAGGTAATTATTCTTCATATTCAGTTTAAATATTATATTTTACAAATGTCAAGATATAATTTTGCATTATAATCTCCATTTCCATCATGGATAGTACACTGCTGCATGAAGCATTCTTTTTCCCAGATATTTCTTCAAATGTGAGTAGCATTAAAAAAATCTGAATTCTACATTTGGAACAAACTGGGACATCAGAGACAATCTATCCATTAAATTGCTTTCTTTTTAGTGTAACCTCACCTGTCATTAGGTGGTTTAGTTTAGTTATGTTTAGGATCTTAGTCTAGGTTACCTTTCAACATGGAAAGATCTTTACCTTGGGAATCATGAAGGTTTGTTCTCTCCCTTTTTCTTTCTCTCCCTCTATAACTACATAGAGAACTTAGGTTAACTCAACTTTGGGACCTCATTGACTAAAGTATTTCATTCACTATGGACAAGATAAACACCAGCTGGGATTTAATAAAAATGTTCAGTAAATTAAAACATTTTGCACAAGTTAGCAATATTTATCAATCTGATTCTGTTCCAAATTATAATGTAAATTAAAACATGAAATATAAATTACCTCTCCCTACAGTTAGACAACTTTCCAAAATTTTGAATTAACTCAAAGTAGAGAAAATACCTTTGACTATTTAATACACTTTAAATGCACTCTGAATAAAATAACATAGATTTATGTTGAAGGAAGGAAGGAAGGAAGGAAGGAAGGAAGGAAGGAAGGAAGGAAGGAAGGAAGGAAGGAAGGCACACAGGCTGGTGTATTTGTGCACTTCACGGTAACAGAGTAATAGTAAAAATTGTTAAATGAAAAATAAATCTTTAACAGGTATTTCTAATGTGCTAATGTGTTGGGGTTTCTTTATTTGTACTTCCTTGGCTTTTATTTCTCAATATCCTTCTTTGTTACTAATTGCAGAAACTTATATTAGTTTATTCAAGTGGAATCTATTTTGTTTGTGATGGCAATTAGTGAGTGATCCCTTATCTTGACCCATGCACTTTTTAATTTTTCTCCCACTCTCATATTGATAAGTGGAAGTGATATAGTGCCTTGGTGGGCACATGGTATCCAGTCAAAGTCAATACCCTTCTCTTTCATTTTCTTTGTTTGCTACTATCCTGCAAAGCTTATCATAACTGTCTAGATGTCTAATCTCTTCACATCTTATTTAAATAAATTAAACCAGAGATCTCTAGATAACCCAGAGATATGTACAACACTACAGTAAACTGTGTAACTTCCTTGGTTCTTTGGTAGGGAATTAATTTCCCTTTAACCAGAAGTGAATTGAAAAACTTGCTTTTATGGAGGCAGATGTAGAAAATTGCAGAAAATTTTCACTATAGGAATCACAAAAAAAGTGTTGTATTGGAAGCAAATGAAAAAATGTTTCAGATGACATAAAACTTAGCAAGCTATTTATGGTGCATAACATGGGGTACTCAAACCAGGGATTAATCTAAGTAATTAAAATTCAGGCATTTTTTTAATCACTTCACACAATCTAGAGAGACAGAAGCGAAAGCAGAATAATTTCCAACCACATTAATTTATACAGTTCATAAACTTTAATATCTGACATGACTAAAATAATGTAGTTCCTATTTTAAATTCATCAGTCTGCCCATACCTAGTTAAAAGCAACATTTTTCCTCATCTCAATAACTGTAATGCCCACTTCATTGTGTTGGTCTTATACTTCCATGATTCACACTCTTCAACAGCACAAATTAATTCTATAAATATCTGATACCACCAAAATCTTTTCAAAATTATATTTTCTTCTCATTTATGTATATGTGTGCTCAAGCGAGTGCGCAACTGATCAAAAAATCCCTAGCTTGGAAGAAGGCACAGAGGAGATGAGCACTAGCACTTGTGAAGTGTAGAAGGGTAGAATATGGGGAGTGACCCAGCTGTTGTAAAGAAAGGACAAAGGGACCAGAGAGTGGCCAGAAGACTTTAAATAAATTCATCAGTTGTCTATTTATCTGCTGGATGGAACAGCTTTTTGTGTAAACACCCTTTACTAAGTGAATCAAGAGAAGCTGTAAATATCTTCCTTATTGAGACAGACCAATATGGGAGAGGTGTATACATGTCTCAGCCAAACCTAAAGTATAAAAAAAAATGAGTGACCAACAAGATATATTTTGAAAAGAGCAAGAGGCTTGAATCTCTGTTTTCCTTCCCAGTGACTGGGGCTGCCTGCTGATGTGATAGAGAGCATGTAGAGATTGGTCATGGGAATCATGTTTAGGTTGTGATCTAACTGCATAGAGCAATTGCCATGAGGTGTTTATGTTGTGATTTCACTACATTGCTGTATCACTCTGCTAAATAAAGGGAAACATCAAGTATTTTCAAATAAGTAAATTTGGTGTTATTCCCTTTGTGAAATATCCAAAAGAACGTGGTCAGATAATACTGGACTCTGACAATGTATTCACGTTCTCTTTAGGAAAAGCAAAATTCATGTGACATTAATCTCATTAAACCAAATATTTAGAGAAATATGTTTTTTGCAAGGGTTGTTTCTTAAGTATTAGAATTATTTGTTGCCATTATCTATCTTATTTTAATATTCTCTTTTCACTACAGCCCTTAAGCATTTTTTCACATAAAAACATTAATGCCCTACTCCTAATATGAAACTATGTAATTTTCACCCTAAAGTTCTTATGGTAATTTCATACATATTAAGTATGCATATATGATTTGTCGGGAAAATATTATTATTATTATTTGTATTTAAGTGTAAGGATACAGTTATGGTTTTCCTTTCCTATTATGTCCTTAAGATTTTATTATACTTTTTGCCAGCTAAGGAGAAAGCCACCTCAACTTTACCTTTTATAGCATCTGCTTCCCTTTAAACAGTATCATGGTCCTGGAATTAGATTATATCTTTAAAAGAAATCAAGCATAAATACAGCTTACCTTTTCATCTCCCCAAATACTTATCTATATGCTAAATATTTAACTCTGGGGATACACATCTATTTTGCTTTGGATTAGTGGAAACCTTGTACATAATATTTTGAAGCTTTATTTTAGCAAATTTCTTAAAACATGTAATTTATGACAAATAATAAAATTTTTCTGTTAATGGCTTGGTCTGGAACTAAGTGTTCATGAGTATAGTTTTATGGCTTAGATGTGTGGAGATTTATATTTAAGGACATCTTACAAATTTTCATAAAAACCTATATTCTTTCATTTTTCTGATGCTGAAGATGATGTATATTTTACTATTTTATGTCGGTTGAAATGGACTATTTTTGAGAGGATCAATTTCCTTTTACTACTGCATATTCTCTTTCAGAAACTTCTGATTATTTGAGGGTTTCATTCTTCTCTCCATCCCTGTCTTCTAGCTCAGGGGGCTGGATAACCCAGGAACAATTGGTCTTATTGTTAAAAACAGAGGCAAATAAGGCATTTATTACCTTATCCGTTGTCACTATGTTTCATCCCACATGAAATGAAGGATGGAGATTCTCCTTAGTGCTCCTTTTGTTGCTCATGTATTTATAAAAATATCTTTGTGCTTTTTGCCACAGTAAAGCATTGACATAACCCTTAGAACATATTACTAGAAAGATAATTTCAAAGCTATCATCTATGCTAATAACTCACAGTTTGGATGCTTTACAGTCTGAAATGAAAGCTATTAATCTAGTGAATTCTGTGTACAAATCATGATATATGATTACTGAAGTCTTTCAATATTACAATAAACCAATTAACTGTAACAGCCTGTCAGGGAATGTCATGGAAATAAAGTGGTAATACAAATAGAAAATTGGTAACAAAGAGGAAGCTCCTCATTCTCCTGCCTCAGCATGAATGTCCTTCTGGAGTAATCCTGAAGAGCATAAAAGCATGCACTTGTGAAGAATCAATAAACAGAAATAGATCAAATCAAACAAGTTAAGAAACAAACTGATTGCAAGCCTAGGGAGAAAGAAACAAAGTGACAGAAAAGCTTTACGCAGGAGAAGCTGACATGGGTGTGCCCATTTTTTCTGTTAGAAAAAAAAAAACAGAAGAGTTAAAAGTTCAGGGACTAGCCCAGTGGTGAGATCGATATCAATTACGGAGGAGATGGCTTGGCTAAGAGACTTACATCCCATGCAAAGACACCAATGCAGCAAAGAAAGGATCTGTTAAATCAATAACTGAATTTTAATGTCTTGCTTTTTAGTGGCTTTTAACAACTGAAAATGCCCATGGGCCCAGGACCCATTGTCAGGCCATCCAGGCCTGCCTCTTCCAGCAGTTCTGCAGCAGCACTGATGTGCAGCTCCATCCCAGCTCTGCCTTGCCCAGCCACAGAAGGATCTGACTGGATTGGGGTTACATCCACTTGCTGACATCCCAGCATGGCCCCATCCCATCCCCATTGCCTCACTGCTCTGTCTGACCCTGTTTCCACTCACTGAGTCTGAACCTGAGCCCCTATCCTGGAGTAGCCTTGGCTTGGCCACATCCCCCCTTCAGTGGACCAGCAAGATTAAGAAATTTATGTTCTTTTCATAATGTAAACACTAGAAATTAAACAAACAAACAAAAAGCAGCAACAAAACTAAACAAAAACACCACAAGAAACACAAAAATATCCCACAAAAATTCTAGAAATTATTAAAATGTGAGAGATAGTTTACATCACCACTTCTCCCCACATATCACCCACTTTATAAAATTGCACTGAAGTAACAGCATATAGTATTTTGATTCAGAAAGTGGAAGACAGCAAAGCTAGCAGAACTTCAAATGATCAAATGACCAATTTCAAATGGATACTTCTGGAAACTTTTTACTATACTGGTGTGTAGATTAAACTTTAGACTTTGCAGTGCACCTTACGGAAAACATTTTTTTTTGCATTAGTAATACTTTCACAACAATAATGAAAACTTGTGGTTATTTTCCTCTAGTAGATTATTAAAACATACAAGAGAGGATATTAATATATTGTATTATATCAGTAAATGCTTGCATAATTCAAATTAAGTATCCAATAATTACAGCATAAATTTTTATTAAAAGAATGTTATGGTTACAAAATCAAAACATAGAAGAGCCCAGATTCAATCCTGCCAATATTACTTCAGCTGTTTTGTACCAATGCTGTTAGGATACAGCCTTTAGTCATATTATTTTTACTATAGCATCATTATCTTATACCAGATAGTCATTAAGTTAAAAGTGTGTATTCAGCTTTCTAGAAAATACCCAACTGTTTTAAATCAGTTATTGTCAGTAAAATAGTTGTAGATCTCAGAAGATTAATAAAAGGATCAGGAGCAGAACTAATTGTTCTTGAGGCTGTGAAAGCTGACTGTTGTAAGAGAGGATTGAAATCTGCTGTCTCCTCTGCCAGTAATATCTTAGAGAGAAATATGGAGCAGTTCAGTCTTTTGTGTGTGTGTTGGTTCTCATGTTTGGTTTTTTTCCTCTTACTTCTTTCTTATGCCAAGGAATAATATATAAAAAATAACTACAACTACTATATAAACCTTATATGGCTTCCAAAATCTTATTAATTATTTAATATTGTACATGTTCAATTCACGAGAAGTGTTGATATAGGTATTATCATAGTGTTAATTTGACAAAGATCCAAGCAGCTCCAGAGATTTGTTTTAATGGACCAAAAAGCCACTAATGATACTGATAGCCTTCAAGAAGCACCTTATTACTAGCACCAGCATTTTTCACTTTGGCCCTGGGATAGTATTTCTTTTCATTTTTCTCCAAAATTTTGAGTCTCCAAAGCATAAAAAGAAAAAGACAAATTATAACTTGACTTCCTTGTTCTGCAAAATGGGTTATCTATTAAGAAAGTAGGATTCACCTTATGCAGTGTAAATGACCTAGTGTCATTGCAAGATTAGTATTGCATACCAGTATATGAGAAACAGTAGTTTATTTTGAAACTGACAATCTATAGGGAATATAACCTTTTGATTTTATTTTTTTTCTCAAAAAGGGTAAATGGATTCTGTTTACACTTAGAGTGCCATTTGACACAATCGCTTGACTCTGTCCCGTTCTGTCCACAGATATTTATTTGCACTTGCAAGAGTTTAAGCTGACTTTATGGTTTAAACAACTCTTTAAAAGCACATTTTAAAAAACCCTAAATCAAACAAATATCCCTCTCTTTTGCTTCTCTATCTTTGTGTTAAATATTTTGCTGTCATTTACCTACAAGTCTCCTTTAATTAAGATTAACAACTTGATTAAGCTATGAGTTTTATTCTCAGCTTGTTCAGTCATGACCTCAAAGATGAGAAAGGTTTCCCCCAGGTAAAAACAGACAACCAGAAATAAACAACGAGACTTGGGGCATGGCATTTCTAATATAAAGAAAAATAGATCTAACCTCCCTAACTTACTAGACCCAAGACCAAAATATATTTCACAACAATATGTCATTCATATTTCTTGGACTACAACATTCTCACTGCTGCAAGAATAATGAATTTGTGATTTTGTGCTTCCAGATGGAGGAATTCCAAGACTGATCATGAAAAGCTACAGCCAAGGAAAGGTGGAAAGGAGGGGAGGAGGGCTGGCTGCATTTACTTGAGATGTGAAAAAAGCATGTTTTCTTACAGTCTTTGCAAAAAAACCTCAGCTGCGAGGAAGCAGAGAATATTCTTTTCCCTTTGGGGAGTGAAGCATACTACAGAAAACATGAAAACAGCTGCTCTTACATATTAAAGAATAAGTGCTTTACATTTTTTATGATTTTTTAAAATTATTTTCAAAACAAAATTAAACTAATTAAGAATAACATTAAAACCAGAACTCCACAGAGTTAAGTAAGCAATTCCTGACTTAACAATGCCTGACTTATTCCTACCAAAAAGAAGATTAGTTACTTCCATTGGATAAATTATATTTGTAATTATGATTTTTTAACATGTGATGATATCCTGTTTAATCTTCTGTGAAAACAAGCTGTGCACTGGCAGAAAATACAACAGGAAGATAATGTGGTAATATTAGGCAAATTATTCAATTTCTGAAAAATTTCATAGTCTGGTAATGTTTTATTTGGTGCTTGGCCTCAGGCAGTTATAGCACCCTTGGTACATCAATATTTTTAACTAACAGCAATAATATCTTTAAAGAAGAAAAAGTAGAGCCACAGCTTTCTTTTGCATGAAAAATTCAATATATTTTATCTGTATTATACATAACATAGGACAGCTGCAGTGCAGCTAAGTATAACTGAGTTTCCCCAGAATTTTTCCAAACTTCTTCAAAAAAGAGAACCCTTTTGATTCCCCAAGTCTTTAAATATTTACATTCTATCATATATCTCATAATGATTCTTTTCTAGAAAGCTTCGTTTGACAGTACTAGGACCTCATACAGTTTTAAGAATGTATCTCCTTTTCTACCATAAAACATTATTACAACAATTTTGCGGAGTAATACTTATAGACTTGAGATAAGAGGGACAACTTTCTGGATAAGTTCAGGAGCTGAGAGAAAAAGAGTGAGATTATCTCTTCTCAGTGGTCTCATCACTCACATGCAAGAAGCGGGAAGGGGAAAGGAGAGTGATTTGTCTATAGTTAAGAGCACTGAGCACTGAGGACCAAGGAAAAGTAGTCTGGCATAGACATGAAGACCTGGAAGGGTTTCAGAACAGTAAAAAATAAAACCACTGTTGGGATTGAAAGAGATCTTGTCAGACTGAGCAACAACAAAGACAAATTCATGAAAGGCACACACAATTATGGGCATACGGGGAAATTCATCTTTTGCACATGAACTTACGGGATTTAAATGGATCATTTCCATTTTGAAAAAGTTTGTGTTAGTTATGACAGATTGTTCTAAGGAAACATCTGCTCAGTGTTCAGTAGATGTTTAAAACAGAAAAATTATTAGCTATTTTTATGAAAAGAAGTATGAAGGCCACCTTGTGAGGTATGATTAAGTAAGCTGTAAGTGAAATTTAGAAAAGGCAAATAAAACTGAAGTTCAACGAACACTGTTATTTGAGAGGATGAATAAGAATTAGTGAATAATATTATGAAAAGAATTAGGACAGCACAGGATCTGCCTCTTTCCCTGACAAAGTTAGGTGTAGACTTGGTTTCTGTGGGATGACAAAGTGAAGAGTTACAGTCCAGAGAGCTCAGGTAGTAAGTTTGGTGGAATATCTCCAGTGCTTATTCAGGTTTCAGCAGACTAGTGAAGCCGACGCAGTCCTGCAGTGCTGGTCCTTCCTTTACATGTGTAATCACCAGGAGAAAATTGAAGCAGACCTTCTAAGGCTTTGAAATTTTTTCTTTAATAAAATACTGTCATGCAACTGAACAAAGTAAAATAAAAAATAAAAATCAACAAACCGACCAAAACAACCAAACGATACAAAACCAAAATGTCAACTGTCCTGTCTAAAACTCATTTTGCCTTTTATGTCTAGTGACTATGTCTAAATAAAATTCAGAGGAATTGAGAAATTAAAACAGACTTAAAACACATATAATTATTTTATTCAATAAGGTTAAAATGCTTAAATTTTACTAATACTAATCCCAAATGGTTTATAATTTGCACTTGAAAACAGAGGCTTACTAAATATTTTGCAAATTCATGACCATCCTGATTTTTGTCCTTCTTTAGTATATTTCTTCACACTGAACTTTAAAATGCTTACTTCAATATCAGTCAAACTATTAACTAATTTTTGAAATGGAGATTAAATCCCCCTGGAAGACTGTTGGGAGATTGATTTCGAAACACCATATTTAAAAAAAAAAAAAAAAGCAGAGAAGAAAAATCTTGTTGAATATCTGAAAGAACTAACCAATTCACCTAAATTCTCTCTGTGTGGAAAAGATACTAATTAGTCAAGTGTGTGGTCATGAACTTGAGAATGAAAAGAAGATTTTAAATTTCAGTCTGAATATGCAACCAAACTATGATTGCTCTGCTACCCCTATTTCTATTTATAGATATGAGATAATTATAGTACATAATACATAATGTATAGGTAAGCTATACATCACTTTGTAAGAGCATTGTGGAAGTTGCATGTGAGTAGTGCATTCAGGTAAGCAGAGCTGATCACAGAATCATAGGATAGTCTCAGTTGGAAGGGACCTCTTTAGGTCCCTCGGCCAACCTGCTCTAAAGTGGCACAGACACTGAGATGGCTCAGGGCCCTAAACATTTGAGTTTTGAATATCTACAAGGATGGATACTCTACAGCCTCTCTAGGAAACCCTCAGGAGCACTTGACTACACACCTGCAGAATTGTTTCCTCGTACAGTCAAATTGTCCTGTGATTCAACTTGGGTCATTTGCCCCTTGTACTTCAACTGTGCTTATTTGAAAGATTTTGGCTGGTTTTTACACTTTTCCTCTCTCAAACACTAAATAGTTGTAGAAAGCAAAAAATAAGGTCTTCCTAGAATCTTGCTTTCTGTAGGCTGAACAAACTCAGTTCTCTCATACTCTCCTCATATCCCATGTGCTTCAGTCCTCTGACCAATGGTCCTTCACTAGGTTCACTCTTATATGCCCACACAGCACTCTCTAGATGAGTTTTCATTTGATGATATTATTTTACATGTGACATAAACTAAATATGGTGGAAATAAACAAAGTGATACGGTTTTAGTGGTATAAAAGGTCATCCCTAATCCTCTGATGATCATTTTCCACATAGCCAATATAAAAGGGAAAATAGTAGATATTTTTCATTGTCATTACTAGTTTCATGAATCCAACTCTTTGAAAAGTAGCAAGCTAAGAGCCCATTTAGCTTCGATTTCTTCCCCCTAAACATCTGACCTCATCCCTTGAAAGTAATGACATAAATGTACAATGTGACTTATTTAATTATTACCTTACTGCTTCAGCAACACAAATTGCCAGGTCTCAGGATTTAAAGCTATATACAATCATGCTAAGTGGCTAAGAAGAATTTAGGTCATTTTAACTGCTAGAAAGAGGAACAATGTTGTGCATTTGAAAACAAATCCCAATGATAACTTTTAAAAGGTCTTTTATTTAAATATGTAAGTATTTTAATTAAAACACTAAATAAAAACACTGAAAGTACAATTAAAGCATGAAAGTAAAAATTAATTGATTTATCAAATTCTTAACTTTCTGCTTTACCGTAGATAAATTTGTATAATTAAAATCCTTGTCCTAGATTCCATCTCACTTTAGCTACATGAAACATAAGCATGGCAGCAGCTTATTAGTCAGACTTCCATTTCAATCAAAATAAAGTGACTGGCACCTACAAAGGACAATTAAAAAATGAATGAGTCAATCTACCCCTTAAAGTTAAAAGGTTTGGCAAACATACAACAGTCGACGATAGATAGTGCATGAGGTTTTTTCCCACTGCTTTTAAAGGAATTTGATATTAGTTCCATCTAAAACCAACGGTGCTATGGTATGTTAATTCCTTGATGAAGAAAATAAATAAGAATTAATTCTGAGACACATCTGAGGCCTTAACGTTGGGATACTTTTGTCTCTTGAAGTGCAACAAAATTTTTGCCCCTGTAGTTGAAAGTGTTATGTGCCAGGTGAAGACAGTGGGAAAACTGCGTAAGAATAGTGTGTGTGATGTGCCTAAAAGTCATTGCATTGGATACCAATGTAATTTAAGTGCCAACTTGCATTACAGAAAAATCATATCATGCTGTAAATCACTTATTGTACTATTGTTCATCCAATCATGCTGAAAAACAGCTCCATGTACTAGAATATAGGTAACCACAATAAAAGGTTGTATGCTGGGAAAAGTGTATTTTAACAGCCCTAGAATTGCAGGACCCACATACTGTTTTCCTAAGTCTTGCTCTTCTGAATGCCATCTTCACCTTTATTGTCTTTTTGAGTATGTTCTTTTCCAGCAAACAATTATTTTTCTATTATTTCTCAGTTACATATTTCTCTCCAGACATTCCAGTCCTTTAAAACAAATAATCTTATAGATTTGTCCTTTTTAAGCTTTTCTAAGTATTGTAGAAGTCACAGGCTCAAGGTCAAAAACCCCCTTTGAGCCCGCAGCTGTGTTTGAGATGCATATAATTTGCTAATGCACATACTGCTCTATACAAAGTATGTGTAAGAGGACCATATCACAGCCATCTACAGTGATCTTCTCTGGAGAGGTCAGGGAAAACAAGGCAGAAGGTAGGTGTGTACCTTCTACTCAGTTTCTGTATCCTGACACTAAAGGTGGAAAGCTACAAAGCTTGAAACAAAAGCAGACCTTTTCAAAGCTGTGTTGAACTGAGTGGGGATTATTTTTGAGAGTTCATAATTTTTAGAACCTCACCAAGTTCCAAAAGCTGCAATGATGCCTGATAAAAATTGGCTCTAGGTGTTTTGATAAATTCTGACAATTGAAGCAGTTTATTGATTTATTAATGAAATGTAACTATCTATCCATTATCTATATATTCAGAATCAATGTCCTTAATGTAACAGAAAAATCAGTTATAGCTCAAGTAGAGAATGCTAATAAACACCTACCTTGTAGGGCTAATCCGAGTATTTACACCTACACATAGACACATGCATCCCCTGGATGTAGGAGTTGCCATCACTCCTTCCCCATTTTTGCATATCACTGCCACTTCTGCTGCCCCTTCTGGTGAGGTGACTTGAAAGGCATCCCATACCCTGAGATGGGGGTCCCATGTGCTGCCCCCACTCTGCCAGCCTAGCTCTGGATGCCTGCTGCTCCCAATGCCCCATGGCAGGCTGCCCTATATGGTCTAGACAAGGGTCAGGGTGCCCTGGGGACACTTTTGGCAGCGACAGACTCCCCGTGGTAGCTACTGCTTCCTCTTAACTGTCTCTCCCTGTGTCACAAATGCCCCTCTTCCCTCATACTTCTTTTAAGATAGACCTCTTCTGAAGTGTCTGTAATTTCCTGGTAGATGTTTAATCCTGATGATGGTCATATTCTTCTCAACCTCCATCAGACAATTTTGTGTGTCCTGTGCACACCCCTCGGTTGCCCTCACATACTTAGCTGCTGTTGAGTGGTCCATTCAGCAACGGTGGGGTGTCTGAGTGCCTCCATAGCTTCCCTTCTCCTTCACATGAATATTTCCTCTCACAGTCAGGGGTTGTTTGATGGGCGCCAGCAGAATTATGGGAGCAGGTACACTTTGCTTACAAACTATGTAAAACTACTTTACCAGAAAAGGAACTCTCTTGCCTGTTGACACAACTCCTCAAACAGAGTACAGCTTCAGCAAAATAACTGTTTCTTCTGCCCCAGCCTCACAGAGAGGCATCAGGCACTTCTGGCAACCTGTGACCTGGAGAGTTCTGTGTGCCATCAGCAGACCAGGGTGTCTGCAGGCCTCTGACATGGCTGGGCAGTGACTGCAGCAGCTGCAGGGGAATGAGCTCCACAGTATATGTCAGCACCATGACTGAGGAGGCTTATACTAGTGGACTAATGAAACTGGGACTGAAAGGATCTTTTTGTGCTCTTCTGCACTAGATACTGAGTCTGTTTATCTGCCTTTATTGGGTCCTTTTGGAAAGGAGCCCTTCCCACTCACCCTGACTGGGCAAACTGCCCTGCAAATTGCTGTGCCATGCCCCCACTGCTGTGCCCTACTCTCCATGACATGACATCCCCCCCCCCCCCCTACATGCCCTGCTGGTGTGCCGTGACTTTTGGGATGTTTATATTGTTGATCTGGTCTGTTGTTGGCTCTGTGCTTCACCCTGGAGCCGCTTTGCACTAGGCTTATGCTAGTTTTTTCCTGTACATTTATTTTTGACAAACCAGAAAGCGCCCTTCAGGAGAAAATCAGAAAGCAGTTATGAAAATTCTTTACTCCCTCTGAACAAGTGAACAGCTTATTTAACTACCCTCCCCATATTCCAACATACAAGGCATAACAGGACACTTCCCTTCTTTCATACAACTCCCCATGAACATGCCTCACACATTGTATCTGTGAATATATCTGTATGCATTCTGTAAAAATGTTATTCCTGCAGGCTGCAGAGAATCTACTTGTTATTCAGCTAGTTGGTTAGTTTGTTGACCTGCTGTTAACATCTATAAAAATCTGATAATGATTGAAAGGCCCAGAGACATGACTAGGACTCTGAAAAAAGAAGTATGTTTGGATCACAGTCAGAACCCAGTGGCAAAAATAATGTTTATTTAACTTTGAAAAATCCCTAACGGGTGCATGTGAAGGCTCACAATTAAAAGTGGTTTTCTGATCCATATCAGCATACATTCACATACTTAGCTGTGCTAGCTTTTAGGAGTTTGGGCACCTGACTCAACCTGTGGACCCTCCCATTGGCAGATATCCTAAACTTGCTTAAATTTAGTCGCAAGAATCTATGGAGAAATCCCACTCACTTTATCTCAATGTTTTTAATCATTCAAAGTCTTTTGGAGAGGGAAGAAGTACCAGCCTGTATTTTTTTGCGTGTGTGCTTTGTATTAATAAATATTTATAGTTATATTTTAAGTGGTATTGTTCCTTTTCTCTAGAGATATTTATGGAACCCTTTGCACACTTTTTTGTTTTCTGGGGACAAGTATGGATCTTCTAAGGATAGATGCATGAGGACTGGAGGACTCCTGTCTGAAGAGGTGGAAATCTCAAGAAGGGGCACGAAGACAACAGATACAAGAAAATTGTAATTTATTTCAAGGAAAATTTGTTCTTAGGGTTGAAACACTGTACATATAGACTCTCTATTGAACTAATTAAAGTCATAAAATTATTGTGGTTGAAAGGGACCCCTGGAGATCATTTAGTCAAACTGTCTGGTCAGAAAAAGTTCAGCTAGGTCAGGTTGTTCATGTTGCTGGACATCTACCATGTGCAGGAAGGTTTTGACTAGCGCAGAGAATAGAAATTCCACCCAATCTCAGACTAATCTGTTCCTGTGTTTGACTAATCCCATTATGATTTTTTTTTCTTTTACATTTCATCTGAATGTTGTGTAGATAAATTTATTTCCTGTCATTACTATTTACTGTCACTAATAATAATTAGTATTAATAATGACTATTGTCCTGTCACTGAATACCTCTAAGAAGAGTTTGAATTTGTCTTCTTTACTCCAATATATCAGGAATTTATACACATTGATTTAGTCCCACCCCCAATATTTCTTTAAGTCACCCATGAGAGCAAGGACCATGGAACATGATGCTTCTTTCCGTTGTACAGAGTTGCACATCTACCTTTTCTTCTTTGTGCTGGGTCTGCCTGAGTTGGAGCTATTCATAGCAGTCTGTGAAGGTGCAATGCTTTGGCTGTGTGACCAGAATGATGTTGGTAACACACTGTGGTTTAGCTGTTGTTGAGCAGCATGCACGCCTCAGCAGGCCCTTCTCTGCTTCCCATGCTACCCTCCCAGCAAGACAGATGGGGAGTAAAAGAAGAGGTGAGGGGACATAACCAGGAAAGCTGACCCAAATGAACAAAGGGCTACTGCATATAGAGCCATCTTCAGCCACTAAAATCCAAAGGGAGGAGTGTTTTGGATAGGTAGCCATTGCTCAGGGACTGACTGGGCATTGGTTTTCTGTGGGAAGAGACAAATAATTGTGTTTGCAGCACTTCTTTCATTTGCATTTCTCCTTTCTTTCTTCTTCATCTTTCCTCCATTTGTTAAGCTATTTTTATCTTGTCCACAACTTTTGGGGTCTTTTGCTCTTCCTATTATTTCTCCCCATGATGTTGGTAGCAAAAGAAGTTAGTGACTGGCTGTGTGCTGCTTAGCTGCCAGTCAGGATCAAGCCACTACATTCTTGAATTAATTGATGGTGGAAAATACACTCACAAAGGTTAATGGAACTGCAGAAACTAAGCCAACTATCTAATTTATATGTATGTGGAAAAGAGATTGAGTGTACTTGTTTTACTCTGTGTGTGTGTATAGAAGGGATTCATTTCTGTTAGCAGAATTTGGAAAGGGCTTAGTTAGCTATTCTGCTTCAATTATCTGAGGAAAAAGTGTAAAAAGGGGATTTATGAACATCTAGATATGGTTCTTGTCATTCTCTGACCATGAGGACTCAGGTATTTTGTGTCATGCTCTGTTGTTGCCTGCCTTGAACTAAATGACTGCTAACAATGTTAGGTCCCTGTCTGGAAGTGTTAATCATGATACGGGCAGGGTAGGACTTGATGTATGGGAGCTGAATAATCCTGCCTTGCTGGAAATAAATTTGGCTAGAATAGCAAGTTAGCCTCAAACTAACTGTTCCTATTAACAGCAAAGATGATACAACATGGCAACCAATGCCACCACCTAAATTCGGAGTTCAGCCTGTTCAACAAGCTGGCTGAAATAAATATTCAACTTTAACCTTGCAAAAAGTTTAGGGTCTATTTGGAAAAAAAAGTACGATACTCATCCACTTAAGTGTGTATGTTAAGAGACGCAGGATAGTTCTGGATACATACAGACATTCTGGAAGTTCTAGATGGTAATACCTTGCAGATTCTGACCGAAAAAGTATCTCCCTTACTCACAGTGCCACCCTGCTCCCATGGCAAGGGTCAAACTGAAATTTAGTTAATAATATATCATTTACAGAATCACAAAATAGTTGGAAGGCGCCTCTGGAGACCATCTAGGTCAACCCTAGAGCTGGCTACACTGGAATGCATCCAGATGGGTTTTGAATATTTCCAGAGAGGGAAACTTTGTGACCCCCCCCTTGACAGCCTGTTCCAGCTCTGCCACTCTCAACGTAAAGAAAATTTAGTTGCTTCTTCACAGTTACTTCTGTCTCAACAATTTTGCAAAGTATAATAGAATAAATGAATGTCTCTTTCAAGCAATGGAACTATAAACTTGTGGAAAATGTTACATTCAGACCAAATCAAATAAATGTCCTCCCAGAACTAAGGAATTATTTTGGAAGAAGACATTAAATCTTCCAGATCCATTATTCCTCTAGGGGGCTTCCCAACATCAAATGATTTCTTACTGCCTAGTAGTAGGAGTCCAAAATTGCCACAGGACTGCCACAGATACTCTCACATGATAAGCTCACTGAGCTTAAAATAGAGAATTTCAGATATCGCCCATCATATGCTAAAATTTCTAGAGGAACACATGGAACAAAAGAGTTTTAGGACTTATGTTTTCCTGTCCTGGAATCTCTTTTCTGCAGGATGCATGGAATCCAGGGCCCTGAAGCAACCAATCCAGGACTGCAACACTAAGTACATATTTAAAAACCTTCTATAAATCAAAATTTACATTTCACAAGTATCTTCCAGTATGGACTCATTACAGCCTTTTAACAGTGGTCTGGCCAAATACTACAGCAATCATCTTGATACCATGGTCACAAATGGATTGCTAAACACATGTGCCTAGGGCCTCCTGAAACACTGGAAGGCATCCTAGAAATTCCCATGCCACTGTCAGATGTGACACTTGATTTATGAGACACCTCTACTGTAGACAGAGGCCAGGCATGAATCTAAAATTACTCATCTTCAAATGACACTAGAGAGACCTATATTTTGGCACTTACATTGAGCTCCATCATTTCACTCTTGTCCAAGGAGTTTTATCCTCCTGTGATTCATAGAACCATCTTATGCAGCATAGCTGTGTGACCATGGCTAATTTTAATATGAAAATGAATTATTAATATGTGGGAGCATAAGTGAGCTAAAGCCTTTCAGAATAATTAGAAACAAAGGCAGAAGTATAGCTGTTCTGATAGTCATAGCTTTTCCAGTATTCAAGATAAAAATCACTGCCATGGAAATGTATAAAAGCCTAAGGAGCAAAAAATTAGGTTAGAAAAGAATTACAGAGCCTTGAGAGATGTGGTAAGGGACTCCAGAAGACACAGTGTTTTTTTAACAAGCCTCCCAGCCAAAGAGAAGCGGTTTGAAAGAGCCAGTCAAGTTTGGAGAATCGACAAATGGCTACAAGATTGGTGCCATGGTCAGGGGTTCAGCTACTTAGATGATGAGGCTTGCTTTGCGAAACTTGCTCTGCTGAGGGTTCATGGAAGTCAGCTTCATCAAAGGAGCATGGGGAATAAACAAAGGGAGCATAGCCATGCACATGCCTGTAGGGCTAGAATCTTACTGTCATCATGGAGATGCAGTGGGACATCTCCTATGACTGAAATGTTCAAATGGAAGGGTACAGGTTCTTTAGGAAGGACCTAAAGACAGGGGAGTTGAGGAGGTGGTGTTGCCCTCCATGTCAGTGAGCAGCTGGAGAACATGGAGGTTCACCTGAAGGTAAATGAGGAACTGACAGAGAGTTTATGGGTCAGAAATAAAGGGAGAGCAGGCACAGGTGGCATTATAGTGGGAATGCTACAAATGGCCTCTCCAGGAAGACCAAATGTAAGAGTCACACTGCAGACAGATTGGTGCAGCCTCACATTCATGAACTCATGGTACTTGTGGGGCAATTCAATCACACCGGTATCTGTTGAAGGGACAACACAGCGGGTCATAAGTAATCCAGAGGGTTCCTAGAGTGTGTTGATGATAACTTCCTACTCCAAGTGATAGAGGTGCCAGTCAGGAGAGATGCTGGACCTTATTCTCACCAACAAGGGGCTGGTGGGGATGTGAAGGTCAAGGGAAGACTGGGCTGCAGTGACCAATGCCTTTCCTGCTTGCTCTGCAGCTGTCTTAATGGAACTGTTATTTCATTTACTATCAGCCCTTCAAATTAAAATTCGACAGTGTAGACACAGGTGTAACAGGTCTTTGTAAAAGAACAAGATATGGCAAATTACTAGTACTTCAGCATGGCCTACGTGTAGCACCTAAAACGCTGATTTGCAAGTTTCTAAATAGAAGTGGTAAATATGTCTGTGAGAACATGATGCATAAGTCTTAGGCACTTTTCACTTTCCTGTAGTTTTGTCAACATTTTCCAGATAGTGTTATCAAAGGGGACTACTTTACCCTGATATCACACATCAGACAGATAGTCAAGTTTTGCCCTTTGCCCTCTACATTTTGTAGTTGCATTTCAGAGACTTTTGGCAATGCATTCTGAAATTGTCCAGGGAGTAGCAGTTTCGGGTAGTCTAGTACATCCAATTAGGTTTTACAGTCCCTTTTCAAGTGTAACTTTTCAGTTGGATGACTTGTCCTTGGCTAACATGAAATCCATTCATGCACTTACATCTTTTATTTTAAGATTGGTTTGACTTAGGTATTTCTGTGCTGTTACACAAGCTGAAGTCTGTGAGTACCTACTACTTATAATACAGTATTTGAGAAGCAAATATTGCACAAAAAGAAAAGCAGTGTAGTAATATTCTAGGAGAGTCCAGTTATACCAGAAAAAGTTGTGGATAACCAAGTATGCCAGAACTCTATTAACGATGTACAAAAATCATTTCCTCACAACGATTTCAACTACTTGCTTCAGTTTAGCTTTGATTTTTAAGCAATGCATTTTGAATATATTTGTTTCTATCTTTTTTAATGCCTTAAATATTTTAAATTGCATTATTTAGTTGAATGAGTAGGAAAAAAAACTACTTTAATTCAGACATTAGATATGAAGAGAGGAATTCACATCTCAGTTCCTTCAGTTCCAGTAATTTTTAATGGTATAGAAAACCTCTCATCATCCATTTCATGCTAATCATGTAACTTATTGAGAGATGAGAGGTGTTCACAGCAGTATTGGATCCTGAGTTTAAAGATTTAAAAATAAGATCTTTAGTTAGGATTCTTTTTTTGGCAATTAATTAGTGTTTGAAATATTCTACCAAAGAGAATAATTTTCTATGTTTGTTTCCAAATTGAAATTCCATGTATTTAAGTGTTCAAATACATTACTATTCTGTGGGTTGACTTTTAATTCACCATATATCAATTTTTTTCTATGTATTGAACATAATTATATTTATCTGTGGCAGTATTGCAATTTTCATATTCTGTTTTCAGATTTCTTGTTGTTTTTTCAGGCAGATGTGGGATTTAAATTGTTCCCTGGCATTATAAAAGTACAAGTTGGTGGGTTTTTTATTTGACATTGGATTGGTAACTTTTTGTCTTAATTAAAAAATTATCTGTTGCCTCTAAATATCATGTTTTCTAGTTTATTTTAAGTCAAGTATGTTGGAAAGCATATATGAACCTTTACAAGGCCATAATTTTTATAAAATACTCTAAATATGGCACCTTCTGAAGCACAATCCATATGAAATGGAACTTGTTCTCATGCTGAAAACTGCCGAGTTTGTTCCAACAAAGCAGATGGAATTTTGACCTCGTACATTGTGTTCTCTCTGATTCACCATGTCCTTTCACAATTGGAAACAATTGTGAATTGTTCTGTGGTTTTGCTAATAAGGAGCTGTTGTTGTAGTTTAAAAAGACACAGTTCTGCAAATCCTGAAGTTCACTACATTTTAAAAGGTACACAAGGAGTATAAGCAGAGTTGTGTTACTTTGCACAATCCATTTGCCTGGCAAGTAGTACAAGGTATTGCCACATACAAGCTAGACAGTGTAGGAAAAAGACATTACTTTTGAGGGCATCAGGAGAAAATCTTGAATACCATCTGCCTTCTAAGACATGTGAAGGGAATTTCACATGATAGAGCATTAATGGCTTCCTCTGCAAAGTAAGGAAACAGATTGTCAACATTTTTTTCACCCAATAACTTATTGTTAAGTCACTGGGCTCTCAAAACCCATGGCAATTTCTCTGACATATAAGATTTATTTATTTACTTATTTATTTTGGCAAAGGAAATGTTCTGTCCTTATCTTCCAGAATGTGTCTTAAAATATAAAACCCAAAGAAAAACAAGGCACAAATTTACCAAACACTGAAAAATACTTTATATTTGAGGGCAATAAAAAAAACCTTGCTTAACTCAGCTGTGATACTTAACTGACACACTGAGTTTCTGCTGACTTCTGAAGGACTGCAAAAGACTATGGGATATAATATGCATCCTGTACTTGGAATTCTTAGAATAAATAAGCTCAATAGATGAGATTTTTATGTGCAATGCATTCTGTAATACCCAAATAATTAATGATATTTCATAATTTTTCCCATCAATTTGGAAAATGTACAGCTATGAGTTCTATGCATATTTTCACTAAAATTTTGGAATGTCAAAATGGTAAAGAGAAAAAAGAGAAAGAATATGGTTTTCATTAGTTTTGGCAGTTACTTTAAGCATAAGTGTTCCAATTAAGGAATGGTGGCAAAAAAAATAGCTTTATAATTATTTTTTTTTTCTTTTTTGGGATGTTTTGATGTTATAATTGCTGGTAATAACATGAGCTGGAAACATTTTCCATAAAAGCAAAAGAGTTTAATTTCAACTTATATAATGACTCACATAAGAACTCCATTTACAGACACTTTAACACTGTGAATCATTAATCTCTTTGACAAATTACAACACAACTCTATTAGATTTCCTGTTACAGACTTTAACAGATGTCTAATTAGAAACTGAAAGTGAATTCAGATTAACCAGTACTTGGCATATGTATGGCATCAAATCATTATTTATTGAGATAAAATTTCCGCTGGGTAAGAAAAAATATTAACACTTTTCTCCATTTACAAAAAAAGAAAGAACATTTAAATATTGAATAGATACAGCCTTAGTTACTAAGCAATATTTTAGAGAGATAAGATAAATATTCTATAGCATTCTTGACAAAATTCTTTTGCAGGGATAAATAATTGACAGGATTTTCAAATTTTTAAATGTATTAATTAAGATTAGGGAAGAAAAACCTGATAAAACAAAACCTCAAACCTTCCATTACACAAGTGTCAAACAATTATATCAATACATGAAGACCTACACCCTTGTAAATCACTGGACTTACAAACATAATTTCTCTATCTTTTGATTCAATATCTTCTTTCTGTCAACTATTGGAATATTTTGTTTACAAGTAAAAATATTCTCGGAATCATACATTACTATAATGCAGAAAAATTCCTAACACTGTAATTGATTTAATTCATCATTTCTGGGCATGGAAACTTTAACATAGCTATGGTTAGTTCACATACCCTTTTTCATTATCAGATGTAGTATATTTTTGAGCTTGATCTTGTCACATGAAAGGCAAGAACAGGCCTATCAGTGGATACACAAATCATATCTAGTATTTTGCACCTTCACTACTTGAATTTTTAATTGCTTAAATAGAATAATAAAATGAATTTTTTAAGAAAAAAGACAAAAATGCCAGTTCTTAGGAATAGACTTAGAAAAAAATAATGAATTCAAGTTCCATAGCACATTAGTTCATTGCAGTTTTGAACTGAATTTCAGAAAATAACATCTTCAAAACACTTGTCTTTGTTGCATAAAGCTTTAGTCAAAGATACATTGCCTTAGGCCATATCTACTTTAAATTGTAGTTTAGAATATAAATACATGTTTTGAACAAATTTTCCTGATCATGCCAGGCCAATCATTGTCATATTTTGGACACAGTTTTAAAGTGAATTGATGACTGTAAACTGTTATTTTTCTACATTTTTTTTGCCCCATAAAAGCTCAACCCTTCCTACAGAGAAAACTGAATTGGAAATAGTTCCAGTGCTCATCAAATGCTCTCCAACACCTAATGTAGAAGTGCTTGATCTACCATATCTCTTCAAACAGCATGCCTGATGTTCTGTCTAAGCTATCAAAAAAATCTATTCCAAAGGAAAAACAAGCAAGCAAGCAACAGTGTGGATACAGAGGCCTCATGAAGTTGGTTTTGATTTACTGATCAATTCCTGCTGAAGAACAGGGATTTTTTAATGAAAAATATGTTGCTACTGTAGGTATAACCTTAATGTTATCTGCAGGATGTTCATAATCTCAGTATTTTGTTTTGCTTAAGCTGAATAATTCAGTATGCTCATCCTCACTCAACCCACTTTTGAGCACATCCACTACATCCATTACATCTCTTGGGTAGAAGCACAATTTAGATGTACAGACATACTTCTAAATATTTCAACATTCAGTACCAACACAACCATTTTTAAGCAGCTGACTACCACTGCAGAATCCAAAAGCCTTGCAGTCCCATTCTGTGTGTAGTGTGTGACAATATGCTCTTGCAGCACAGGAACACAATTGTATCAGGCACTGCATAAAAAGAAGGGCAGACAGCAGGTTTCACTCCCATGAGACCGCACCTGGAGTACTAAATCCAGCTTTGGGGGCTTATAAGAAATATAACTGCCTGTTGCAGTGTAGAGGGATGTGAATACGGTCAGGTGACGGGAGCACCTGTCATATGAAGAAATGTTCAGGTAGTTGAGATTGCCTAACCTGGAGGAGGCTCCAGGGACACTTTAATGAAGGCTTCCAATACTTTAGAGGAAACTTATAAGAAAGAGTAAAAATTTTAACAGGGTATATAATGACAGGGCAAGGGGCAACTGAAAAAAGGTAGATTTAAATTGGACTTGAGCAAGAAATTCTTTACTGTGAGGGTGGTGAGGCACTGGAACAAGTTGCCCAGGGAAGTTGTGGACGCCCACATCCCTGGAAATGTTCAAGGCCAGGTTAGATGGAGTTTTGAGCAACCTGATCTAGTGGAAGTTTTCCCTGCCCATGGAAGGAATGGTTGGAAATAGATGATCTTTAAGGTCCTTTCCAATCCTAAACATTCTATGATTCTATGACATGGTTAAACATACAGGAAAGGGGCTCTCAGTAATCAGTACCATGAATAGATGGTACTGATTATTGAGAGTCCCTAATCTGATCATCAAGACTCTCCAAAGCCAGAAATACATATACTAAAAACCTATTATCCAGAATTTATTCATCTTAATCTTAAAATTACTTGATGTCTTTGGCCAGAATTAATACCACATAATTGTTCTGCTATTTTACCTCATTCGGTCAAAAAGCACACCACCCCCTCAAAAAGAAAAAAAAAATCAAATGAAACACAAGAAATAAACCTGTAACAAAAGCTAAACAAGTATTTATTTTACTTAATATGTATTTAAGATATTGCATACTTCTCTTTTCTGTAAGACAAGTCAAACCTGTGTTCTCTCAGGGTTTTGACAGGTTATTTTTTTTTATTGACATATTCCTATGCATCTGTTCCTTACTATATAACAGACCTAAGGATTAATTGTTTTAGAAAAGAGTAATGAAGAAGACTAGTTTGACCTTTATAATCTGGGGCTAGGACAATTCTTGGACAGAATGAGATGATGTTTTCATCTATGCCTCTATATTGGTTTTATGTTTTATCCAATGACTATTTAATACAAGTTCATAGAGGCTATATCTGTAGACACACTGGCATCTTTTTGATAGCTATGGGTAAAAACTATGCTAGAAATTGTGGCTGTTGAAATGTACTTTCAGCAGTCTATTGGGTAATGATGCCATAAAACTTCCAGTGAATCTATATCTTGAGTCTCTAGTCAAGTGAAAAGTTACAGCCAAGCATTCCAAAAGTTTAGCATTTACCTAGTCCCTAATGGGGTTTAATTACCTTAAAGTTCATGTGGTCGTATAACATCCATTACTTTGCTTAGGTCAGACCTTTTCTCCTGAGAATAATGATGTCACTGTGTATAAATTCAGAGAATCCTGCTAACCTGACAGTCTTGCAGGAAAAAAAGCCAACACAAAACCTCCCTTCATGGAAAACAGGGTCAAAAGTGTAATCTATTTACCATTTAGGCATTCGTAATAATAATTATATTATTGACATTAATATCTAATAAATATGGATTATATTTTATTATATTTTAATTTAACATCAGTTTAAGAATCCGGAGTTAAATACCTTTTTCGTGGTCTCCATTTTGTTTCTTCTTGTTCCTCATGAGAGGTCATTAAGTCATAAGCCTCTCTCAGAGTTGTGATTACATCAGAATATATCTCAACTTTTTCAAAGCCCAAAGATGTTCTGTTTTTAAACTATAATTTTGGTAGTATTCTTCTAGTGTTATTTTTCTATTTATATACATTACCAACTATTTTTTTTTAGTTATCCCTCTCAATTAATCTGAATGTACTTGCTTTCTGTCATTGATTTCCTTCCTTTTCCTGCTGCTTTCATGTTGTTCACAACAAGAGTTTTTCTGTGGTGCTGCCTTGGTTGGAAATGAGAGACATTTAAAGCAGATATTTAGAATAAATAATGAATTAACACTTTACTTTCCATATTTGTGGAACAGGAACATATTGATAAGTTGGAGAAAGAGATAACCACACTATCTGTAGTTATTTCCCCATTTTCATTATTTATTATTTTTATTATAGCATCATCTACATTCCAACACCTAAGTTTGAACATTAATAATGTCATGCCAGTGGCCTTTTTTATCCTTTGGGCACAAAATCACATTGCCTACTTAGAAGACATCATAGTTTCTGAGACAGGTAGACATTTTCAAAGGTTTTTAAGCTCAGCCTAATGCTCCTTACACAGGAACAAGCTCACACAGACTATCTGCTTTCGAAAAGCTTTCCTTGAATGCATACCTTTGATCAACTTTTATTTCTTCCTTTTATTATGGAAACTTCCAGAAGCCAAAACAGACTTAAAAGTGAAGAGGAAGTGATTTCAACTAAGACTGTCAAAGAGTCCACTGATTCAACAGTCTCTAAGCAGCTTAATAATGTCAGAACTCTTGGGAACTCATATGTAATGTTAAATGTTGTTATAAGTAAGAAACGTTCCTAAGGTACTTGGTCCTGGAGAAATTTCTACCACCTTTTCCTGAGATAAATCTTTCCTGAACACAGATGGCCACAGTAAGGAAAATGTAACTTATATTTATTTACATTATCCTGAGCTAATATAGATAAGTGAGCATGTGTGTTTGTTCTCATGTCTTCTTTTTTTTCAATAGATTTTTGTGTTAGTGTGATTATCATAACAACCATAACCTATTTCTCATGACTGTCACATGTTCTACCGTTTACCATAATTAATGATGTTCACTGTCTTTTCAAAAACACCCAACAATGCTGACAGCTTTGTCTGGGAATTAGGAGAATGTCACAAATATGCATGAGTGATTCCCATCAAAAGCCTTTTCTAAATCCTCAGGACTTTGCAGCAGTAGAAAACTGAAATTCCTGAATTGTTGAGCCTTCACTGATTAAGGCTTTAATCAAAGGATATAGAAAAGGAAAGGATGAGAAAAAGGCATGGAGAAGTAAAAGGTTCTTTTCCTACACAAAAATGGGCTGTCACAGAAAAGCTGATATTGCCAAAACTACTTCTTTTACTTTTTTAATAGCCTTGACCTGTCTGCCATATGTACAGTGCAACCTATTTAAGTATAAAAATAAGACACTTAAAACAAGCAGCAGGGTTGGCCTAAGCTCCCAATAAAGTTAGTATAGAGAAAATGCATTAAATATCTGACTTTTTTTGTGGAGGTTTTGTCTGCAGTGATCATATAGGAAGTTACTTTTCCTTAAAGTTCCCATAGGTATCTTCCTTACTTCCATAAGGTAAGGAGGGATATATAGTGATACTAGTATATCTTCCCATATAAGACACATATATGTGAGCCTATTTAAATTATGCAGCAAGTAAACACAGATCCATATGCACATATCCATATTAATATCTTCTCTTATGTCTATAATATTAAACTTAGCTATCTGAAAGTACATCAAAGGAAGTGTCTTGCAAGAATATCACATAAAAGACCATTTTCTCCCACCTTATTCATCCAGTTCTTCTTTTTCAAAAGCAATTCTATCAACATTAATGCTTTAATATTAAAATATATAAAAATTAGTGTTTCTTATTTTGAAATACTGAAATAAAATAATTGCATCATGACTGATTTCTTCTGAAAAACTTAGAGATAAAACTTATGACTTCAGAACTCAGAGATATCTGAGATGTTTGAATAATTTTTATATTAACGTGTAAGAAAAAATAGAATTGCCTTCATAAATATTATTGAAGGTGTCTCTATGATACCCATATTTCATATTGAAGAAAATACTTGTCATCCAAGGTCAAACTATAGGGTAGGATAAAGTAGAAAGATTTTACTTGCATATGTCTGTCTCTGTTGATAGGCAGACTGCCATCTTAATAATCTGAAATGTCTCAGACTATAACAAGTAGTGAATATTCTTATTATCTTCTTGTGAAGGTTTATAAGAAGATTCCATCATGAATAGTAATGGGCCTGTCGAACACAGAGCTGTCAGAGAACAGTGGTAATTACACCAGAGACAGTTGTGTAGGCTCAGCACCCAATCTTAGGCAGACCAAATGTACTTCTTGTGAAACTGGGGCTCAGTAATTACCCTCTTTTGGATGCCAACCATAGGTCTCATTTCTACTACGAACATATAATCAATCCTCTCTATTTGAAGGTATTGCTCATTTGAGGCTGCCTGAGCTGTAGCGATCATACACTGATCATGAAGAATATGGGTCAAGTGAATAGGAAAGTCAGGAGCCTGAATTTTAGGATGCAAAATTCCACCTTTCCCAGGAGATAGTTAGTTGGACCCCCCTGGGATATTGCCCTTAGGGCATGGGAACAAAAGAGAAGGAAATATGCAGCATCAGTACAGCATTTATTCTCTGCCTATAGGGGCTTCTATGTTTGTCACCATTCCTTTAGGGTTTTGGTTGTTTTTTTTTTAACTGCAACCATTTATTTCTCTCGTGAACCATATTTTCAATCACTCCATTAAACAATACTCATCTAACTTCTGAAAAAAATTTTAAAATAGTGTTCACCTTTGCACATTAATCTCTATTAATATCTTTATTCTCTTAAAATAACAAAAAATATAACATTTTTCAAGTGAGGGATTAAAAGAATATTTTTCATGCCTAAAAAAAGTTACCAATAGAAATACATTAAGAAGAACATCTGAGGTAGGTTATCAGTTTTTCCCTGTCCTAATTCTCCAAGTGCACTATAAATGTGGGTTTTCCATTAGGATAGTATTTATTCAACTTGTCTTCATGCAATTTCTTTTGAAAGATATGTTAGCAACATTCAGAAACACTCTCATAGTAAAGGAAATCTGGATTTTCAGTATGATCATGTTGATTTTGCAACAAATAAAAAAATTTCTCAGTCATTTACAATTATGAATAGTATAGATAGAGTAAATATGTAAACAGATATTCTGTGGCTGTAGAATCACTATTCCATGCCTATTTGAAAATGACTTATAGCTTATCTCCATTTATAATGTCAAAAAATCCTGATTCAGACCACAATAGTTAAAATGCATTTATTTGTATTTTACATTTTCTTTTTCTTTTTTTTTTAGCAGAAAGAATAAACTCAAAAACTTCTCTACTGCAGGATCTGCAAAAGACATGAGAAACTTACAAATTTGTGTTACAGCATCATCTTAGTATCTTCACTAAGAGTAGTCGGATGCCAAAAGATAAATCCAGTATAACACAGAAATTACTATATCAATAAATAGAATCTGTAGACTTTCATTTTTCACTTGCTTTTTACCTCATATTTTTTTGAAATAGAAGACATGCAATTGCAGTCACACCTTGAATTAATGGATGGCACCCAATAATGTTCAGATGTTCAAAAGAAAAAATCAATGGAATCTCATGGATAAGATTCTGCCTGACCTCCACAGGCTGATAAGTTAGTATGTTAGTAATCCCCTGATGTTATTAGTTGTGACAGTACTCCAGTAAAAATTATAATTTATTAAGCCTAGTAGAACTGGTCACTGTAATAATTTTTGCTAGAAGGTGTTCAGAGCCAATAACAAAAAAACCCAACATTAAAAGGATGCAGGGCTGCCATAACAGTCTTTCATAAGTAGGTCCTCTATCCTACTTGCTTTCTCAATTTTATTCCAATTTTAATCTTCACAACTCATAGAAACTGATATTTGTACTAAAGGGCACTCTAGTATATGTCAGCAAAAGTAATTGTCTTACAATACAGTATAATTTACTTACTGTGCTGTTGGAATATTAACAGATATAAATTATTTGAAGTATAAAGGTTATTTCCTTAATCTGTTATAATTTAGAAGTAACTTTTTTTTCCATTAATTTAAGCAAACTGATGGAGGAGAAGGACTGGCTCTGGGTCACTTTATAGTAATTTAATTATAATTATTGATTTGAGGAAAGTGATGGCATATTTTCCAAGCAAATGTTTTCTGTAATTTGAGTTTTTCTAACACTCAACTAAAGTACTCAGCAGTTCTATTTAAATAATTGTTCTGTCATTCATTAAGAATTGCCAATGGCTGCCAGAACAGTTGTAAGAATTATTTTACCAATGACTCAATGAAATGTTATTGACAACTGCTTTGAGAGAAAAGGTCTTTTTTCATCTCAGTCATCAGAAAAACAGCTGCTATACAAGTACAAAGAAAAAGTACTGGTTACCAACAGTAGGGACAGGGAAGTTTTGACTGAATAGATTAGTATTAAATCAAGCACTTAAGCTTGAGACAGAGGATTTCAGATGTATTTGTCTTTAAATGATTTTGCTGTGTAAGAGAAGAAACTGTTTCTTAAAGTTATGTTTGTAGTTAAGAGGATCATTCTTTCCTTGTGAATAAGTACATCCATCCCATATATAACTCCCTAGAGTAACGTTCTCCTTCATATATCTAAATAAAAAAGTGTTTGCTAGACATTTTTTTTAAATCTGCATTTAAAAGCAACAATAGAAAATTTTTCTGAGCTGCATGCTCATTAATAATGGAAGGTTTTAGCAATGCTGTTCTGGTTTAGTATTGTAAGGTGCTTTTAAAAACAGAGATCATGCACTTTCAGTAGTTGTTCTCTTGCATTCATGTTTTCTTTTGCTTTGATAATAAATACTCTCTGTTTTTTTTATGTTTGCACTACATTTTTTTTTCTTGCATACTCTGCATTGTCATCAAAGATCACTTAAATGATCAGATAAAAAAGAAATGGTGGGATTTTCTTAAAAGAGACTCTGGGGTTTATGACAATAAATCCATAGTCCCAGCTTTCTGAAGAGCTGTCTGCTTCTTCTTAAGTCTCAGAAGTTAAGAAAATGCCTCATAAATGAAAAGAAAATTGAACTTTTGCATGTGGTAAACAACAGTTCTCCAGAGAAGACCATCAGTTCAGCAGTTTGTTTTTTCTGTTTGCATAAAAATGTTGTATATTAGTCTTTATCTCATTACATTAACTGTTGGAGTAATTTGCCAGCTTAAAGTACACCTAAATTCTTTTTCTTCTCAGAAATTTAAACAAAAACTACAATGTATTAAATTGAATACATTTTGTTAAGCATGAGGTTTTAATTGAAAGAAGTTATATCAAAACTAGTTTTGAAGATTGTTGTTCATCACCTCTATACATGAAGACCACTGGAGGTATTCTTGAGCAGTTACAGAATCTTTCTTGTTATATTAAATCACTATGAGGTAGAATAAGTAAATTACTCCCTCACAGCTGTACCACTCCAATTGTTGCATGTGCTGCTCCACACAAATTCATTTTGGAGATGATTGTGCCTTAATGGGAATACCTTATAACCCCATAAAAACTCTATAATTTTCACCCTGAAATATTAACCATACATTTTAAGTTAGCTTTCCCTAATAGAATTGGTTTTAAACATAATCATAAATCCTTTTTTTCAATTTAGCCTAAATAAACATTTTTAACAACATTTCCAGCAAAACATGTATTTAATGTTTGATTCATTACTGTAAAATAACCTGCATGTTGGGCTGATTATAAATAAGAAGCACAATGTAAATATATGGCCTGATGTGCACTGCCCTGTGTCAAATATAAACCTGGAGATTTGATGTATTACTATATATATATATATATATAAATATACATATATACATATAATATATATATATATATATATATATATATATATATACATATATATATGTGGGAACTCAGCACAGCCCTTTGGATGTCTAGAGTTGCTGAGAACCCTGCCAGGGGGCTCGGGAACCCTGGCATGCTGCCCAGAACACCTGGAGACTTGATTTCACCTTGCAGTGAGCTGCCAGCTGTGTATGGGGACGTGAAAGTCACACAGGTGTGAATGGTGTAATAATAAGATATTCACAGGGTGAAAATGTAGATTTTAGGATTTTTGGTATGGGGGTTATGGGGACAAAATGGAGGAATCAGGGCGTGTCTAGTCTTTCTTCTTTCTTCTTCTTGTTCTCCATTTTCTGCTGTGATGTTGGCACTTTGGGATTAGTTTAGAATAGAAGTGCACTGTCTAACATAGGTGATAGGTATTGGGAATTAAAAGTAAATATGATATACGTAGTTTGTAGTATAAAAAGACGATACCACCTCGGGGGCAGTCAGAGTGCTTGTGGCTGCCTTGCTGAGCAGATCTTGGCTGGGCAGAAAGAAAATTTTATAGATAAGAATTAATAAACAACCTCAAGACCGAAAAGCGAAGAGTCCAGACTCATTCTTGAGCTGCGTAGGCTGAAGCAGAAACATCCTATGCATGTCAGGGCAGAGAACATCAACAGTCGACCCGAGATATATATGTATATGCGCACACATATATGTATAATAATACTTTCCTATAATGGTAACAATCAAGAAATAAGCCCTCCTGACAGGGAATAATGACAGAAGTTATATTCCATAAAGCTGAAGACATCCCAACAACCATTTGGATATCTTTTTATATGAGATTTTGATATTACACTGAGGAGCAGTTTGCTTTGCAATCATCTGGTAATGAGACATGAGGGTATTCCAAACCATCAACAAACATCTAAAGTTTGTCTTTGTACACATTACTTACTTGTGGGAGCTCAGCACATCACCTCTGATGTGCGGAGCCTCCCGAGACCACCTCGAAAGCAGAGACCCCGTCAGGGGGCTCAGAGACCTTGGCACAGTGCCCAGAGCATCTGGTGGGTGGATTTCGATCCTGTAAACAACGTGCCACCCTTGTATGAGAATTGGAAGGTCACACAAGTTTAAAGGGTGTTTTTATAGAGAGCACAGAGGGTGAAAAATGTAAGTTTTAGGATTTTGGTATCTGGGTAATGGAGACAAGATGGAGGGGATGGGTGTGTCTCGTCCTTCTTTCTTCTTCTTGTTCTCCATCTTCTGCTGTGGTGCTGGCACTTGGGGATTGGTTTAGAATAGAAAGTCACTGTTCAACATGGGTGATAGGCATTGGGAAATAAAGGTAAATATGATATACGTAGTTTATAGTATAAAAAGGTAACACCGCCTCGAGGGCGGGGGAGAGCGTCGTGGCTGCCTTGCTGGTCAGACCTCTGTCCGGCTGGGAGAACATTTCTATAGATAAGATTCAATAAACAACCTAAAGACCGAACTCCAGAGAGTCCGGTCTCGTCCTTCAGAGCCTGGGACCCTTCCCTGGACCACCCAACTCACCTCGGGGCAGAGAACAACCAGCCGACCCTGAAACTTACTTTCTTCATTTTCATTATAACAGGCAAGACACATGGAAAGTATAGTCTTTGAAGAAACCCTGACCCTAAGGACTTGCCTTTAGACCTGCAAATAAAATGCTGACTTAATTGTGATTTTCCTGTTTCTTCTTGGGTTTCCATTAAAATATGATTAACCTAAAACTAAAGTAAGTTACTAATACTGATTTAATTATATTTTCATGTGAATTTTAAATTAAATGCAGCAGAAGTGTAGCACAAATACAATATTACTTATAGCTTCCTGCAGTAGTTTATTCAGATTGTAATTTCAATTTAGTTTTAATTTCAATTTAATTGAAAAATATAGTTGCACTGAATAATGAGTGTAGTAATTAAACTGATACATCTAGAGTTTATTTGTCTAGTTGAAATTATATGAAACTTTGGGGAGAAAAAAATGAAAGAGAAATCTGCTTGGTTTTAATCTTTCAAATTTGATATTAGGAATTTTATTACACATGTTCTTTATTTTCTATATGAGAGATATGAGCTCCCTGATTAAATGCACTGGAAGCAATTATATTCTAATTGTACATTTGATTTTAGATTCATCATCTGAGCTCCTCCAGAATTCTGTTTCACAGATAAGCTACATACAGCTGCAACAAATACTTGAATCTCTAGAAATACATACAAATATATACAAATTGTGGAACAAGCAGCTGGAGGACAGCCCCATGGAAAGATAGCTGGCGGTTTGCTGACGACGTGTTAGCAGGGTTCCTCAGCAGCCCAAAGGGCCAGCTGTGTCCCGGGGTGCATCAGACACAGAATCTCCAGCCAGTGAGGCAAGGTGACGGTCCTGCCCTACACTACGCTGGTGGCCTTGCCTCACAGAGTCATAGCATGGGTCAGGCTGAAAGGGACCACAGTGGTCCACCCGGCCCAACCTCCCTCCTCAGGCAGGGTCTTCCTAGAGCACATGGCACAAGATTGTATTCAGACAATCTTTAGTATTTCCAGTAAAGGAAGACTCCACAGCCTCTCTGGGATATCTGTTCCAATGCAAGGTCACTCACACAGTAATGAAGTTCTTCATCATATTCAGATCAAAGTTCCTGTGTGTCAATTTCTGCCCATTGCCTCCTGTCCTATTGCTTGGCACCAGCAAGAACAGCCTGGCTCCATCTTCTTGGCACCCTCCCTTCAGATACTGATAGACATTGATGAGTCCCTACTCAGACATCTTTCTCGAGGATGAACAGGCCCAGCTCCCTCACCCTTTCCTCGTAAGAGAGATGCTCAGTCTGTTGATCATCTTTGTTGTTATCCACGGGACCTATTGCAGGAGCTCCATCTCTCTCTGGTACTGAAGATCCCAGAATCGGACACAGCACTCCAGATGTGGCCTCACTAGGGCTAAGTAGAGGAACAGAATCACCTCCTTTGAACAGCTGGCAACGCTTTTCCTAAACCACCCTAGGATTCTCTGGGCCTTCTTGGCCACAAGGGCACACTACTGAGTCATGGGCAACTTGCTTTCCTCCAAGACTCCCAGGTCCTTCTCTGCAGCGTTCCTTTCCATCAGACTTTCCACAGGTGCCTTCCCCAACCTGAACTGCTGCATGGGTTACTCCTCTCTGAATACAGGACCCTGAATTTGACCTCATTGTGTTTCAGAGTAGTTAAGTGCTGTGTGCAGTTTTGGGTACCTCATAGCAATCTACAACTCCCTCAAGGGGGAAAGTGGAGAGGGAGGTCCTAATCTTTCTCTGGTCACCAGTGATAGCACAGGAGGAAATGGAAGGAAGCTGCATTGGGGAAGTTCAGATTGGACATTATGAAAAGTTTCTTCACTGAGAGGGTGACTGGAACAGCCTCCCCAGGGAAGAGGTTGTGGCATCAAGATGATCAAAGTTCAAGGAGCATCTGGAGAAGGCTGTTAATTATACAGCTAAGTTTTAGGTAATGCTGCAAGAAGCAGAGAGCTTGACTCAATGTGTCTCTTATAGTGTGAGACTGGCATGTTTTTTGAAAAGAAGACTTAATTTAAATTTGTTGTTTGCTTATAATTTGTTATCCCCCAATATAAGTTATAAGAAAGAAATATTGGAAAAATTGATCATGTGATCATTATATGTGACAAAATATATTGTATATGTCTATATTTACATGTATATGTAAATACTACAATCTGTAATAGTCCCTATTTTTAATTTTTTTGTTAATGAGAAAAGTAAAAAAAATAAAAATCTGTTTTAAACTATAAAATTCAGCTATTAAAAAGAATAAAAGAGTGATTATATTTTACAATCATTAAAATTAAACATGGTGTCATGCCCAGGAATACAATTTGGGGAAAAGAAGGAGAAAAGGAAGAATGCTTGGAGTTATGGTATTTATCTTCCCAAATAACCTTTACATGTGACAGAGACCTGTTTTCCTGGAGATGACTGAACAACAGTCTGATGACAGGAATGAGCAAATTCATTCCTTGTTTTGGTTTGCTTCTCTGTGGAGCTCTTTTATTTACTTTTTAAACTGTCTCTATCCCAACTCATGAGTTTTCTCACTTATATTCTTATTCTCTCCCCATCCTGCTTGGGGGTAATGAGTGAGCAGCTGCTTGGTGCTTGGTTTGCAGCTGGGGTTGAACCAAAACAGCCTGTTTTGTCATAACAGAAATTACTGACCAGGACTAGCAAATATACATAATACCAAGGAATATTTAGAAGACCCAGCTTTGGATCACAAGGGAACACCCAGAAGGGAGATGAAGAGATGTGGCTAAAGGCAGGGCCACAAATGATGTGGAACTATGGATGGGCAAGAGGAAGGAGAAAGCCTTAAAAGAGCCTCTGCTCTTTTAAGAGTGTCTGGCCAAGGATATTTTCAGTGCTAAAATGGATAATGAGAAAGTAGGAAAACCATGCACAAGAACATACAGAGACACAGTCCTGACTGGTAAATGGTGAGGGAGGGACAACCAAACCTAGCCAGTCAAATTAATTAATAATGGTATGCTCAATATGGAAATGTTTATTTCAGTAAGATTTTCTGATCAACAACCTTCTCAAAAGGGACACCAAGGAAAAGGGACCTGATAAACAAAACATTTGGAGGTGTAGATCTGACAGAAAAACATATTAGAGAAAAAGACAGGAAACATTTGTCAGGCACACAAATTTAAGCGTGTGAATTGATCTTTTGATCGCAAAACTGCAAGCAAACAACAACTTTGAAAATGGTAAGGATGAGAACCTGAGGGTTCAGATTGCTCTTTGGACTGTTTCAACTAATGAGGCAATATGCTTGAGAAGGGAGAACAGAAGGAAGCAAAGGAGGAAGAAACAGAATGGGGTATAAAAGTGTCTGGTTGTAAATTGTGGCTGGTCAGTACACTTGTCTGAGCAAGCCCTGTGCCTGATGACTGCAATCTGCTCTATCTTCTTCTCATATCCTCACTTTCCATTTGTTTCATAGAAGGAGGAAAATATACTTCTGTGATTTGGAGAAAAGATCATGTTAGAAAAGGAAGGAGGCAGGATGGGCCAACACAGTTCCAGAACAATGCTTCATCAACAAGTTAATATACTTATGATTCCAAACTGCTATACCTAAACCTTGAGAGCAACATTCATTTTCTAATGTTTAAAACAGTGTTATGATTTTGAAGGACTAACTTCTTTCAACAATATTACATGGACTTCTTTTTCCTATTCCAGACACATACTCATCAGTGATAAATTGCAGCAACCAATGGTGCTTTGGCTTTTTTATCTGAATTACTTGAAAAAAGAGATTTTCAGTACAGTTTTCAAGTTCAGTGAGATCTATCTTTTTTCTTTCTCAAAAAAGCTATTCTGTGATAACCCCAGGGGGCAGACACATCACATAAAAAACATTTATTAAATTGCTCATTGATTTCTTTGTCAGAGGTAAAATGTTCTACACTCACTTCCTTGCACTCTTCAATTCAAAGCATTATGCAGAAGTTAGGAATAAGAAGACTTCTCACCCGTCATGTGGGCACCACAGGCCAAGGTCTTTAAGAGAGCGCAACTGAACCTTTCTCCTTTTGCTTTATTCTGAATGCTCAGAGTCCTGCTGCTTGTCCTCCAAGTTCAACTGTAATACATTTAACACCCAGCAAAGGTTGGCTAGAGGCCAAATAGTGCTCAGTTTTCCTTATTCTATCCAAAATGTACACAGAAACTTTGTTTGATGTCCCCTGAGATAGTGGAAGGGACTAAGATTTCTCTGAACTCAGATTTCATCACTAGCGTAACTTGCAGTCTCTTGTGATTTGAAAGAACAAAATGCAGGAATTAATTTGAATGACTGTAAATACTGTTTCTGGTAGGTATCTTCCTATCACAAATCCACTTTAATTCTTTCTTTTTTATTATGAAAGTATTAGCATTGTTCCCCAGGGTATTTCCAACAGGCTTCAAATTCTGTTGGGTCTGCCACCTATGTCCTCCCATTGCACCTGCTTTCACTCCTCTTCATCCTGGAGCACACTCCAGGTCAGCTTGTTTCATCATGTGAGAGAAATATCATCCATCCCCTTATATGCAGACTCTAAAACGATCTGAACCAGTTTGATTAGTTCCTCAGAAAAGACTGCAACAACTCCCCTAAAATGAAACTAACTCTGCTTTAATACGTCTTCTAGACCCAATGGAATGTCCCATGAGCCTGTTGCCATTTGTCATAAGCAGAGAGACAAAACTTTGCTCTACCCTTGAAACATGAGCAGCTAGAATATCAAATTTATTTTTTTAATAATCCTTTACATTGTTTTGTAGACTCCCAAAGATATTTGGAATAAACTCCAGAGCAACTGTCCCATGCTAAAGCAGGTTAGACCCTTTAAGTACCATAATCTAAACTCCCTATGAGATGAAAAATTCCATTACTTTACAAATTAATGGATGCTTCTTCCTCACTGTCATTCTGAATTCTCCAAATAAATGCCTTCCCAGTTTCCTATGTAAGCCATTTATCCTGTGATGATCATTAACTATTTTCTTTACAATTTGAGAATTCTCTTAGTGATTTTCCATTGAATGACTACAATTTTAAAATAATTCTCAGCATCACTGCAGCTGCTCTTCACAATTTCTCACCCTGAAGAGGGAGGACACATCCAATACATGCCATCAGATATCATGCTGGTTTGGGGATTTGTGTTGCTATGATTACCTCACAATGTACAAAGGACATTTTCCTTATAGTTTTTTCTGCTTTTCTATGAGTTACTTATGCCTTCATCTTGTTCTATCTGGCCTTCTAAAACCAAGAGAACACAAGGAATTGATTTGAACAAATTCTACTTTCTGGAAAGAATATATAGCAAACCTTTTCTGTTTTAATCTCATGTTGTTTCAGTTTACTGTACTTCATCACTTCCAAAATGTTTTTTGCCTCCCATTTTCTTCAAGAATTGTTAATTCTGTATTTTATGTAATTCATCTTTCCTTTCTATATCACATTGAGGAAAGCTATAAACATAAAGCTTCTATTTAGGGACTCACAGAATGTCAATTTCTGCTGTGTCATTATTAACACATTTTTTGTTCCTTTGGAATTGTAATTAGTACTTTAATTATGTTTTTCCTATAAGCAATACTGGTTCAATAGCTGCAGACTGAAAGTCACCACTTGATTCTGTCCTCTGACTTCATGGATATGACAAACAGTTATGACTCGATTATAAGAGATGCCTCTGCTGCAATTAAAGTGCAAAAAAGACCATATGCCTAAGCCAATAGTATGGCTTTTATTTAACAGTAAATGTGACCCAGAGAGATGGAAACAGGAAGGCAGGCAGAACCCAAGTATAAGGGATGGGTACAAAGAAGGTGGTTTAAGATTTGGATTTATTTCTCATTATCCTACTCAACTTCTGATTGGCAATAGGTTAGATTAATTTCTCCAAGTGGAGTCTGTTTTGCCTGTGGTGGTACTTGCTGCATTATCTCTCCCTGTGTTGATCTCAAGCCTTTCATCATATTTTCACTCCCCTATCCTGTTGAGGGGAGAAGTGATAGAATGGCATGGTGGGCACTTGGTGTCCAGCCAAGGTCAACCCACCACAAATGGAAACATCTTCTACTGCAGAGATTTCTCCAGATTCCCTCTGCTGTCCCTGACACACTTTTTCTAATCACCTCTGGTCAAATATTCAGCAAGGAAAAGCGCACTGCTATGCCTCATAGTTATCTATTTGGACTGTTTGCCCTTTCTTCCTATAATGATTCTTTGATGACTTGGAATAGTATTATTTCAGTTTTACCTCCTTGTGCCATTTTTCTTTATGTGTTTAAGTGCCCATGATGCTGCAAATAGCTTTGCTGCTCTGAACATGAATATTGAAGATTGTTCCATAAAAGCTATTAGATCATATCTTTTCTGAGACACAGAGCTGATCTGGAATTCTCTGCTGATATTTTTTAGCATGACTAGACAGGAATTTATGTTACTTCCCAAGCACTGAAGACCTCAGGGCTTAGGATATGTTTTGATCATGTCTTTTCTGTCTTCTCCGGTCTGTAATTTCCATAGCTATGAACGTCTGCTGAAATGAAAGAAAATATTATATACTGTCTAAAGTCGATTGCATCTTCTTTCAATGAATTCATGCAGCAGAATATAGATATGCTGAAGAAGTCAAAATGTGCTGTAATTAGGAGCCTTCTTTACCATCTCTGAAATGTAGAGCAGAGTTCAGAGTAACTAGACCTTATGCTCATTAAAACTTATGATAATTAATTAAAGAAGCAATTAGTTTTTCCTCTTGAAATGTATTTTACTTTTGGATTATTGTACTGTCTACCTAATTTACTTGGGACCACAAGTCTAAAATTGGTGGTGCCAGCAGTCAGCAATAAATTGTCGAGTAATTTCTTCAGGTATTTGGAGGGGAGGCAAAATAAAAACTTGTGGTAGTGAAATAAATATCCAGTGGATATAATGGATAAAACCCATCTACAATAAAGTATAATAAAATAACTCAAAAGCTCTCCTCCATCAGCATCGCTCTTGATTTTTGAAGTTCTTTCCCTAAACATAATCAAGAAAATTTTCTTCTGATTTACAGAAGCTTGATGAACATAGGATGATATGCAGGAGTAAAACGTGTTGTTCCTGTATTTCTTAAGCAATTTGATTTAGTGGAAACATATAAATTTATGTTAAAAACTACAAGAACTACTTAAATTATGTCAGATTCAGGTCATCATTTCAAGGATTTCACAGTCAATTCACAATCTCTCTCTGACATAAACACAGAAAGAAAAAATCTATTTGAATCAGATGATAACAAGAACACATTATGGTATAAATGACGCAATCATCTTGTGTGCACTCGGAATAAAATATACTTTAGATGGAAAAAATGAAAGTATTGTAATAAGCTGCAGGAAAAATAGAAATTGGTGGGAAGTCAAATAATTATAGCACCTTCTTTCTTGTATTAAAATGTTTCAGCATCAGTTGTTATGATGTTGATGACATGAATTAATATAGGTATTGTTACTGCATATGCAAGGCTAGAATAAAATTATGTTTAGCCTATGACCTTGAACTTCTCTTTGTTTTATTTACAGAGCAAATAACATAAATGTATTTTATGTTATGAAATAAGGAAATATTTGTAAATATTTTGTAATGTAGGTGAATAGAATATAAGAAAATAAAGACAGTGTAAAAAGTAACCTTACTCCTTAGAAGTTGCAGCTGGGCCAATTATCAAAGATTAGGAAGAGGCCTGACTTTAACAGGCCACAGCTGTAACCAATGAGAAGAAGAGTGCCATAAAAGAGTGGGGTGGCTGGTTGAGAAGGGAACTGGAGTCAGTGACTGCTTTGTGAAGGAGGATGAGTCAGTGCTCTGAGGAGCTGCCCACAAGAAACACCAAGGTATGAAACTTTTGCCATAAGGAGACAACGGCATGGTACCCCTGCAATAAGATGACAACATTGTAATATATTGTTTGCAGAGTAATAATGTGAAGCAAGTTTAAAGCACAGCACACTTATAATCTTCAATGTTAATGGCAAATAAGTACTTAATGCAACTTGTGGAATGCAGTTGTGTCCACAGTGTGAAATGGAAGAAAAATCAGTAGTCATATGCATAATTAAAAAACAATCTGAGAGAATGTAGATATTGTTATGTTGAGTTAATACAGAGAAACTCACTAATATATGAATTACTGAAATTGTTTCACATTTTACAGATTTCACATATTCCTTTAAACAACTTTCTCTCTTTTATAACCTTCTTATAGATGTTACATTAGAATCACATTATTCTAAAATATTTTCATAACAAATAATCTCAAGTACTTCTTATAGAAAAGCCAGATGATTATTTGAGAAAATAATCCTTTGAATTTACCTCAGTTATAGGTCATATGTTAATGCTATAGGTAATGCCCAGTACCTCAGGACATTTCAATAAACAAGTAACGAGGTACAAGATGTATTTACAAAATGCATGCATTGGATACAGATATTCATTTATCTGTATATGTGTTCTGGAGTGTATGTTATGTCAGGACTGTAGGCATGACTGTTTTACTGCCCTCTCTGAAGCAAACACAGTTTGACATCCTCCAATAGAAAAAGAGTGATCTTTGAAAGAGAACTGGAGTTAAGAGCAAATTATACCTGCAGGAGAGGGTTTTGCTACTTTTTTCATCAATGTGCTGCTGCCTTCCAGTTGTTGTAGAGAAATCCAGCAGACAGGGAGACGATAGGGGCTTTATAGATAGGAAGTTCACTTAAGCCAATCAGTGCTCTGCCCATTTAGACTTATTGTGGGTTGCCTCCATGTCATTAATAAAAAGAGACAACAATGGGAGTGCTGCCACATGAAAGTTTAAGAACCCATTGCTTTCCTTCTTGTCTACGAAGCAGTCTGCCTGCTGTCCAGATACAATAGAAGTCCTAATCAAACTTTTAAGTAGATTATATAGCTCACTAAACCTGACTGCACATCCTTCTCTTCTTCCCCTGAATCTCTAAATCCCTGCTGCATTCTTAGCAGCCACATGGCTTAAACTAGTTATCTCTGAAACTTACCCATTTTATTTCATTCAAAGACCTGCTTTCAATCTCTCTCCCATGTGCTCTCCTATTTTTCTTCCCCTCTTCTTTTTTTTTTTTGTTAACAGTCAAATTTCCCCTAAATGTAGAGATTTCCTAAATTAATTAGGAAAATGCAAGTTTTGTATTAATTTGATCTTTTAGATCTAGGAGAGGAGAAAAACTACATGAAACAGGTTAATTTTCGTCTAGAGAAAGAAAGATTGGCTAGGAAGACATTTTTATTTCAACATATAAAGTTAGAGGATATGCTTATGTTTGCAGTGATCTTTCCTTCATAGAATGTCAATTTCTTCATAAATGCTAGAATGTCTGTAGAATTCTACAATTTCTTCAGAAATTCTAGCACTTATACAGAAAAAGTTGTGATAAATAGCTGTGAAAAATATATATTAATTTGACATAATAATACAGCATTCTTACTGATTCTTACCTGGATTATTCCTCTCACTTATTTGTATCTGTAATATATTTATATGTATTTAGACACCTCAATTTTATTTATAACATCATAGATTCCTATAGGGCAATACTCACAGATTAGATGTGAAACTATGTCACAGAAGTCACAAATGTATTCCATCTTTGACTTATGGTATGCTTAAAACCTCCAGACCTGAGGCTTAATTCAGTGTCTGTTGATGTAATTGGAAAGACACCCATTTTAATAGAAACTGTACTTTGCTTATGAAACTAAACATTTGCAAAGACATGGTTTCTGTCTCTGGTTTATCAATTGACATATACTACTTTGTTCTGGCCTTTTTGTGCATCGTAACATAGTGTTACTGCTTTGATGTTTCATACCAGCTCCATACTTACATATGAACTTTACTATTCATATTATAATTTTATGGTTTCAAAAGTAAATTACATTGTAATTTTAGAAAAAAATGTGCATAGTGTCAAAAAATACATACTTTTTCAGGAATCCTTCTTCTTATTTCTTTAATGAAAAAAATTTGATATCTTGTTACTTTCCAGGAGAATTTTAGTTAATGGTCTAGTTATGGACCAGTAAGGGTTTGGTTTTTTTCCTTTTTTGATAGAGTTTCTCTTTGCTGAAATTCTCTCATAGAATTTCTCTCTTCTTTTGGCAGGGGGAGCTGGGGCAAGCATCAAAGATTTACATGATTTTGCTGCTTTCTTTGAAATAGATTTCATGGCACATTCTGTTCCTGGAAAATATAACTGTGCTAGGAACCTGGGTCCAGTTGGGGCTAGTAGCAAAACCAACTGTGCAATAAATAACAAAATGAAGGAAAAAAAAATATTTAATATCAATCCATCTGCCAATCACAGTGAAAAATACACATCAAGTTATTAACTTAATTTCCATAGGTCTACAAGTCTAATTTATGATATTTCTTATATTTGATCTTTCAAGTGGGATTATGCCAAGCTTTTAACATTAAATGGAAAGAAATAAAGAAATAATCTGGGGGGTGGGGGGGAGAGGGAAAGGGTGTGGGGATTTTTGGGTTTCGGGATTTTATTTTTTTTAAGCTAATGTATATTTGTGTGATCAGTGGGAGAGCAGCAGCAGAACTTTCAAAACTCTGGAGTTTTTAATTCTTAAAATTCTTCTGACACTACTCAGGGGTAGATGTTTAATTTAACGATATAGGAAATAGGACATATACTATATAAGTCTTCCAAGGGTTATCATTCCAAAGCCAGCTTATGACTAAATATTGTCAAGCAAAATGTGTACCCAAGACATATTTCTTTTATAAATTATCATAGCTAATTATACACAAAAGTGCTTCTATGCTTGTGCTTAAAAGTGTTTATCAGGTACTTGACAATTTCATTAGGTATTAGTTATTTTTTGGATAATGAGAAATAATCACTATCCACTTGCTCCGTTAATTCATGATTTTAACTCTCTCTACTAAAGTGTCCTGGATGTAGCTCATTTTCATAGTTGAAATGCTAACCTCTCCATGCTCCAAAGTAGGAAATAATTTTGATAAAAAATCTCTTCTTTCTTTTAAAATCTTTTTTACTGGTGAAAATAAAGGTCATAAGAACTGCACACAGCACTGAAACTGCTTACAAACCATATGCTAATTAATATATAATAATATTATAAATATCATTATCATTCTTAATTATTTATAGTATATATAGTTATTTAATATATTGTTCATCTCTCTGATGCTGAACACTGCGTTGAAATTTTCAGAGAACTGTCAACAGTAGCTTCAGGATCACTTACACGAGAAGCAGCAGCTAACTTTCTGTCATATTTTCCCTCAGGCATATTACCTTGCACTTATCAACACTGAATTCCATCAGCAGATACTACTCATATAACATTTTCAAATCCTTCTGCAAGTCTGTACCATCATCTTCAGATTTGTCCAACTGGAAAAATTACAATTTTCTCCCTTCTCCAAGTCATGTAAGTAAAAATAAAAGAACAACTAACAGTTTCTTGGGCAAAGTCTGTCCTTTTGCCCTTTTTGTTCTTGGATCTCAGTTTCTGTGCTGTTGCTTGCATCCAACTAGATTCTGGCAAATGCCTTGTTAGGGTAAATCCCTCTGACAGCAGCCAAGTCTATGTTCCTGGCAAAGTAGGGAGTAAGGAAGATGGGAATAAAAAGCAAGTTTCTGTGATCAGTGGGAAAGCAACAGCAGAAGTCAAGGGACCGTGTCACATTTTTAAATTATGTAGAAAGTGAGGGAGTGGATGATGCTATTTACAGAATTTGGAGGGCAAGAAAGATGAGGGTCACAAATCCAGAAACTTCAGGGCAGGGTGTTGTCATCTTATTTCAAAGCTCCCATACCTTCTCTGTGATTTCTCAGTGCAGCTCCTCACAGCACCAATTCCTTCTTCACAGCACAGCCAACAAACTCTAACTCTCTCTACAACCAGCCAACCCACTCTTTAGTAGCACTCGTCTTATTGGACACAGCTGTGGCCTGTTAAGGGCAGGCCGGTCCTAATCTTTGGTGATTAGTGCAGCTGCAACTCCTCAGGTGTGAGACTGCCTTCTGTACTATCTTTATTTTCTTATATTCTATCCCTCCACAGCCGGGTATAAAAATGGGGTGGCACAGTGGTGCTGTGTAGTTGAGGATGGCATCCATAGGGCTGGGGAGTTGAAAGGGAGCTTAGTGTGGTAATAAAACTGAGACGCTACTTGGAACAGAAAAGAGTGGACGTGCTTGAAAGGTTATGAGTGAAGTATGTGGGAAATTAGAGATTTTGAAGACTAGGAGGAAGCTTGGCCATTCAGAGTCTAAGCGTATTAGGAAGAAAAAAAATGGAGCTATGAGATTGGTCAGAGCAGCTTTAGAATTAATACCTTGTTGTATATTCCCTCATGCTCGGATTTTTTGATTGAAATAGCATACATAACACTGCTGGAAATCACCTTGAATTATTAAACATAAGTTTTATTTATTTTATACTTTTCAACTGGTGTTTAATTTATAAAAGGACTTGTGTCCTATTTACACATCATTCATCATCCTACCATTGAATGACTTCACAAACCCTTATACAGATAATTTACGAAACTGTCTGTGGTAGGTTGACCCCGGCTGGATGCCAGGTATGCACCCAAGGCTGTCTATCACTCCCTTCCCCAACTGGACAAAAAAAATAGATATAAAGGCTTATGAGTTGAGACAGGGAGAGATAACTCATCAATTACTGTTACAGGCTAAACAGACTTGACTTGGGGATATCAATTGAATCTATTATCAGTCAAAAACAGAGTAAGATAATGAGAAGTGAAACAAATATTAAAAACACCTTTCCTGAACCCATCCCTCCTTCCCAGCATCTATCTCCTCCCCCCTGGTAGTACAGGGAGATGGGGAAACGGCGGTCAGTTCATCACATGTTATTTTGACTACTGCTCAGGGAGAGGAGTTCTTGCCCTGCTCCAGCATGGGATCCTTCCCACAGGCTGCAGCTCTTTCATGAACTGCTCCAATGTGGGTCCTTTTCCAAGGGCTATGGTTCTTCAAAGAAAGCCTGCTCAAGTGTGGGTCCCCAACAAGGTCACAAGTCTCACCAGGAAACCTTCTCTGCCATGGGTTCATCTCTCTACAGGTCTTCAGGTCCCTTCCAGGAGCCTGCTACAGCATGGGCTTCTCACAGGTTCACAGACTTCTTCTGGGCAGTGACCTGCTCTGGCACAGGTGTCCTCAACAGACTAAGGATGGATCTCTGCATCTCTGTGAACTTCCACAGGCTGCAGGAGCACAGCTGCTTCACCATGGGCTGCACCACGGGCTGCAGGGAATCTCAGCTCTGGCACCTGGAGCACCTCCTGCCCCTCCTTCTGCACTGACCTGGGTGTCTGCAGAGTTGTCACTTCACATGTTATCACTTCTCTTTTCCCTGGACACAATTACTTCAGGTATTGTCTCTAATGGGCTCAGACTTGGACAGCAGCAGGTCTGTCCTGGAGCCAGCATGGGTTCCACCAGATGTGAAGGAAGTTTCTGGCATCTTCTCACAGGCACCACTGTAGTCCACTGTACTCCCACTGCTAGCAAAACCTGGCCGTGCAAACCCAATACAGTCCTTAATTAGGTAAACTTTGATTTTATTGCTCCATTTAACAAATTTTTAAATGAGAGAATTTTGATGACTTGCTTGGGATCACAAAGTTAAGTCTGCCAAATCTAAGACTTACCAAGATTTTTTATTTCTCAGCTTCACACAGCAAATAAAGTAATTAAAGCAAATGTATAGGTCAGCAAAATGAAATTAAATTAGACATACAAACAAACACAGGAAAGCTGTTAAACCAATCCAGAAATGCTAAGTCACCCTTTCTATCCAAAAATATACATGGAAATTAAAGGTAGGCTTATTTCAGAGAACTCAATGAAGTGCAAGATTGCTTACTGAACTAGTAATATTTATTATCCTGCATTTTTTTTAGTAATATTCTCTGAAAAATGCAAATCTTTCATCAAACCAAATGGGAAAAAAAAAGGTAGGTTTTTTATTTTGATCAATTATTTTTAGTTTCAATATATTTAGATTTTAATGAGCATTTTACAAAAACATTCCTAGCGTTTTCTTAATCGTAACAATATTATCATTTAATTTACTCTTTCTGTGAATGGATGTGAGTGGAGTTAAATCCAGCTGGTGGATGGTCATAAGTTGTGTTTCCAGACACACAGTTTGTGGGCCAATTCTGTTTAATATCTTTATTGATCTGGATAAGGGGACTGAGTGCACCTTCAGAGAGTTTGAAGATGACATAAAGTTCAACAGGACCTTCTGGAGGGTAGGAAGGTTCTACAGAGGGATCTGGGCAGGCTGCGTTAATGGCCGAGGCCCACTGTAGGTGGTTCAGCAATCACCATCCCTGGAAATGTTCAAAAGGCTTGGGGATGCAGCACATGGATACATGGTTTAATGGGGGAGATTGTGATGCTGAGTTAACAACTGAACTCAATGATCTTATAGGCCTTTTCCAGCCCTAGTGATTCTATGATTCTAAGCTTTTATTTTTTGATACAGTACTGAACTCTTATTTACTGATTTGTTTTATTGGTAACATTGTTTAGAGAAATTAATTAAAAACTACTTTTTGAACTAAATAATTTTCTGTTTTTTTTCTTTTTTAATGAGGGTATAATTAAATAAATTTAATGTTTTTCTTAAATTTAAGAAAATTATAAGGAGCTTGGGGGTTTGGGATCTACATTATAAAATACAGCACCAAGCCTCAGATAGCTGAAGCATAAGAAAATACCCACAGAAGCTAAACTCTGAAAATTTCAGAAGACTGTTTTGTAAAAAAGGCAGATAGATCCACAGCACTTGGGGATGAGGATGAAGAGTTGTATTTAATAAAAGAGAGAGACAGAGAGCCTGAGCAAGAAAGATCACTTTTTGACAAATAATAAGCTTCTGAGTTTTCATGAACCAGCAAGATAGGGTTTTCATATATTTTTACAGTAGTTTGGTCTTGGAGATTAGAAAACTGAAACATGACTTGACCCTGAAAATAATGTTGGCTGGCATTATTAATGAAGTTCCACAGTCCTGAGGGAAAATAATATGTACTGTTATTGCTGTGTTTGCTTGTGTGTCATGGTGGTTAAAAGTGTCTCAGACTCTGAACTAAAGGACAAAAGATAAGTCTCCCTGACCAAATTCTCATGCTTTTAACTGCCATAATCCCATTGACTTGGTTTACATAAGCCAAAAATCTGAATAGTCAAAATATTATAATTTTATTTATAATATTTTCATATCTCATTTATCTATTCAAAATATTATATTTAAATATACATATTTGAAAACATGCTGTCAAGGGCACACATTTTAAACCATAACTATGAAAATTTTGCAAATAATATTTAAAGCAGTGAAAACCCTAAGTCCCACAAGCAACTTATCTGAGCTATATTTTCCCAATTAAAAAAAAAATATTGATTAGGATTTAGCTTCAGATCTTCTAATGATCTTTTGAAGGGAAAAAGAAGGAAACTTGGAGTGTATTTAATTTGTTTTCACCAGCACTACTCACAATACTGTGAAATATAGAGAACTGAGTGGAAAATTTTGCCAGAAAGTATCTGAGATTGTACAGTCAGAGTAATTTGACATCTGTGGTTTAGCATTTTTATGAGTCATTTATTAAGTGCATTAAAAATATGCCTTCCCTCTAATCTACCTTATTTGTGTCATTATCTGTTCTCTGCAATTCACTCACTAGAAAAGGATCTAAATAAAACCAAAGCAAAACACCAGAGTTCAGCACCCCTGTGTTGATCAAGAAGCATGAGCAATGCACTTTCTGAAACAGCGCTGTCTGATTAGGATTATTGCCTTTGTGATTTATTTCCAAATTTATTTGTGCAAGACGCCAAATAAAAATCTCTGAAATCCAGGAGAAGTGAGATCCCAGTGTGGGACTTCTGCTCTGACCTCTTCATCATACCCAGAAATGCCAACATGATTTTCTTAGAAATTAATTGGGATGAAAGGCAGAAAGATTCCACAATCAAACAGGGAGCTAAACCAAAGAGTTTGCAGCATATGAATGATGTAAACACCATTCAAGCATGAAAAAATAATATCAGAAAAAAATATTAAATACTTCCTTTCGTTTCTATAGTAAGGCCATCTATAGTTTTATACATAGCATATCAATTATAAGTGAGGAATTTAGCTTCTAGATATAAAATATATCTTAGTTGAACGAAATATTTAGTTTGAGGACTTTTAAACTTTTTTTCAGTTCTTCCTTTTTAATTGCAGGTAGATAATATGAACATATTCTAAAAGGCTTTGGTCTACCAAAATAGAAAAATTTGTCATTTTTTTTACTAGAGAAAGGGGTCAATTACTGGGAAGGTATTTACTGTATACAGGCTTGAAATGCATTATTATTAAGACTTTTCTGTATTAACTAGGTGATTGGGACCATAAGACTGAAAACTATTAATTCCACTAACAGTGAACTATTTGCTTTTTATATCTTGTTTGTTTCTTTTTGTTTATAGGAAGATTTTGATGCAAGAATGGCAACATAAAAAGTGTATGTGCAAAGTCTTTGTAAAGTTTGTAAGAATTGTTTTGGCAAAAATTGCTTACAAAAATTAGACTCTTTCACTCTCCTTCCCATGAACTAAGCCTTCTTCCCAGTGTTTCATTCAGCTTAGTTGTGGAAATAGAGAATTCTATTCATTTTCTTTGATAACTAAGATGAGAAAACTCTTCAAAGAAGAAACTTTTCCAGAAGACTATTTTGAGCTGGACATTGAGAGACAGATCTATACTTTGTTACTGAAGAGAAGCATGATTCTGTAGCTGCATGAGCAGTTACACTGAAATCACTCCTAGAAGAGCTGAAGTGCAGGGAGGAAATTAGAGAACCCTTTGTACACAGTGTAGAGTTACCAAGTTTGAAAGAGTGGGCTGAAATAGCAGTTTAGGAGAAAGGATAAGACTGGCTTGTGTTTTTTCAGGAATTCAGTCTTAAAAGAAAAGTTGTCTGTAGCAAAGTTTGGTAAACTAAAAAGCTATTCTAAAATGTTAACAATTCTTAGGCTAGGTGTGTGGTGATAATAAATTTGTGTCTTGCTGTGGTGGCTTCCTTAGAGTAGCAGAATTTCATCCTGAAGTTACCAAGAAATCAAAAGAGCCGTTTTTCCAAAACTGTACTGTTTACTGATGCAAATTTTCTACTGTACTTCTTCTGTAGTAAGATATATAAGAGAATCACATATACAACAGTAATTTATTTTCTTCAAAAGCTTGCTTACCTGTTTTCTTCCCTATGTCACAAGGCTCTTTCTTACTGAACAGAACATTAAGAGTTCCATTTATTCAAAGGATGGGACACTATGTGCATGGATGAAGATTTTAAAAATGGGTCCAGATTAATATGTAATGATTCTCTTTTCATTATCACTCATGATTCAGAGCGCATGATGCACTGGAGTAGGAAGCACAAAATCCATAAGCTAAAATTGTTTTAGTTTATCTTCTCAAGCCTTGCTGTTCATGATCAGTAGGAATAGACAGGAGCATGAATATTTTTATTCAGTGCTGGCATGGCATCCAAATATGTTCAGAAAGATACTGAGGCTGCCTGCACCTTTTTCTTAGCACCCTCTGAAGTTTTAGATGTCACAGAAAAGTTACAGATTCATTGCCTTTTACTGACAAGTATAGGCTTTAAAATATTGCCCTGACATATCATGGTATAAATTGATAAAAATACATTATTGCTCATAAGTAGCAATTATGTTTTATATATTTTCTGCTAAAAAAGAAAACACTATTCAGCCTGCCAAGATTTCTCATTAAAAGTTTAAAAAATTAGAAACACTTGTTACTAATTAGATAATTAGGCAGTAGATTAGAAACCTCTAAAGAGAAATGCACTTAAGCCTAGTAGTATGTTACAATATATCTGTTTGAATTAATTTCTGTGGTGTCATTAGCATTATGTATTAACTTCACAGTTTTGATTAAAATGTGTAATCTGAGGTACCATTAAGTCTAACACTTTGCATCTCACTGGATTTTTCATGTGTCTAATTAGCACAAGGTTCATGTTCGTTTTTTTTTTCAATATGAACATAGCATTAAAGAAGCATATCACTGATTATGTTAATATACCTGGTGGAACACCACAGAGATGAATTTTTTTCAGTTTTCTAAAAGGTGAATACAACTACAAATCTTGCAAAGCAAAAAAAATTTGTGATTTAGTACATTACCTTTGGACACTTGTTTCAATAAAAAAGAATTTTGATAGTTACACAAAGAAGAGAACCCTGCTCTGATCCAAGAATTAAAATAAAAGTCTCTTTACATGTAATTTATGAATAATTTAAGAAGTTCAGTAATCCAATATTACTGAATGTTATTTATTAACATTTTTAGTAAGCAAGAACAAAGTATGCAGATACTTAGAAGGACAATGTCAAATGAGAGGATACTTTTGTGGTTTTTAACAGATTAAAACCTCCAAATTTGCTAACTCAAGACCTGAAAATTAGTATGAAAAAAAACTTTGAACCCCGTCTTTTATATTTTCCTCTTCCCTATCTTCTTATGTATGTCACATTTCCTTTAATCCCAGCTTTTCCTGATTCCTAGCCTTCAGAACCTTGTAATATCTTACAATTTATCCCCATCATTTTGCTTTCTCCTATCTTTTATTGCATTCAATTTTCTGTCTATCCACTTAAATGTATATCTGAATATGACTTATTCTACAGATTCCATCTGTTATCTCTTCAAAAGTAGCAAATGAAGGTCATTCTTAACTGAACAGATTCACAACCATAAGGAAATAATAAAAAGAATTTACCGCCATTATTCATCTGTTATAGGCACATGATGGTTAGTTAAAAAGTAGCATTTTCCCCTCTAAACCCTATGAAATTCAATTTATATAGTGAAATTGGTTTCCCCAGCAGTTGTTCACACAGCAACCATGTCCTTTTTTGGAGAAAAGAAACTGTTTCCTGAGAGCAAACCTGAAAAGTCAATTACAGTTTATGAGTTAAGCACTTAAATGTTTTCTTCATTCCTTTAGTTTGAAATATGGAAGACAGTTTTTCTTAAACAGCTACTGATTTCAAAAGGAGCTGTCTCCTAAATACAAGTTAGACACCCAACAAGCATTGTCGAAATGACCACAAGGGCCATTTTCTAAGACTATTTCATATTTTATGTTCTTAATTTGGGAAGCTTGAAAAATTAACTAATTCCCCTTTCCAAACAAAAGGAGACATAATAAAATTATAAAGAGCTGGAAGCTAGAAACATCTTGGGAAGGGATTAATTTATCTGGGAGGGACAGTTTGAAAGCAGAATTTGGAACCAATCTCCAGAGGGATGGAGAATTAACTAATGAGCACTAAATATTCATAAATTTGTGAATATGAACACTGTAGTCAATGAGTGTCCATGTATCTTATGTATAATTAAGTGCTCAAGTAAACAGACAATAGGAAAATATCCCAGATTTAGTGTTTCTTTGCTATCTAGGATGTAAAGAAAACAAGCCTAGCCTTATGAAAGAAAAGCTGTTAGAGCTTGTGTAGTTAGAAATTCCCATTGTTTAACAGCAGGTCCTATTTCTGGGGCAGGAACTTCAAACCATGGAGAGACAGGATGATTGTTTTCTTTGTTTTGCATATGCATTGTTTGCTTCCCTGCCCTTAGGGAAGGGAATCTTCTGTCTATCTTAACAGCTATTGTTTGTCGAGATTTAGGATTCCCCTCTTAGCCTGCAAATATGATATGAGAAAGTAACACTCTGAAGGGAATGTCAGTTGGGTTGTTTCCATTTCTTCTATTTATATTGTATTAGGGCAGTTTGCTGTCCTGAAATACTCAGATATTTGGGAGACTTCTGTTTATTCTTAAGGGGACACTGAAGATGCTCAGTGATCTTTAGGACACACTAGTGGTCTAAATTGCATACTAAATGCAATTAGTATATAAATTTAAATTATAAATGCATTCTGAATTCTGGTTTTTATGACATTGACTGAATCTGTTCCAGTTCTTCTTGGCAACTGCCTGGATTATGTTGTTTAAATGTGGTTTTCTTCCTATCCCTGTATCAAAACCTTGTTCATCCTGGCCCTCGTTTGTGCTTCTTTGTGCCACAGCACCTCTTTCATCATTGCACTTACAAAAAAAGATTAAACTATTCCAGGAAGTGGGAGAGTAATGCAATTGAATGGATATTTAGGAGGCCTGGATGTGCATGAATTGGCCCTCAGTAAATAGTTTGGCCCTATGCCTTTAGTCTTTAAAGCAAATTAAATCCTGAATGGCATTTCTCCAGGAAACATGCTTGATGGATTCCAAATCCCAAATATTAAACATAGGCTGAATCTCTGATGTAATTTTTTCCTTCATAAATAATTTTAGGAGGTAAACCCATTCTTTTCAATAGACAACTACGGTTGCAGTGCTCTCCTAGCCCAGAAATCTAAAATGCTGGACTGAAGCTAAGCTAAAAATTGATGATAAAGAACTGTAAGGATTTACTGTGTTCACCACTGGCTGGTGACCCTATTAGGCTTCTGTAGTTGAAACACAAACAAACAGAATAAATAGAAATATATTTTTGTAATTGAATTCATACCTTAAAGTCATCTTAAAACTTGCCCCAGGATTTCTCAACATATATGGGTTTAAGTATTGTAAATAATTTTTTAGAGAAGCAAGAGTTGAGTTTTTATGCAAGAGACCTACTGTAAGAGACCTGCCCTAAGAACATTTTGTCTTAGAGTTGAAATTACTTGCTAAAGGGCTCAAATATTCTATGTCTTTTATGAACTTGAGTGGTGAACAAACCCTGTTATTGAATGTGTGACCTTTTAAATACGACAGAGTTGATTGGCCCACACCTTAGCTGGAGTAATTTTCAGGAAATTTGTGTAATATTTTTACTCTATAATAATTCTGTGTTTGTATAGGTATAACTCATAGGCAGGAGCTCTGGTCCAGAAAAAAATCATAAGTAACTGAGGACATATTAAATATCATAAAATAATTTGACAGCTAATTTCATTTAGTCAGTACATTTGAAAACCATTGAATAAAGGTTAAATTGACATATAATTTCTTAGACAAGCCAAGTAGTACTTCTTAATATCACTGACTAGTTTGTAAGTGTAGCTTATTTTTTTTCTGAAATCAAAATACTAAGATTCAAAGGCAGAAATGGAATAACAAATATGTTTTAAAGTTTATAAGTCCAGCACCTCAAAAGAAGTAATGGAATTTATTTTGCTTTCTTTTTTTTCTCTAAAACATTTTTCCTATAAATGTAATTCAGAAGGGCAAGCAAAGACTTCTCTTACCTGTTAAAACACTATAGTCTTACACACAATGTACAAGCAAAATGATGATTTGTTTTTTCTGTCAAGTAAAACTCAGATGACAGCTTTGGTTAGGTTTGGGATAGAAATCTCACTAGAAATCTCTTCCTTATCCCACTGCTGTAGTGGAATAGAAGTGTAGCTGAACAATGAAATAGTTCTTCACCCCTGAACTAAGAGTAGACTGTTGCCAAAAGATGACAGAATCAAAAACTTGGTGATGGGGGAAATGGAGAATGTGAAACATTCTTTTTGTGGGCACTTACCAATTATACCAGGTCAATATGAAGGTATCTGCACCCTGCATGAAAGTGCTTATTAAAGGAGTAAGTGTAAGGAGAGGGGCCTGCTTCTCGAATGGTACCTGGTCAAAGGAGCCACAAGACAAGAGCACACAGAGAGAAACCTGACCAATATACAGTAATGTGGATGGTGAAGACAGCAAACCTGATCAATCACACAGAGTGGGAAGGGTATATAGGTTGTGAAGGTGTTTATCTTTTTCAGTTGGAAGGATAAGGAAAGGGAGGGAGACAAAACATGGAGAGACATAAACCCTGGCAAATTAGCGTTAACAAACAATAATCGAGGACAAACCTGGTCAGTCATTCTAATTGATGGACTACTGAGAAACAGCAGAAAAACCAGGAACCTGCAAAGAGGCTAAGCCACTAGCCATCATGTGTGAGAAGTTGTGGCAGAAAAGGGGAAACATAAACCTTGTTCTTAGAAGAGGAAAAAGGAAGGCCTGAGGAACACTCCAGTCAGTTTCAACTCTGTGACCAGCAAGATCATGGAGCAGATTCTCCAGGAAACTGTGCTAAAACACATGGAAAATGAGGAGATTATTTGGAACAGCTAACTGGCTTCACTAAGTACAAATCAGTACTTAAAAGTGGCCTATGAGAAAATGGGGGAGGGACTCTTTACAAGGACATCTAGCGACTGGACAAGATGTAATGGCTTTAGGCTGGAAGAGGGTAGATTTAGCCTAGATGTTAGGAGAAAATCTTTTGCTGTGAGGGTAATTGGATACTGGAATGTGTTGCCCAGAGAGGTAGTGGGTGCCCTGTCCCTGGAAGTATTTAAGGCCAGTTTGAAGTGGACTTTGAGCAACCTGGTCTCATGAGAAGAATTCTTGCCCATGGTAGTGGAGATTGGAACTAGATTATCCTTAAGGGTCCCTTCCAGTGTAGAACATGTTATGATTCTACACATCCTATGATTTTATGACTGAAACGAAAAACATATCTGGGCCTGTTTTTTTTCTATGTTTGTTCATCTTGTTACCACTGTTACAGAAAAACTTGGGTTGGTATTCTGCTTTTTACTTTAATTCCTGAAAAAAAAAGGACATCTGGAGAGTTACAGACTCAGATGCCTCATCTCAGTGCTAGTACAAAATTCATTTAGAGGGTAATTAAAGTGAGGTGAAATACCATCTGACTCAGTGCATAGGTACAAATACATACATGTGAAATTGATGCCTTTTTAACCCATAAGAGATTACTAAAAAATTAATAAACAATAGATTTATATCACACTAATTTTTCTGGCAATGGGGTACATAAACTTTCATTACAATTAAGGAATAGCTAGAAGGTAAAAGGCTAAGTCTTGTCACAGATTTTTAAACTGGTTAATCAGTAAGAAAGGAATCACAGCAACTGTTCCCAGGGCTATCAGGTACAATATCTGATCAGGCAATAAACCACTGATTTATATTTAACACATTCTTTTAAGTTAGTAAGTGTTCTTATTCATATTTCACAATCAGGAAATTGAAATAGAGTGCTATGTCAAATTCAGCTCTTTACAGCTATGAAAAGTGTGACAAGTCACACTTTTACAGTGTTTTCTCTCTCTGACAACAGAGGTCAAGCTGAGACAGCAAAAATTTGCGGAAATTATCCCACCTTAAAACTAGTTTGATAATGAAAAGGGAAATATGCATATTTTCACTCATTGTACTATGAAACTAAGTAAATCAAATAAAGATTTTTTTTTAACCAAGACTAGGAAAAAAGTTGAAATATTTCAGAAACAATCTGAAAATTTCAGCACATTTGAACAATGGTGTGATGTTAATATCTGTTTTATTTTATTTGAAAGTATGGTCTGCCCTAAAAAAAAAAAAGCCATAAATATTTTTAGCAATTAGAAGTCAGTAACAAACTGTCTGATTTAGATTCAAAGCTCAGCACTTCTCGTCAAAGTTAGAATATTACACAACATGAGCCATACAATCTAAGCCACACTTGCCGGCTTAGAAATTTGCTGTGCCCAATATGCCTTTGGAGTAAAACCTATGGGATTCATTTTGTGTATATTTAATTTCTCTGTTTCTTGATAATTTCCAATTATATTTCTGCCACCTAATCTTTATTTGGCAAATAATTATAATTTTTATTAGTGCGAAGCACTAGACTTCAAGCTTACATCTGGCCATATCAGGTCATGCTGGAGCCTTTGCTGATTTGAAATGGTCCTGGAAAGCACTTTGCAGATGAAGAGGAAAGGCTCAGCTGCTAGCACTTTAGTTATACAACCTTCATCTAATCTGGTATTTGAAAAATATACAGTTATTATTTTCTTCTTTTTTTTTTTTTTTTCTGATGGACTCTGCTAGTATCCAGAAATGTTACTAGGATTTTCTGTAGTAGTATATCTACTGTCAGCAGATGATCTGCTCATGATCTGTTTACAGATTTTATAGGGGATAATAAATTGGCTTCCAAAAGGTTTCTCACTCTACAATAGTTATCCACCAGTTGATCCCAGGTATCTTTAATAGTTTATTACCAAACATTCATCTGTAAATAAAAAAGTCTTTGGTTAGTTCTCTCAAACATAAATCCATCAATTCTTCATGATACCAATAAAGAAAGAGGCCATTATTTGTTTCTAAAATCAGTGTTCTTCTGCGCTGTGATTTTTCTGATTGTGATTTTATTTCAGCAGGCTGTATCCTAAAAAAAGGCTAGCATAGATAACAAATGCCTCCTTCATCCCTTGTGCTGAGTTATTTGAATAGGTCTGAATGAAAACAGTTCACACAAATGTATTTTGTCTGCTACAAAAAAGGGCTATGGTTATCTTTGATATTTACTGCTTGATTTTACAGGCAGGGAAGTTGTAGAGGGTACTACTCATTAAGACACTTGTTACGGAGTATAAAGCAAATAAAAATTATTCACAGTAAATGAGAATGTTTATGCTGGAAAATTCCCACTGTATAAGAAAATGATATATCTATCTCTATAGTCAGGATAATTGAGGCAAGATGGGAAGGCCAGCTATTCTGTTGTTACTGGTCCTGAATTTGCTGTGTAGTTCTTCATATGGTGCATGTTTGTTTGGTTCATATATGGTTTATAGTCCTCGGGTCTCCAGTATAATCCTGTGCCCTTTTTGTTATTGTCCCATAACATTACTTACCCTGAATCCCAGGGCTCCATTCTCAAAGTCCTTTCTGTCGTACCAGACCTTTTTGCATCCAAACCACATTTTTAAGTCAACAGTGAATATTTCCATCCACATAAGTCATCAGTACATTACTATTACTATAAACATTGGGGTTACGCCGCAAAATTTTACAAAGCTGAGCAAAGTGAAATTAATGAGGTAATAAGTACTTGGTCATCAGAAAATTATCATTACACTTAAACAAGCTAAAACAATACTCCAGGCAGCCAAGGGGAGCTCGGATGCAGCCTGATGAGCCCTGGCCCAGTTGGTGCAAAGCCTTTGGCTTGTAATTAGCAATAGCAGCGCTGTATCTATGGAGGTAAATGGCTCCAGGGCAAGGTGACACCATCTGGCTCACTCCCTCTCTTCTCTAGGACCAGCTTGTTGGCTTCTTCCAAACCCTTAACGCTTGATTCTGAGCCTAATCCTGGTGCTCAGTGGTAACATACTCAAAGAACACGTTGCCATTGTGTTTGAGTGTGACTTTCAGCTCAAAGTATTCAAAGGAATTTGAGACCTTTGTGTGGAGGTCCAACAGAGACATAATTTCTTTAGTTCAAAATTCAGCATGAATACTGCTCTGTGCCAAGGGGTGTGGTCTTATCTTGAGGAAGAACACTTTGAAGACCTACTTGAGCAAAGCCTAAGTATTGGAGGACAGAAAAGAATGAAGGGGGTCCATTTTCTTCCCCTTTCGGGGGCAACCATGGAGTCCCTATTAGTGTATTAATGCTTTATTCTTAAAAGAGTTATTTTGGGAAGGGGTGGTTAGCTAAGAAATCAGGAAGAAAATTAATGTTCAATCAGCATCGATGATAAGGGGATGAATGCCCAAACTTGTTTGACTATGTAGATGTATCCATAAGTCTCAATGTAAGTCCATGTATTTTGATTAGAACTCTGAAGTTTTGAAAGTCTCTGAGACATATAGTCAACACTTTGTTGCTCTTTCCATCATTTAACACCTTTGTCAGACAAGCAGTGCCACATATTTTATATATTTAGAGTATCAAATGTGACAGTGTTATTAAAATTACACATACATTCCTATCTAGATGTCCATAAATAATTTCAATTATTGATTTTAATGGTATACCTGCTCCAACTGCTTCATTTTCATTAATTATTCATTAATATTCTTGGATTTCCTGCTGATACCAGCTTAATGAATGAAGAATATTTCCTGTAACATTGCAAAATAATCTGGAAGACAGAAAAAAGTGTGTGTATATATTTTTTTTTCATTTTAATAAATGCAGTCTTGTTAAATACATTATATTAGAGGAACTGATAGGAGTCTATCAAATGTGTAACTGTAGATGCATTGTCTTTTATTATTTTATTAATTTTAAAAGTGATAAGACAATCTGCTTTAAAGGAATGACATTGGTTAGCACTCTGAAAAAAAGATCATTCATTTAGAGATCCTTGATGAATAAAATAAAATGCAAGAGTGTCCTGAGATGTATATCTTGAAGAATTTGAAAGACAAAAACTTCTTAGCAGTTAAAGATAATTGCACTGCAGGAAACGCTAGGAAAAACCCCCCAAAAATGAATCTAAGGAAACACTAAGAACTGGGTTACCTTTTGCAGCATCCTAATTCTGCAATCACTCAAATTTAATCACTTATGCCATCTCTCCCACATCTTTTGTAGATGTGTAATTATGCATTTTCCACCGAGAGCAGGAAAGGATGTCCAGGCCTAGATGTGCAAGACAGCTCTCAGGTAGAGTGCAATAGGCACTATAAGACACTAGGAAAGAATACATCCCCTCTCACCTGCCCCTGCTTCTAACAAGGTAGATGAGATAAAAAGTACACTAGAATATGGGGGTAAAAACAAGATCATGAATCTGTCACCTGCTTGGAAGCCAGCAAAAATCTGAAAATTTTATGCCAATAAAGGGGAACTGAGGAGTTTGGGAATAGATTTGACAGAATCATTTTAATTGGTATGCCTTAAAACTAACATTTCTGAAGTACAGGCAGAATAGCTGTCTAACATCATAGTTCAGCATTACATCAAACTACTCACAAATCCCTAATGACACTTGTCATTTTTGTAGTGTGGCCAGTTAGTTATTTTCACAAAGAATGTCAATCTACACAGGAAACCCAATTTCCTTATTGAAGGAATCAATGATCAAAACTTTTTGGCTTATCTTAATCAGGAATTTTGATTAGATTAAAGAAATGGTTTGACATATAAGGTTATCAAACCATCTTTCAGAAAATTATTTCAGGGGTTGGTTTTACTCTTTATTGAATCAAATAATATGTACAAACTGGCTGCTTTTCTGTACTCTACTACAAATATTGATGCCAAAATGATTTTCGCTGCATATATTCGTAGTTCTGTAGACTATTGTTGTGCAGTTATATAGTTCCTAGATAACTGCAGTATTTTTCCTACCCTGATAGACAGAAAGGCAAAACACGTACCAAAAGGCTCCTATCTCATCTTGCTGCTTCTGGGAACTAAGGTTAAAACAGTTTCTCAAGACACTTTCTCATAAAGAAAGTACAGCCATTATAGCAAGTAGCAAGAACAGGGAGTTCCAGAAGGGGATGAAGCAAGGGAGTAACTGCCTTATTACTTCTGCTTCTAATTGGAAATTCTTGTCAATTATGCTAATTTGCTAAACTTATAAAACTGTATTTGCCCTATGCAGAGTGGGCATTTTTCCAAATCTGCCCTTGGAAGCCTCCAATTGAAGACCAGCTTTTATATTGCCTCCTATACTAATATTGTCTTGAATGTGTGTTGTTTTGTTTCTAGATCTTTAAGTTATCAATATGGTTGTTCTTTTCATGAAGTCGAATTAAAACACAATTCATTTGTTAAATTTCTTTGTAAATTTCAGAAAACAAGGTTACATTTTAAATCTGGAATGCATTTTTTTCAATAAATTTTACAGTCTGCTTTTTGATAAAATTATTTATCATATACACCATATAGAACATGACATCTATCAATCTTTCCCATAATACTTTAGCACATTTACCCAAAAGTCATGCCCAAAATAGTAAGGCTAATATTAGGATACAGGAAATTAATTTGCATAAAATCTAACAGTGCAAGAAGCACATTGTATTATCCTAACTAACAGAGATCTTATTGATTTGCTCTTTTGGTATATATATTTTATTCTAATATATTTTTAAGATTTAAATTTTGACAGTCCTTTCTCTCATATATTCTTATGAAGTAGCGAGTTTGCCAGGTACATTTCAGTGATGAATGATCTTACAAATATACTTCTCCACTGAACTGGTGATTCATACAAGTGAGATATTTTTTGAGTAATCTCACAGGATTTCCTTTCCTGCTATAGGTTGTTATTTAAAACATCGTAGCTTCTAATGATTTTTATTGTAATGCAGTACAGGCAGCTGTATGTGAGGACATTTAAGTAATGAACATCATGATCATCTTTCACTGAAAGAAAGGAGTTATTAAACTTAACTTTAGTCAGCTAAAATTCAGTCATATAGGATGGGATTCCTTTGCCTAAGGATAAATATCTACTGCAAATTGAGATGCCCTACCATCTCCTGTGTGGTCTTCCACTGGCATGTCAGAAGGTTGGAGTTCTTCTATTTGTTTTGTGTCTCATGTGTCCTATGTGGCTGTCTCAGACATTGTAGAACTTCTAAGGGGGAGCAGGTTTAGGCAAGTAAATTACAGACTTACAGCAACTGAGTAGCTTCGTAGAATCCAAAGACTCAAGTAGACTCAATTCATTGTTCACAGGTAGGAGCTTTGCCCCATGTGAAATGTCCTAACTAATCAATGCTTTTGAAAAGGACTGAAATAATTGCCAGAGCATGTCCAAGAGACCTCTTCACACTGTAGATATATAAACTTGAGCAACTGAATGAAGTCCTAATGACTGGAAATCCAGTGACTAAATGAGAATCAAAATGCTGAATCTGCATGTAGATATCTAAAATTAGTAGAAAGTTGAGTCCTACAGATATTCTGAGCCAGCTATTTGGGTTACCTTTATAATCAGTGAAGACATTCTGGCATGTGGTGTTGCACCTCTCTTAGGGATTCAACTCTTACAGCAATTGTTTGGAAGTGCTTCTTCCTGCTGACTAGAATGTGGAAGAAGAAATCTAGCTAAGATTAATGAGCTGAGAGATTGAATCCCACTTCAAGTGCCCAAGGAAGTGTGGGCTTTTCAAAATCTAGGGTTTAATTAGCTAAACACAGGACCCAATTGTATTTGCTATGCCCCAGGACATACAAATAATGCACAAGACCTAACTGAATATTTTTGGGTGGGCAGGTGGTAATCAAGATACCCCAGGTTATCCTAAATTTCATTAGATGTCAATATTAAGGGATCTGAACTGATTTTCTACAGCCAATTTAAAATCAGATGTCCTCATGAAACTAGGAAAATATGGCATAGATATAACTACATAGTCCTTACCTATTTTAACAAATTTCAGGGTATGTCACACCAAAAATATTTTTCCTTTAGCATTTAACTAGTTATTCTGATTGATACTCTTGGAGCCTACTTGATCATCTTTCAGCCTTCAGCTTATGAATGTTTATTCTCATAATGCATTGGAATATTTATTGTCCTTTTAAAAAACAGTCATTTTTTGTAGCATAGTTTGGGAAAGAATTATGGACAAAATACAATTGGAAGTCTAGGTAATTACTTTTTATGTTCTTTAAATAAACCAAAATTATTTTCATTTTTCAATTTGATTTAATCCTATTTATTAATTTTTAACAGAAAATTCTTTTGTGATTAGTTATAGCATTTCTCATTATCTTCCCCATGTTCCCTCCCTTCCTACCTACTCATGTTCCCTCCCTTCTTCCCCCTTCCCTCCTTCCCTTCCTTCCTCCCTCCCTTCCTCAAAGAGCTGTCCTTAAAAGTTCTAGTGACATGAGAACAGAGCTGTGACTCCTTTGCCACTTTTCCTTTCTATTTGAAATAAAAGCAAATGGTCTTTTTTCCTTTTTTCCCTCTTTTTTTTTGTTAACTTAGAGAAAATAATCATTGCAGAATGTCCCTTCATCTAACATGGGGGCACTTAGAATACCAAAAACAGCTAATAAAGGATGTAAAGGCAACAGGAATAAAAGCAATAGAAAAATCAATTGAGATTTCTTCTGCATCTTCACACAGAACCCACAGGACAGAACATTCTTTTTAAAAAATCTTGGTGAAGTTAACTTTCAGATTTACTTAAAAAGCCTTAAGAATCCTTTCTATAAAAGTTTTAATGTTATTCTTTTTATAGCAGGAAACTAATTATTATATTATATTATATTATATTATATTATATTATATTATATTATATTATATTATATTATATTATATTATATTATATTATATTATATTATATTATATTATATTATATTATATTATATTATATTATATTATATTATATTATATTATATTATATTATATTATATATATTATTATATTATTTTCTGCACTATGCATTCATTTCACTATACAAATTCTTGTATATCTATATTCTGGTCACACATACACACATGCAAATCAACAGTGAACATGTAAATGCTTCCATTATGGCTTTTTTCTGTACTCTTCTCTGTAAACAGTTCAAAAATAGAAACTTACTACATGCTTTATTCTCACAATGGTTCTTTCTAAACACCCTTTTAAAATGTTTTGAAGTGTATAGAACCTGAAACTATCTATCTATCTATCTATCTATCTATCTATCTATCTATCTATCTATCTATCTACCTACCTACCTACCTAATCGATTTAGGAATACATCCAAGAAAAGTGGGAATATTATATTACTGCTTTGTTCTTTGAATATAACATTCTTATTTACTTCCACATACTTCCTTCTCTCTTAATCATAAATTGCTGATGTCCATTGAAGTGCCAGAAGAACGGCTGACATGAAGATTGAATACAGAAATAGATTTCCAAATTATACTGTTTCAAGATTCAGAATATGGTATTGCATAATAGCAGCCCATGAATGGTCATTCTTAAGACAATTCAGCCTTTTTAATTAGTCACTCATTTCAGGATAATGCAGTGATAAGAAGCTTTTTCAGTTTACTATTGACACTGTGATCACTTTTAAAGAATTTGGAAATACAAGCTCACTTTTTAAATTTTGGCATGGGGATATAGCATAGCTAGTGATGTCTCTAAGACTAATAGTATAATGTAGCTATTATTGAAATTTCTTAAGGCTTTGGAATAGTCCAGCTGTGTTCTGTATTTTTATTTTTGCTCTCTCATCAAAGCATCAAAACAAGATTATTTGTAGTTTCTATGCTACAGAGTAGTCATTTGCTAGAACAGATAATGGCTCATATCATTTTTAGATCATTTTTCTGGTGAAAGTACTACAGCAGAAGCACTATGGCAAAAATTTGCATAGCTTTTTCTGTCCTCCTAGAACAGGAAAAAATGCTTCCTATGCATGAAATTTCAGAAGGGCAAACTTACAAAATTTACTAATAAGGAAATATACAAGTTCTCTTTTCCAGTCATCAGGCCAAAGAACAGAACTGTGCGGCACAGTGAGGCATAAACACTTTGAATAAGCCCTCTTTTGGCTGTTTTTCAAACTGATAATTGCCTAAAAACTGGAAACATGTTCTACATTTGACTCATTCATCACACAAGAATGAATTCTTGTAAAATTGTACCTAATAGACAAGAATACCACAGCTCACAATCAGAAGCCTGCTACAAGTGAGTAACAGGTTTTTTAAGCAATCTCAAACACTCACTCATAACAATTCCTTACAGAATTCACTCTGGTTTTAGACATTTCTGTAGGAGGCCATATTGAGAAAAAATAATATTTTTATAGTTTATATCAAAACAGCTACTACAAAGCACTTGTTTTTGAAATTAATTTTCTACATTAGATTTCATAAAGATGAACACTTACTAGGCCTTTAAACATTTTCTGGGAGGCTCAGGATAATACTGACCTCACAGGCTGAGGCTAAATCTAATTGATTATTTCTTGCAAGTAGGAGACACATAATTTTCTAAATTCTGAATACCTTTTATCAACGAAAAGGAGTCAAAAGCTCTGTAAATATATAATTCCATCAAATATTGCAGTGGGCGGACTCACCACTCTTTTTTTCAAAAAGGCAATTATAGAAATCCAAAGTCCATCATTACATCTTAGTTATTTGCATGGAACATCCATATTGCCATTAAGATATTGGGGATTCATAGTTCCCTTCTCTCTTTTTCTTTTTTTGTTTTTTGTTTGTGCAGAGAAAAGTTTATCCATGGGGTTCAGATTTTATTCAATAAAGATTTTGTCTGTGCTAGTTTCTACTTTTGTAGACAATGACAGAATAAGAAATCACATGTTGCAGTGCACAAATGATGAGGCTGAGTTTTGCCACAAGCTGATAAGAAGTCATGAAATATAAATTAACAAATTCAGATGATCACAGCCAAACAAGTCTACCTCTAAAGTGAGCATACACAAGTTACTCATGCAAACAAATCCTCACTTTGTGAAGAAAGGAAATATTTTAAGGGGCTTCTGTCAAGATAGGTCAATCAAGGCACAATTAGCTCTAATTAGCAATCCAACAGGCTATTAAAATTGTTTACCTTCTGTTGAGATAAGCACAAAAAAGGTACATAATTTTTCCCACTTGTGAAAACATCAAAGAAAAGTATTTCCGATCTGAACCATGAAACCAATTATAAATGAGGACAAGCACAGCAGTGACATCAACAGAATTTAGGAAACCATTTGTATTGCTAATTGCAGCATTTGAGCTAGCTGAGGGACTATATCATGTTCTTCTTATGAGGCTCAAAATAAAGGGTCCCAAATAATTGGGACTTTTAAATAAAAATTCTCACAAGGACAGAGGAATTGAATGAAAACTCTCAGGCTTTCTTAAAAGTTCTACAGTTATTTCAATTCTTATCTCAATGTCTGAGTAAAGAGGTAGAATGATAATAATTTTTTGCTCCAATTCAAGTACATAAATTAATAGCCTTGTTTTCAAAAGAATAGATCAATGGCTAGATCTTTTTCAATTTTTTTTTTAAAAGCTAACATACAATAGAAAATTCAAATAGGAAATGAAAGGCCGAGAGAAATCCATAGCTTTCTCATCTCAGTTTTTTGAAATTATATTTACTATACAGAGGAAAGCAAGTTTCATGAAAAGCAATGTACATGGATTTTACAAGTTGAAAGCTTACATACTACTTTGCATTAGAACTGAATCTAGGGAGAAAAAGAGTTTTAGCTTCTTTAATAAATGAGGAAGAAAGTGTTGCACTAAATCCTGTTCTAGGAATCATATAGATAATATCCTGCTCTGATAGACCTTTTTCAGCTAAGGACCAAAACCAATGTAGTTTGGAACAAGGTTTTTTGTTCCAAAAATGAAGCAGCATGCTATATACTTTTTTTCCCCTGGTTTATCTGATCTGCTAAATATGCTTAGGTGCTACTGGCAAGAAAATTATTTAAGCAGTGATTTTAAACATATCCATGAAACTACTTAAACTATACTTAAACAGTATACCATACAAATAGCAGTCCTCTGGATGCATTTAATGTACTTGAATATGTCCAGGGCAGGACAAGAAAGCTGGTGAAAGGGTTGGAAGACAGGTCCAGTGTGGAGCATCTGTGAACTCTGGCTTTGTCTAGTTTGGAGAAAAGGACACTGAGTGGAGGAAGTGGAATTGCAGGTGTTGATCTCTTCTCCATGGAATCCAGTGATAAGAAATCTAGGAATGGCTCAAAGCTGAACCAGGGGAGGTTTAGACTGGATATTAAAAGCATTCCTTTACCATGAGGATGGTCAAACTCTGCAACAGGCTGCCTAAAGGGGTGGTAGATGCCCCAAACCTGTCATTGTTTGAGAGGCATCTGGATAATGCCCTTAATAATATGCTCTAAATTTTGGTTACATCTGAAGTGTTCAGTAGCTGGACAATATGACAATTGTAGGTTCCTTTCAACTGAAATACTCCTATTCTATTCTATTCTATTGAAATCCATTCAATTTTAATATTTTTTCAGGTAAGTGTAGAATCAGCCACTCCATATTTCTGAAAATAGATTAGATTCATCAGAAAGTTTATTATTGTTTAAATTTTTTTTAATTCAAATAAATGCAATGAAAACTGTTAGCAGCCCATTAGAGTTGCAATGGGAAACTGTAATTTTAAGGAAGTTCATATTTCGGCTTTCAATATTCAAATAATACAAAGGCATATCTTTCATTACACATTGCTCTTGAAGAATGAAAACTGTGAACTTCAAAACTTTTTATGATAACTCTATCTACTTATCACAAAAAAGTTATTTATTTGAACTTTTAAATTATTATTATTATTACACCTAAAAAATTAGACAATATTTAGATTATCCCACTACGCATGTAGAAAACATTATTGAAGACACTACATTTTATCCTTTGCATAACAATGTCTTGGCTGGTTGGCACTTACTAACAGAATTGTTAGGCTTCATCTAACATGATGTATGGCTGATTATTTAATTAAAATAATACAATCCAAAGGATTCTAATCCCTCATACCTCTGACATAAATGAGATTATCCATACCTTTGCCACATACTGGATTAACCTGCCTCTCTAAATATATGCCCACCAGAAGAGAGCAATCACGTTACTGTATTTCATCCAGCCTCTCTAAAGCTGCACAGGAAAAGATGGGGCTTATAATGAGACCATGAGATTTACAGATATGAACTATAGCAGACCCAGAAGGTGGTAAAAACAACAGCAGAAAAGAAATCCTGACTCCAGTACTTCTAAATCAAGTAGCCTGCCAGCTGATTACATGGAGGAAACTGTGGATCAGGAATTTCTGGTTATCATAACTCAGGCAATATAGCATAAGGAAAGAAAACAGCCTAGACAGAACAGTTTAGGTTTTGAAGATGAATTCCTAATCCATTAATTCTGCACAGAAGCTCATGGGAAGTTAATGAAACTCAACTGCTGGCATAAAAGTGCAAATCCTGCTATTTAGACTGCTGACTGAAGTGGAATGCAATGCTGTTATTTCCATCTATATGTAGGTTTTGTGTTGGTGAAAATTAAAAAGCTCAGAGTAGATCTGATCCCAAATAATTTTGTTTTCAAAGTTATCATCAAAACACTATGTTTAGCTTTCTTTCCTCTGAAGTCAGCTTTTTGAGGTATGAACAGTAAGAACACTAAATAAATTTCTCCTCTCAAGAAAAAATAATAGTTCTGGAACGAATTTACTCTATGTTTTATATAATACGTGATTTGAAACTGTTTCTGCAAAATGCAGTGGGTTTCATATAACCAGATTGAATTGCACAGAATCTCTTCCTGCCTTGTACCAAAGCCCTATATTTAAAGATGCTGTAAAAAGAACTTGCTGAACATGGTCAACATTTCTGTAATACAAGTAGGAAAGTTATCATTATTCTCCTTCTGTGATTCTGACAGAAACAAGGAAAACATGGCTATTTAAATCTATGGCTATTGTCATGGTCAAATGATGGTCAAGCTTCACAAGTATTGAATCTCTCCTTAATTCTGAGTTATGCAAGTTAAAATTGGTCTAAATAAAATCTGTATAATTACCACAAATACAGTAATAAAAGGATTTTTTTTTTTTGAGCTAAATGAAAGATTTGGTCCTCTTTGCAGGAATGAGGACAAGGAAAGACAAAGAAAAAGCTCCAGAATTCCCACCCAATTTCTTTTAGAAGTAATTTTTTTTTCATTTACCCACCTTCTCCTTACTTCAGTAGAGACTGTCATGCTGAAGTTTCTTTGAGTACTAATGTACTTTGGAATAGGCTCTTTTAGTATAGTCAATAAATAATTCAAATCTTGTAATCCAATCAGAAAATATTAATATATACATCTATATTAACATTTATATGTCGTATAATTATAACATAATTAGAACTATTGCCTGTTCTCCCTAATCTAATACTGAATTTCAAATATAAATCTTACCTTCATACCATAGAATGAGCTGTTGAGACAACCTTGATTTATGACTTTAAAAAAGAACTATCAAAATATAATTTTAAAAAAACAAAAATCAATTCTACCTGAAATGAGCAGATTCAGAAGCTTCAGCTGAACTGTTTTATAATTAGGTTGAGAAACTTGTTAATCTAATGAGAAATTCCTACTCATTGTAGGAGTAAGGAAAGGAGGCTTGATCGGTGGAAAAATAAAAGCTGGAGCAGTTGCAAGTTTTCCATCAAAACTCAGTCTTGAGAGTAAAGGGCAGAAAGAATCCATATAAGTCATCATAATAATTAAAAAAAAAAAACTTTCTTAGAAATAGCATTTATTTTGTCATTTTGATAAAGAAAGTTGGTTTTTGTATCTTTTTTAAAAGAAGAGTTTTCTATCACATGGGATGCCTGAGGTGTTAAATTACAAAAAAAGGACAAAATATTGAAACACTGAAAGACTTCAGAACTCCAGAATTACTACTGAGAGTAGTTACTGCATAATTAATCTGAAAATGAGATATTGCAGCTAGTGTCACTATTTTTCTTTTTATTGTCAGTTTATCAAGATTTATCTAAAACGTTAATTGCATATAATGTATAATTCCACTACAGAAAATACATGGTAATATTGCAATACAAAAGTATCCAGTAAAGTTGATTAATGTTATCTTTACAGTGAATAATTATTCCTACTCAATGTTTCCAAATATTTATTTCATTTGGTTTTATTTTCTTTTCTTATTTTTTTTTTACTACGATATAATGTTTTTTCTACTACAGTAAAAATAGTATTCATTAATTCTTCTAAATAGGAGATACTGTTTTATGGAATACTACCATTATTTACTTCTCCTGAGTTAAAAAAGTAAGCTTTCTTCCACCCATAAGATTCCTTCACTCTTCAGCTGAAGAATGCTGATGCATTTATAATTCTTAATTGCACTTTCATAATAGGTAAATCCATGGATTATAACCACAGGTAAGAAAATCTGTTTCTCTTGGTAAAATGATTTGAACTGAACACTTTATGTAATGCAGCTTTCAATTCCCAGAGCAGGAAAATTACAGTGATGTTATTAAGAAAATGCAAAAATTATGATTTTTTTTTAACAATTCATTTTTATCAGCTAATGTTACTCCAAGGAGAAGGCAAACCAAGAAATGCCCTATTTGTCGTTGATTCTATAAACACTCTTGTAATCTATATTCTTCGGCCAGATTTAACAAAATATTGTGAGGGAAACTGAGAAGAAGAGGACAAAATTCAAAGACCAGTTATTCAATATCTAGTTTAGCTGCATAAAATCAGACTGCAGCCAAGAAGGTAGATTTGTACTGCTACCCACACTAACAATGAAGGGTTCTCTCCCTGTGTTGAAGAAGGCAACAAGATCATCACTGCAACATCTTTCCATGTCTTGTTTGAACATTCAGGTTTTTTCACCTTTCAGTGCCTTATCGTACTTAGTCATTAATGAACAAATAGCTCCAATGTTTGTTATCCAGATTTAGCATATATGTATATTTTGGGGGGGTTGGAAAGAGAGGAGGGAGGGTTTCAAATTTTGAATGTTACAGTTTAGTTCTGTTGTCACCTGGGTACATGGTTTAGTGGTAAACATGGCAATGGGACGCTAAAGGCTAGACTCGATCTTTGTGTACTAAGTAAGGTTTATTCCCAACTTTAACAATTCTATGCTTTTATCTTTCTGCTCTCAAGTATTTGTTATAATAGTATTTTTCAAACATTGAAGCAGGAAGGCTAAGAACTCATGACAGAACATCCTTTTGGATAATGCTCCATATAGACACAAAAGATCCCATCAAATTTTATTCTATTAATCTGCTTATCCAAAATGAGTAAAATTTCTTAAACTATCTTCCTAATGCTGTGCATAATAAATATTTGCTTCAAAATACATTGAGTGTTTGAGGAAATAAATAATTTATTTGAACATCAGCTATGCACTTAAAAGTAGTTACAGTAATCTCCTTAGTCAAATGGCTGTCAAAAATAGGAAATTGTTCCATTTCACAAGATTGATGAAAAATTGAACTATAAAAGTCTGTCTACAGCAATATATTATTTTTGCATTGAAACTAATCTTAAATTACTGAATAATCTCTGGAAACAAAAGACTATTAATAATTTTAATGGCAATTAATAAAATAGAGTTTGCAGAATAATATTTTAAGCATTCCATTCAAGTCTAAATAATCTTGCCTTAAGAAGATATTCAGCTTACAAAGAGGCATGGGTTATACTGTCACTAACCGGAGTATCCAATAAACAAATTTTGTCATTAAAATATCACTATCACTATTTAATAGACATTAAATATACATTGAGAAACATTTAGCTTTCTTTTTTTATTTCTTTGCAGTTCTCACACCTCAAGAATTGTGGTAGATTACTTATTTTTCCTTAGTTACTACCATCCAGCGTTGTTTTCCCACTACATGAAAGGATCAGTTTCTTTACAAACTACTTATTTTAAGGCTGTTTCCCCTGCCTTCTCCAAAATGTCAGGTTTTGCAATTGAATGAACTTAAAAGTTTTAACTTTTGCACAGACGACAAGTCTTCAGTGTCCTTTGAACGTAATTACTGTATGGGTAGGTAGCATAAGATAATACATCCCTTTGACTACCATGAATTGTAGATGATAAAAGAATTCCTCCTCAGAGAATTTCTTTCTAAATTATTTTCATTTCATTCATTACATAGGATCTTTGTTCAGTAGATGTGTATGACAGCTGATTAAAAAATCCCCTCCCAATTCCTTCTTATTTAATTTCAATAACATTAGATTCAGAAAGGGGCAATAATTAGTTCAGCTGAACCTGAACAGATTTAAAATCTTAATTATAGACCATGCGCACCCATGTCTCTCAAACAAGGAAGGAATGTGACTATTTTGAAAACCCATTGCCAATCTATTTTTTCCTATTTACTGACATAGAAGACACTGTGACCACCTTTCTGAATATTTAAGTTATGATTTATCCAATGTTTATAATGTAAAGCATGCATGCCATCTGGATGTTTTCATGTCATCCTTGAAGCTGAATCAATATCATTTGCTTAGAACAGTTGCCTCAGCATACAGATCACTTGAAATGTGAATGGCAGAAGTGTAGGAAATGACAGCTTTGCACCATGTAGCTCAGCTGCTCCAGACTTCAAGCACATCCTGATTTTTTAGTTCAGATTTTCTTTTAAGTAGAAATAAAATGTTTTCTGAATCTAGTGGGAATATTCTTACACAGGTACTGTGTGGAAAGAAAAGACAAACAAGGTCACACATGCCCCACTAGTTTGGGATGAGGGTAGGCAAAACTCCTGATTGTTGTAATGCCTAATTTCAGTCAAGTTTGCCTAAATTCAGTGAGAAACTCTGAATTTAGCATTAATAATTTCCTTGTTTCCCCATTACAATTCTTTGTAAAAAGGCTTAAATGCAGAGCATTCCTCTTAGTTTTTCCGGTAGAATCCACAAATCAGTGCAGTATTCAAGAACTTAAGGTATTTTACTAGACATACTTAGTAGCAAGTGCAATTCTTTGAAAATAGTAATTTAATCTCACTTCTAACTAATAGGCCCATAAACTTATCAGCTGGTCTGCATCTGTGAATATCATATTGCTGGTTTGCCTTTGAGAAGAGTAGAGAATATTTGAAAAATCCATCATCTGGAGTACTGTATTTGTCCATTAATAAGAGTATCACATTTTGATGAGGTTACAGCCATTTTGTACTGACTGAAATTGATGACAAGTGAAGCCATTCAAAGGAGATCATTCTTGAGTTTCATTTAGGGAAGTGGTACTCAACTTTTAACAGCTGAGGAGCATGCAGCTGCTTAGGAAGGTTTCTCCGTGATTTTTCACTTTTAATTTCCTATGCCAAATTAATTCCTGGGGGTTTTTGTCTCTTCTTCACCCATTAAGTGATAATATTTTTCTCAGCAGATACAACTCTTTCTGATGTTTAACACCAGGGGTACTGCATGGACTGCAAATGATTTTTCTAGAGATCTTATGTATCACTAAGAGAGTTGCAACAACCCAAGTCTTCTTTTCATTTTACCTTTTTTTTTTTTCTTTAATACTTATCTAGACCTAAAACTCTGTTATAAATACAAAACCTTTTCCTGAGTTATATTTATGAAGCAGATAGTTGAGACCATGCCTGGAGTACTGTATCCAGGTCTGAGCTCCTCAGAACAAGGCAGACACGGACATACCCAAAAGAGTCCAACAAAGTGCCACAAAGATTATGAAGAAAGTGAAGAAAGGCTGAAAGAGCTGAGACTCTTCAGCCTAGAAAAGGAGATTTTATCAATGAATGTATATAAATACCTAAAGGGAGGTTGCAAAGAAGATCAGGGAATCATAGATTAGTTTTGGTTGGAAGAAATTTTGAAGATCATCTAGTTCAAATACACTGTAACAAGCAAGGACATCTTCAACTAGATCAGGTAGCTAAGAGCCCCACCCAACCTGATCTTCAGTGTTTCCAGGGACAGGACATCTACTGTCTCTCTTGTCAGCCTGTTTCAGGGACTCAGCATGCTCATTGTAAAGACATTCATCCCCATGTCTACTCCTACTTAGTTTAAAACCATTATCCTTTGTCTTGCTCCTACAGGTGCCATTAAAAATCTGTCCCACTCTTTCCACTTGAAGCCCCCTTCAAGCATTGAAAGGCCACAGCAAGGTCATCGCAGAGCCTCTCTTCTCCTGGATCCAGGATACAGTTAACAACCCCAACTCAGTCTTTCTTCACAGGAGACATTTATCATCTCTCTGATAATTTTTGTGTCTCTCCCCTGGACCTATTCCAATAGGTCAATGTCTTGCTTGTACTGAGGGCTCCAGAGCTGGATGCAGTACTCCAGGTCAGGTCTCAGGGAGAGACATAGAGGAGCAGAATCACCTCCCCTGACATCTTGGCCACACTTCCTTTGCTGCAGTCCACAATATGGTTGGCTTTTTGAGATGAAAGCACACATTACTGGCTCATGTCCAGCTTTCCACCCACGAGTAGCACGAGTAGCCTCAAGTCTTTCTCCACAGGACTGCTCTGAATCCCTTCATCCCCCGCACTCTATTGATATAAGGGATTCCCAGACCCAGGTGCAGGACCTTACACTTGGTGTTGTTGGGCCTCATTACGTTCACATAAGCCAACTTCACAAGCTTATCCAGATCCCCCTGGATGGCATTCTTTCCCTCAGGTGTGTCAATGACACAAATCAACTTGATGTCATCTTGCTGAGGATGGCAAACTTGCTGAGGATGCATAGATCCCAGTGTCTATCCCACCTATACCATTGATAAAGGCATTAAACTGTACTGATCCCAAAGACAGAGCCAGTCTCAGATAGTTAATGACAGGATCACTGGTAATGAAAATAAACTGAAACGAAAGAGGTTCCCTCTGAGCATCAGGAAACATGTTTTCACTTTGAGGGTGACTGAACACTAACTAGCGCAGGTTGTCAGAGAGATTGTGGAGTCTCCACTCTTGGAGATATCCAAAAGCTTTATAGACATGGTCCTGGGCAACTGGTTGTAAGTGGCATTGCTTCAGGGGGTTGGAAATCATTATCTCCAGAGGTCCTTTCCAACATCAACCACTCTATGATTCTGTGATTCTGGAACTAGTGATAGTCCATTCTTCCCTCTGAAATCCTGTTAATTGTTAATGTTCATGTATAACATTCCTATTGGCTTCAGGTCCTTTCAAAAACTCTTCCATTCATTTTCAGACCTGGCAGAAACTCAGTCTTCCAACACAATTATTATTCGTCAAAGCTATAGCTGTGTAGCCATGATATTTTCTAAAAAACCCTTTCCTTAGGATTTTTTCTCCTGAGAAGCTGAGAGGCCTCAGGAACAAAATGTAAACAATGGTTATCTGCTGCTGTGGAATGCAACAGGTGCATCTGTGATTGGTCTCATAGAGTTGTTTCTAATTAATGGCCAATCACAGTCAGCTGGCTCAGACTCTCTGAGACACAAGCTTTTGTTATCATTCTTTCTTTTTCTATTCTTAGCTGGCCTTCTCCTTTCTTCTATTCTTTTAGTATAGTTTTAATATATCATAAAATAATAAATCAAGCCTTCTGAAATATGGAGTCAGATCCTCGTCTCTTCCCTCATCCTCGGACCCCTGCGAACACGGTCACATAGCTGTCCTCAAATTTTCAGAGCACAAATTCTGCCTTTTGATGATGCTCAGTGCTTTATTGAGTCTGTTTTGAGGATAGTACTACTTCTGCACTTTCATTCCCTGCTCTTTCAATAAGGAAAAGAGCAGTGTTGTCTTTCTCAATACTGGTTTTGGAATTCTCCTAAAGGCTAGTTGTCTTCAGGCATCATTCCCATGCAGACCTCATGTTGCCTGTACAAGAAGACTTCTTAAGTGAAGTCAAGATCCCACTGAGCTGGCAGTCCTGTACTGTAAGTAGAAGTTTTCACAGAAACAGTTATGTAGGATTAATTGTATTTGGAATAATGGTCTAGAGAGGGGCTTTTGTGTGACAGCTGGAGCACAAAACTTTATATTGGAAGTCTGACAACAGAGAATAATTTAAATAAGGTCCTTGTATACCTATTACCTCAATAACCTTCTTTCTTTCTGTTCCAAAGATGATCAGGTACTCAGGAAGATTCTACAGAAATTGACATGACTGTCTCATAAATTCTCCCCAAGGTAGCCATATGCACATACTCTGTTCAAAAAAGTTTCTAACAAGTCTTCTGCACAGTAGCAATTGTTGCTGGAGCTGTCATGGATTGCCATAGACTTTGAGCACAGACAGCATCTCCTTTTTTTTCTCATTTCCTGCTTCACAGAAGGAATGAGCAGGAGGTCAAGAAGAACACGGATGGAGACAGAACTGTAGCTATTAGCAGTCAGCTCCATGTTAAAATTGCCGGTTAAGGTATTTACAATGTACTGTCAGAGTTTTTCCCAGCACTGTTTTTAAGTGTGAATGTGAATGCATAAGAAAGAAGTGTTGTCAAATATGTTAAGGTTTCTATGTTACTATTGCCATTTATATTCTACATAGAGAGAGTTACATACACATGCAATACTATATAAATATGTAACATATTTTTGTGTTTTATAAATGCAGGACCCAAAACATATAAGTTATGGCTTGTTGTTTAAGAATAAAATAGATTTAGATGGTCTGAAGGTTTAAAGGGGAAGGTCCCTCTATCTCTAATATTTTGGAATCCACTATTACTTACTATTACTTGCTGTTATTATTTCATTATCTGCTGAAGAGTTTAAAACTATGTATTATGATCCCTTTTCTATTATCAAAATAATTAATTTTCTGAGATATCAACAAAACAGTCAGATGTTTACAAGTTCCATCATTTGATAGAGAAAAATATTCGAAAACAATTATTTTAATTTTCTCTTGAATAGTAGACAAGGAAATTTCTTAATTTCCTCTGGGGACCTTCTGGTTACTCTGAGATCTCAATTTTAATACTCTTCCTTTCTTCCTTTTCTTCTACTTTCTTCCTTTCTTTCTTCATCTTTTCTGTAGTTCTGTGCCTGGAATAATCCACAGTGGTGTAACAGCTCAGAAGAATGATTCTTAGAGGACAAGGAGTATCCACACTGTATATCATGGAACACAGCATAAAAGTATGTAGGAATGTTTAAGGGTGCAAAGTCTGCCAGAGGAGTGGAGGGGACTGCAGAGGGTACAGGAAACTAAAGTTGGTGTAATCACATTAACAAGTGCCCTTTTGCTGCAGCAAAGACTAGTTGAACCAAACTATTCTTGTAGCATATTAAAACAAACTTGTACTTTCAAAGTCTCAAACAGAGGCAAGGAGAGCAAAAAGAAACACTACAGATGACTAGGAGCCTAGAATTAAAGGTTTTGGTGATTTTCTAAAAGATAATAGTGTAAATATGTCACAAAATCTTTATTTTCTTGGTTTAAGACAAGTTAAGGGGTGGACACTCCAAAATGTGTTACTTCCCCTTTAGTTTTAATCAATCCCTTTCCACCAATAATGAGGAAAAAAACTGAGTAGATATAAGCGAAAGAACTTTACTAAAAATCCCTGAAATAGCAAGAGGAAAGTAACAGTAATAATCACAAGTTAAAAAGAGCAAAGACAAACTCAAAATGGTGGAAAAACTCCTCACCCAAGATGGCACCTGTTGAGACAGCTTTGTGCGGGGAGACAAAGAGGGTGGAAGCCTTCCTCCCTCTTACCCCTCCAGCAGCGGCATTCTGCCTCGGATGGTGAAGGCAGCTGGCACATTCCAGCGGCTGAAATTCAGTAAAGAGATGAAATGCACGGGGGGAACTTCACCTTGTCGCTAGCAGAAGCAGCAGGCAGCCAGCTGGGATACTTGGACCCTGCCTCTCCTGTGCCACTGGGCACTGCTGGCAGGATGGGAATACCGTATGGAGTATGGATGGGGATACCCTATGGAGTGGCTGTAAACACGGACTTGCAGAATTTGCTGTGTAGCAGTCCAGGACTGCAAAACACAACCTCTCGGAAAAACCTGCCCAAGGAAACCACCTAAAAAAGAAAAAAAAAACAAAAAAAACGCAACAAAAACCCAAAGACAAAGGGAAGCCTCTATCAACACTGGCTCAGCATTCTCTCCCTGCAGAATGAAAGGGAAATGGCAAGAGCCAAGAGAAAACAGAGACTCTGCCTTCAGTGTCCCAGCATTAAAAAACATTTGTACAACCCAGCTCCATAGTCATTTTGAGTTACCCAGGATGTTTATAATGTTTCGAATTAGAAGCTATGATTTTTTTCTCTGAAACTAAACCATCATTCCAAATAGAATTAACCACAGATGGTACATTACTTTAATTCTTCTACCTTCTGAAAATACAGCAATAACATATATGTCTTTCCCTTAAAATCAATGCAAAGGAAAATTCCTGTCATTTCACTTTCTGAGCAATCTTAGAAACCTGTTAGTGGAAAAGTTTTTTTTTCCTACAGAATGAAAATGCAGCATGAACTTTTGAGTTCCTTTTAAAAGCCAAGGTAAGATATAAGCAACCTCATCCTTACCAGGTAGTAGGACTGACCAAAAATGTACAATAGCTTAGTACCTGTAGAGTAGTAAAGGCAAGGCTACCTTCTGTCTCATAAGGTGGTCTGTGCAGTTAGGAGACAGCTGTAACAGCCAGATCCTTTATTTAAAGCTGCTGCTAACATGGCATATATTAATTTATACCAATTGAATTAAAGAAATTCAAATATCACAGAACAGAATTTTCCAGTTACTGATGCACTTTTGGCTACTACTCCTCTAATAAAGAAAATTATTAAATTAAATTATGCATATTCTTTCAAAAATATCATGCTGTTCAATTCATATTACAAGCTTCATCAAAAACAAGGCTTGATTATGAAGCTAATTAAAGTCTCATTAGATACACAGAGAGGCTATCTTTGGCTACAGAAGTATATTATAGCAATTGCTTATATTGCTGTCTAGTGTACTTGAAACATCATGTTATCTTTGCCATATCTTGCACAGATTTAGCACTTAGACATCTGAATATGGTATCTTTAAATGTTGTATTTGGAAAATTAAAAAAAATCTTAACAATTCTGTGGTGAAATTACTGCAAAATACAGTTGTTTTATATTAATTTTTTTAGGATATCTGCGCTTTCTCATTTTTTTGAGGGGGGTGTGGTTTAGAATGTAAGAAAGAAATGAGATAGCTAATTTGATAAGACAGAGACCAATAGTTCTGAGAATTAAATACCTTATTGGAGTTCAAACCTGCTCTCAGTTTCAAAGGTAACATTCCAATATAATTGTATTCTATGCACTCTTTTATTGATAAATGCACAGAAGAGAGGAGATATATAAAATAGACAGATCCAATCTCTCAGTGACATTAACAGAGAATAGGTCAGATAGTTACATCTAAAAAGCTGGTTCACAGTTTAGTCCATTCAAATAGACTTTTTGCAAACAAATTATGTTAAAAGGTGTGTGTCCAATTTTTTTTTAATTAATCAACAGTAGAAATTTCAATTTATGATGACTTCAAGTTAGAAAAGTATAGCTGGCTAGCTGGTGAATGTACTCTTTAGATATTAATAAATCTCTTGAAAATAATCAGTGGATTGACAGTGTTTACAGTGAGCAGTGCAGGTGCAAAGCTGAGCTATGTCATCTTAGGCTCATGGTACTTCCGTGACTCTCTTGCTTGAAAAGAGCACGATGGGCTCTTGTTGGATATTTTACTAACAGAGCTATGGTGTGTCAGACAATTTTTGAGTGACTTCTCTTTCAAGGCAATCCCACCATAAACTAACATTACTGAATGCTTAGCTGCTACTAAAATGAGATTGTGAATTCCAGCAGTTGCTTCCTACCCAGCAAGGATTTCAATAAAATGTGGTGTATGATCTGAACCACTCCACAACCCTAGGGAACCAGTGACATTTGTACAGGCACAGGAGTCATGGAGAGAAACAATAAATACCATCCAATAGCAAAGGTGAGTTTGACTGAACTTTGTAAATTAGATATTATTGCCTTTGTTAAGTACAGTAGGTGAAGGGAAGGAAGAACAATAATATTTTTATTAAATTTTATTTACCCTGTCCCTGGCACAGAATAATATAATTGAATTAATCTTTCTTAACAGAAGACTGATAGGACATTATATCCCTTTGAGGAAACATGAATCCTTTCCAAACTTTAGATCTTTGCTCTTTCTTAAATCATTGTTATTCCTTGTTTATTTGTTTGATTTCATTGCACAGAACACCAATTAATTTAAAATCTATTCTTTTCTTATAACTTTGCTAATTTTTATTATGGCTGGATATACTCTGTGGATCTAGACTGCACCATAACAAATGAACAAAAACACCACGAGGGAAGCATTTTAAATACAACTGCAAATTCGTAAAATTCATAAATAGCTGTGTTCAAATACCTTTTCTCTCTCTTTTTCTAATTATTATTCTTTATCAATTTCTGAAGATCCAAGAGGCCAAACAGATTTGCTGTTTTCCTAGTCTTTGCTTATTCACTGCTGACTATCTGGGATTCAATAGTCAATAGCAAGTTCTTTTTTCCTTGTTTCTTTTAATTTCTGTCATTATAATCCAGTATCATTGCACATTTAATGCTGGATAAATTATGGTATATCTAATCTATATCTAAATTAGAAAATTATATATACCATATATTAAATTACATTATGAAATTATATTTACAATCATGAAATTATGTTTGCAAACTCACCATATCACTAAATTTTAATAACAGTATGTATCAAAATGAATATCCATAGCTTGATTCATAATATATGATATTATTCCAGGATTTGCATTAAAATTTTCTTATTCTCCTTTTTTTAAACTTTTCTTCTAGGAATTTTTTGAGGCAGAAGTTTTATATTGTTAATTTTAGATTATATAACAAGTTGAAATATTTAAAAATCTATGCCTTATAAAAGATCTATTTATTTATTCCCTATGCCATAATCTGTTCCTCTCTTTCTTGGGCTCCAAGTCTTTGTGTGTGCTTACCTTTAATCTCTATAGGTACTGTGGTGATATAACATTTATTTAGGTTTTTTTATAGACTTGCACTATTGGAATTCTACAGAAAACATAATTTAAAACTCTCTGGTAAGTTCTGGTTAGGCAGCTGGTAATAGACCACCTGCAAAGTAGCCAAGAAATTGAGAAAAAAATGTTCAAAAGACAACTTGGAAACAAAATCTTCGTGCAGAGTAGTTTCTGTAAAACTCCTCTGAGATTTGCATGATGGAGAGAACTTTTGAGTTCTTCCATGAGAGCAGCCCAGTAGTCTGACTAATGAGGGATTTGTAAAGGGACCTTACATGGAAATTTTCTCTCCACAAACCACAACTACAGCATTCTTCACTGGAAAGGAAGGTATAATTTATAGAGAGCAATGTCTCACAACTCTGGTAGATACTCTTGCCACTGAATATTGCAAATCTAATTTTGTGTGACTACTTCCACCAAAACTGTAAAATGGCCTTATGGAAAAAAAATGCTCATGCACTTTCAGTAGCTGGTGGAACTAAACTGAACAGTAATTTGTTTGGAGCTATATATTTATTTCTCTATTTCATTACTAAAACAAGGTTGTTTATGCTTCAACTTACAAGTCAAGGAAAAGGTGTCTGTGATGCAAACAGGGAGTGGCAGGACAGCTGAACCTCCTTTTCTTCATAACACTTCACCCATCAGTCTGCCTCCTCTTTTCTGTAAAAACTTTGAAAAAACAGGAGGACAACAACCCAGATTCTTGGATGGTTGGTGGTTTTTTGCTTTTAAATAGGGGAACAAATTTCCTCTCTACTTATTTCTTGTCCCTGACTTTTAGACCCATGAAGCACCTTTGACACAAACTGTATTTCATTTGCCTTACACAGGTATCTGCACTTGAGGAATAGTTCTTCCTGTCAAGCAGATCTCACATATGCAAGTGCCATGTAGTTGTCTCAGATAACATAGAGCCTTTCAATTATTTAATTAATTGAACTGCACTCACAAAATCAAGGCATGAGTTAGCAGCTGAGCTGCTGCTCAGAGAGCATGAGTAGCATCAGTGCTGCAGCAGGAAAGTTGGATGTGAGGGGATAATGTGAAGGCTAAAATTTCCTCCATCAATCTCACACATAGCTCTTCATTCTACTATTTCTACATTTTACACAATTCTAAGAACATATATATTTAATTTTAATGCTAAACATCTTAAAATACTATGAAATGCTACATACCCAGTAAGCTGAATGACACGGATATGTCTTAGTCTCAGAGATGACATTGAAATGTGGATCCTTTTCTAAAATCTGAGAGGAAATGAAAGACAGACACAAGTGACTATGAAGCAATCAGTGTTTGGCACATGTTAATTCTGAAAAGAGACCATAAAGGGCTCCGATTAGGCACTAGGCCAAAATGTAGGATGTAATTAAAAAATAGAGAAATTATCTGGCATCCTATCTGGTATGTGAAAATCTCTGATAGGCTCTATTAAAACAAAAGGATTTTTGAGAATACTTATTTATAATTAGATGGAGATTTTATTTCAGAGAAGGTCCATTGTGTTGCCTGAAGACAGCTGAATGCCTTCATATTTATTATACATGACCATATGAACTAAAATACATTCAGTAAAAAGAAATACAATGAGAAGGAGTGAAACTGTGCATGTAAAAAGTAATTAATTAATTCTAACCATATTTTCAATGTATTTGTTTCACTTGCTTTGAGTATTTTAACAAAGCAACTTCACTAGCAATACAGAGCACAAAAATGGATAGAAAATGTTGATGCTGGGTAAATAAAGACTGATAGGAAGAGTTTGTAGAACCTCATACAAACCCAGTGAATAGGATTTTGAGATCACAATACATCTGTTGCCAACTTGTTAGCTGAGTTGAAAAATGAAGGAACACAGTCTGCACTACCTAGTATACTTGGCAGATTGCAATTTTTAAATATAAATTAGTTGTTCAGAAGTAAATTCAGGCTATCCCATTAATTTGATCAATTTCTGCAGATTAAAATGTCTACAGGGTAAGTTCTTTAAATTTTGTGAAAGATTTGATTAACAAAGTATTAGGAATTATTCTCTCATTTCAGATTTCTGTGTTCTTTGATGTACTTTAATTAGGTCATGTAACTATTGGTGGTATTGATCAATTGCCTTTTGACTCAGTCTTGAATTCTTTGCATAATATAAATCACATTGAAAATTAAGAGGATATATGGGTGGTCATGGAGTGCCACATCTATGAGATATTTTCATCTTTTACTGCATCATTTTATTGATTATTTCAATAGGACCCATAAATCCAGTGGGTAACTTTCATAAAATAGGAAAAAAAGAGGGGGGAACCTCACAAGTTCTTGTCATATATAATAATTTATTTTAGCCTACATCTTCACAATTTCAATACAGGATGGACTATCCAAGAAGACAAACTGGGGGAAGTCTGGTGGTTTGACCTTGGCTTGATGCTAGGTACCCACCAAAACTGTCCTATCACTTCTATCCTGAGCTGGACAGGGAAGAGAGAAAATACTGAAAAGTTTGCGGGTCAAGATAAGAACAGGAAAAGATCACTCATCAATTACTGTAATGGGCAAAACAGACTCAGCTTGGGAAAATGAGTTTAATTTATTGCCCACAAAATCAGAGTAGGCTAATGAAATAAACTCAAATCTGCAAACACCCTCCTCCCTGCTTTTAGGCTTAATTTTATTATCAATTGTCTATTTCTTACCCCCAATGGCACAGGGAAAAATGGAATGGGAGCTGCTCTCAATTCTTCACCTGTTGCTGATCCTTCCTGCATGCTTACATAGCATAAACCAGCTACATCTTCCCATCAGAGTGCCACATGTCAATAAAATTAATGTGAATCATGCAAGCTCCTCAACACATAAACCATTCCTCTTTCAGTGAGGTACAGAGTACAAAATTATTGTTGGTATTAAGAAAAGCTGCCTACATTGTCTTAATTTTTTTTTCCGATTTGGATCTTACTCATGATCAATCATGATCATGAGTTTCATGTTGAATTATTTTTCAAACATAGTTTCTAAATAAGATAATTGTGAAGAAAAAAGATGCAATAATGTATAGCCTTGATCATATGTGCTTTACATTTAAACTTCTGGAATTAAATATAAATTGTTTTGAGGTACTGGATGCATCATTTTAATCTTATAATTCAGGAAAAAAAGAAAAAAAGAAACATAATAAAAAGAAACAAATTCAGAGTAATTAGATATTACTGTGAAGTTCCCGAGCTTAATTCAGGAAAAATTAAATTTCTTCAGAAAGCACAGAGGGAGATAAGAATCACTGGTTAATACATACCTTGAATATCTTTAATTTATAAAGAATGTAATAGACATTACTATACACATAAAATTTATAATGGGTATAGAGGTTAGATAGAGGTATAGAGGTTAAAACACAGCTTTCAGTGGCTTAAAAAGTCTCACATCTGTGAGATTTCAATTTACTAGGGTATACTTCAATCTACAAGAAGCACTGGTGATGCTGGATCAAAATTTCAGAACTCTGTCACTATGAAAGCAGGATGGATGGTTGCCAAATAGCACCAAGCACATGTACTGGAGCAGTTGGCACTGATTTTTTGTGAAATAAATAATTACCTAAAGTACAGAATCATAAAGGAATTTCCCAATTATTCTTTAACTAATCTAGAAAAGATATAATCATTTTTAGATTATATTTTCCCTCAGGCTCAACCTACATTTAATTCTTAATTAAAACTTCTGTTTACCGAGCAGCACTGTTGACACAGTAGGATCAGAAAAAAACCTGTCTATTTCCAATAGCATATTTTAGAGTCCTTTACGTACAAACTGAACAATGTTAGCAGAATTTTTTCCTAGACTGCAGTGATTTATTTTTCATATAGGTATACATGTTTGTATACATTGTTTACATTTTTTCATACATGGTAAAAAAGATTCTTTGAACATTCAGGTTGAAATCAGACTATTTAACATTTTGTCTTGGCCCTGTAAAAGGCAAAGCCTGTGGTCCTGTAAAAGCCACAGAGTTCTAGTCACTTCATAAAATGTTATTTTGTGCAGTTTCCCTGTAAGACTAAATGAAAGACCAAAAAAACATGTCCAAAGACAAGAATCTGAGAGTCTCTTGTCCTAATATAGCACTAAACTACAGATAAATCTGACTTGCTTTCTCTCAGCTAAACCAATTCCCGGCTACGCACTTGTTCAGTTTGATGGCTAGGGAAAGGAAATCATTCCATCCTGGTTTCAGCCTTTATCAGCTGTATCTCTTGCAACGGCACTATCCAATGTACAAGGCAGCAGACTCCATCCAAAAAAGTCTCAGATGCCGGTCCTGAAAGGAGTACTCTCCTTAGAGCGTGATAATACAGAAGGGTATAATGGTGAGTGCCAGTGTTTGCCATGGCAACAAAGAAGGACTGTTATCTTACTTAGCAAAGAAAATTGTTTTCTATGATCCTGACATTTTTGCAGTTTGCCATTAATCAAGAATTTTGATTCTACAGGTATACAAGATCAATTAGAACTCTAAAATATTTGCAATTCTATTTCAGGTATTTGATTTTCCTTATTCTCAGAATCTTCTCTAATTACAGCAGCAATCTTTTTAATAGTATTCTCATGTGCACTTCTTAAATGTTTTATTTTATTCTTCAAAAATGGTTGTATGAAAAACGTCATCATTGTCTGGTGATATATAGAAAAACACAAATGTATTGCTTTCTTCTTATATATTACATAAAATGTCACAAAATATCACTAAAAAAATTTTATTCATGGAGATATTTACTTTTGAACCACAATTGCTGTATTAACTTTGCTGTTTTGTTTGGCTTGGTTTTGGTTTCAGGGCTTTTTTCTTTACTCGTTTGTTTGTTCTCAAAATCCAGCTGGATTTCACCTAGGCTACATATTACATGTTACCACCCATAGCTGTTGTTCTTCTTATTAAAATTATTATCATCATGATTTAAAACTCATTACATTGTTAACTACTTTATTCTCCATTTCAAAGATATCAACAATGAAGGAACTTTGCTCACACTCTGCACTTCAAGATCTGTCCCTACTGCCAAATACCAACAAAAAAGAGTCCATGTTACATTATCCATAACTATTATTTAAACCCGTCCAGTTCTTGCCCAGTCCTCCTGTGGTGCAGTGGGTAAGCAGCATTAGCTGTCTATTGGTGTTAACTCACCAAAACTTTCCAGTGCTTAAGAACTTTTGGCAACTGCTTCTACAGATTTTCTTATGTCTATAAAGATTTGACCTTAGCTAATTCATGTGCTTTTAATGGAATAACTATATGGTTCAGCTAATTTTTTTGGATGAGTTATTTGATTATGAACACAGCAATTTTTGTTCAAAGTACTTCTGCTACTTTAACTTATGCCAATTCTCTGATTGAAATTATATATGACTACAAATGAGAGCAAATATTCCTACAGTACTCTACACACAGATATGCCTTTTAAGACTGTCAGGGTTTTGTTTGTATTTTATTTAAATAGTCCTTCAGATGGGGAAAAGCTTCAGTATTGGCACTAGTATGAATTCCATTCAGTAGATGTTAAAATGCTAAATTTATTACAGGATGTTTCTTACTAACACAGCTTAAGAATAATAAAAGTGCTACCAACACACCAAATGTTAAAGAAGGTAGATCAGAATGATGTTATATAAGGATTTCAGAATTAAAAGGACAGCCTAGATATTTTACAGTGTTCCTGAAATAAACAAACCATGCAATATCGTGTCAAGATAAGACACGCTAAGGCAAATAACATTGGCAAACCATACAAAACACATTCTATATATACATGTTAAAATAAATCTCAGGACACACTTTAAATATAAGGCCAAATGCTGATAAACATAGTAGGCATTTTCCCTTCCTACATGAAACAATTTCAAAGCAATAGAACCAAGTAATGAACTACTAAGGCTGAAGAATGGAATAACAATTGTTCAGTGTTTCAATTTTACTATTTAATTACTTATAAAATAGTTACTATTAATTTAATTATGTTATTTTTTAAAAATATTGCTAACTATACTGTTAGTTTATATTGTCTTAGTCCAAATAGGTTACTCATTGTAGTGGTTCATTTTACAGCGTGTAACTTTTTAAAGAATGGGATTCCATCATTAAGATGGAGGTCATGTTTTTTCTTTCTCACAAATCAAGTTAATTTTATAGGTCAGTAGGCCAAAAGACATAATTTTGTTCTTTTTCAAGTATTGGTCACTTAGAAATAAAGTATTGTAGAAAACTAGGGACATAAAATCTTTGGGTTTTTCTTCTTTTAACAAAGACAAGTGATTTTTAAACTAGTATTATTAGATAAGATTTTATATTATACTATCAGATATTATCAGACCTGACAAATACCTTTCACAAAAGAATAAACACAATAAGTAGTTAAATAAAGAGTAGAATCCAAAATATAAGCAATATAAGCAATTTCCTAAAGGTTTTCATATTCACAAGCAAAGGAAAACATTTACTTATGTTGTTACTACAGAGAAAAAGGTTTAACGTAATAAAAAAAAAAAGAAGAAATAGCTCATGCAAATTTTACCCCTTTTTTTTCAGAATTCATTGAAGAACAGAGAACCTGGAATAGCTTGATATTGCCCTTTAAATGTATTTTATAGGAAGTGAAAATATGTGGCTAAAGCATGATGTACTAAATCTTTTGTCAACAAGAAGACAAAGACACTGAAAGAGAAGTGTCAATACCACTGCTACAACACGGAGAATTCAAAGAACCTGGAGGTGTTACAACGCAGCAGTGTCCTTGACCACAAACCTGACATTCTTCAGAAAAATAAATAGACAAGAAAATGGGGACTTCATTCTTTGGATAAGAATCGTTTCAGTATATATGTAGGCTTTGTGATATGGTCTACCTTGGTTACATTTCTTGTTAATACAAAGAGGAATGTTTTCTTTTCATTGGAAAATAGGGTGTTAACACCTTATCTAATGTATTTTACGATAAAGTGAACAACATTTAAGAACTGTCTGTTCTTCTATATCACCAGTAAGTGAATTCACATAGTTGGAGATTGGAGAATCGGAGAATTATTGCAGGAACTTCATGAGACAGGAAAAGCAATTTTCTGTTGTCTAAACAAACCCTAAAACAAATGACATTTTTGTCACAGAGCAGAAAGGCGAGTGCTGGAAATAAAAGCCTCTTTCATTCGACTTAATTACAGTTCTGGTACAGGTATTGCCAGAGAACGTAGAATTGGATCTTACAGAAGTGGTGCATTACAAGCTAAGAAATATATTTGTTCCAAAGCCCCTCTGCATATTGTACTTAGAATACATTATGTATTGTATGAGATTGTATGTCAAGGTTTTGAGAAAAGGGGGTGAAGATGCCAGAAGCACACCCCATGTCAGATAAAGCCAGTACCAGCCAGCTCCAAGATGGACACTTATCACTGTCCAAAGCCAAGCCAGTCAGCAACGATGGTAGCACCTCTGTGATAACATGGTTATGAAGGAAAAAAACAAAATAAAACCAAAACCTGCTGTGCAACAGATGTCAGAGAGAGGATTGAGAATATATGAGACAAGCAACTCTGCAGACACCAAACTCAGCAAAGAAGGAGGTGGGGGAGACGCTGGAGCAGGGATTCCCCAGCAGCCTGTGGTGAAGACCCTGTTAAGGCACTGGTCCCTCTGTAACCCATGGAGTTTCCATGTGAAGGACCCCATGCTGAAGCAGGTGTATGACTGAAGGAGGCAGTGATCCTCTATGGGAAGCTCATAGAGGACCAGGCTCCTGGTGGGACATGTGACCCTGTGGGGAACTCATGCTGGAGCAGTCTGGTCCTGAAGAATCACACCTTATGGAAAGGAGCCATGCTAGAGCCATTCCTGAAGAACTGTAGCTTAGGAGAAGGATTGGAGACATTTGTGGAGGACTGTCTCCTGTGAGTGGGACTGCACAATGCAGCAGTAGAAGACATTGAGGAGGAAGGAGCAGCAGAGACAACACAGGATGAATCAACTGCAATCCTCTGTTTCCCATCCCCCTGAACTTCAGCTGGAGAGGAGGTAGAGAATTTAAAGGTGAAACTGAACCCAATAAGAAGGGGAAGGTGGAATAAATACATTTTAAGGTTTGGTTTTCTTTCTCATTCCCCTACTCTGATTTGATTGATAAGCAATTAAATAAATTTTCCTTAGGCAAGTCTCTTTTGCCCATGTTGGTAGTGATGAGAGAACTCTCCCTGTCCCTAACTCAACCCATTAGCCTTTTGCTATATTTTTTCTTCCCCTTTCCTGACGAGGATGAGGACTGATAGAGCAGTTTTGGTTTGCACCTGGTGTTTAGCCAAATTCAGCCCACCCCACCTATATAAAATTCTCAATTATTCAAAACTAGTATGAGCTGCTTTTTAAAGGAACTCAAAAGACACTTCTTATCAATGACTCCAGCCTAACTGGAAGTCAACAGAAATTCCTTCATAGATATAAATAAACTCTCAGTTACTCCCTTGATAATTGGGTCAAGAGCAACATTTGCAAAAATACTGATAATATCTGATACAAGCTGGCCCTGTTTTGAGTGGTGAGTTGAAAGAAATGACCTCCAAAGGTCCCTTTTAACTTAACCTACTTTATGAGTCTATGTTTCTATGTTTTTAACCTCATCAGTAACCAATGAAGTCGTTCCAAATGCCATGTGAAAAATAAAATTGGAATGAGAACAGTAGACTCTGATAAAATAGTTCTGAAAAGTACTTACATTGAATAAACCCCTAACCTCTAAAATCAGCCTAATTTTCACAATCGAAAAATACCATTAATTCATTTTAGTCTTTAGTCACATTCTAAGAGATGACCTGAAAATTAGATCAGTAGGAGGATAAGTAAATGTCCTCATAAATGCTTTTCAAGATCATAACCAATAAACTTACAAAAATTAATAAACAGCATTCTTAATTAAACAGTATCTTTGTATTATTACAAAAGAAAAGGTGTAAATCAGTCTTAATATTTATCTTCAGAAAGAGAAAATGGGTATAAAAGTTGCTTTGTTACTGGTTAAAAAAAAAGATTAGTCGAAATATTATGCAATATTATAGGTAGCCCTGAAAAGACCAGACATTGTCAATACATAAAGATACTTAAACACTAGGTGAGTAAAAATATTCCCAATTTCATATTATTTTTACTCTCAAAATTATTTAAATACCATTTGATGAAACAACCTCCTACTGTCATAAAAAACTGAAGACATAATATATGTATATTACACTATATCTAGTAGAGATAATCAGGTATTTTACACTTAAAAACAATTCATAATCTTTTGTTTGGCTGTTTTCCAGAGTTCTCAGTTTTTTATTTGTTTCAAATTTGTAACAGAATTATAGATGCATACTATAGGCACAGGTGTGTTGCCCAGAGAGGTTGTGGAGTCTCCACTCATGGACATTTTCAAAAGCCATCTGAACATGTTCTTGGACTATTTATTCTAGATAGCCCTACTTGAGCAGAGGAGCTGGATAAGGTGACCTCTTGAGGCTCCAGCCAACCTCAGCCATGCTGTGATTTTGTGATATATTGGTGCTCAAATGTGTGTGACTATATATAGATATTAATATATTCATACATATTTGTTCATCTGTTTAGGGACATACTTGCTAAAACATACTGTATAAATTACTGGAAGTCACCATCTTCCAGTTTCCAAAGGAATATATTGAAATAAAGACAAAACTTTCTGAGTATGTATTTTGATTATTATTTTCTAATTTCAGTCCTTGATAATGATTCTCTGAATGCATTTATTATGTCTGCACTTCGGTAAATCTTATGCAAATTTTGGTGAAACTCTTTATGACTCCCTGCTCTCAAAAGAAGATAATATAAAACTTTTTTTACAACTGATTTTTAACAATGTAGCTGATTTTTACTCTTTCCCTGGCATTTTATTTTCTTAAAAGCTTACAACTTAACATCCAGACTGCTTTCCCACAATAAGTTCTGTGGAATTGTGAGTTAGGAAATGAACAATTGTCATACAGTATCAACTCAGGAGAATTCACCTAATATAGTGTCCTGTCCTTGACAGTAGTTACAATAAGCTCTTTTACAAAAATAGTTCAAGAAGGTAAACTTTGATCTTAAAAAAAAAATGGATATATTGTAATGAGTCTGACTGGGATGGAGTTAATCTTTTTCACAGCAGCCCACATGGTGCCATTTCAGATTAGTGATCTAAATGGTGAGATGGCACACCTGTGTTTTAACTGCTGAACAGTGCCTGCACAGCACTAAGATCTTCTCTGTTTCTTACTCTCTGTATCTCTCCAGGTAGTTGGCTAGGGGTGGGGAACACAGCCATGAAGTTTATTCAAATGGATGAAAGGGATACTCAATACCATATAACAGCATGCTAGGCAATGAGAAGTAGAAAGAAGAAAGGTCTAATGCAGGGATAGTTTTTTGAAAGCAGGTATTGCACTGGAAATTGGCTGGACATCAGTCTGGTAGGAGGAGGGGGTGATTAATTGCCTCTGTGTTATTTGTTTTGCTTTGGTTTGTTTCTCTTCACTTATTAAATTGTTTTTGTTTTGGCTGATGATTTTTTGTCACTTTTTGTCCTTCTAATTCTCTCCCTCATCCCAGTTATCATATCCATTCTAAATGTCTTGGCTGTATTAACAGTTCAACTCCAAAGTTTTTCTTTACGCATATAAAATTTAACTCTTGAAACTTGATAAAAATATCGCTGAAGGACTAAAAAAATAAAACAAGTTCCCTATAGTAATCAGACATTAATAAAAAAATGTTTCCACTTTCAAGTTTTCTGCTACTAACCATAACTGAGTGACAGTTTATTATTGTGCTAGAAAACAGAGTACAAGGGTGGGTTTCACAGAGAAACAATAACATATAAAGATTTATGGTTTTTTTCCTGAGCATTTCTCTTTTATTGCATAAACAGTGGCCAAAGTGAAATACAGAATCCAAACAACTAAAAATATCTGCTCTTTCATAACCCCCTTTGGAAGCCAAGTCTTTTGACAACTTGCATATCCTGAGATGATGAAAGGTGACTCCATTTGAGTATTTTCTATCCAAAATGGGCATGTCAAATTTCATGAGATAAAGAGCTCCCAATGGCTTAGGAATTGAATGCCTCAAGGCTGCTTAGAAACCTGTGGCAACATGATGGCAATACAATAATAACGTGCTATTTAGTTTAAAGATTGTCTTGGGCTCCACAGGGTAGAGCTATGAACACATCTGTCAACAGATTTTCTCTCCATCTTTCAGTGATGTGAAGAAAATATACTTACTAAGATACCTTTTGGAATAAAATAAAAAAATCTTTTTTGATTCTCTTTACATGCTTATTTTCATAGCCTTTTTAAATGGTGTTTTTTGAATATTTCTTTAAACATCATGGAGGTTGTTTCACCGATTTATATATATATGTGTTACAACATTTAGAGGGATTTGATAATGGTAATTAAAATACGCCAATTTGGATCTGCTTCAAAAAATATTGAAGAGGAAAAACCATAGTCAAAGTATAAAACTAACCAAACCACCAAACCTATTTTATAAATTAAGAAGGAATGGCAACACAGAGGGAAAGTAATTTTCACTGAGTGGCATCCTGTTGCACAGTTAAATACAGCAAGGCAGTACTACTCAAAACATGGCAACATATTAAAATCCAAAAGATATTCTTCCTGAAGAAATCTTGCGTATCAGACACAGAGACATTTGAAATTACTGGCCTGTGACATCTGCTTATTACCCCAGAAGAAAAAGGATCTTAAAAAAAATGTTTCTTTAGAATAAAAATTAATGGCAGCCTGCATTTACAGGTAATTTCATTTTCCATTAATATAGTTGGTTTTTTTTTTTTTTTTTTTTTTTAATCCTGTAAATTAAAAGAAAAATTCAGGAGATTTTAAAGACAAAATCAATGTATTCAGAGAACCTGGATATATAAAAATACTCCCACTGAAAAACAGTCAATTTCTGTGTTGCATACAGGACAGCAGCTTGACAGACTAATACACCCAGCCCTGATTTCAGACAGACTTTCACTGCAACTCCTTAGGAATCTTTTACACTCCTACACTACATGGTCAGCCTCAATAAGGTAATAAAGTTAGAAGTGATACAGAACCACCAAGTGAGGTGGATCAGGGTCAGGAACAACATAAAGAAAAAGAAGTCATGAATCTTAAAATGTCATCCCCCCTTTTTACTCCCCTTCTTCCTTTTAACAGTGATTCCCTGGATGAATTAGCAAAGACTTTAAGCTATTTCCAAGTAACACAAATTAAAAAAAAAAAAAAAAAGGGTTGGGACAAGGTTCCTTGGCTCGGTTTATATCCCCCCTCTGCATTGGCATCTAAAATTTTCATATATAAAATGAAACCTTGAGACAATGAAATTTACTCATAAGGGAAAAGAATAATAATAATAAAAAAAAACTTATCAAAAATAGAGTGTTGAAGCTATCTTAGATGTAAAATACATGCCATAAATTCTATCCTGATTTTAATTCTTGACCCATGTCAAATCTATGATTGAATCTCTGGCTTTGTTGTAGGTTATTTCCTCTGTGTTTTCTATTTAAAATATTCTTTAAGATAAAATTCTGTTATATAATTTGAAAAAATGTTAGTGTTTACCCTATACTGTTTTATCTTACTCTAATGTGTGCTATGTACTTCATGGAAGAAATAAGAATGTATGGTTTCTGTTCACAATTGGTTTTCATTTCCTTGCTATAATTATGCAAACTTTTTAAGGAGACAAGAAGAGAAGGGGACTAGAAAAAGATTTCATAAAATGTTGTATGACTCAAATACTTTGTTTCTGGTTATTGCATTTCTGAGAAATGCACTTGCACTTTATACTGCATTACATCACAATATGTTTTTTTCTCTGAATGTTCAATATTAACTGAAAATGAAGAACACTTAAGGGGATCTGCAGGAGAAATGGAGCTGTAGATAGCATCCTTACAGAAGTAAAAAGAGGAGGATATACTTATGACTGTAGCAATATTGGGAGAATACATTCCCATGACTCCTATTTAGTTTAAATATTGCTGCTGTCTCTTCATAAAGGCTACAAATACAATTGTATATGTTTCAGAAAAACAAAAATAAAGACTTTAATGCTTTCTGTTCATTCTGGAAGCTAAAAACTCTAAACACCTGGAGATAATAAGCACATCAGTTCAAAAGTTCATATCTTATAATTTCCTAACTTTAGAAAAATAATTCAGTAAGTCATGGAATACAAAACAATAAAAGCAAAAACCCCACAGATATGGAATATGCAAGCATAGGGCATTGACAATTTCACTGATAAAGCTTCAGAAATCCCAGTACTAGTGAAAGACCCTGGTTGCCACAGAAGTTGTCAGTATTCTGGAAAAACTGCAGCTGTACTTTGAGTCCCACAGACAGCTAACTTCTGACAGCTGTGAATGGTTCTTTGTAAATGTAGACTTCTCTCTTTGACTCAAAGCTGAGCTTCTGGAAAGTCTCCAAAACAGCTACTCTTGTGTGGCTGAAAAATGCTCCAATTGCATGCTAGGAGACGGCATGGCAGACTAGACACATCTAAACGTGTGAAAAATCTGCTGATGCTCTATTTTTCTTTCCCCATATCAGGATTGCAAGTTGTCCGTTTTGCACTTCCCGTATACTTAAATCTAGGGAACATCAGTAGGCAGAAGGAGTGCCACAGAAATGCAGAGTCAAAACACGTGACAACAGACTGCTATTGAGTTAATGTAAACGGTAACCTAGGTTTCACGGACCCGAACACTCCATCAGAAAAATAACTCGAAATGTTGAAAGATGGTAGAAACAAAAATTATTTTTTTAACAGCATGATCGATAGAGATGAAACAAGATTTGTTTCAACAGTATCTTTTCAATGAGTGTTAACTCAATTTCCATTAAAATTTGTGAAATTTCAGCAGTATTCTTGAAAAGGAATGTAATTTTTAAAATTGTCTTTTATCATGAATTTTCCTTTTTTAACCCCACAGACTTTCAGTTTAGGAAGCCTATTGATCATATTCTTGATTCATTTTTTCCTGCCATGGGAATAACATACTTCAAGTGTGTGCAAAAATCTCATCCAGAAGAACAGGTTCTTTACTGTTCTGGGGTCAAATTAGTAATGGGGAGTGTCACTCTTGCATTGAGAATGACACGGGAACAGGTGAGAGGCAGTATTGTAGAAAGAGTAAAGAAGGTTTTATTCAAGAGAACTGCGTGGTTTTTATAGAGTGATACAATACATTCTGTTTGATTGGCTAATTAACAAAAACACCTTCCTCATGCACCATCGTTGAGAAGAACAGAAAGACAAAGTAGAAAACCACTACCTGCAGATTGTTTATACTTAACAAGTTATCATATTCTCACAACTCCCTAAAAATTCTCACAAGCCACTGTGAGAAAAGCTTGTCGTTTCTCTCTGTCCCATGGCATCCACAAGGGAGTGTAGAGAAATTACCCTTGTATTCACATACCCTGCTTGTAGGCAAAGAGAAAATGCAGCCACTGTGTCTTGGCAGCTGTATGATCATTTTTCCTCTCTAGCTGTGCAGTATCTTAAAGAAGGCAGATGAATGAGGAATGATGCATTAGTACTGTGCAGCAGGGCTTGTCCCACCCCCAGAAGTTATGCTTGCAGATACAATCTAGGAGAGACATACTTAGAAGATATATATTTATATGCCCTCCTATACATACCCATGCACACATATAAATATATCCATATAGAAGAGTTACACCTCTAGGACTTCCTTCACACTCTGCCATCTGCAGAGACACCCTCTTGATGTGTGTCTTGAGCTGATGGTGTGAGCATCTTCTTCTCTTATCACAAGGCTATCCATTTTCTGTAGAGAAGAACCTTATTCAAGGGTCAGGCTGACCCCAAAAATCTTTGAGACGAGCAGACGCAATACTGTCTTTGAAATATGATGTGACCACAGGCTATATAAAGCAAAGGCAAGTGTATGTATTTGCCCTTGTATTGGTAAGACCTCATATCTGCAACACAGACAAAACTGAAATATAATAGAAGGGTATACCCCAGGGATAAAAGGCATTTAAGAATTAAAATTGTCCTGTTTTAGTAAAATTTATTAAGGAAATACCATTTTTTAGTATTTTTCACTGTGCAGTAAATATTTTAGAATGTATTCAGATTTTATTCAGTACATATTTACTGGGTGATTTTAAAAATCTAAATTATCCTCATCACAAAGTTAATTCCAGAGAAGTAGCAAATTCCATGCTGTGAAACAGAATCTTAAAGTCTTATTCAGTTAAAAGTTTTGGCAATAATAGTCTGGTACATTTACAAATCCTGACATTTTAATGGTGAGCAGCTTGCATAACAAGTGATCAGCTGGAAATATATAATGCCACACAGTAGAATTCATCTGGATCTCAAAGTTCATCTCACATTAATCTTCTGAGTCTCTGGAACTGGTTCTTATTTACATGAGCATATTCAAGAGTCTGATAATTATGATCACTTATTCTCAACTGAAAATGTAAGATAGGCATGTGGAGTGGAAAGAAAGGAAATAATATCTACCCTCTCTATTCTGATAGAATCAAAGAGGATTTTCCTCTTGATTGCAAAACTATCTTTTCAAGATCTTTCAAAACCCTGTGTTCTTTAAAATCTATTTTTTAACCTGAAGATATAACTGCAAGCATTTACCTTCAGTTACTGGGTAATTTCACATCTTTGGTAACAAGGTCACCAGAGGAAACTATAACCTTGTTGATCAGTGTTGTCAGTCTGTGAAGGATCTGTCCAACATTTGGACTTGATAACACTATGGCAAGCCTCACAACTGCATACAGCTCTTTTTATATTGTTAATTCATATAACTGAAAAAGTAACCCTGCTCTTGTTTATGGTTTGAAAAGGTTTGAATGCTGTAAACACCCAGAGTAAAAAGGCTTTCCTGGAGTGGAATTCTGGGTTAAGGCTGCTCAGATCATTTGAAAGATTGTTAACTGACTACTGTAAATGGAAAAAAAGCCAAACAAAAGAGAGGAAAACTTTTAAATGTTTAGATCCATAATTGGCTTTATAGAATATAAAAGCCTAGCCTGCTACACACAGTGCTTTCCCTAAGTAATAATAAGTGTGATTTTGAAACCTGTCAATTTGAAGGGACAGTTAAAGTCATGTTATCAAGTTCCTAGGTCATAATTTCCTAATACTGAACTTTTGTATGACAGGAGTAGTCTCACCACATTTTACAACAAACTAGAATAGCGTGAGTGGCATACCTTTCCTAGAATATTCCTTGAATAAGATATATGTGACAGATGAGCCAAATACTCTGTTTTAATAACCTGCAAACCCAGTAATTTAGTATTAAATTACAGAGGAACTCAGAAGAACAGAGTTGGAGAAAAACAAAAATAAAACCAAAAAAAGAAAAACCCCAAGATATTAACTTAAGCATAGAAATTATGTTTTATTCAATAAAATAAATATATTATTTATGACAGAATCAAATCTTATTAGATGCTTTACGAAGAAAACAGAATAATGCCACAATCTACAAAGGAGCAACAACAGAATAACAAGAAGAAACAAAGTAAAATTCCTGTCAGCAGCTTTCAGAATACTTTCAGTGTAAAAAAAAAAAAAAAAGATAAAAAAAAAACTACAATGCTCCAGGCCAAAGTTCCTTGATATTAATTTAAAGCATTTTGACTGAATATGCTTTGGGCCATTATTAAAGTCAGTGCCTTTTTATAGCAGTTTTTTTCAATTGCTTTTCAATAATCAGCTTTATAACAGATAAAAGCACAGGGCTAACCTTACATTAGGTGTTTCCACCCTCCTCAAGATTAGTGTTAAGTGCCATTATCTGGTTAAGATGTAAAGGAATGAGATCAGGACAAGTTAGGTGTAATGAATCATAATGTTAAGGCTGTCAAGAGGAGGTATTCCTCACTCTCTGAATTGGTATAAGCATCATAATGTCAATTACTTTTTGGTTGGACCATATATGTTGAAGAACATGACAAGAAAAGACCTCTTACAAGATCTTTTTCTGTGGTATATATTAGGCTGTAGATAATACATGAACGTATGGCATGTCACCCATGCTAGAGTTAAATATTTGACATGAGACTGCTTCTGATTCTCCATACTCCAAAAAGAAATTGTCTGCAGAGAAGTTTGTAGGTCAGAAACAACACTGGGAAAAATCTCAGCAGAACAATGAAGAAATTGGAAGTCAAGAGTTGCTTTTAAGACATACAACTTCTCAGCAACAAAATGTGAATTTCTCACATGCATTGTACTTTCTTTGGGAGATGTGAAGGAGCAATGTAAGGCTAATTTACTTTTAAACAGGCTTGTTCTGAATTATAATATATCATGGAATATATTTATATGGGTTAAGAAAAAAATTTCTTTTAGCAGATTGACTCATCAAACATAATTTTTGTCTGTGTCAGAATCTTTTTTCCCTCGGAGTTGTTAATTCATCTGGTTTAAGATTAAAGACTTCCCACAGACACAGTCTCAAACACTATTTTTTTATTACTAACCTTTAAAGAACATAACACAATAGTGCAGAACTTTCATGTAAGCTGCTTCTTTTAATTTCCAGAACTGAGGTTAGCAGCATGGAAGCTTACTCATTTTTAGTGAGTTCTGGCATACTCAAAAATAGATTCCTGAACCTGACTCTTTCCCATCTAGCTTTCAGCCCCTAAATGAGCCTGTACATTATTTTAGAGACTTACTTTCCCTGAGGGATAAAGGGACATAGTCAACTGAAAGAAATAGCTTTCTTGAGAGGATGATTCAGATCTTAAGGAGGCTTTTAACACCTGTTTACCATTAAGCACAGGGACAGCCTCGAGCAGAAAAGTCTCCTTTGAATTATGCTCCAGTACCTATTTGCTGTGCTTGAATTTTTCCAGTAAGACCAGCTCATCTCCCACTGGAACAGTTTCTTGCCTCTTCAGGATTAGGTGTCACAGAAGGCTCTTCTGAGTGGAATTGTCTTCATTCACGTTCCCAGATATCCTAAGTCCACTTCAGCCCCCTTTGAGCATGCAAGTCCCTGAACTTATCCACAAGTTTATCTCAGTATATTATTTAATATATGAGTTCACTGAAGCTCTAACTTTTGAATCTCTCGTTATCAACAAACTTCTACTGGAAGTTATGTAAAAAAAAGAGGGAATAAATGACAATGACAACAATAAACAACACATGATGCATTTTCTTAGGTGCTAATTTATCTAACATACATGTTGGATCTTTAAGCAAACTCTTTAAAGCTTTGGCAGTCTGTAAACTAGCAGCTTTAATTAACAGCTTCATTAATGAAAACAATTGAAAGAATCCTATCCTTAGTGAAAGAGTATTCAAGGCAAGTATTCAAGGCAATAAATAAAGTTTTTCAGGTGTGCAAAAGATGAAGAAAAATTGTATGGTATTATCAGAGCTATTTCTTATATAGTATAATATATAAGGGTATATTTCTGGCATGAAAATCTTATTCCTATTTGCAAAAAAGAAAGATAAAATTATATATTAAATAATGATAAAGTAATTTGGATAATAGGTGTTTTGTTCGGCAAAGTGAGAAGATTTGTTACTTTTTACTCTACATAAGTAATATATTTGATATCCAGAAATACAGTCTTTATTTGGGAAAGTATGCTGAAAGCAGAAGTATATGTTAAATGGCTAGAGATTCTATACCTGTCATATTTAGAAGGGTCAGAAGGTTTTTCACAATTGTACTACATTTTTCCAGCTAGGAGTTTGGAATGAAGATAACACATGGGACACACAAGTGAATTAAATCAGTTTTTGTCAAAGGGAGGAATGCAAAACAAAAGGTTTATGTTTTACAGTAGCATTTTGGGTGTTAGTGTAGCAAATTAAACTGTGGCAGTCAGCAGTCAGTACTGATAAATCACATGCAGTTATTGTTCTGAATATCCCGTCACATCTGCGAATTTAATAGGCAAGGGATGACAACATTTTCCTGTATGTTTTTTATACTTTGCCTTCAGCATAACAAAGACACTTATTCCATTTCATCTTGGGTGTGAAGGTCAACCACTGAGCTCTATAAAGTGTATGCAAACAAAAAAAATGCTGGCTAAAAATATTATTAAGAACAAAGGAATATGTAATGAAAGGAAATAAAATACAAATTTAATCTGCTCATTTAATTAATGTAATTTGTCGAATAAACAGGAATTTCTTTTATGAGAAAATGTAAGCACAAAGCAAGGAAATTGATTTCTTATTACAGCATCTACATGGGATTTTAATCAGTGTATAACAGCAAAAAAAGAAACAGAGAAAAACCCCTTTCTGATACAAAGATCTGCCATCACATCAATCATGAAAGCTGTTCCATAAGCCATATATTCAGTCATGTAAATCTAACAGAAAAACAAACAGGAAATATATATTATTACAGATATAACTAGATAAACTAAACTTGGTTGTACAGACACTTTAATGAGCACTTGCTAGCAACAATATGACATAATTTTGAAAGAGAACTTAAGGTTTTTTCTGTAATATTAAGTTTTTAAAAAAAAATTGCTAATGTAAGTCTGGATTTTGAAACAATATCCAGTTCATGATTAGCAGGACTGTATTTCCCATAAAGCCCTATCTATGTCAGTAAGACTAAAATGACATAAAGTTTAAATATGTTTTTATCTCTTCACAATTATATTCAGGTATCTCCAGTTTTATATATTGACTGAACATTCACCAAGTATGTATTAAGCCCACTTGACTTTAGGCAACAGGAACTAAGCTAAATGAATTACATCCCCTCGATCGGTAGAGAGGGACATGTATATTAGAGAAGACTTCAGGTAATGAGAATAATCCTTGAGAGATGCCCATCTCACATCACTATCCATAGAACAGCATTTAAGATGAATTTACTCTGATTTGGACACCATGCATGGTTGCCTATTTCAAAACATGGTGCTCATCCGCCTTTAAAAAGTAAGTTTCATTTTATAAAGCTATGAAAATATTTCTTACTTTTCCTACAATAGTTGGGAAATTGTTCAATTGGAAGGAATTATTAAATTTATTTAATTTAGTACTGCATAGATGCATTTCAGAAGTATGAAATGTAGACAGCTTCTTAACAAATATTGAAGATTTCAGAAGAACAAATATAGGCATCAAATGCTAAAGCTCATCCTAGGCAAGGCAAACTTCATAATTTAGGCATGATACTCTTATTTACTGAAATTCTTTGTTGCCACAATTTTCAGCAATAAATTTGCATTAAAACAAAACAAAAAAAAAGACTGAAGGAAGACATAAAAGGACACAAAATATTTCCAACATTTTATTATATTAGGAGTCTGATTCATATTCTGGATGAGATATGGGAAAGGGAGTTCTGAGAAATTAATTAATTTAATAAGTTATTTGACATTCCATATGGAACATTTCAGTTAACAGATCTAATCTTCCTTCCATTCCTGAAATAAAGACTGGGGATAATATTCCCTTTCAACTCTCTTTGATCTGCTTTCTCTATCGTGACCTCAAATTTACAGGTAGCCAAGTACAGTTAAGTAATTTCCCACTATTCAGTTACCACTGGATGTCAATAAGACTGTCATTCTCACTCCAAATTATTTTCTCTAAGTCACAGGTTATAGAACAGCACTATGGATTGATGCCACCTGATCAGATATGTCTAGTGGAGAATGCCATTTGCAGCTGCTGGGTACCACCGTAAGAGAAATAAACATAGTAAAACCCCGTATGGTTTTCTACTTCAGCTTTGTAGGATGTTTACATTCCACAGGGATATGTATAGAAATCTAGAGCTGAAATTAAATTAAGACATAACTTTCACACCACCTCTATGCAGAGATAAACTGCTCTTCAGAATTTTTTCCTCTGAAGATTCTAACTCTACACTGATCTTTACCAAGGGGTGTGAGAAGGTTCTTGGTGTGTTATAACTTGTATAGCTTGCATCATATAAACAATGCTTGCAGGGCATTTTGATATTCTTAACTAAGGTATATCATAAAGTTACAACAACTTTGTTTCCTTTTTATTCAATGCAATGTATCTTTAGTGTCTTGCAAGATATCTTTATGCTTTATATAGGGACTATACACAATATAGAAGTTTTATGACATATATCACTATCATTTTTCACTGAAACTCGTAGCTTCACTAGTAAACTAATAAAACACTTGTATTACTCAGTTATTTTAGTGATTATAAAACACAGATTCTTATTTGTGTTTTCCACTTGTCTACAATAACGTTTAATATCCCTTGCTAACAGATCTCATGTTACATTTCTTCACATTGAATGATAAAGCACCAGTTCTTCTCCTTACATTGCCTACGGTAAAAACATTGTAAGCAATAGATACTCAGAGTAGCCTAATCCCAGCCTGTGGTATGAAGACTATGGGAACCCACCACAGTAACTTCAAACACAGGTTTTAATTTTTTTAATAAATTTGTCTCATACCTTTTTTGGTCTGTGAAGACTCAATCTTGTCAACTGAGGAGATATGCTTAAATTTAACTTAATTTAAAATAGACAAGTGGAAATCCAAAACAAATACCAGATTATTGTATTGGTGCTGAAAGTACACAAGGTTAATGAGGAATAATAAACTATGACTAATTAATGTATTCACCAATGCACACGTTTTCAGTGCAGTGGACTTGCAACACTCTCACTCTTGCATTACAAGACTATGGGCTCAAATTTTAAACTAAGACCATCACTCCCTTAAAACCAGTAGAGACATTCAAACAAAATTATGCTGACAGTAAATACCTTTAAAATAAAACCTCTTTCCATAATTCCAAATTCTTAGACTATGTGTGATACAGAAGTCCAGAAGTAAAATGTTTAACAGTGCTGACATCTCCAAAAAAGAGCTATTGTTCTTGACAAGTTCAAGAGAAGTAAGCTCGGAATTATGGGTTCAGAAAAGTAGCTTTTCTCTAGTAATGTTTTGAATGGTATTGAGAAGGATGAAAGTTTGTTTGTTTGCTTGCTTGTCTGTATTTTGAAAAAGAACACACTACTCAACAAGCCTGTTTTCTGGACAATATCAGTATAATCCTGCTCTCATTGTACATGCAGCCTTTTGATGTCAGAGAAAATGATTATTTAATACTCTGAGGTGTTTGTTCAAGTATCCTATTTATTATTACTGAAAGAAAACATCTCTTTTAATTTTTACTTTTATTGGGTTTTTTGTTATTATTATTATTAAGCAATAATAATAATTTTAAAAGCTTTCATGTCATAATAGCTGCTGACTTTGATTAAACAACTGTCCCACTGGAAGAATGTTTGCATAAAATTTAATAGCCACTTGATTATGAAAAGAATTGGGGTCTAAACCACATTCTATTCCATTACTAGTGATCTATTTAAACATTAATTGTAAGGGCTAGAGGGTTGTACAATCCATCAAAGGCTCTTAATTCTTGAAACATCCCATTTATCAAGATGTTCTAGAGAAGCTAATCACAGTACACGTTTTTTCATCACTCTTTGTCATACATAATTAATTGTGTTTACTACATGAAAATCCTTTTTTTATACCAAATGCTATGAATAATTTTAAAATTATAATAAATTTACCAAACATAAACCAGACTGAAATGTTTTCAGAAGATCTTTTCCAACTTATATATATATAATATCAATATAAATACTTAGTATCAAAAGGCTACATAACTTCAAAAAGACTATAAAATATCTAAGAGCATTATCCATTATTATCCATTTTTCTTTTAAAAAAAGTTTGTTCGGAAATATAATTGCACAATCATGAATCCACTCATATTTTCTCTTCAGTAATATGCAAGACAGTTGTCAAACAGAACTCAAAATCATGAAGGAAGTTTACTATCATCTTTTCTACACCTCCCGCTCAATTTCTCCTCCTCCTTCAATTAATGTTTCCATCAGGATTTTCCCGCACACATATAGGGACACCTAGTGGCAGAAACTGATGAAAACTCCCCTCCAGGAAGACCTGGAGGAGCCACCAGTGGCATGAAATTCAGATCACACCGAGTAGCCAAAACATGCAAATTCAGTTCACTCTAAGGCTTATGCACCTTTTTTTCATGCTCCAATGAATGAGTTTACTTTTTGAAAAATACAAAAAAAACCCCAAAAAACATTCCTCATTTTCCTTTAATATATCATAACACAGTTATAGTGCCTCTTGGGTAGAATCATAAAATAATAGATTGATTTTTGTATATCACTTTGTAAATAAATTTTCATATTTATTTTAAGTAAGGACAAAGCTGGTAAAATATGCCTGTGAATGTATGGACATACATACTGACATGTTCTATGCTTACATTTTGTAAATATGTGTTAAAACATAGGATGTAGAAATGCATAGGAGCAGCAATGTTTTCTTTAAAAAGTCAGATTTTATCTTTTTATTGTATTAATTAGTGTGTGTTCAAATAGGTTCAAAAAATTCCTTAAATGGCAAAACATAAAGTTAAGCACCTGTATCCCCTAAAGTTATGCAGGATGAACTTTATATGTACATATATGTATAGATATGTAGACTTATCTACCATTTACAGAGCCTAGATCCAGTATTCAGAAACCATTAAGGCTGATGAAGTTCTTTCTGGGCACATTCATGTGCCTCAGGGATCAACATTTCTTGCTGTATGTCATGCAGCAATCTTTTTCAAAGACATCAGGAATAACATTAATACTACTGAATCCCTTGGAAGTCTAATTTACACATAATCCCCGATTTTCAATTTCTGACTTCCCCTGGTTTTGTCACTTGCGAGGAACAGATCATTAGAAATTCTCATGGGATGCTCAACTTCCCCAAAGTGAACAAGGGTGGGACAGGTCAGGTTCTATGTTTGAGGGAGAGTATACTAATTATATTCAGATTTTTGCTAACTAATGTGGTGTAGAAATTTTAAGCCTGCTCCTTCTCCTCAGTGTTTTAACCATTAAGGCAGAAAACGCCTGGTATTTCTCTGAGTTTCTCCTGGTAAATATGTTTTGCTTAGTGTAAGATAATTAAAGCATAAATAAAATAATAGCCTAATAGATTTGTACCTTAAGGTTACTTCTCTATACAAGGATATTAAGAAACCTCTTTTCCTACTCTACAACTTCCACCAGAAAAACTAAGAAGCTATCCCAGAGGAAGTGTTCATATCCAGAAGAAATCAAAATCCTTTTATTTCAGTTATTATGGATAGATTAGGTACCTTACATTAGACATACTTGACATGAAATAATTTTAATTATTGGATAATCCTAAGTATAGCAAGGAGATAAGAGAAATGAAAAGTCAGAACTATTGTATAATGACAGAATAGTTTAGGAAATTTCAGAGAGATTTTTTTGCAGTATGCCACTTAATCCATGCCATGTCCTACTGAAAATGCTGAAAATTTAGCTAGTATTTTTGAGATAATGGAACTGAGTTGAATTTGATTTTCATAAGTAGTAATATTGCTGGAAGGGACTATCTACATTTCTACATTATCACAATTGAGAATTACAATACACTTAATATTTAGTTAAAAAAAAAAAGAGATCTACAGAACTTTTGGTCCAGATGGTACTACCCGCTGACTCAAAACCTTTAATTCTTTAATTTGCAGTAAAGAACAAAAGCCAAACCTCAAATCTTCCTTGGGGAAAAAGAAAAAAGGGAGGAAGAAGAGAATAAAGGGCACTGCCAATGGTCTGCGGAGAGCCCCTCAACAGGAGGAAATATGGGAGAACTTCTTTGCAGAATGTTCTTGGAGATACATGTCCCACTGTACAAAGCAGAACAAAAGAAAGAAAGAAATTAACATAACTCAGAATCTAAATTATACAATAAAGGGAGAAAACATCCTACCTGACCTGAGAGCCTGCAGTAAGCCCTCAGGCAGAGATACAGTGTAAGTGTAGAAAAAAACATATTCCAACATCTTCAAAAAGCCCTTTCCTTTCCAACTTGCCACAAATGTACCTTTTCTAACATGAGCTGTCCCATTCAATTACAAAGTTTTTTATTTTCAAGTTCTATTTAAAAAAAAAAAAAAAACCTTTGTTGGCCTGATTACCTATTTGGAAGACCTTTCCAGTCTCAGACAGTCAGTAAACTTCTTCCCTTTCCTAGGTTTTATAATCAATGCATATGCATTTGATGGCATGACAACATCCCTCATGTTCAAATACATTCTGTTTTGTTTAGTTTTTTTGGGGTTTTTTTAGCATTTAACTAAAAATGAATTTGTAAGAACTCACATGTCCTTTCAATATCTATTTGGCTATGTATCCTTTTTTTTTTTTTTTAATCTCTCTTCTGTAGACACATTTTCCATGCCCCAATTACCATAGTTTCTTCCTGATCTTTAGACTACATTTTAGTATCTTCTTTGAATATACAACTAGAACCACACATAATACACCAGGAACTCATGAAAAAGCACATCCTTTACATTATTCTAATAAGGCCTTCTTATCTATTATGACATCCTGCCTAATACATCATGAAATCACATTTTTCTTTTCCCTTTATGAAAGTACTTAATTTATAATAGCAACCTCTAACCCCTTCCTGATTGACTATTTCTATCAGCCTAGACCAAAAGAAAAGCAATATATAGACATATATAGACAATATATGAATTGAATTTAGAAATACTGACATGTTAGAATATAGACAATAACACTAAAATTGCTAAATATTAACATAGTATGTATATATATATATACGTGTGTATCTCAACACATCTGTTTCTCAGAAAGACCTCTAATTTTGTCTAAAATTTCTGTCCAGACCCACTTACCTTATAACCTTTAATCAGTGCTATGTGTATTACAAAGGAGCTGATCCTTTCAGCATTTTAGGACATAAAACTGCTGGACCAAATGCCTGTGCCACGATACACTGAGGATTTCTCTTACCCTATTCCTACTTTCACTACACAACAAAATTTACACATCTTCTTACCAGAAACAGAGGCAACTTTTCTTTTTACCTATTTGGTCTGGGCCTATTTTATTCTTAATGTCCACCCCATGCATTAACAATTAATAATTTTTTACTCAATTTCAGCTTTCTGTGCAAGTTTTGGTTTAACAAGGTTTCTGACCATTCTCAGTTTGGTTTTATGCCTTCTAATTATTGATGCAGATTTCTTCTTGCTAATCAGTATCTCTTTTCCATTCTCTTTAGGTTTTGTGCTTACTCTTAATAACTTGCTTAAGGCTTCCACCTTCTGGGAATTCTTTCATTCCAGTTTAGGTGGACTATTTTGTTTCTCCCCTTCTTCTCCACTGTAAAAGTCAATAATATTTGCTTTCTTTTTTACATAAAGTAGCATTTTTCTTATCTGAATTCTTCTTCCAGTACCCACTAAAGATTTTTATCTCTGAGTTTGCCTTTCTGAAACACTGAACTGCAGTTACAGATCCTTCACATTCTTCGGTCTTGAAACTTCACATGAAGTAGAAAAGCTCAAAACCATTATATTTATTTTCTATCATTAGTTTATCCTGCAGATCGTATAATTTACTAATTTACCCATGACTCTTGCTTGCTCAGTATCTCTTCCATAAAAGAAGCTATCCTCTATCATGATGAAATTCATGTCACGCCCAGCAACACTGGCTGAACTTTTTCCTGATGCTTGCCCATAAGAATTAACACAAATCTGCATGATCACACAATCCCAGCTTTAGCTTTATTTCCCCCCACCCCCCATATTTGTAGGCATTATTTTCCAGCTCCAGTCTGGACCAGCAGATTAATAATAGATTGCATCCCTAGTATTTTTCCTACCCTTTGCTCAATGATTTCCATTCAAGTGGACACTATCTCATCCTGACCCTCAAATTTAACATTTTTATTGCACTATTGTTAATAGTCTTCACTCCTTAACATGTTTTAGTGCATTACTATGAAATTATTTCAACACTTTCTTTGTCTTTCATAAAGAGTGTCTATCCTTCTGTTCCAATATATTTCATTCAACAAGTTTGGAACCTCCAAACTCCTGTTTTCCCATGTCTGATTCCACATGCTTGACCAACTGTTCCTGCCAATGTTATAAATTGAAGTATTATAGGAAGAGGGTAGACCTGAACACTTACAAGTGGTACATATAATGCATGTATGACTCATATGCTTTTGTTGAACTATCTTTACTCTGGCTCCATCCTCACTCAGGTCCCTATACTTGTATTCCATATGAGGATTATATTAGTTATTTCCAACTTTCTTTCTGAGTATTTCAGTTTAAAGGAGTTTAGGATTTCCCAGTTTAATGAAAGGTAGATGAAAAATAAATTAGCAAGAGGCAACACTATAATAAAAAAATCACAAATTTAGTATTACTTATTGTTTGATGTTTTTTCTTTGGTTTAAAATGACAGTTCTAGTTCAAATATTCAGATATAACTTTTCACTGCCAGAAATACTTTTGGACTAAGAATAAGAATGAATGGAACAACAGCATGATAGCTCTACACTAATAACTATTTAAATCTCCCACATGGTACTCAAACCATCTAGAAGTGTAACAACTTGAAAGTAAGATTTTATTAAATCAGACTTTCTACTTATTATGCTTTTTAATATCTCACTAGTACAGGATCAGAAAAATTAAACTAAAAGATATCTACAATGATGACTTTAACATGATAGCTTTTAACATGATTTCACAGTTATGAAATGTCAACTTCTCCAAAAAAGTTTCAGGAAGGAGTTAAGCTCAGCCTAGCTGACAAGGTTATGCAAATTTGATTTTCTTTCTCTGTTATGAATAAAAAAGTTTTTATGTGTGTCTAATTTTGTGTGTCAGAGAGAAAAATAGCTTAAAAATCACGGCAGATGCTATGAATATGACAGGCCTAAAAAATGCAAGCATATATGCATAGAATCCCATATATTCAAAATGCAGTATTATTAATTAAAAAGAAAGATATTTTTAAAAAACAGTGAGGCTATAAGAAACTCCTGCAAGACATCTCATGATCTGTTCAGTATCTGTGACTTTTTTTTTGTTCTACTATCATAAATTCCATGTTGCATATTAGAAAGCTTAAAAGAGCGCATGTAGATGGAAAAAAAAACACCTACACACCTGTATGGGGTGTGGTTTGGTATTTTTTCCGGACGCAAACTGGCACCTTGGAACACAATCTAAAGCCATTCAAAACCTTCCACTGAATTAACTGGGTTTGCATCAAAACAGGAAAGTCAGTGATCCTTTAAGAATGTAAGTAAGTACCTTGTCCCACTAAGAAGATTTCCAAGAGCTTCTACAAGGCCAGGAAAATTACCTGGTTCATGTAAGAAATTTGTCTTCCATCCAAAAAAATAGATCTTGCTTATTTCAGGCCTAGGGAAAAAAGATTTGAGTCACACTCCTTTTATGTTTGCAGAGAAGATGAATATGCCTTTCAGGGAAGGCTGAACATTACAAAAAGGCTATTTTTTAGCAATCATTTTTGGGTTTAGCATGTTGGGATGTTAAGATACGAGTTAACAGAGGTCTGCTGAAGATACAGATGTGCAGAAATCACATACCACAGACAGAGTATTGTTCAATGCTTTCACTAGAACAGGAAAAACAGAGGGACACATACATCTAGCATTACCTTTGAGTTAAAGCTGGATTCCAACCTCTGTGCTGTGCACATGGGGTGTACTCCATGTGTTCCTGTGTGCATAACACCATTAGATTTACTACATTTATGTACTATGTACTACTAGATTTATGTACTACAATCTAGAGAGCACACAGCAGCAATTAATACGCAAATGCGAACACATGCACATCTTTGCACGTACGCAATTATACCGCCTTCTAATTTTTTTTTTTTTTTTTTTTTTTTTAAGATCAGTCAAAGACGTAATTTCGCCGAAAATAAAACCCGAAGTTTAACCGGAAAAAAAAAGCATCCCCAGAGCTACATAGCCAGCCGTGGCACCAAAAAACCCTCTGTGGCCCCGCATGCACGCCTAATAACGGCGGTAATCCCCCCGGGAACGAAGGGAACGCGCTCCCCGCGGCGTCACCTCCCCGGACCCCGCCGCGGCCGCTCCCGCCGCGCTGCGCCCCGCGCGGTCCATCCGCCGCCCTGCGCTGCCACCTGGCGGCGGCGGGAGGCGCCGCACCGCGCCTGGAGCGCGCGGGAGGGCGGCCGGCTCCGCGGGCCCCGGCGCTGCCGCGGGGAGCGGCCCGGCGGGCATGGGGGCGGCCAGAGTCTCTTAGATGCCGCCGTTGCATCCGTGCCCCGGCTCCCTCCCCGACCCACCTCTGGGGTGGGTAGCGGAGAAAAGTGAAGCCGAACGGCGCCGACACACGCCCGCGTCCCCGATGTCGGAGAATGCGCGTAGCGAAACGCGACACTTTGTTTCCCCGCGACTGCCCAATTCCCCGCGGTCCCCGCGAATGCTGCGGAACTCCCGCACAGCGAGCAGCGGTAGTGGTGACCGCCGCGCCAGCGCCTCCCGCCGCCTCGCTCCCCGCGGCTCCGCTCCGCGCCGGCCGGCCGCGGCCAGCGAGCGCTGCAGGAGAGGACGGGACGGCCGCGGACCTCTGTCCGAGGGGTGCGGGCAGCGGGAGCAGCGTCCAGAACGGTGGAGGAGCGGGGGGAAAGTTGGCCCGTGCTGGCGAAAGTGCAAGCGCAGCCCCGGGGTGCGTGGGGCGGAGGAGTGGCGGGGCGGGCGCGCCGCGCTCGTATCGGCATCTGTGTGCCTGCGTGTGCCCGTGCGCTGGGTGCCGGCGCGGGCTGGCTGCGCGACGCCCCACGGGGCCGACAGCCGCCGCCGCGCCGTCACCCGGGGACACCCGCCCAGCAGCGCGGCCCTCGCCGCGGCCCCTGCGCTCCCGCCCCCCTCCGCGCCGCCCCGCGCCCGCTCGGCGCCGCCGCCCCGCCCTCGCCCCCCTCCCTCCGCCTCCCCGCCGCGCTCGGCGGCGCGGCCACAGCGCGCCGCTCCGCCGGCCGCCCCCGCCCCCGCCGTGCGGGCGCGCGCCGCCGAGCGCGCGTGCGCGGCGGGCGCGCCCCCGCGGCTCCCCGAGCGCGCGCGCGCGCCTGTGTGTGAGTGTGAGTGTGCGGCGCGTGTGGCCGCGTGTGCGCGCCCCTGAGCGCGCGCTGTGCCTCGGCGCCGCCTGCGTGCGGGGGGTGCCCGTGCGCGCTCCGCACCGAGCTCCCCGGCGCTGCCATCCTCGCCTCCGCCGCCCCGGCGGCTCCGCGCAGCGCCCGCGCAGCGGGTCGGCATCTTCATGGGCTGCCACCATGCTTGGGCCCTGGAGATTTCGGGCGAAGTAAGTACCGGGCTTGACTTTTCTCTCGCTCTCTTTCCCTCCTTTCTTCCTCCCTTCCTCCTCGTCCCCGTCCCCCCCCCCCGCCCCTTCCTCGCTGGGTCTTCCCTTGCTGTTGCTTGCCACCCCCAGTCCCCGCCGCTTGCCCCCCTTCCGCGAAAGCCATTTCTCCCAACTCGGGGTGCTGCTCAGTTGGGTGGCAGTGTCCGGCTGGAGCTGCTCGCTCGCTCGCTGCTTCTGTCGGCGGTACTGGAAGCTGCTTCCAGCCGGATATGCAGTGCGGTAATCTAAGGGTTGAACTCTTCGGGGAAAAAAAAAAAAAAACCCACACACACACGCAAGAAAAATCCCGATGCAACCCCTTTCCTCTTCTCCCCTCCCCCCGTCGCCCCCACTCCCTGCCCCCCCCTCAATCTGAACCTCTGTAGGGAGCTGGCGAACAGCAGCACACAGTCATCACAGAGGGGTTTCCAGGGAGGGATTGCAACCTTGCATATAGCCAGCTACAACTTTATTTTCTTTACCTCCCATCCCCCGCCTTTTTTTTTTTTTTTTTTTTTTTTTTTGTCAGAGAAAGGGGAAAGGGAGAGGGAGGGAAAATTGTATTTGCCTCTTTTGCTAACCATAATTGAATTAAAGTTGTAAAATGCCTGGGAGTTTAACACTGACCGGGCAGGTTTTCAATAGGTTGTCATTGTGGGGTTTTTTTTTTCCTTCTCCGAAGAACTGTTGGTTAATGGATGAATGGATCTGATCGAGCTGAGAAAAAATATGCTAGATACATGCCTTTGAGTAAGATTTCTGCTGCCTTTATGCAGTGAAGCCTTTTTGCTTTGAGTAATTCCAATCCAGTTGACGTCTGGTCAGAATTAGAGAGATTCACGGAGACTTCCGATTTCTTGCTGCATGATTGCCTTTGCTGCAAGTGCTAGTTTTGCAGCCTTGAACCTGATGCCACAGGAGATGTCTTGCAGTACTGAGACTTCTCGTTTTTTAGGATGCGTTCCTCCAAACCAGAGTTGTATCATGAGGATTGGAGCTCTGAGGTGGACAATAGCAAATGCAAGCCTGGTCCAAGATCCCAGCATTTAAACCTGATGATTTATTAGTCTTCCCCTACTGACACACAAAATGCATTTATTTTCCCTATTCATATTGCTTTTAGACTAGTAGAAGTAGAAGAAAGCCACGAGGAGTCAGAAAGACGGCAAAAAAGGAAAGGATTTGTTTCCAGCTTGGTGGAATTCGGACGTTAAATTACTGACGTAGGTCAATGGTAGGGTTTCCCTTCTACCCTCCTTGGCTTTTAATCAGCCTGGGTGTCTTCTTCCCTAAAGGATGAAGAGCACTGACAGCCATCGCTGCTTATAATCAGTAACTCTGATGTTTGGAGTGTTGGCAATGAGATATTTTCATGAGACCTATTTAGATCTCTCCACTTCTACCAGGCTAGTTTTGCAGAACATTGGGAATAAGCGCTATGTCAGATATGGATGAGACTCCGAAGATGACCTGCATGTTTTACATTTTTCACAAATTTTGGGTGAGTGGTTAAAACATTTCTTTTGAGAGTATGTATGTGTCTGTGTGTGAGAGAAAACAGGAGACTTCTTCTTGAAATGAGCTCTGTTACAGTGTGCATAACTTGGGAGGGGATCACATATCAATTAATATTACTTGCTTTTGTAAAGATGCACAATTTCTGTAATTGAAGAGAGCTGTTAAGTGCACTGAAGTAGGAGGTTAATGTATTTAATCTCATTACAGAAGAATTCCTGCACAAAAGTCATCTGGGGGTGCGAGCGTGTGTGTGTGTGTGCGCGCGTGTGTGCATGTCTGTGTGGGTGGGTGTGTGCTTTGTAAATGTATAGCTAGGGAAAAAACCACCAGCATAAAAGAGTTTTAAAAAATGTGTGATGTGGAGAATGTGTCAGTGTTCCCTCTGTTGAATTAAGATGCCATTTTCAGCACTGAGCATTTTTTCTTTGGATTCCTACCATGGTGTTTCCATCACCAGTTTAAAATCAAGGTAAAAGGAGGGGAAGACCTTGGTGCACTGGTTCAGCAGGGAGGTTCTGAAGGGAAGAGGGAGCTGGGTAATAGGGGAGGTGGGAAACCTCGTAAAATGGTGTTTCTTTTCTCTTAAATTAGAAACGTGAAACTGAACTGACAGCCATTTTATGTATATTTATGGGGCTGGTTGTGAAAAGGAAATCCAAAGAAGCATTGAAATTCACCCCACACTAACAGAACCAGAGCAATTCCTACTGTGACCTCACCTTTTTAGACACCGCAGGCATTTGACTCACAAGGAGTTGCCTATCAACCCTTTAATCAAGGCATGTCATCCAGTTTCCAAAAGTGTGGGAATTAGAAGTGGCATGAGGGGGGTTTTTTTGATTGGTGAACAGTCCATTCTCTACCCTACTGAAGACATATATAAACTTTGTTTCCATTTCAAATGTTATGGGGCTACCCTATTATGCTACTTTTTTTTTTTCTCCTTATCCTTACAGGAAATAAAATGTATGCTTGCTGCTCTACAGTAACTTTGGAACAGGACCTCAACAAAAAAATGCATATCTGGATGCTGCAGATGATCGCATTTGCTTTAACATCACTAGTCCTTTCCTGGGCAGAAAGCATCGAGTATTATGGGGAAATCTGTGATAATGCGTGTCCTTGTGAGGAGAAGGACAGCATCTTAACAGTGAGCTGTGAAAACAGAGGGATCATCAGCCTTTTTGAGATCAGTCCACCAAGGTTCCCTGTTTACCATCTTTTGTTGTCTGGGAACCTTCTGAACAGGTTGTACCCAAACCAGTTTGTCAATTACACAGGGGCTTCGATTTTGCATCTGGGGAGCAATGACATACAAGACATCGAAACTGGGGCTTTTCATGGTCTGAGAGGTTTAAGGAGGCTGCACTTGAACAATAACAAGTTGGAACTTTTACGGGATGATACTTTCCTTGGGCTAGAGAGTTTGGAATACCTACAGGTCGATTATAATTATATTAGCATCATTGAACCCAATGCCTTCAGCAAACTGCATTTGTTGCAGGTGCTGATTCTCAATGATAACCTCCTCTCTAGTTTGCCCAACAACCTTTTCCGTTTTGTGCCCTTAACTCACCTGGACCTGAGGGGTAACCGGCTGAAGCTGTTGCCCTATGTGGGCCTCCTGCAGCACATGGATAAAGTGGTGGAGCTGCAGCTGGAGGAAAACCCCTGGAATTGCTCTTGTGAGTTGATTGCTCTGAAGGATTGGCTGGACAGCATCTCATACTCCGCGCTGGTGGGAGATGTGGTTTGCGAGACCCCTTTCCGCTTACATGGTCGAGACTTGGATGAAGTCTCCAAGCAGGAGCTTTGCCCCAGGAGGCTCATCTCTGATTATGAAATGAGACCTCAGACACCACTGAGCACTACAGGGTATTTCCACACTACCCCGGCCTCAGTCAACTCTGTGGCCACTTCTTCTTCAGCTGTTTACAAATCTCCCTTGAAGCCCCCTAAAGGGACCCGCCAACCCAACAAGACAAGGGTGCGCCCCACCTCCCGTCTGCCCTCAAAAGACCTGGGATACAGCAACTATGGCCCCAGCATTGCCTACCAGACCAAATCCCCGGTGCCTTTGGAGTGCCCCACTGCCTGCACTTGCAACTTGCAGATTTCTGACCTGGGCCTCAATGTCAATTGTCAGGAAAGGAAGATTGAGAGCATTTCTGAACTGCAGCCCAAACCCTATAATCCCAAGAAGATGTATTTGACGGAAAACTACATTGCGCTGGTACGCAGGGCAGATTTTGTGGATGCCACTGGGCTGGATTTGCTGCATCTGGGCAATAATCGGATCTCGGTCATTCAGGACCGGGCTTTTGGGGATTTAACTAATTTGCGAAGGCTGTACCTGAATGGGAACCGGATCGAGCGGCTGAGCCCAGAGCTGTTCTATGGGCTGCAAAGCCTGCAGTACCTCTTCCTGCAGTACAACGTCATCCGGGAGATAGAGGCAGGCACCTTTGAATCTGTCCCCAACCTTCAGCTCTTGTTTTTGAACAACAATCTGCTGAGGTCTTTGCCAGGGAACATTTTTTCTGGTCTGTCTCTCTACAGGCTGAGCCTGCGGAGCAACCACTTCTCCTACCTGCCAGTGAGCGGGGTGCTGGACCAGCTGAAATCCCTGCTGCAGATCGACCTGCACGAGAACCCCTGGGACTGCACCTGCGACGTGGTGGGCATGAAGCTGTGGCTGGAACAGCTCAACACCGGTGTCCTGGTGGACCAGGTGATCTGCGAGTCCCCTAAGAAGTTTGCCCAGAGCGACATGCGGGCCGTCCGGGCGGAGCTGCTGTGCCCCGACTACTCGGACATCGTCGTCTCCACGCCCACGCCGTCCCCGGGCCAGCTGCCGGCCAGGACCACCCCCTCCTCCTCCACCGTGCGCCTCAATGGCACGGCGGCAGCGGCGGGCGGCTCCGCGCCCGCGGGCGGCGCCGGCGGCGGCAGCTCCTCGGTGCCGCTCTCGGTGCTGATCCTCAGCCTGCTGCTCGTCTTCATCATGTCCGTCTTCGTGGCGGCGGGGCTCTTCGTCCTGGTGATGAAGCGGCGCAAGAAGGGCCAGGGCGACCACGCCAGCGCCAACAACTCCGACGTGAGCTCCTTCAACATGCAGTACAGCGTCTACAGCGGCGGCGGCCACCACCACCACCCCCACCTGCAGCAGCAGCCGCCCCACCGCGGCGGCGGCAGCGGCGGCGGCGGCGGCGCGGCGCTGCCCAAGGTGAAGACCCCCGCCGGCCACGTCTACGAGTACATCCCGCACCCCCTGGGCCACATGTGCAAGAACCCCATCTACCGCTCCCGGGAAGGCAACTCGGGCGAGGATTACAAAGACCTTCACGAGCTCAAGGTCACCTACAGCAGCCACCCCCTGCCGCCCGGGGGGGGCGCGCCGCCGCCCCCGCCGCCCGCGGCGCCCGGCGGGGAGGATGCGCCGGCGCGCAGCCCCGCGTACAGCGTGAGCACCATCGAGCCGCGGGAGGAGCTGCTCTCGCCGGTGCAAGACGCCGACCGCTTTTACAGGGGCATTTTGGAGCCCGACAAACACTCCCCCTCCACGCTGGGTACACCCGGCTCCACCCTCCCCGACTACCCCAAGCTCCCCGCCGCCTACACGTACTCCCCCAGCTATGACCTTAGGCGTGCCCACCAGTACTTGCACCCGGGGCCGGGGGACGCCAGGCTCCGGGAGACGGTGCTCTACAGCCCCCCGAGTACTGTCTATGTAGAGCCCAACAGGAACGAGTATCTGGAGCTAAAAGCAAAACTAAACGCAGAGCCGGACTACCTCGAAGTGCTGGAAAAACAGACCACATTCAGCCAGTTCTGAGAAATAGCCCCCCGCCCCCCGTCCCCTCGCCAGTCTCAGCAGCTCCTTCTCTAGAGTATTTGTATTTAACAACCACACGCAAAACAAAGAAACGTAAATGCTGACCTCCCTACACACACACACCTCGCCCCCCTCCTCTTTTTCCCCCTTTAATTCATTTTATTGTAGGGTGAAGTGCCTTGGCACAGGACTTTTCAGCTTCGGGGAATGATTCTGAAAGGGTGTGCTGTTCAGTTTGGTTTGGTTTTGATTTTTCTTTTCTGTTACTGCATTTGGAAGTCGGAAACCACCTATTGTGTAAAATGGGCACAACACTGACATTGTGCGGGTGTCCATGTGTGTTTCGGGAAGGTGGCAGGAGGTTTCATAGTTTGTTGTCAGGTCACATTCAGGATTCAAGTCGTGCTTTTTTTTTTTCCCCTAGCTTTTTTATCTTTTGCCTTTTTTTTTTTTTTTTTTTGTTTTTTTACAGGCATTCTTTAGTTTAATTTTCTCTCTGGTTGAAGAGTACAGCGCACATTTTCCCCTTTTAGCCATGGGTGAGTCTAAATGGCTTTTATGGAGAGATTAGCACACCCCGACTTTAATACAAGGTTTCCTTTTTTTAAGGATGTGTTTGTATACTTTCTGGACTTTTGAATTAAAAAAAATATATATTATGATCTTTAAAGGGATCACTGTAGATGTGGACAAATCATTAAAGAGTGCAGAGATATATGATCCATAACTGGTTAGTGAAAATAACTTATTGATGAAATATAAAAAAATATTTTATTGTAGCACCTATTTTTATATGCACATTAGCATTTCTCTTTCCTTCACTATTTTAGGGCCTAATCTTGCAAATTTTTAACTCACTTGAGTATCTCTGTTTGTGAAAGAAGTCCCAGCTTAGGCCTTCATCCTGCAGGCACTTAAGCACATGAACAACTTTACCAATGCGTGTAGTTCTGGAGACTCATCATTGCGCAAAGTTTGTCAAAAGCCCAAAAAATTAGGAAAGAGGATGCAGAATTCTTACAAGTAAAAATACTGGAATGTTTGAGTGTTTCTTTCTTTCTTTTTTTTTTTTTTTTTTTTAGGATGGGGTCCAAAGGTTGTGGATTGCTTTAAAGTATTGCACTACAGTGAGAGCTTTTTTCCCAAATCTGATATAGTATCAGAAAGACCTTTTAAATCTCTATAGATAATGCCAGTTATGACCAAATCTTAGCAGACAATCGGAGACATAAAATCTGATCACAATAGGAAAAAAAATCATGTTTCTCTATTGAAAAAAATGTGTCTTTTAGCAACCTCCTGCTCAGGAGTCTGGTTGGGCAAACTAGTGAGGGTCATGTAGAAGGCATTCATTTTATCAGTAAAAAAAGGTTCATTTTTGATTTGTCGGTTTCATTTTTTTTTTTTTTTTTTAATTTTGTATTAGTTAACCAAAATATAATGATTTTGCAACTGTTGTAGCCAGTTTATGATTGTTTGGTTGAGTACAATTGCACTTATACAGATCCACATGTTTACTGGCATCCTGAAAGACCAAATGATGGACTGTACACATCTCTATAAAATGTCTTTACCCCTTTGGGCAGCAGGCAATGGCAAGGATATTCATAAACACAGCATCACTGTAAGATGGGACAAGTGATGTCTCATATGTATCCCAGCACATGTGATTTTTTAATAGTTTCTGAATAAACACTTGGTAAATATTTCAAATGTAAGATCCTGAAGTAATGAGTATCTGAACTTTAAAATTTCTGGCCAAAATAATCTGTTTGTACATTGGATTCTCTTTGCTAGCTATTAAGGCTCATCAAAAAGATCTAACATTTCTAGGCAAAACATAATGTGTTCTCTGTTTTCGAAACATGACATGTGGTAATTACCAGCATATATAACATGGGTCAGAAAGCAACACAGGGGTATATGTTTCAACAACATATTGAACAGGATAGTTTTATATTTGCATTTTGTTTCCTTACTGAGGTGTTCTTTAATATAAGGAACAGGGTAAGTGATATTTCACGTCTTTTCTTTCTTCATTAGGTTATTATATTTAATATTATTTCCAGAGTTGCTCACTAGTACATCTTTTATTGCTAAAGGGCTCTGTTCTATTCTGAATTTCCTACCCATGTACAATCTGTCACTTTCTACAAAAACAAAGCTGTATAACTGGTCTGTTGGAATTCAAGAAAAATGTTTTCTTGGCGTGTGTTCTTCCCTCTATGCCACCCACACCGAGCAAAAGCAAAAAAAAAAAAAATCAAAAAACAAGCATGACTGTATTTAGCTTGGACAGTTTAGTAAGTGGAGTGTTATTTCAGTTTGAAATGCAGAGTTGAGGAGTGTTCTTTTGTCACAAGAGACATAACAAATGGCTATTCTGTTCACTGCTCTCCATCCTGCAGACTTCCCATTGACACCAGTGAGAGATGTGTGTGTGGCTGCCTGAGGCGCAGTTTTGGAGCCCTAACTTTGAATTGCTGTCTTTATAACTATTGCTAAAATCAGTGGCCTGGTTCTTCCATTTAAGCTCAGTAGAGGCATGCTGTTGTTAAATGGGTATAAGTAAGAAAATTTTCAGCCTCACTGACTTTGCCAGAGAAAGGCTAGCTCAGAGAGGATTGAAGGAGAAGCTCCTGCAAACTTTGTGTCTGTTCATGTGTGTATATATATATCTTTCCTGTGTGGTTCTAAACTCATGTTTATGAGTTTGCATAGGTGTCAGTATAAGCATAGGATGAGGTCCTTAGTGTGAAAGGTACATTTTGCATGGCATTCTGCCACAAAGAGGCAGCATCCGCAAATGAGTAAATGAGCAGGAATTGCTTGGATTTGTAAGAAATAGCTGAAAGAAATCCCTTGACATTCTGTTTATGTTTGCATTCTGTCACTGCCATTTCTGAGGTCGGTAGTACTGCTGCTTCCATGTGTTCTACATGCATTTGATAACTGCTAATGAAGGATTTTTCTAATGGCCTACACTACAACCAGAACAATTAATTTAAATCTTTTTGACAACTCACCTTCAGTAGGAAAAACCGTGTTATTGCTTGCATTGCTGGAGAAAAAGATTAAATTACATCAATTACTTACAGAAAGTGCATTCCTGAAGATAAATCCTTGAAAAATAATACAGAATGAAAAATAATATTCTTTAGTCAGTAATCATCCTGAGACATATCTGAAAGGGCTATTTGTGAATGAGGACTTCAATGGAAGTAGGAGTTCCCACTCAATGGCTAAAATTATATATCATCTGTGGATAATTGTACGAAAATTTTTGTAGATGGGAATAGAAATTGGCAAAGGGAGATGTCCCTCTGGTTAAAAAAGAGGATCAGAGATAAAATAATTTGTTTGAAGAAAAATTCACCCTATTTTGAGAATTCTGAATATTATTTTAGATTCTTTATGAGACTGGTTTAGGTCAGTTATTAAAGTGATATTCCCCTCTTTTTTTTTTTTTTTTTTTTGTGTGCATTTGACAAGTGATATTGAGATTGTTGAATCACTCCTGTAGTCTCACATTTTACTTCAAAAGTTCCTAAATGCAGAAAATTCTTTGATGAACAACAACAACAACAACCAAAAAAAAAAAAGTGGAAGAGAATCCTGGTTTCTCAATGTAATAACTGGAAACAAAGCATGAGTGAGAACTGCTCTTCCCTTCCCTTCCCTTCCCTTCCCTTCCCTTCCCTTCCCTTCCCTTCCCTTCCCTTCCCTTCCCTTCCCTATTTCATATTTTACTCTCATCTTTAACAAAATGAGCTGAATTTCAACTGGTTAATCCCAGAAGATATAGCCTGGAATTTCTAGACATTCCTACACACTGTTTGAAATACCAGATGTTATGTCAGTCCTCTCATCAGTTTAAAGTCTGACAAAAATGCAGCTTCCACTTCAGTAGTTCTAGAGCCCACATTCTCACACCTTTATTTTTAACACATATATCTTTAACATCCAGTATTTTAATGGTCACTTAAGGTTGTGAAAACATCTTCAGTTGATTCTGCATACTGTAATATTTAATTTCTTAATCTTTTCCTATGTTTTAACTTTTTTATAAAGCTATAGGTATTTCTTAGAGGAATTCAGATACAGTGATACTTTTTCTCATATCACATCATTTAGTTGTTATTTAGTTATTAAAGTAACTTTCAAAAATTTTTAAAGAGAATAAAAATGAGCTTATGACCTGTGGTAAACACAATGTAGAAGATATATCTGGAATGGCAAGAATAGCTAATTGTGGTTGTTAGAAAAAACGAAGGCAAAATCCTGGTTTTGTAGGTTGTTTAGATCTTTGTTTAGCTGGAGCTGAAATGTCTGACCAGCATGTTGTTTCTTACAGAAACTTAAGAGTCTGTTTAATGCATATGGTTCCCTCTCAGGGGGCCGAGTCCATTAAGGCACTACATCCTGAAGGACAGGGTAAACAAGAACTCCTTCATTTTTAGAGGGCAGGTTCTTTATATTGCTCAGTGTCTCCAGGGAACCTGAATAGCCTTTCATTAGGTTACAGAGTGGCATACTGAATTACAGCGTCTCCAAACCAGAGAAGGAGGCTGAAATCTTTTGCTGTCTTATGCAGAACTGAGAATGCTATTGGCACTACTGGCATTAAACAAGAAAAATGGGGAGAGAAGAGGAAGTGAATGGCAGACACAATGCCATAGCTGTCAGCCTTCAAACAGTCATCACATTTCTATTGATTATTTGATTGTAGGGAACTTGCACCTCTATTCTGCAGCATCCACTTACGCTGGAAAATGTCGGACTTCAAGCTAAGGAATGACAAGAGGATGGAGGAGTAGATGAGTGAGGCATTTCTGTGAGAGAAGTGGGCGGGATAGCAGCAATCTGAATGGGGCAGCCACACTATTTGTTTTTCCCAACCCTTCTAAGAAGCTTTGCAATGTGTTTTGCTGAAAAGAGAGCACACAGATCTCCTTACAGTCCAGCAATACTGTCTTACATATTTGTGGTTTTTTCCATTTATAAATAGTATCCTAATATTACAAGTCTTTGCAATTTATTTTTTTCCTGTTCATTATTCAGCTACATTTCAGAATTTCTAGCAGTACAATGATATTCCAGAAATGCTAAGCACTGTTACACTTTAGAATGATTTTTATTCTTAAAACACTGAACAGAACAGAGATGGGGCAGAAAAAAAGGCATATTTAGGTCTTAGGAACAAGAGGCATCTAGTTAATTGAATATACAAAGAAATAAAGTGTAATGAAGTTTGTAATTAAATGGTTATCAAATTAACTATTTAACTTACAGCTAATGGGCCACATTTTGTTTCTAGTTGTATAAGTACACAACTGGATTCCACTGACTTGAGGAACTTGCAAAATATTTACCTTGCTCTTGTAAGTCTGGCTTTTTGTCATTGAAATAAGCCATCTCTCTTAGTATTTTTGTTTTGTACAGTAAAAATTTGAATACAATAATTACAAACATTAGTAGTTCTGCTATGTATCTCTAAAATGAATCGCATCTATTTCCAATCTGTGGACAAATTAACTAAACACTGATGTGTTCAGTGATACGGCACTGTAAAGTTTATCTTGGACTCATATTGTCCTGATTATATGGGAAATACAGTTTACATCCACAGATAAACATGTGGCTCTTCAGAATGAAGAACCACATGAACAGACAATATACCTCTATTTAATTCTGTGGACTTGGTACCGAAACCTGGAATTAGATTAAATACCTATTGATAAAAATTGTTCCCTTTGTGGTGTTTCTGCCATAGAAGATGCAACTACTTTTGCTGCAATTTTGCAGGCTTATATTTACAGTATTTTTAAATTTTGCAGAAAACTTTAGACCATGTCAAATATAAATGATTTTTTTTTTTCCTGGCTGGACACAAGATTACTATTTGTATATCATGACATGGTTCTGGGTGATCCTCCAAAAATGTCCAGACTGGAATAAGATAAAAGGTTGAAATAATAATTGTGTAGTTCAATATTTAATGTAATAAAATATTTTTTCTCATGATTTCAACAGTATATCTGATTTTGTGAACGCTAGATTATTAATACGTTTGGTAATTTTGTACCATTTCTGTGGCAAAAAGTTTATGTTCATATTTGAGGAAGGGGAGAAGGAATGAGATTGCTTTTGTCAGACTTCATATCAACTTTATTCAAAAATGCTTAGAGCAAAAGCACTGAGTTAAATTCTTCAAACTTGAAAGGTAAAAGTCTAGTCTGATTAATGAATTCCTGAAAACAGTGTTTAATTACCAACTACATTATTATTTTAAATATCTGTATTTTTTTACCATCTGTACTTCAAAAAACAAACATATATGTGTGTGTATGTATATATATATATATATATGAAAGTGTATGTGTACATATATATAAGTATGCATATATACATATATATGTACATCTACACTTATATCTACCTTTATTTCTTTAATTAAAATTGTCTTTACTGTGATGTAAGAATATTTCATGTAAGTAGTGAGAGCTTTTAGGCTTGGAATGAAAGAGCATATGTAGAAGATAAATGCTATATTCATGTAATCACGAGAAAATCAGTCCAGTCATACAATGCTTCAACTTTCCTAATATAGTAATATAAATTTTGGGTTGGAGTTGCACGGAACAAAAGTTTGGGCTCAAATGCAGTTTTTCAAGTGGGTGAATATGGATTGAGGGGCATTAATATTCCGGTATTTTAAGCACCTTTTACATTTGGCATAATATCACATGGCAAAACTGGCCTGAAATTGACTTTCTGTAACTTTACTACTATAGCAATTAATTTGTCATGTCAAATGGATATATGGACACATAACAAATGTATTTTTGACAAAGGCAAGAGTTCTTAGAAAGGTCTTTCTTTTAGATACCTGAATTTAGTTTTAAAATACTGAATTCTTAACGATATTTAATTATGCAGTTAATTATTACAAGTAATGACAAAGATTTGTTCACTTTCTAAATGCTGAACTTAGGTGAGCTAATCAGTCTTTTAGTTACAACTATGCTAAAGCTTGTAGTCCCAGTGGCAGTTGCTTTCTGCTGAAAACTATAACAGGGTTGTTCTCAGCATTGGTACTCTTCAGCCATGACACAATTTTATCATTGTAAATTCTTTTTTAAAATATGGAAAATTAAACACTTTAAAAGCATTTTCAGGTTGGCAGTTTGCTAAGTTGAATTGAATATGTCATTAAGTTTATCTAATATTTATTAATTATCCACTTTAAAGTAGTTTTCTCATATTTTTTTCGAAGCCATACATACAGCTCCTTATAAGTGATGTACTGGTGTGGTTACATGAGTTTATTTGTAGTTGTGTACAGTGCTGCACATCTAGTTAGATGGCATCTGCTAATTTATAACAAACCAAAATATCTAGATTACAATATTCTTCACATTAAGCTCAAAATTCAAGAATCATGTACATTTTTCTGTTTTCAAATTTGTAAGAAATGCCTACACTAACATCAAAGAACTTGAACCACTTTCAAAGAATTAATATTATGCTGAATCATTTATTCCCCAGTATAAATATCTTCTTTTAGTGATGATGAAAAGTGCATCAAAGGAAAAATTGCCTGATCAGTATATTTGATGGTTTTGAAGTGAATGAAAATTCTCCCATTGATTTTACTTTTTTGGAAGCATGTAATGTCTTTACACTGTATTTTTTTTTCTCTTCCTGTTAGAGACTGTTTATTGGCCTACCATGCATAAGAAAAATCCCTGCTACAAAGGTGTTTCAAATCTCAGCTGGTTATATCACCTCTATCAGTAACAGCTTTGGCTGTTTCTTAAGGTTGTTTTATTTTTATAGTGATTAAATTATGCTTGGTCTTTTAAGGGTGGATTTTTTTGCCTTACATCCATCCAAACACGGATGTAAGGTGAACATACATCCAAACATATCATGCAATATAGTCAATGATCATGGTGGAAATTATTTTAAATATTGTATATTGATGGGTTCTTCAAGTTTATTGCATTAATGTTTAAAAACATTCTAACTCTTTGAAAGAGAGGTAACAGTTACATATTTTTTATTTTAATTTTATGTTTCCCTGTCATTCTTTTTTCCCTACACATTACTGAATCAAACTGCCTTTGCTTTGAAAGCTGATTTTTATTTTAAGTACAGAGCTCGGATGTGTGCAAAGGGATCTAAGATATTGTTCTTCAGTGTGTTTATTTCTTTTAAAGAAAAATATTGTACTCTTCTAAATAGCTATTGATTTTCTAAGGAGAATCACATGGTCTACGTTTCTCCTCTCTCCATTCTTACATTGTGAGGCAGTGACAAAGTGTGTTTAGTTTTGTAGCTGTTTTGTTGCAGGTGTAACACCTTAAGCAAAATCCTCATGGTTGTCAAAGAAAATTATGTTTTAGGTAGGAATTTTGAAAAAAAAATCTACCTATAGCATCATTAGTGTAAAGTTGTAACACAAATACATGCCTGCATAAACATGTATTTATATGTATGTGTGTGTCTGGGTCACCACCCTGTTCAGATTTTTGTTTGTTTGTTTGTTTGGGATTTTTCTGTTTGCTTGTTTTCAGTTAATTTTTTTAGATGCACCTTGTCTCAAAGACAGGATTTGTCCTATAATTAGACAGGGCTTATATAATGAAGCTTTCCAGCAGAGTAATTTAAGTCATAAAGTGAACTTCATCTTCTTATTGACAATTTCTGATTGGTTTGAAATGTTTATTTTTAACTTTTTGGCCTGACAAGTAATAACTTCCAACAAGTAAGTGGCAATGTGCCATATTATCATGTTGAACAGTAGAATCTATTAGTTTTATCGTGCAATATATTACTTAATAAATTTTTAATGGTAAGAGTCTACTAATGCATATTGTACTAACACATCCATTAATTCTTCCCTAAGAATACTTTTTCCTAAAGAATAAAGTTACTACTCTCTTGCAAAAAGTTTTTTTTAAAATATGAGAAGTAGTTAAGATAATGATTCTAAATTCAACAGTTTTTAGAGATATGATTGAATGTGTTTATGATGGGTAATATTTTTTTGTCCATGCATAATTTTATACAATGAATGTGTTCTATAATTTTCAGTATATTTTATATACCAGGTGTTATCTGTAATTAAATATTTCTTAAGACTTCTTGGATTGCTAAGAAGTTTTTGTTAGATTTAGTTAGGATCAGAGCTTTAATTTTGGAGGAAGAAAACTCCCATCTCATCAGTCTGTCTTCATAGTATTTATCTTATGAGCAATTGTCCAAATAACTCAGATTTCTTTTTCTTTAATGTTAAATTATGTGTTATTTTTGCCTCATTTGCTGTTTAAAAGTTTGGGAATTCCTTACTGCTCTATATAATCATATGTGGTGAAATACCAAAAAATTTCCATCTTTGGTCTGATCAATACTATGTAACTTCAATTTAAAGTTACTTAGTGAAACTGTTTGATTTTATGTTTGTCTTAGAGTTAGGTACCCTTATCTCCAAGTCTGTGTGTTGATGTAAGGCCTCACAAATGTTCCTTTAATCAAAACTTAGTATTACTTCACAACCCAAACAAAATCCTTTAACATAGCAATGAAGAAAAATTTCCAAAGTAATTTTGATTCTCTGATTACTTCCACATATGAAAATTTTATTTGTGTGAGTTGTCCCATTGGGTTCTGTCAGAACTTTTTGGTTACATACTCTTATGTTTGAAATTTGGAATTTGAATATGTCTGACACATACAAACTTATGCCAATGCTTAATCTGAGTTCTGGTTTGTCTAATGGAGAAAGAAGTGTTTCTGAACGTGTTAGGATTATGATTACTGTTAGAAAAGTATTTTCTTCCTATGAAAAGGTCTTTTCTGGATTTACTCATGTAGAAAATACACAATTAGGTGTGTGTATCAGAGAGCATTTTGATATGTTTGAAAAGGCCTGAGGACCTTCAAAGCTAAAACTTGTTTAGTTTTTGAAATGCTTGCTTTTTGCTTTCAGTTGAATGTTGCTGGCTTGAAAAGGTTACTGATAATAATGTTTAAGCCTAATGGCAGAAAGGTACTAGGAGGGTTAATGATTTTTTTTTATTTAAGTAGCTATAGGTTCTGAATGTCTTAATTTTGTCTTGTCCTCTAAAACAGGGTGATTTTTTTAAAATTTTAATGGAGATTGCAGGATTTGAATGAATTATAGAGATGTTAAATAGCTTTCATTCAAACACATCAATAAGAATAGTTGTTTTTATTTGTGTTGTTGTTGTTTTCATTTAGCTCAGAAAAAATCAGGTCATTTCTATTTTTGGGACTCACAGGGTTTTTAGGAGGTGAATGAACAATTGCTAAGGGGCCTTGGACCTCTCCATGTTAAAACAACTTAAATGAACACAGTGATTAAAAAGGAGCTCATTTTAATGAGTTCATGATTTGAGAATATGATAAATTTATATTTATCTCTGCACTTTAAATATTGAAAAGATTAACATTGTCAAAATTGTTTATTAATACTGAGAAGAAAGCAGTTATTCTCAGGGCAGAGACTCTTAAAACGAGTATTTTTGTTACCAGAAGTTAAATCAAAGATTTCAATTTAACTGTCTAAATGAAGAGATGCAAAAATAATAACATACAGAACATAGAGTATTTAATACTGAGAATATTGCTAAAACTTAAACTTGTAAGCATTCTTTTAGATTTAGCCTTTCAACCCTTGATGTCAGATTCTTATGTAGAAAGGATGTTTTAGCTGTAGTTAGGACATCACAGTCAGAGGAGAGACAGGTATTTTGCTCTATCTTATTTTATCTAATCTTAGAATAATCACTTTTGTTAGCTTTTCTTTTTTTTTCCCCATTACACAGGCATCAAAATTCTCATGTCACATTTGGAAATTGTGGTGTCACAAGGTGTCCCAGAGCCTGGACAAATAATAATCCAGTAGCAGAGTAAAAATTGCTACAGCAAACTGAAACATAAAATTAAAATATAATGTTCTGTGAACATGGGAGATATTTGTGAGAGTACTTCGTTGACAACTATTTGATAATTATGGCTTGTATTCTTCTAACACCTTTCTTCCCAAAGGATCCTAAAGTGCCTTACAAAATTAGGGCCCGTTCCTGCTCTGATTGAAGTCAATGGGAGCACTGCCAATGGGAACAGCACTGGGCACTTAGGAAGCTAATAAAAGCTGCATTCAAACATCACTTCTGCCACTGAAATGTGTAACTGTTCAACTTACACAGCAATACTCCCAGTGGTTTAAGACAGGAAGTGAATATGATCATATACAGATTGCAAATTTCAAAAAGAAAATATGATTTTAAAGGGGTACATGGTCCAAATTAATATTAGTGTTAATAATACTGATTTTGGTAAAGATTTCTGTTTGAGTCTTCAGCCAAACAGATTTTTCTATTTTTTTCTGAAGATCTGAACATTAGTTCCAGTAAATCTAATCACTGATATCGCCTTCATTATTAATATGTTGCGTACAGATATTTGGGAGCTCAGATGTGCATGGATTTGGCGCCATAATTAAAAAAAATCAGAAAAATATAATCATCAAGTAACCTTCTATAGTTATTTTATCTTTTTCCTGATTAGTTTTTAATTCCTACCTGAGAAAGCCTGATATTACTATCAGTATTTTCTGTATGTTTCCATATTTGTTCAGTTTATATATTAAGCTGATTGCTGTGATATGTGGAGGACAAGATTTGATGTTTGTATACCTGAAATTCCAGTTGAAATTAAGCATTATACCACATATTCTGATATTTTATTTATTTTTAATATAGGGACCTTTCATATAAAATTTTTCAGCTACAAAAACATTAAAGAGCATACATAGATCCAAAAAAAAAACCCCAAAACATGAGAACTAATGCAGGTATTTGTAATACTATGAAAAGGCCTGAATTGTTTTCCATTCAGCAATTTTTTCTCAATCATTTATATTGGTGAATGAGAAAATAATTCTATTATTTAACATTTTTTAAATTATTGCTATTTCACAAAGAGGAAAAATTAGCTCTTGAACTGTTTTGTTTGTCTCTAGTTATGGACTTTCAGATGGGACTGAAAAATAAGCAGCTCAAAGAATAACTAACCATCAGAAATTATCTAGTAGAATATGTAGCTGCTGAAGTCTCTGAATCAGATGAATGCACATGCTGTACATTCAAAAAAAAAAAGGTTTGAGACTACAGGGCTCAATAAATTCAAATCTATTCTTACTGAATCCTAGTCTTATTCAGTAAATATTTACTAAACCTGCCAATGAATTCACAGAAGATGAAGCTTTGCCTTATTGACCAGAAATTCTCTGTATCGCTCATTTGGATAATATATTTACCTTATTAAAACAACAAAAAAAAAAAAAAAAAAACCAAAACAAAACAAAAGAAAAAAGAACCCACAAAAACCAATCCAGCAAAAAACCCAAACAACAGACACCAGAAAGGCCAAAAACAAAACCCAAAACATATGTAATACCACTTTTTAAAATAATATTGTCCTTTTCATGCTGTACCTGCATAAAATATTTAGAGTGTACCCTTGATCATCCCTGAACAAAAAGTTTATAAGGTAGTTCGTAAAAGGGATTTCCAAAGATATAACAGCATATTGTATGCATCTGTTACATAGATGTGGCTTTCAAGCAGTTTTGAATACATGGAAGAGGGCACTCTGAGAATGTAATTCATCAGTAGATCTAAATGTCATCTTCTACAACAAACACAGACATTTACAAACTTTTCTAACAGTTAGAACCTTGAAATATGCAAATTACTAAATCTATGTGGAGTGAGCAAGTGCCATGTTTTCTTACTTGCCTTTCTGGCTAGAAATCTCACATCTTCTGCAATGAGAATTTGACATAAGTAAAAAAAAAAAATTGGCAGAACAGTTTCAGAAAGCTACAGACAGGTATGGAAAGGAACCACTGAAGTTAACAGCCAATTAGTTTTGTTTTCTTTTGTATGTGTTTTCAATATAGGTATTACATATTTAATACTTCTAATTAAGTCAATACTATGTCATAATCATAGGTTACAGTATAATAATTTGACATAATGAGTTAAATTAGGGGCTAAACCATCTTCACAAAGAATGAGTCACTGATGCGTGTAAGGAAGAAGCCAATGAAATAGTTAAGGATGTGAAATCTGGTGCCTGGACTTGGAGCTACTGATATATTAAGCTTGATGCTGCACAGTCTCTTTTGGACATTTACAAAACCAAGAAAGAAGTAATTATGCAAGTGCTGATGACAGGCAGGAGGAATTTAGCACTTCAGTCAAAAGATAGGATTAGATTTTATCCTAAGGGTAGGATTAGTGTGTGATCTCATGGTCACTTAATAGGTTTCGTATTAGATCTTCCCTAAGGTCTGTTTTTCCAGTCCTTAGGCAGGCCAAACACCCAAAGAAATCTGTGCACTTTTGCTAAGCAAAGGAGTTTTCAATGTCTTCTGAAAACTTCAAATTATTTAATACATGTATATAAAATAAGTAAAGGGCTAGATGACAGTAACTAAAAAGAAAATTAATGATTAAGTTCTATGCTGTTAAGTATCTGGACGCAAATGACTGATGCAATATAGAGCACACACATCCATCTCATAGCAGAAATAAATTAGCTAGTGTCAGATTCTGCATTCTTTTCTGACTTCCACCTTGCTCAGCAAAGCATTGTAGGATCCGACCTTCAAAATCTTTTGTATTGTATTTCTTCACTAATAAATATTTTGTACTACTTTACTGGGTGCTACAATACTTTTCACTAATTTCCATTAAACATGTTTTCATTGGCATATCTGTAACCATTATAGGAAATACCAACTTTGTATTAGAAAGTGAGGTGAATATACCTCTTTTTTTTTTTTTTTCTTTTTTTTTTTTTTCTGGACATATTCAATATAAAAATAAACCCACATCAATTTTCTGGGAAAATACTATTTTTCAAATATCTTTTAGAATTTTTTAAATAAAAGTCTTCCTGACAAACAAAACATGAGTTTGACTGAAATAAAAAGAAAGCCATTCAACTGATCTAGTTTTACTAAAGCCTTTGTCAAAAACCTCAAAATTTGACCATGTATCACCAATTTTGAAAAAAAAAACAAAAAATCCTGACATAATCTGTCATAAATAAATGGTTGATCTAGACTGTTGGAAACAGCTGAATGCTATCTTACAGAATGCCCTGCTTTGTACTCTAAAATTTAATTAATATACCAGAGTAATTATAAAATTATAAAGGATTATAAAATACACATTTTCATGCATAGTCATCTCATAATTGCAACCTATAGCAATGGATTTTTTTACCAATGTATTATGTTGTTGAGAGTTCAAAATAATTTATATAATTAATAATTAAATAATCCTTTAAGATTTGTTTTAATAAATCTTTAAAACACCATACTCAAAAAAGGCCAAGCAGTGTTTTTAATAGATAGTTTTTAAATGGGTTATTGTCAAATAGAAAGTATAATCAAAGAGCATATTTATAGCAAAAATAATGCTTTTAATAGTTAATATATTGCTCATATTTATATTTGCATGCTCTGAAATATTTAACTTCCAGAAATTTAATAATATCACCAGGAGCTACTTATGGATGGAAAATTCTTCATATGTCTAAGCATTTGCAGGACTGAGCTTTCAATTTTTGATTGTTTGATCAAGTGGGAAAAATATCTACTTAGTAGTCAGTGGAGCTTTTGAGATCATAAAATTGGTTCATGTATTTCTGTCTAACACTTGTGTACGTTATCCTTCAATGAACAGTAAAGAAAGCAAATATCAAAAAATACCTCTGAAATGCGGTGAGATACTTAACAGAGTAATCCAAAGACTGTCTTTCGATTGATAATATTTGTATTTGCAGCATTAAATCCAGCATTAGAAACATCAGCTAACGTCATATATACATAACTTTATAATTATAGACACATATATTTCTCTTTATACTTTTCATTTTAAACAGTATCATTGGTGTACATGATATCTGTGTATGCTCATATATGTATATAAAAGTCTCAGGTACTTAAAAGCACATTAGATCTAAATTATGCAGCAAAGTGCCACCATAAAAATGTGGCAATTTAACTGATTTCTGTTACAGTGTTAGTTTATGTTTACTAATGTCAGATAGTTTTCATGGTTACTGGTATATTTTTGGGCAAAAACAAACAAACAAAACAAAGGAAAAAAACAGCAAAACAAACAACCAAAAAAAATCCCAAACCTGCAATATGCAATGAAGACTCTTTTCATTCTGACAGAGAAAAACTATTCCTGTGGTGCTTAGGCACTTCACAGGAGAAGAATTTTTTGCAATATGATGCCTCCTGTGGTGCAGTGAGGCGTGAAGCAATACAAGAGGTAGCTGGAGCTGAAGAATGTCATATGAGGAGGCGCCACATCATAGGAAACATTCACAAGTGGAAGACAGCTGTTGTTATGAACTATTAAAGACATCAGCAGGGTGTTCATTTCTTTCAAGGTTTCAGAAGCCTGAGATGGCATTTCCTTCTATCTTCCTCTCCCTGCTGTCTTTCCTCCTCCCTCTCAAAGAAGGTTTGCTACATCAGGTACTTTTCATCATGGCATGCACTGAATCACAAGGGTTCTGCTGCTTGTTGCCCACTCCTTTGCCCTCAGTTAAAGATTAGCTGGGACTGGGCATCACAGCAGCAAGGAGAAGCTCTCATGCTTAAGAAAACATTTCAGGTAGGATTAAAGACAAGCAGACATGCTGAAGACCTGCCAAAATGGCTGAAATGGGAAATGCCTTTATAATTGTATGCCTAGTGACATTAGAGATATCTTCAACTTAGTACAATTATAAACTATATGATTATTAAGTTTAGACACAGTGACCACTGGTTTTCAAGGATGGATTAGAGGATGGACGTAACCAAGAGGAAACTGAATTAGCAGTAACACTGACTATTCTTCTTAAAGTGTTAGTCCTGTACGTGTAACTCCTGTAACTATAGTAACCTGTTTTACTTAAATCAGAATGTGATTAGCCATAAGTATGTTTTAACTTCTGTCTGTACATATATATATGAATACATATATATATGTATATATATCTGTGTGTATATATGTATATATACGCACAATCAAAAAAAACACCCATGTATAGGTTTCCACGCTGTTTTGTCTTCTAGGATTGTAACAAAATAGTGGCCTAAACTTTTAATGCTAAAAACCCCTTAATGTCCAGGTTGTGTAATCTACAAATGATTTGCATAATGATTTCCTGTGAAGATTTGTATGCAAGCTGTGGCCTTGATTTCTCCACTTGTCTTACACTGGTGAACTCAGTTGATGTTTGTGTCTGCTCCTGATTTAGATCAGACTAAGTAAAAGGTTGTGCAAAGGATGTGTCTAGGGTGCATTAGTCTGCTTCTTCAGGTTAGGCACTTCAGAGCAGTGAAAAAATACCTTTAAATTAAGTTTATGTTCTACATCTGAGAAACCTAACTGGGGCTATTGTCACTTATTTAGCATAAAACATGGTTCAAAACAACTGACAGAGGTCACATGCAGCAGACATAAAATTTCAAAGCATAATGGAGTTCAGATTCTGAAGGGCCTTTTTTCAGCATAGCTACATATAATGTAGAATGACCCCAAACCCCAATAGCCATATAATAATAGTAATAATACTGTGAGGAGTAATATTTTCTCATAGGTTTACCTCATCTAAGCAGATATTAGTAATTAAACACCAGAGATGATGCTTCATCATAATGATTTCACTACTACAGATTCTTTAGAAAACAATACCTGCATTATCGTGCTGAGGAAATGCAAGTAATTTAGTATTTTTAGTTGTAGTCAAATGCAAAGGGGTTTCTGAGCTTTTTATTTTGCCAGGATCAGATCTGTCTTTTAAGAGGAGCTTTTTGATTTAGTTTGGTTTTGTTTTGTTTTTTTTTTTTTTTAAACATAAATGCATCTATTAAGATATTTTAGCACTGAGTGTCAAAATTTTTCCATGATGACCTGCATTTAAAGACAAAATATATGATCTCAAGCAAAGCAATATCCTGATAGTTGCTAATTAAGGATCCTTTATTCTCTGGAAGAATGCTCCAGATAGCTATTTCAATAGCTTTGTTCTCTCATCGTTATTACACAATATTTCTATTGCTTTCACACATTTATTGGTATCTGCCAAGCAGAACCAAATTTAGCCTGAAGCCTGGAGGAAGATAAAAGGAAAATATATCAGGCATATGGATGATAATTTGGATGAAAAAAAAAAAAAGTGTTGACAATTTTGTGCTCATATTTTTGGTTATACAACCTATATGCCAACTTTTGTATATACAAATTATGTTCAATTTCAGATGTCAAAGTTTACATAACCAAACAAAAATTGTATATGCAATTACACCCAGAGATTTGTATCCATCTTTTAATATTACACATACAGCAGCTTATGTAGGAAAATTTCCCAACCAGCAGGACGATTCAGGGCATTTGGAAAATGTGGTATTACAATTCTGATCATTATTAGAAAGTGTTAACAGTATGCTGAAAAATACTCTTCTGCATCTTTTCTGAGATTAATAGAACATCAAGGCTTCACTGCATATTGCATCTTTCTATGACACTTTTGATGATTATAAAGCTTTCCATCAGTAATAGGAATTGCATATATGTTTCAAAGTATTTCAAATTGTACCACCATTCCGAACTTTTCATTATCATTACATTGGAATTTTTTTCTTTACAATTATCAGGTTATTTCCTTTATAAAAGCTGCTTTATTTATAGATTTGACTATCTAATTAGTTTAATTAAGAAAGTAATTTTCCTCTCAGCTCTACACTTTATGGTTGATTGACATATCACATATAGCTTGAGCTTTCTGTTATTCTATGTCAGTTGGGCCTGTTGCATTGCATGGATTAATGAATGCTGAATTGTTTTGAATAGAGGTTCTAAAAAAGCATCAGAAAATATGTTCTTTCTCTCTTAGATGAATATGGCAGTTTGCTTTTTTTCCTGGCTGTCCTATAACATTCTTATTCACAGTCCCTTCGCAAGTCAGCCATTGCAAAATGAAAAGAAAATCTGATCCTATTAAAATTGCAGACCTATAGTGACTCAGGCTTTCCCAGTGCTCTAAGTAGTGGTACTCTAGGCAATGTATAGTTAGAAATGAAATTGCTCTGAAGTAAAAGTGGTTTGTAAATTCTTATTATATTCTGAAACTTTCGTATCTGTGTACCATGAGCTGTATGGGGTTTTGTGATTACAGATTTTTATTCATAATATTTCATTGTAAATACAAGTGTGCTTTATACTAATCACAGTGTAAATTCTTTGTTCAGATCTGTGTGATCTGCTCAGTCATAAATCCAGAATGACTTTATTTGAGTCTCTATGAGATAATTCCCTTCATGTAGTGATGGTCTAAACTTAATGCATGAGTTCACTTCCTTCTTACTTTAAACTAGAGTAGTTCAGTGCATAAAATCATATTAAGTAGACTGTTCTCAGTAGATTCATTCTGCAAATAAAATTATTTTTTTAATTGAACCTGAACATTTAACTTTCAACTAAAGGCATGAAGGGGTCTTAAATTTCTTTCAGGAGAAGAATGATTAGTTTCTTTTTTTAATTCTATTGCTTTTATTCAAATCACAGAATAGCTTAGAGATGTGAATATAAATAAAGACAGCATTCTTAGAGACTTCAGGACTGTAACAGCTCTGAATAACTCTAAGTAGCACACAAAAAGTTCAAGGTGGGTTTTTTTCAGTAACAAAAAATCTTCAGTCAATAAATAGGAAGTGATTTTTCTTTCTAAGTTTTCAATTTCAAACCAAGAAAACACTTGTGGAAGTCACAATCTGGTTTTCACATAGTAGCCAGTATATTGGGGATTATTTCTGTTGTCTAAGAATCAAGTATATTAAAAACTGGGCTACAGAGCTATTTTTGTCTGGCGTTCCATGCATTAAAAGTGGTCTGTTCTCAACAGAATAGTATCTCAAGGAATTGTCAGAGCTGCCATACACACAGTAAAATGCCTCCCCTGATGTGTGAGATATATTAAACTTGTGAAGACCAGTGCTCCTTTGGATCTGTTGAAATAACTAGCTGTCAGTCACTATGGAGATTGGAGAAGAAAAAGCCCCCTGGTGATACAACTTGTCACATCTTTCTCCCACTTTTCTCCCACACTTGCACACACATGCATGCACAAACATATCCACATTCCCAAAACAAAACAAAAAAACGGTGTGCTATTTCTGCTGTTTCATACAATCTAGTAATGTTTTTTAAAAAACAAAAAAAAAACCAAAAACCAAAACAAAACAAAAAAGCAGACAAACAACAAACCCCAAAACAAAACAAAACAAAAAAAAACAGCAAAAAAAAAAAAAAGACAAAAGAACCACACCAGCTGTCCAAAAATACTACAATCCAGCTTTTTAAAAAAATTATTCTTTATTTCTACAACTCTGGATGCTGTCATGTGGAAAGAGTGCTAAAACCTTGAAGTTATTAGAGGAAAAAGTCTGAATATTTTAAACTATATTTGAAGTACATCTGTCATGAACGGTAGCATGTCTATCTCAACTAAATGAGGAGCTATTTTGAAGTGTGTATAATAATCAGAAATATTTTGATTGAACTTTTGATTTTTCAGTTGATAGTTCTGTTGATAAACTCTCTGTAACAATGTGCCTTGGTACTGCTATCAAATACCATCATCAGATGTACATTTAAGCTACCTCAACCAAAATGATGTCTTAAAATATTTATGGTCTTTCTTGAGAAACTTCTGTGCAATAAGGGAACACTGTGAAACATTTCACTTTGATATGGCATGACTATTTCAGATAGTTTCTTATATCTAATTTCAGAATGCTGACATTTAAGATGTTCCCCTGTGCAACTTGCTGAGCCATTTCCAGTACTATTGATGGTTTTATCTAAACAAAATTTCACCTTTAAATCAGTGGTATCAGTTTACTTTCCAGAGCACTTAATTGTCTAATGTTCAAAGCACACATAAATCAAATAGTAATTTAATTATGCTAAAAGCATTGGTAAATTGAATAGCAAGAAATGACTGGCTGCCCCGATAATCTTGATTTACAAAAAGAAAAAAAGGTAAATAAAACAGACTCAAAGTAGCAAGACAATATGTCAGAAAGTCTTGAAATGTTAAATTACTATGGCAGTAGAAATATCTCTAAAGTCGCTGCACCAATTTTTAGCAGAAAAGAGGAAACAGAACTTCTCATTACGAAAAAATACTCTAATTAAAACCACTCTGAAATTCTAGTGTACTCAGTAGTAATAGGACACATTTTTATTAGTGTGTGTACATTAGGAGAAATGTACATAGTTCTAACAACCTGATGTAAATATTGTATGTATTCTAGTAATTTTGGCTTGACAGTGGAAGAGTGGTTATCAGAATCAGGAACATGTAATTATTTTCTAAAAAGATTAGGAAACATTGGAAAGATTTTTTTCTAGAAAAGAATATAGAATTATTTTGCAGTAACTGGGAAAGATTAATTTAGTTAAATCTTAATAACCTCTAATTCTTACAATTTTGTGATCAGTTCTTATGTAATCTTTTCCAGTGAAATGGAAATATGCCTGCTGAAGACTGGATTCATTATTTTAGACTCAAATCAATAATTCATATGTAATATTTACTGGTATTAAAGGCCAAATTCTGTTTTCTCTAGCTATCTCAGAATCTTCCCATCCATATCATTCTTACATATTATTTCCATCTGAAAAGTAGTCAAAATTTTAGGCGGGAGGTCTTTTTTTCTTGTTTTGTTTTGGTGGGGTTTTTTTTTAGTTTGTCTTTCATTTTTGTTTTGCTTCGGGCTCTTAGTTAGTTTTTTAAACATTTTTATTACTCACACATAGTTTAGGCACACGGATTGACTTCCAGCAACTTGTATAACCATCCAAATGTAAGGCTTGTTCCTTGGGAGCTAGAAAGTAGAGTTGCTACATTCTGTAATCTTCCACGGAATTAATCTCAATCATTTTCCAATCTACCTCTTTGAGGATGAATTCACAGTTGAGATGTTGGTTGAATCAATTAGTATTTGCCTCAGTAATGCATGAAAATTTTAAAATATGGAATTATCCATCTAAAAGTGTGAGATGAATGTGACTTCTGTTAGGTGTTCTGTTGGTGCTACTGTTTCACAGAATTTTTTAGCCTTCTCTTTACTTACAAGTGTAGTTACCAGGAAAAGGGCTTTTTAATGCAAGACATACGTCAAGAAAGAACCTTTCTCTTGAGAAGTATGGATATTTAAAAAAGGGCCTTTTTGAAATTACAGTTGTAAAGAAAAGGGCTTTTTCACACAGCAGGGACAGATACTAGAAAAGTATGTGAATAGTCTTCAAAAATTATTAAAATAATTGAAATTTCACTTATGCTGAATGAAGGCTTATGTCAAGTGTCATCAGTTTCCATTTTGAATTTGATATCCTTCTTTGATATAAGATTAGGAAGTGTTTGACTCATACTTCCCAAGGAAATAAGAAGTTATGACACTGTGAAAGTTTTGGAAACAGTATTTGGATAGTAATTGAATACTTAGAAAAAGAAGAAGAAATGTTTCTTAACACCATATGTCAGCTCTTGGGCTCTTTCACAGACTTTTAAATCTGGTCAAGGAGGAAAATGACACATTGTATTTTTCTTTTTTTTCCCTGCAGTTTCTAATATCAGCATGTGAACAAGAGAATAGATCCATAACTATCATGCTACTTCTGTCTGACATGTGTGTGTTATCAATCACCAGAAATAATAGCCCTGCTGCCACAGGCTCCTAAAGCAGGGGGGAAAATTTAAATGATAGCATCCTTCTTTTCTGACCAAATTTCCAAAATTATCACACTTACTTAGTTTCTCTAGGGAATGCTGCCTTTCATTTGTAAGAATAGAGTGTTGCAAATGATCTTTTCCAACTATTTCACACATTATTTTGTGTCATGACTTGATTCATAATTTATTGATATCTGTATAAACCAGGAATAGCTGCTGTGAAGCACTGAGCCAGTTCTCTAGGACAGAAGAATTAGACTGTATCTCTTGGTTCATCATGTCATAGGGAAATGATGAACCAATAGCAATTTCTATTACTAGAATTACTTCTATTATTCTAATAGATTTCTAATACTTACTTCTAGTATCTTCTATTACTAAAACATTTCTAAAACCCATGTTTCTCACATTGTTCCCTAAAACATCTATTTTCTGATAAAACCCAATGCTTCAACAACCTGATAAACCCCCTCAACTCATCTCAGCTTTAAATATTTTCTCAAAAGAGAGCCACAATGTCTCTAACCCAGAAACAAATATCTGTAGAGCTGAAAGAATATCTATATCTATAGATACAGCTGAAATATCTATATCTGCAAAAAGTTGCTGATTGACATTGACATTATTTTAAAATAGTCAGTTTATATGTTCTGAAAGGAACTCTTGTGGGTTTTCCAATTCCAAATAGAATAGAATAGAATAGAACTATTTTGGTTGAAAGGAACCAAAACTGCCTGTCAAGTCTAACTTCCTGACCAATTCTAGGCTGGTCAATTTAAATCATGTTATTAAGGATATAATGTCCAAATGCCTCTTAAACACTGACAGGCCTGGGGCATCAACCACGTTTCTAGGAAGTCTGTTCCAATATTTCATGAAATTCTTCCTAATATTCAAAGTCTAATGTCAAGAAACAGATCTAATGCCCACATAGGTCCTAAAATAATTTATCTTGGTTTTTTTCATTATTGTAATTATTCTCTTGATTTCCAACATTTCATTAAATGCAATTTAAATTCAAGGAAATCTTTTCTGTTTCATGAAGTTCTGTCATTGCTATGTGCTTCAAGCACACATTAATGATCTTATTGTTTAATGCTATAATATGCTTAACTGATCTTTATTTCCTAACATCCTGTTTGAGTTTACTCAAATCTTAAATCAGCATGCTGACAAACTGGCTCTTTATTTTCCTTCTCCCACTGTTTTAAGTCTTTATTTTTTTAAATTAACTTAGTGTAATATTCCTGTAATCATTATTTTATTTTCCCAGAGGAAGATGAAGAAATGGGTACACATCTAATGCCCAAGATAAAGGTGGAGATATTTTTTTTATTGTTACTACCATTTGGCTAAAAGTAAGATGCTAAGAACTGAACACTGGAATTTAATAGCAGTGATAGTACTGAAATTAGGTAGAAAATAAGAATGTCCATGAATAAGAAAGAATATGTTTGGCAGAGTACAAAGAATTGTTTTTATCTGTCACTGATAAGACGTTATGTATCAAACCAAAACAAAAATAGGGAGCTCTATGTAGAGGTCTATTGACCTACCTACATTAGTACCATTAACATGAACCTAAAATGGATTTCCATCCTAAACCAGCTAGCTCTCTACAATAGGCTTATGTAAAATCTACACTAGGCCTATGTACTATAGTTAATGATGAGATGTAACAATAAGACTTCTCCAGTCTGAAAACCCCCAATTTTTAGGCTTTCCTTACAGGAGAGAGGTTGCATATGAGATTGCTGAATGAGCTAAAAACTGTGAAGTAAGGCCAACTGGGGAAAACTAAACCAAGGTTCCAAAGAAAATTAAACTCTTACGGAAGAAAAAACAGATATTCACTGGCATATCCACTCTGAGAAAGAAAAATGAGGTGTGCAAAGGCTTTTGAAGGTTTTCAGTATAATATACTCAAATACTATTCAGCATAGTTATTTTTTTCTTGATTTATTTTCCTGATTTGTTTTGTGTGGTTTTTTTAATTCATGAGATTGTCCTTATTAGATAATAATAATTACCTTTCCAACAGAAACTAAAGGATAGATGATTTAAAAAAGGAATTTGAGTTTGTGATAAAGAAAAAACAAAGAGACTGAAAGAAAAATGTGGTTTTCTGATTCAGCAGCAATCCATTTTGTCTTTAGGACTGGATATTCCACAGGCTATATGTCGAAAAGTAAACAACACGTGCAAACTCAAAATTGAACATACTTTTAAATCATGTTTGTAGATTCAAATATTTTATCCAGAAATCTCCTATAGAATATACTAGTAAAATAAAATAATAGCATGCAAATATGGCTAGCTTATGCATTTTAGGCAAGTAAGACAAAGACAGTTTAAATGCAAGTGAATAGGCTGTAGAAATATTTAATTTATAGCCTAGAAGATAATATATAATACATGTGGGAAGGCATTTAATAATCCCACTGGGGAGAAAAAGAGTAATCTGTATCAACTTTCTTGGGGAAAAGTAGAAAACAGAGTGATACATATGAAAAAATCTGATTTAAGGATCCATTTCACCCTCAGCTTCTGGGAAAAGGGGTCCTATGGTGCCTTGAATTCATAAGATATGTAGAGTGACAATATGTCTCTTTATAGTTCAATCATACCTAGATATTATCATAAGTTCAGAAACATGAGGGAAAAATGCAGGAAATTCTTTCCTCACTGTCTCCCAACTATCAACACAAAAGAACTGCATCTTCATCTCACTTGCACCTCAAAGCATAGATCACACCACCATTTGTGTTAGGAGCTGTATAAAGCAATTCCTGCCCTAGATAGCTTCAAGGATAAAACGTGAGATGGAGGACAGATAAGACAATAAAAAACCAAGAGAAGATCAGAAAAGTTCTGCTTTAAAATTTATAAAAATTTTTATTTATATGGGACTTTAAATGAGTGCACAGTATTAGCACCACCAACAATCACAGGTTTTAGAAGCTTAGAAACCTAAATGAAATTTAGGTGATGGTGTAATTCTAATACTTTTGCTATTGCTTGGGCTTCTTCTGTAAAACAAATAAATAAACTAAACCCCCCCCCTCCCTTGTTTATGCTTTTACATGAACAAATGTAAGCCCAAAAGGGAAAGAGAGCATATCTTAAAAGCCAACAATGAGATAACTCAGTAATCTTTAGTTAATCAGATCCAATCCTAATTTACACAATTGTCCAATTTAGGTCTTGTTTCAGGAATTCAGTAAGACCTTGGTACTATGTGTAGAATTAATTTCACCCAAAGAAAAGGGGCCTTTGGGAAGTACTTCTTTGCCTGATTGCTTCAGACTTACTTTTTGTAAGTTTCAGATAAAGATTATATTAGACCATTGATGGATAGGTTGGAAAAGGTACCTGATACTCACTTTTCCCTGTATTTATGTGATGAATACACATTAACTCTTTGGTTAACAGCCACAGAAGTAAAAGTCTAGGAAAGAACTACTGTAATTTAACAAAAATACTTAAATAAATAAATAAATAAAACAAATTATTAATTGATTAATAGATAATTCTCCTATGAAATATTTCTTTCTCAGCTTGGAAAATTTAGTCAGTGTTTTCTATTTAGATCTGCAGTTTTGATCAGGATAAACTTGATCAATAGACCACCCTCCAATGAAGATGCAGATATTTTCTCTCCAGATGTTAAGGATCATTAAAACTGTTAGTTCCATATATATCCTCTTATTTAGATCATTTTATTAGCTCCTTGTTGCCTTAGCCACGCTAACACAAGGTCATGATTTAATAGCACTTAATATCTTCACTAATTTTTATTAAATATTTCTACTCTTTTATAAAATGTGATAAAAATAGAAACTTTTGCATATAAAAAGAAAATATATTGTATATAAAGCATTTATGTATATTTTTGAAGTTTTCAAAAATTATGTATCTGAGGTCCATTTCTCAATTTATCTTCTTAATATATATATATTAGATTTTGTAGTAATGTCCCAAGTAGATTGTTATGGATTGTAAGTTGGTCATTTGGATTTTCAGAATCTTCAACCCTTACAATTTGTCTTTTTCATGATGCCATAAATATATCCAAGTTGCATAATATCACCAGAAAAAAACCTGTCATACATACAGGTATGGAATTAAGACTTTCATGTACAATTTAACCCACTGAGCTAATACTGGTGTTCTAAGATCACAAAGGAAAATGCCACTAAGAAATCACCAAATTCAAGTGTGTAGCACCTATGGGTCCACAGAAACATGCTTTTTTAGCTTAGGCCAGTCTTCTTTCACAGATAGTGTAGAAAGAAAATACTTCCAGCAAATGTCCTTTTCATATCCAGTACTGTGTAGCAGAGCTAAAGCTCTCAGTCAGGCATGAGAAATATGGCTGTGTTTATGTGGATGATTATGATTAGATCTTTTGCAATAAAATATCTAAATACTATTAATACAGTATATAAGATAAGCAGGTTTCACTAGAAAAATCCAGCTTTTCAGTCTTCAGCTTCACAGAATTCACAGTTACAAAGCAGCAAAGCACATCCCTGGCTACTTTAGGATTTTATCTCTGCATGGGACCAAATCTTAGTGCTTTTACTCACATATCCAAAAGTGAGTATTGCCCATCTTTGGGCTGGATGTACCCTGCAAGCATCTCTGTCAGGGAAGGAGGCAATCTGATTAGATTGAAGTTGCCTGCCACCTCTGGAGACCAATTTGCCTGGTTGGCCCAGTCTCCAGCAGCATTTTATACCCTTTTGCAGGCCAATGTGTATCAAATTGAATTGAAATCATCACAGCTAACCTATCTCTGGAATGCATTCATGATGTGAGCATCCAGTCAGTTCCTCCTGAAATTTCCACCTCGTGTTCTTGTCTTAGGACAAATCAGGTCAGAGACAATCACAAGGGAGAGGGTGTTTGTGGGGAGTAAGGAAGCATGGGAGGCCCAGCTATCTTTCATCTCTGTTACAGACAGAGGGAGCTAAGAGAATGATAAGGACAAAATGGGCAGCCTTAGGTATGTTAAGGTAAATATAATGAATTTCAAATGCAATAACTGCTGAGAAAACGCATACATTTCATCTTGTATATGACTGGCACACAAAAGTAGTAGGAAAGTAGTAGAAAGAATTCAGTAAAAATTCTGTTGTTGATATACACTGGGACAGTTAAAAATTAATGTTTTCCACTGTCCCATGGATTCCCAAGGGCTGTGGGAACTGATTTTAAACTCTTGCTCAGCTGTCTGATGATTTATTCAGTGCTTTCTCCCATGCTGCTGTAAGGGAGGTATGTACATGGATGCAAAACATCAGACTGGAGTTCTTATCCTGTAAAGTACAATATGAGTGATATGCCTACAAAAAAGGCAGTTTGAGGAATTTGAGGGAATATTAATTCCATTTTATGTTAATCGTCTTTTAATGATTAATCCTTAAAAAAAATCTGTTTGAGAGTCATATTTGACTAGTAATCATTACTCATAAGTCCATTTTTTGGTGGTCCAAAGTCACTCAAGAGAAGAAAGCTCCTGGAAGCTTCAATTATCCTGGAGAAGAAGCCACCCTCACAGACATGTACCTTTGTCATTCTCCTATTCATTAGAGAGTAAAAGCTCCTTCTTTCCAGGAGAGAGGGTTAAAAGAGATTCAGTAATGGGTGGAGCTTTCTGTTTTTGCCAAACTCTGTACTATAATAATACAGAATTATAATAATACTAAAACATTGCTCTCCCTTGATCTTGTTTTGTCAACCTACCAGTCTGCTTTAAGCAAGAAAACTGTATAGTTCAGTTCCTCTCAATTAGACATCATCCATCTGAAGGTCTCAGCCCTTAAGGATATGACCTTGACTCGGTTAAACAACCAAAGCCATGCTTACAAATGTGTCTATGATATGTTTTGCTGAATCAGACACTGGCCATTTAATGTGTTGGGAACACACTGCTGCACAACTTGAGGTGCCCTCAGTCATTTTTGTGATAAATAAGTTATTGCTGCCTCAGCTGTTCTCTATTTGTTTGCCATTTACTCTCTCCAAGGGCAGCCCATTGGGAATCACAGGGTGTAATATGTAACACAGAACCAGAAAAGAGATATTTTTTCTATTCTATCACCGCTGTGAAACAAAATTAGCTATTTTTCCATCCTGTGTGATTCTAACACAAAGTGAAAAAAAAAAAAGCATAATGTTGTTTTGATCATTATTATATAGGATGACCTCAAAAGTGATTTAAAAACATCTCCTACTTCCAGAAGTAATTATCATACATTGTATGATAATTTTGTATTGGTTTATCTCTCTTTCTCCACTTTTGATTGCAGAAATGATCCTTGGATTTTTATCAACAAAAGAATCTGGGGAATGTGTTATATTGACAGTTCAAAACCAATGTTGAAACAAGTCAAGAATTGAAGTCAAGAATTAACCAAAACCCTACAACAAAGTACTGCATTATTTCTCATCACACAAGAAGTGAGAACTACAGAAAATACAGAATTATGGCCTTTTCCGGAAAGAAAAGCCACATTAAGCTGTCCTGAGTTTGCAGTAGACTACATTTGGTTTAATTTAATTTTAGGCTTATGAACTCTAATAAATCTGAAGAGCAAAGAAACAGAGTGACATTGTTTACATGTGCAAACTTTCATTTTGCAAACTGATCTAAAAGCATCCCTTTGAACTCTACAGTCAATAGAACTGTGATCTAATTCTGTATCTCATTTTAATCAGTCTTTTCCCATAAGACGTTTTTTTACAAATCTCTACTTCTCACACCAAATTTTTTTCTGAACAATATAGAACATTTACTATTAATCTAGAGGACATAATGGTTAAAATTCTAATCAAAAATATGGAATGAAAATAAATTAATATTCTAAGCAAAAGCTTACCTAAAGCACAATTAACTGCCTTGCTCTTGCACAAAAGTCTCAAACAGTGCTAACAAGCAACCCTTAGCAACAGTTTGTCAGTATTACTGTGTAACATTTGCACAGTATTTGCACAATTCCACCATCTTCCTTAACATGTCTGTGACACCAGCAGTTTGTACTTTGTCTGTAGTGACTTCTCTGAAATGTCAGCAGACATTTTTTGTCTATGAACAAGATTTCCTGTGTGGTTTGGCAGGTTTTTTTTAAGTTTCAGATTATTAGACAGAAATGTTTCTAAAGAAGAGATCACCATTGTAGTGTTAATGCAATTTTCAGAGAATACATTAAAGCTGTTCTTCAACTCAATTTCAGTCATCAGTAAGTCATCCAATTAAAGTTAGTTTTGGTTTATTGGTAGTGAGTATTGAGAGGCAAATATTAAATGGGCTCTTTACAGAGAACTTTGGGGCAGGTTGAGCCTAACTGGAGGCAAGGTGCAAACAAAGCTACCCTATCACTTACCTCCTCAGTTGAATATAAGAAAATACAATGGAAATCTGATGGGTCAAGATAATTATTCAAGATTATTCAACAATTATCATTATATGCAAAACCAACTTGACTTAGGGAAATTATCTTTATCGTAAATTACTAACATTATTCTCTTGCTTGGGCTTTCAGTGGTCTGCAGCTTCTTTCAGGGCACATGGATGTGTTCTGGCATGGGGTCCTCATGAGCTGCAGTGTGGAAATCTGTCTCACCATGGCAATTTCCAAGGATTACAGCTCAGCCTTGGCTCTTCCCTTGGGGCACCTCCTCCAATTTTTTTCTCTGGCCTGGGTACCTGCAGGGCTGTTTCTTTTATATTTCCCCACTCCTCTCTTCTGTCTTCTATTGCCCAGCACGCTTTCTTAAATAGTGTTACCACAGAAGTGCCACATATGTCATTGATGAGCTCAGCTTTGCCCAGTGATGGGTCCATCTTGGAGTCATCTGAAAGTGCCTCTGTCTGACATGGGAACAGCTACTGGTGTCATCTCACAGAAGCCCAGCTGCAGCACCCTGAATTCTTTTGTTCAGCATTGGAAAAATTGCCATATCCTTCAACATGTTAAAATAACAACAACAAGCTATTTACAGTACTGCTAGATTTTTATTTTGGTGCAGATGCAACCTTTTCCCTTCATCTCATTAAAACAAATTCCACTTGCCAAGTCCAAAAAATGAACCTGACCAAAATGTTACATACTTACATATTGAAGAGTTAAAAGGGTATAATCAGATTTTAAAGTATCACTTCAAGTCATTCTTCATCACTTCATAACAGCACCACAAAGCTCAGAAAAAGCTGGCTACCAGCTTAATGTCAACTACCAGCTATATTTCATCAGCTAAGCAGCTCAAAGTGGTCAGGATACACTGTGCATTTAGACCATTTTTTGGTTTGTTTGTTTGCTTTCAACTGATTTACTGCATGAGTTATTCAAATTCTGAGGAAAGTGTTTTCTTTTAATGTTTTAAATTTATATTATTCAAATATTGAAGTGAATTGATTTGTTTATTTAACATGCAAAATCACTTAATCTCTCTGAATAATTACTCCCGTGTTTTCCTGTACATCAAATAAATAACTCACTAAGAGATTTTACAAAGGAGTTAAATATGTATTATTCAATCCAGTAGCTAACTATTTGATTGGAAGCAAAATGACCTCAACTACAACTCTAAACCACTTTAAACCAATTACACAGACCAGGGGTAATTTTTTTGTTCCCTCTAAGTGTTCATTCCAGGCTGGAGAAGTGAATGGAGTTAGTAATTTCTGTGTTTTAAAAAAAGATGCATTAAAAGAGATTTTTGTAAAGGTCTAAACTACTGTTTTTCTATGTTGATTGAAAAAGGGAAAGTATTTTTCATGGGAGAAAATTAACTAGCTAATTTCTCTGCTATATGGCTATACAAACATGCATTATTCAATAGTTCTGCAAAGTACAAAAGATTCTTTTAAAAACTGTAATATCCACATAACCAGTAAAACATTGTTTTTACATTATTTTCATAATAGAAGCTTTCAGCAAAGAACTTACATTGAGCAAAGCCAGACAGCATTTCTAGGTAGATTCTTGAAATAAAATTTAAAAAACTTAGTATTGTTTAACTTAACACATTAACTGACTTACTTGAAAAAAAAAGATGGAAGGGACACCTAAAACATTATCTATGGATACACTTGAGATGTATCATAAAATATACTTATCAGTTTGTTATAAAAGTGCCAATAGTATTGCTGAGTAATTTTATAGAATGATACACTTAATTTTATTCAAACAGGGAGGAAATAATATGAAAGTTTTCAAGGTGAACAATCTTTGTATTTACAAGAACAGCAATCAGTGTTACAAAATCATATTTGTTTTCAGCAGAATTAATTACATCAGAAAACAGGATGATTTTCCTTTACAAGTAGCTAAACATACCTATGAGAGAATCCAAATAGATTGAAAAGGCTAAATCTCATTCCATCTTTCTGAGCCATGAGAGTTTTTGGCAGTGTGCTAGAGGGATTCATATTTGGACCTCTGCCATTTCTTCAAATAAACTATTAAACAAATTATATTTAAAGATAAAGTATTCTAAAAGTAAAATTATTTGGAATTTTAAGATTAAAAAAAAGGGAAAGATGATTCTAAAGGTTGAGATGTATGGACAGGCATGAAATTTTAGCAGAATACTCTGAGCAGTAACTTTAATGTCTTATTCATTGTCTTAAACATTCTGCAACTTTGATGCTAAATTAATATGGTCAAAAATCTTCTGAATGTACTGCTGATATACAGGAAAAGCAAACTGTGTATATGAAACAGGCTCTATGTATTTGTAGTTTTGTTGGTGTGTCTGATGCACCATGTTTAGGAGAGTTCAGTAAGTGACTTCTTGGATGGGATAAAACTGATGATTGGCACAAAACACAAAGAAAAACCCAGGCCTGAGCAAAGCACATATTTTCAGGGTCCTATTTCATTTTAACTAGAGAAATCAATTTTCTTAACAGAATTTTGAAACAAGTTGTCAGTGGATTCCTGCCACCTAATTTAATTACCTTCTTGATGAGTCTAACTTAGAAACACTTCATGAAATACAAACTTTCTAATTCATGCATCTACTTTGGATTTGTCAGATGGTCTAATTTGACTACCAGTACATGTTCGGTTACTGCAGTAGAGTGCTGACAGACCACAAAAAGACGTACATGTTTGGCTTCCAGACACTGCAAGGATCTGCTTCTGCACAGAAAATCAGGAATCAGATCAACTGCAATGATACTCTTCTAAATAGGTACTTAACAATTTAAAGCTAAATTTTCACCTAGATTTTCAAACAGGTATGGATATTTCTGGTAATGAATTATGAATGTTAAAAGCCACATTCAATAAAACATTTGGTGTGAGAATCTTCTCTACAAATTTAAGAAAAGCACAATGTAAATATGATGGTTATTCAAACTCCTTTATGACCAATGGAAGGAACGTGACTTCTAAAGAGCACAATGGATTTGATTTCAGTTACCTACAGTAGGATGAGACTAACCACAGTCCAAACCAGTCTCTTCTTTCTACCAATTAAGTTAAAAGAAGAGATTTTTAACTGATTCCTTCTGGTTAAGATTTCTAAAGTGACTAGATTAAATGTCATAAGCATATGTTTTTAACAGTATTTAAGATGATATTGGGTACCTGAGACTGGCTACTCAAGCTGGTAGAAAAACTACAGGTTTTCTGCTCCTATGAACTATCTATCCGCTGCAAAACAAACAATATGTTCAAAGATATCTTAAATAGAGCTAAACATCTGAGTTTAAGCAAGTTAATTTAGCCTTTGGAAACAATTTCAAAGACAAAAATTCAAAGAGTGAGTTAAATAAAGGGTTGACATCATAGCAGAAGACAAAACATCATAAATGTTTTGTATCCTACAGTTTTATGTGATAAATAGTCAGAAGGCAAATGTCACATTCTTAGAATCATCAAGAGATGAACACCTCCTGAAAACATTCCATAAAACAAACATAAAACCAAACCCCTAGAGCTGCTGCTCCTCCATCATGGAATGGTTGTGTTGATAGACTTCAGAGCAATGCAAGACATGAGGCTCAACTGCCCCTTTTTTTTTTTTTTTGGGTTTTTTTTGAGGTGGTAGTGGTAGGGGGTGTGTGTGTGTGTGTTTTTCTTGTACTGGCGAGTTTGGGAATTTAAACATGAGCAATCTGCAGAGTCATTTAAATTATTTTGTGCCCAGCTAATAGCAAATAAAAGGTGCAATTCATTTGGCAGTTTAGGTTGCTTAAGTGCTTTCTTTCTGTAGGCTGCAAGGGCAGGAGTCATTACAATCCCTCTGGCAGGAACATGACACAGCTTCACCACAGGAAATATGTTTGACTTCTGTATGAGCTGTAGGGCTACTCTACACAAGCCATAATCAAAGATTAAATCAGTTTCACAAGAACTCAGATTAAAAGTCTGGGTGAGGGTGATAAATTAAACAGTGATTAGTATTTCAAAGAAGTTTAAAGATTTATACCTTTGAAAAAAATTAAATTTACTGTAATGCTAAGTATTTTAAAAAGTTTTAAAAAATATATGCTGGAGAACATTCTTGCTTTATCAGAAAGACAGAATTAAAATTGCACCTCTTTTCATACTTTAAGTTCTATAACTATTGAGCTGAATTTAAACAGAAAAAATAAATGTGAGGGGCTGATTATAGTGCATGTACTGATGTGATATCTGCATAGATAAGTGGTTATTATTGTTAGTGCTATATAAAGAAAGTACAGAAATTTGTAAGTAAAATCAAAAGTGAAAAAGAAAAGTAGTTCTGGCATCTTAAAATCAAAATCTCTGTTCTGCAAAGCTACTGTTTATAGCATTTTTAATTTAATATAATCTTTTGAAAGAATTCAGGATCAGAAATGCCTATATTTCACCTTAACTTACCATTTTCAATGTACATATTATCATATCTTGGTATTATCAAGTATTGCTATTCTAGAAAGGTCTAAACAAAAATAAGGATAAAAGTATATGTATTTTTACAGTAAGTTCTCAAAGAGAATATGTCTCTAACTAACCAAAGACCAGAATCAGCTTGAATTGAAGTTTAATAGAATTGTGTTCTCGATATTTTTTGGGTCTTTGCCAGTCACTCCAAAATATTTCCATTATTTTGCAAGTTTTAGTTCAATCAGTTATGTCACCAGACTGTTTACTCAGTCACTGAGTGCTGGATAAATGTGAGAAACATCACATAAGTCCTTTGAAATAATTTTTGGTTTTTTGATTCTGGATATTCTGAATTTCATATCAACAGATAAGAACACCTGATGGAGAGGATGCCACCAAGAGGGACATGGACAAGCTCAAGAAGTGGGCACATGGGAATCTTATGAGGTTTAACAAGACCAAGTGCAAGGTGCTGCACCTAGGTCAGGGAAATCCCCAAGATCAAAAAAGGCTTGGGAATGAGCAAATCAAGAACTGCTGAGAAGGACATGAGAGTGCTGGTGGATGAGAGGCTGGACATGAGCCAGCAAACCAATTTTGTTCTGGGTTGCATGAAAAACAGCTTGGCCAGCAGGGCAAAGGGAAGAGATTCTGCCCTTTTGCTCAGCTCTGGTGAGACCCCACCTGGAGTCTCACTGTACAGCTGCAGAACAGAGTGATGGAGAGGCCTGAATGGCTTTTGTCTGGCTTTTGTCTGGTATTGGTGCTTGCAAACACAGATATTACAAAAAGTTGTTTAGGAAAGGGTAGTATAAGGACAGTTTGACTTGATGCAGCTTTAATCTATGTCAGTTGAGCTTTCTCTGGAAGTTGTTTTACAGAAGTGGATTTCTGAAAGGTCTCTAATATTTAAGTCCAAGAATGGGCAAAGACAATTCCCTTGACTGGACTCTCATCATCATATCAGCATAGTACAGCTCACTGAAACCGCTTTACTGTCCTCACTGCCCACAGGCTGACGCACAAACACTAACAGCTCCAGCAGCCTTATCCTATTCTGCTTTCTGGCTCATCAAGATGAATGTCCATTACTGCAAAATATGTCCATATGTGCTATGTGGATTTTGGCTGCCCCCAAAGCCATCTCTTCCTCTGGCAGAACAAACCCATCTCAAACTCTCCTCACAAAGTGCTCCAGTTCTGACTGTCCTAGTGGCCTCTCTGGAGCTGCCCAGTTTATCAATGTCTTTCATGTGCTGTAAACCCGGATACAGATGTAGTGTAATGAGTGCTGACTAGAAGGGGATGATCACTGATCAACTGGCTGTGCTCTTTTTAAAACAACACCCGATGCTGCTATCTTTCATTGCTTCAGGACACACTGCTGACCTTCTTTGAGCCTGTTGTCCCCAGGAGCCCCCAAGTACTTTAATGCAGAGACAAGTCCCAGACACTCAGTTCCCCATCTGAAAACTGCAGAAATGTTGTCCATGTGCCTTTATTTTTGTTGATTTTCACAATGTTCCCAGGGCCCTTTTCTTTGTCTGGTTCCCTCTGGATGGCAGTCCTGTATCAGCTGCACTTCCAGACTGTCATCAACCACAAATCTAATGACAGTGCTTTTTTCTGTCTTCTCCTCCGTTCTCTTCATAAACAGGAACTAAAGTGGATAGGTGCCACTATAGATTACCAAGGAACTCTGTCTGTAACCAGCCCCAGTAACCTCTATCCTTTGAACTTGATACAGGCAGTTTTTTACTCATCTAGATGATACAAACTGGATGCAAGGATGCTGTGGGAGCATGACAAAAGCCTTCAGAAATTTAAGGTAGAAAAATTCTGCTGCTCTTCCCTAACGCAAAGAACTAGTCACTTCATCACAGAAGGCAATCAGGCATGTTGTGCAGGTTAATAAATCACGCTGTCGATTCCAAATCACCTTATTCTCATTCATGTGTTGCAAAATGGCTTCCACAAACTGACTCTAATACACTTATATGATTCCGAATGCCATCTGGAATACAGAGCTGCAATTCCTTAATTCCACACAGGACATAGGAAAGAAAATTTGTGCTATCCTGGGAAAACAAAAATTCTAAAAAAAAAAAAAATTAAAAAAATTCTGCTAGATTGACTAAGCATGGTTAACAAAACAGCACTAAAATCAGATTGCAAAGGAGTCAGCTTAAAGTAAGTTTTACCAAGTCTGAATCTGAGCCTGTTTTAATAACAGGAGCAGCGTAAGCCATCTTTGTACAACTTAAAAATCAGTATGCAAATAGAGAACACTAGACTAAAGCATTATTTAAAAGCATTATAACCTTCTTAAAAGAAGCAGAGACAATCTTTATTGAGTGTTGGCTTATAATGCATTTCATTTTCTATGCAAAGAACTAGTAATGAAGGGTTTAACTTTGCATGATCACACCTGTAAATATCAGTGATCTGAGAAAGACAAAAAATGGGCCTAGCAGGATTTGTTATCTGCGTTTCCACCATAACATTGGTAATACATTTAATTAGCAAAAGACGTGCACTGATTTAAAACAGTAGTGCCATATTTAGAAGCTGACATTCAAAAGACCTTTAGCCATATAAAAAATTAATAAAGAGTTGATGAAGACAGGGCTTCTCCCAGTAGCTAGTTGAGATTTCTGACTATAATACATTGTGCTGGATTTATATTTTAGGAAATAGAAATTTTAACATAAATTTAAGAAGAAAAATGTTTGAAAACAGTCTCTTTCACTGATTTAAATGATATCAGATACCTTTTAGTGAACAAAGACTGTCCTCAAAAAAGTGATGACTGATTAGCACAGAATGGTGATCACTCAGTGAAAGAGACTGACAAATCTTTTTTCATGCAGCACTTGAGTACTAATTTAACATAACATGAGCTGATGCATAACATAGCAAATTGCTTTTAACTCAATGATGTATAGGTACCAGATCTAAGGAAAAAATGTATCATTTTCATTTATTCACATCCTGACTAGATGTACTCACATCCTCACCAAACTCCCAGAGAAATTCAGGAGAAGCAGCTCAGGAAGCCCTTTCTTTTGATGCAGCAGAAAACAAACCTTAGTTCTGGGTACAGGCAGCCCAGTGTCCCAGCTACTTGAGTATTCCTACCTATTTGTTTCATTATGTTGAAATTTTCCCAATTTTTCTTTCTTCTCAAAATAAATTAGATCCTTGTTTACATGTATTTACTGGAACAGTTCTCTAAATCTTTTCTCCTCTTCAGCAAAATATCTTTTATTTAGAGTACAACAGCATAAATGACATATATAGATAACAGTGTGAACCAGACAATGTTATACACAATGCAGCAGGGTGGAAACAACTCTTTCCACAAATGAGTGATTTAAAAAGTGAAGAAATATAGAGTCTGCTTTACTGCTCTGGCAAGTCTCTATATTCTTATAGATTGCAGAAATATACTTGACAAGTCACTTTCCCGAAATGATTCCTGTAATTGGCATTGAGAAGCATTGTTTTCTGTTCATCTGGACTTCATTCCAGGGCTTCTGCTCCTTTTTAATTACTACTATCCAGAGTGAATGTGCTTTGGAGATACTCCTCTCTGATTCCCATAACAAAATAGACCTAAAGGAAATTTTCTTAATGCATTTTTGCAAGTTTTCTCCAGTGCAGTTAATGTTCTGACATTTTTTTGTTTTCAACTTCTTGTTTTCCTGAAAGACATGTCTATTTTTTCTAAACATATTTACTCTACACTCACTCTAGATTTTAGTTGCTAGTAAAATCACAAAATTTAATTTTCTTGCAGATATCAGGTTTCCTTCAAAATTACTGTGTTTTCATGTATTTTTTAAGAACTTGTCGATTTTTATTCAATTTTTAATATCAACACAAATATAATTTTCTCTTTTGTTAGATCTACTGTTATTTATTTTGTGTTTTCAGTAGCAGCTTGTGATGTAACTGGTGACAAAGTAGCTGATTAGCTATGAATGCCTGGCATTTGCAGGTTTTTGTGATGTCAGCAGAATAGTTCTTAGGGCAGGAGCTAGAAACAGCCTTCTTCAGCTTTTTCTGATGTCGTAGGTTGCTGAGTAAATGATAGAATAGCAGCAAGCCGCTGCCATTTTCGTTGGTAGTCCAATGTAGTTCTGTCTATTCACTGGAGATAAATGCCTTTAAAAAACCCTAAAAAACAAAACAGTAGGACTACAGTTATTTGCTTAGACTTTGCTAAAATGAATCTTCCCCAGAAAATATTCAAAGACAACTGCCCTCTACCCTTTGATCATATCTGAAACTTCTTCAGTGGGGGAAAAAGGAAACCTAAAATTGTACTGGTTTTAGCACAAGCAGGAAATTAAACTCTAAATAAGCCATATGTTATGGTAAGGGAGGGACCAAAAGCAGTGACTATGGCTTGAGACGTCCATTTACTAAGAGCACAAAACAATACTCCCGCTGATGATCTGAGTGGTGTAGAATGACAACCTGGTTACATCACATAGCACTAAACTTCCTCCCCTTCTCTGCAACCAAGACAAAAAATTTAAAAGTAATTTCAGTGCCTTAGTTCAATACATTGGATTCCATCCTTTTCCCTGTATGTTTTAGTGAAAGTAGGATTAATTCTATTAAACATTAAAAAACGTTTCTTAAATTTTTCCTATTAATTTATTACAAACTTTCAACATTTTTTGGATATTCTTTCCAGATAGGAGAATTTGGTTTGTCATACCAAGCAATGGTCTCAAAAAAAAATTGTCTGCAGTAATTAGAAGTTTGATCAGGATTATTCTGCAGTTTAATGTAACTGAAGTACACAGTTAACCTGTACATGTTATGACTGAATGCAGACATTCAGAAGACAAGTTAAAGCCATCCTAAGAGCCTACTCCTTCATGAATGATCTTGCATCAGGCTCGTGTTTCTGTTTAGCTTAATTTTGACGTAAAATTTGAGTAAAATTTTATTGAGAGTTTCTGATGCTGTTAAGTCACAAAAAGACAAAGAGTATATTTACTCATTCTGACAGAATAGTGAAAAGGTGTGACAAGTTGTAGTAGCAACTATCAGGACTTCTCATTCATACAGCGGTGTCCTTGTGTTAATCTAAAAAAAAATTCCTAGAAATCTCTGTAAAGTAACTTCTAACCCTCATTATGATTGGTATACTAATACCTAGAGAAGTTAATTACTTTGCCTTGGGATATACACTCAGTAGTGGAAATAACACTGATCCAGTTTTTACTGCACTACGCTGCCATCTTTCTTTCCTGATAGAAAGTCTCTTTCTGAACATAGTCCCACCTTATCTGTACTTTGAATTTTCAGGATAGCTCAAACTGAACTACAGGTACTATTGCTACATCCATACTACTGCATGAAAGAATAACAAGAAGCTCTGGAGCTTGACTGCCTACTTGGCTTAATTGGGCCTCTCCAGCTTGACCATTCAAACATAAATCTTATGCAGTACGGATGCCAACAGGCTTTACTGTTTGACCTTGAAGCTTTTTTTCCCACTGAGAGATTTATTCACAGCTTCTGAATTCAAATTAGATTCTAGCAAATTCAGTATTAAAAATTTTGTTGATATTTCATCAGCAGTCTCAAGAGATTACGTGATATTGCTGCCAAAAGCTGTATCCAAATGGAACAAAATTTTTTTGCAGCATGTTCCTGGTGTACATTTCAGCAGTCCTTTTTGTGCTGTTAGGATTTCCCTTCAGTGAGTATCCTGTTGCGTGTTAGCATAACACAAAGGTAGTGTGCATTGCTCTTGGGATACATCCCATCATGAGGGAGCCTGGAACTGGTTCTTGGTCTAGCACTTCAGACATATTTTCATTGTATTATTTTAGAAAAGTAATAGAATAGGCAGAATGGTCACTGATCTAAAAATGTGCCTGACAGTTTCAATAAATGCAGGTAATTTTTTTGAATGTCTATATTGCAATTATCTACAACAGCAAGATTAATTTATAGGAGTTGTAGTGCTATATGTGGGACTACTGCTGCCAGTTTGGGAATACAAAACCTGGGATTATCATTATAATCTCAGATTTTAAGTGAACCTGTTTATTGCTTTGATGATGGCAGTAAAAAGTTTGAAAATGTGAGACATAAAATACTCCATTATATTTTCAGAGATCTAGTCTTCAAAATATTAACTGCTTCATATCTTTTAGCAAGGTATTATTTCTATGACTTCCTAAAGTTAAGGAAGAACACAAAAAGTAAATTTAGTGCCTGATGTACAGATGATATTACCTTCTAACTGTGGGTAGAAATGCTAGGCTTAGGGCTTCTACTGTCACTACTGAGCATAAGACTGTCAATTTGCTCTCACAGTAGCTGTTTTTCCTGTTTCTACAACCTGGAGCAGGTCTGGACCTGAAGCAGATTCTCAGCCATAGATCTATGCTGTAGTGTGCCACATCCATCTCTATTTCATTGCTTCACATCCAACGGATGCACTTCAAAGTCAGCATACTTAAGTCAGCAAACAGTGCGTTGAGAAAGAAGTTTCATCTAACTTCTGAAGTATGAAGTGAAATTTTTTCAGAACAGAAAAACTCCTAAAATCAGTGGAATGAACCTGAAAGAATTCTCAGATAACATACAGCTGTTTGGAATCTTATTAGAGGAAAACCAGAAGATAAAGAACAAATAGGCTGAAGAAGTAGTAATTTCTGAGAATTGTTGGATCATGAAAAAAAGATTTTTGAATCTTTCCATAGGATTGTTCTTGCACAAACAGTTTCTAATTGCACTGTAAAATGTAAAATGATTACTTGTATTGGAGACAACACAGGTGAGTCTAAACTCACTGGCAGTGATTTCAGTAGGTGTTGAACACATTCAGGAGAGGGGAAAGTGGAGGATTTTCAAGCAAGAGATTATACTAATTCGATATCTTTCTAAACCCAGCTAGTAATTTGTTGTTAAACTAAAGCACATCAAAAAGATTTCCATTATTATTTTAAAGACTGTAAATTGTGGGAAAATTCCCATGCAATAATTGCTTTCGCTATTAAAGATTTATGTTTTATTTCTAGTAAAAGTTCTGCTTATTTCAGCTGGAGGCTATTAGATTTTATAATGCTTTCCCTGCTAATTAGAAAAGATCCTTCCACCTTCAACATGAACCTCCTTGTACAAACGTCTATCCTATTTATTATAAATAGGTCCTGTATCTATTCTATATATTCTATTCATAGTGAGCATTATATATTTTTTAAATCTTCATTTTAATAAGTAGATAATGTTCCTATTTTTAGGCCCTCTCAACCCTGCTTAATTTTTTACATCTTTCTTAAAATATGGACATACACTACTCAAATAATGCCTTAATCAATGCTGTATACCATTTCATTGCTTAGTATTTCTCTTTTTAATAGAAAAATTACATATCTGATAATTTTGCTACAGGAAGCTCACTGTAGGCTGATATTCATCTGGTGAAGAACAACAATTCAACGTCCTAGTCAGACAAAGTCTGACTGGATTATTTCTTTTCCATGATGCCTATCCACTCTTCACAAATGCATATAGATTTTTTTCAGACAATGTGAGACATAAATTATACTTTTCAACTATTCACATCTCTAAGTAACTTTAAAAAATAAGCTTATGCAACAGAAATCACAGCTGCTTTTCACATGTATAACTGGAATGATAGATAGATTAGATAGATTAGATAGACAGATAGATAGATAGAAAGCAAAAATCACTTTCTAGTTTGTTGGGTTACAAAGGAAATGCCCCTATGAGTAAATGACTTAGTAATTGTCTAATCTGGAATTTTTATACAGCTGGTATTGGCAAAAGATGGGAGACAAACTGAAAAAACAGCCAATTAATATTCTGGCTTTATGTAATGATATGCCAAAACTTAACCATAAGAGGGAAGTTCATCAAAGTTGTCCTGAAACTTTATAAACAGATAAACATTTTGCTTTTTGAACCTGCTCTGCAAGTCAGAAGCAGAGACGGTGTCCTAAAACAACATTTCCCTTTCATGGCAGACCAGGTATGTTACATGCTTACCTCTGCACTATGTCTCATGATAAAAAGAGGTTTAATATTTCCAGTACTTTCTCTTCTAAGTGTAATGAGAATAGGAACTTACCTTTTTTCTTTTCTTGCAGAGTTTAAAATTAATTTCCTCTGATCATGCAATCATGGTATTCACATTTGCATTTAATCTTTTGATCTAACTAGAATTCTTTAGCAGCATTTTATACAGCAAGACTTATTTGGAGATTCTAATCACTTCATGATGTGTAGCAAAACAGGTATTTAACTACTAAAGATATTATTTGACATCTTCAAAGTGTAATATCCATTCTCTTGGAATCCGAGATACTCTAATACCCAAGGTAGTTGGATAAAAAAATTTTCAAGATTAGAAGGCTGATCTTGGCTGGCCGTCAGACCCCTACTTTCCTGTTTTCGTCTGGGGCATAGTTAATTCTCTTCTTAGTAGCTGGTACAGCACTGTGCTTCTTGGATTTAGTATGAGAACAATGTTGATGACACCCTCATGTTTTGGGAGTTGCTAAGTAGTCGTAACCCTCAGTCAAAGATTTTTCAGTGTTTTATGCTCTGCCAGTTTTGAGGTGCACAAATGCACATGAGGGAGCACAGCCAGGACAGCTGACCTGAACTGGCCAAAGGCGTGTGCCTTACTATAAAACATCACACCCAACATATAAACTGGAGGGAGTTGGCCAGGCAGGGCTGATCACTGCTCAGGGACAAGTTGGACATTGATTAGGAGGTGGTAACAATTGGACTGTCCATTACTTATTTCTCTAGGGTTTTGTTACTTTCTCTTCTCCTCCTCCTCCTCATCATCATAAATTATTTTTTATAATAGTATTTGTTATTAATAATTATATATATGAAAGGAAACAAAACTATTATAAGTATAAATATTTTAATATAAATATTAATGGTTATTAAACAAAAATAATATATTATGTATTTTGATACAGTATTTATATATTATATATTAATTCTTCATCTCATTAATATAATTATATAATGTTATGTGTATAGCGTTTATTACAATGAATAATAAAAAGAATATGAGATGATGATGATCTTATGTGAACCCATGAGGTTCAGCAATTCTCCTCCCTACCAGGGGAGGTGGAGGAGCAGGAGGAGATTGTAGGGGTGTGAGTGAGAAGTTGAATGGTGTCTAGCTGCCAGCTGGGATTAAACCACCACACCCACCCATCTGCTCTCTCTCATTCCCTATCTTCAACATGACAAGAGGAGAAACAAGAGGAAAAAAATGATTGCTTGAGACACAGACAGGGAGATCACTTACAAATTATTGTCGCAGGCAAAATACTCAAATTGGGGAAAACTAATTTAATGTGCTGCCAATTAAAATAGATGCAGAAGTTGAAGAACAAAGACAGAAACCAAAACACCTTCCTCCACAAGCCATTCATTTTTCTCAACTTCAGTCCTTTACTCCCTACATCCTTGCCACAAGTGTGACTGGCAGGGTGGGAACAGGTGGTTACTGTCAGCACTTAAATGTTCCTCTCTGCAGCTCATTCCTGCTCCCCACATTTTTCTGACTCCATTGTGGGTCACCTACATGTCCTACCTACATTCCTTCAGAATAAATTTGTTTCAGCATGTGTCCTCCATGGGCCACAGTCTAGATATCTACTCTGATGTGGTAGTCTCCACTGGCTGCAGTGAAATATTTGCTCATCTCCACAGGTTGTTGTCTGTGTCAGGACAATCTGATCTAGCATGAGCTCTCAAAAGGTGGCAGTTCCTTCACAAAATGTCTACCTGCTACAGTCTACAATTTCTAAAAGCTGCAGTGTAAATATCTGCTCTGATGTGGGCATCTCCATGATCTGAAGAGAATGCTCTGGAGTCTGGAGCACCTTCTTCCTTTCCTCTCTGACTTTGGTGTTCACTGGGTTGCTTCTTACATTTTTTTCCAAGTTTCATTCCTCAATGCCTCTACAGTGTTTTGCCTTTCCTGATGATAAATTCTCCTCAAGACAATCAGCTTGGCTGATGGGCTCAGGTGTGTTGCTCTGCTGCAGCAAGCTGAATTTAGCTGGGTTCAGGCAGCCTCTGGCTTTATACAGACCATCCCTGCAGCCACCCTTACCTAACCTTGCCAATATACTATGTATGCACAACCATACAGAGTTTCTATTCAACACAGTCCATGAAGTCTACAGAACTTGCAGATGATATGTCTCTCACTTAGCTGACTAGCTCCCTACACTCAATTACGAATTCAGTCACCTAAACACAGGTATTTAATGCTTTCCAGGAGCCCTTAGGATATTCCTGGCTGGTATTCAGATGTTGATCTGAAAAAGATGTGGGTATCTTGCAAGTCCTGTGTGTGATTTACAGTCGCTTGAATGTAATGGGGATGTCTCAGATGACATTGAGGCCTCATCCACTGATTTAACTGAACAGAGATTCAATTTGTTTGCTACATGCAGACATTTAGTGCCATCTGGTATGTCTTAGGATATCCAAACATCTGGACAGTCTGGCAGATATGGTTCAGAATGACAGCAAACTTGTGGCTTTTTGGAGACCCTGTTGGAAGACAGGTGGGATAGCCCAGGAAAACTATAGGTCCTGCTGCTCAGGCAAATGAACCTCATTGTTGTCTTAGGAGTACACAGAATCAAAAGTGTAAACTTAGTAATTAAATGTTGCTTATCTTTCTTGCCATCATAAACTGACAAAATCACTTACAGCAATTTCTGACCTTTATGATATCTGAAGCATTTGTATGGCACTAGCAGGTATTTTACAGGACCCACAGGAAACCCATCACATCCCAAGAGCCAGGTGGAAGACAAGCTGGATGTGCTGAGGCATGTAGATACTTGTAGGCAAGGGAGTATTTCCTGATATTAAATTTAACACATCTCTTTTGCATGATGACAAGAGAGTGTCCTCAATGCCTCACTGATACTGCACTCAAACAGAAAGGTAGAGTAGCCACTCTGCTTTCTTCTCTCTTTCATTGTTTTGTCTCAATCCTGCAAAACTCCCTTGTAGTCCAAGATTTTTGAGCGGCCATGGAGGCCAGTACAGTTTTAGATGTTGCTCTGGTGTAGTGAATAAGCACAGCTGAATTAACAGAGCTAAAAAAATTAGACTGGATTTAGATAACTGACTCTATTTCTAATTTCTAAACACAGCTACCTATACAGTGCCAAAACTCAGTAGAGTATTTCATTTTTCAAAATTTGCTAATATGCAGCCTCATCAAGATACTTATCATATCATGTAAGGCAATAAAAAAAAAGCTTTTTTCATCTCTATCTGTAGTATTTCTATTTCTGCTTGTCCATTTATCTTTACAGATAACAACAATCAGCACTTCTATAGAAAAATATTTTTGAACTAAAAAGCGTAATTGTAATTAGTGTGAAAGAACCTGATGAACAAACCCTCAAATGGAACAAATACAGCCTCTCCTTTTATTCTTTTTATATAGAATTAATTTTATCCCCGTATTTCTGGTTACTGGCATAATGTCATAAGAATTGCACTGATACTATTATCAATGTGAGCATGCAAGACTTTTGCAGTGCAGTTGGGTGCAGACGCAGCTACTTTCACAATGATTAAATCCTGCCAGTTCTAGAGAAGAGAAATTCTGGAAAAAATAAGGTATTAAAACCAGTTGAGAAAATTGTCTATTCATTTATTTTTTCAATTAGGCATCTCACATTTCTGAATGTCTTTAAAGCATGCTCTCCAATTCAGTGTACAATATTTGAGGCATATTTATAGTGGATTTGGTTTTGAAATTAGTAATTATTAATAGTTGTTAAGGATAAGGTCAAGGGCAATTTAATCTCTCTAGTTTTGGTTCTAACCTAGAAAGAATCTTAAAACAAAAAACAAACTCAAATTATTAAGAAATATTTTTTTTAACCTTTTCATCTCTTCAAGTGCTTGACCACATAGAGGACAACACTGATTTTTCTTTAACAATTTTTACTTAGACTTCCTTCTCAAAATTTTTAAAAGATGTGTGCAGGTATTTGACAGCAAAATGAGGATAACTGATGATACCAAACTAATAGAAGGTCTTTATGTTTCAGGCAACTGATTTCAGGCGAATCAGATTCACTGGTGCAAGTCTTGAATCCATCCATATTCTTACAGCTTCAAGGAAACATGCAATTCAGTAGAAGTCGGTTGATTTAGCAACCACAACTACAAGACACTGCAGTGCAAAACTGGCCTTAATGGCCACCAGAATTCCATGAAGGAGAGGACACATAAAGTCTTCTAACCATTGGGTAATTTTCAGAAAGGTGTTGTAGGTTTCTAATCCTGTTTATGGAAAATACCTCGGATGAAGAGAAACATAATTTAAGAATTTGAATCTATAAAGATGCAAGGCATTTATTAGCTCTGTTGTGGACCTTACAGTTTTTGGCCAGACAGACTTGTGGTATGTATATAGAGATCTTTCACTCTGTTTTATAATATATAGTTGCTAGGTCCCATATAATTAATTATATATAATTAATTTTTGTGTGTGTGTGTGTGTCTGGTTAGGTTTCCTCATATGCTGTTATGTGGTGGCTTTTAACATCATTTTTTTCCAACATCAATTAATTTCCTTTTTTTTTTTTACTTTTAAAGTTTACCACATTTGCTTGCAAATGTTAGACAATATTTTCTCCATTACCAACTGTCATGAAGTATAAATAAAAAAACTCCACATTTTAATTTAAAAATTGACTTCAACCCTAGCAAAATCTTAGGAAATCTACATGTATAGCTAGCATAATTTGTGTTGCTGTACATAGGGAATGGGAATCAACCATATAGATGTATCATTTAATGTGAGCAGATTGCTCTCCAAATTCCCCTGGTTCTATGGATCACAGTTAGATTTTTCCTTAGGGAGGACAGAGTTTTCACTTGGCATCTTATGCCTTTTAACATCCTTGTGACATCTCACGTGAATTTAATTGACTACCCATGTCTTTCATTTCAGAAAGACATGGGTAGTCCTCTGTTGTATCTGCTAAGTGCATATGGATGTCTCACATATCTTGGACTCTCCTTGTTTGGGAAATTTACGTATTTCCCTTAACTGTTTTGCCCCTAATGGGAGCTTAGACTCCCAGCCTGTAGACAGGCACATAAATTTAGCATCCTTGACCTGAGTCTGTGTCTCAGATGGTGGACACTGGAATTCCATCCACAACAGGAGCAAGTGTGGCAGTCAAAATCCTTTTTATTTTGACTAAAAGGGCTGCACTGTGTTTATGGAGTTGAGAATTTCTGCAAGTCAGAACAGTCTATTTAGGGCAGAATAAAACTGACCTATTTTAGAAGAAAATTTCCTAGTACCTATCTCCTCTCTTTGGTTTTGCACTTAACCTGTGTCACTCTGACTCCCAAGGCTCCTGGGAGGAGCAGGGTACCCATGGTTGGTGGGTCTTTCCTTGGCCTTGCAGCCCCAACACGGAGTCGTTGTGTCCTTTCAGCCTGGGGTTTTTCAGGCCATTGCTCCCAAGCAAGCAACAGCTCCTGCCAGGAGGAGAGTCCTTTGTGGGTGGATTGGGAAGTGGGGAGGAATCTGCTCTAATCTCCAAACGCTGGGAGACATCTGTTCTGCCCCTGCTCCTGTTGCTCTTCCTGTCCCTGTCCTTGCAAGACCATGTTCACTGCTGAACACTTCATTGGGCCAGGATGGGTGAGAAGGAGGACATGAAATGCAAGAAATACAGATTCTGTTTCCTTTTCAGTAAGCAGCTGCCAATATTTACAGAACTGTTTTGTACAACAAAGGTCCTATTGTTCTTACACAAATGCCAGGCAAAAAAGCATGGTCTTGAGGTAGAAGAAAAAAACTCCAAGTGACAATAGAGCCCAGTGAGTAGGAAACTAGAAAGAGTCTGCCTGAAAACTTTGATCTATTCCTGTCTGTGCCATTTATCTGCTGTATATAGCAAAAAAGGATTCTGCATATAAGTACTGAATTTAGAGCACATATAATCATGAGAAACAGCCTACATAAAGACTCCTCCAGAAAGTGTTTTCAAGCAACTGAACAGAGTTTAGGCTTCTGACACAGGCATGTAAAATTAGATTGCTAAAACATATGGTGTGAATATATTTATCACTTTCAATTTTGCTGCTTTCCCTTAATTTTTGGTGGAAACATTAATGGCCTATATTCCCTGGAAGAAATGTAGTTGAACCTATGTATGTTTTATTTGCCTAATATGGGACTGAAATTGAATTTAGGCATCCAAATTCCAGGCTGACAGTCTGGAAACACCTCAGCAGCTGCTAATCTGAGGGGCATCACAGCCAAATTAGCACCACAATATTTTTCAGGATGGAACATTTATTGATACACATTTGCCACTCTTATAACGATGCCAAGCACATCAGTGTTAGATATACCTAAGCAAATTATGAGTACTTTTGTGTAGATCACCAAAAGGCCTGTTATTTCTGATGATGCTGGAAGGCTCAGTCTTTCTGTAGTATTATTACTAGAACTTTCTGATGCATTTGGAATAATAGGCAATTTATTCCGATGCATGCTTCACAGACCCTTTTTTTTTCCCCAACTGGAAACAGTTTCAGGAATTCCTCAGTTTGCACATCAGCCTGAGAGAATTAAAACTGAAATATCTTTGGATAGTGCTCTGATTAACACATTCATAATTAGCCATAATATCAGGAAGTTGAAATGAGACTTAATAGTCAAGTTTTTTCACTGTGATTAACATACTTTGGGATACATTTGTAAAAATGAACAAAAAGGAAAGAGGTATTACTCATACTGTGCAATTAGATTATTTAGCATGGAGGAAGGATGCAGGCCCTGGTCTCACATTTGTGTATTATTTGTAAATTTCATCCCCTGGTCAAGGATTCAAAAGCCACATCTGGGTATTCCTATTGTCAGAAAACCACCCCCTCCCTAATTTAACAAAAGGTCCATTGAATCACAGAATTATTTAGGCTGGAAAAGACATTCAAGTCCAACCCTAAACCTAAGACTGCCAAGTCCCACTAAACTGTGTTCATAAGCAGCACATCTATGTGGTTTCTTAAATACCTCCAGGGAGAGTGACTCATCTAATTCCCTGTACAGCCTGTACCAAAGTTTGATAACCCTTTTCATCAAGAAATTTTACCTAATATCTGTCACAGCTTGAGGTTGTTTCCTCTCATGCTGTTGTCTGTTACTTGAGAAAAGAGAACCACCTTCACCTGACTATAACCTGCTTTCAGGTAGTTGTAGAAGATTTAAAGGTCCTCCAAGAGCCTCCTTTTCTCCAGAATAAACACCTCCAGTTCCCTCAGCTGCTCCTCATAAGTAAAAATATGAAAATATGAGGATCCTAAAACCAATATACGATACATGTTCTAGTGCCTTGGCAACCTCTTAGTGAAAGAAACTTTTCCTAATAATTTGAACTTGATCAGACTCATGGGCAGTGCCTCATGTGTCTCTTAACACAACAAGAAGAAATGAACAGTAATGAACTGTACTGGGTTGGTAACTGTCCTTCAAGTACTTGCAGGAAGTTTTAAATTACCTCCTAACCTTCCCTTTGCCATACTAAATTCATCCAGCTCCTTCATACACATGCTCTTGGATATGCGCCTTTTTTCAGACTGCCTTAATTTTCTCCCCTTCCCTCTGGAGGTGGGAGAAACAAGCAAGAGTGATACAATGTCCCAGTTGCGGCTTTGTTAGCACTGAGTGGAAAAAAAATTCTCAGTGTTGGTCAGGTACAATTCTCACAGCTAATCACAGAATGCCTTGTGAAGTTAATTTTTATTAATTCATTGTTGTTCCCAAGTCCTTTTTGACAGAGCTGCTATTCAGCTACTTGTTCGTCATGCATTATTGTTTGGTATTCTTCCATTCAGGATGCAGAAAATGGCTTTTATTCCCTCAAGGAACTTAGGAGTTTTCCATTGGTCCAGTCCTTAAGTTCATCATGGTATTTCTAGGTCAAAGGTCACATTTTGTCTCATCACCATGGTTGTTCATAAAGATATTGAACAACGTGTGCCTCACTGTCAAACACCAAGGACTCCACTAATTCCCAGTAATAAAGAGATATGAATCCATTGATTTCAATCCTTTAAGCTCAAAAGGTTATTATGGCAAAAAAATTTCCAAAAGTCAAATACTGTTGCATCTACCACTGTTCCACAGTCCACATAGAAAATTCATCTTAGAAGACAACTGAAGTTATTCAAACATGATTTGACATTTTTAAACCCTTCCTGGCTGTTCTACATCTTCTGACCTATATGTACTCCTAAATGAATTCCAAGGCAATATCATACCCTTATGCAAATATAGAATGTATCAATATGTGGATCATATGTGATTGCATTCTGTAGTGATGTACTGGCATTATGCATGGTGGGAAAGAAAATGATTGTTGTTTCCTCTGACATTAGCAAATTTATTGACACCTAATATATTTCTAGAAAAACTGGTGAGATATAGCCTGCATAGGAAGACTGTGAGAGGAAAAGTAACAATGACACTGAGCCCAAAGGTTTGTGATTAACCTTGCAATGTCTAGCTTGTGGCTTATTACTGGTGGCAGCTGTTGAGCTCAATACTAATTTACTGTATGACTACATAATGGGGCAGGCTATATCCTCAGCAAATTACCAGGTAATACAAATTGGCTACCTCTAGAAATAAAGGCTTCTATTCAAAGGATTATAAGTGGTTATAGAAAAGCACAGAAAAAACCTGACACTATTCAATCAAAGCAAAGGCAAAACTCTACACCTGGACTGAAATAAGCATATGCAGCAGTAAAGGCTGGGAACTGACTCGTCTTTGTTAAACTTCGTATGATTAGCGATTGTCCAGCCCTCAGATTTTTGGGGTCTCTCTGCAGGTTCTCTCTGCCTTCAGGCGGGTCAGCAGCTTCTTCCAATTTACTATCATCATCAAACTTACTTGGTGTACCTTTGATTTGCATGTCCAAGTCAAATATGAAGATGTTGAGGAGCACAGAGCCTAAGATGGAGCCCTGCAGAACCCCTCTAGTGATAGGTCACCAGCCTGTTTTCACCCCATTCCCTTTTCAGGCAGATGCTCGCACATTTCGTGATGTGTTTATCCAGTTGTTTGCTGAACCTTTTCTCCAGATGGATATTGAGAGAGACAGTATCAAAAACTTTACTGAAATAAAAAAAAATTACATCAACTGGCTTTACTTGATCAGTTCGTGTTCCCTTGTGTGAAAAGAAATTAAATATGACTAGCAGGACTTTTTCCTCATGAGGACTTTTTCCTCATGCTGGCTGTGACTGATGTCTGTTCAGGTGTTTTTCAGAACCTCCCAGAGTTATTTTCTCCATAATTTTATCAGTCATTGAAATGTGACTGAAAGGCCTGTAGTTTCCAGGGTCATACTTCTCGTCTTTCTTGAAAATTGGGAAAACTTCAATTGACTGGGACCTCTACAGAGTCCTAAGTCTGTTCAAAAAAGTCTTGAGAAAGTGCTTAATGATTTTTCAATACTCATTGAGTATTCTTGATGAATGCTATCAGGCCAATGGACTCAGAGGGATCCAGCTGAAAGAACAGATTGCCCACAAGTTCAGGGTTGGCTGGGAGTCTTAAAGGCCAGAACATTCTATTGTAACTTGAATTATACTATTTGCCATGATAGCAATTTTGAGATATTGATATAAAAATGCTCTGTGAAGTAATATATTGAATGTGTATGCTTTCAAATACATTTCTAAATTATTATTTGAACTCTACTTTTGAAGCTAAGATGATTTTTCATTACAAGATTATCATTGCTGCTCAAAAATACAGCAACTTTCAATACACTGTCTAATAGGTCTTCATTTTTTCATGAGCTTTTGTTATTGATTTGCATAGAGATAGCAAACTACCAGAGGTATATTTCCTACTTTGAAAGCTACTCGGTAGAAGGAAAAACTGTTTAAATAGTTCAGCATATTCCTCAGCAAACAAGCTTTTAAAATCTTTTCAAAAATGTTTGTACTTATGGCTCTTCAGTGACTAGGAAAGTACTACAGACAACATTTTAGCTTCTAGAAAGAAAATTGCCTTAAAACTTCATTAAATATTTATATTTGTCTGCTTTCCTTGCTGGCATTTTATGAATAAGCAAAAGCAGATCCTGAAGATTGTCATTCCAGTGAACAATTTCATATGAGAAATAAATAAAAATCTGAAAAGCTGGAGCATAATAGACTATTTCTCAGAGTGTCTGTATACTTAAAATTGATCTCAAACCCTCTTCTTTAGTCTGAATATTAACCAGAATTACAAAAATAAAACGATAAACCTTGCCTGCAGGTTTGACTTATTCATCAATGATTATTTGGGAAATCATAGCAAAGCACTGGCTTTGAAGGTATGGGATTTTTTTTGGTAAGAGATGAAAGAAAAGTTTATTAATTCTATAATGAAATTATGTGAATCTCAATGGAAAGAATTAAATATAGCTTTATCACATTTGATTCTGAACCCCAAATTTCTAGAAAATAAAATTGTCTTCCCTGCCTGTTTCCTTTTTCAAATGCTCTCTTTACTGTGTTCACTGTACATTTATTTTCATATGAATATTTACTTAATTTTTATAGTTACGGCAACAGAACTATATAAAATACTTCAGATTTTATTTCAGTGATTGATTTTTTCTTTTGCTTAACAAAAGAAGTAAAACACCCAGCAAAGCAAGCTCACAAGACTGATCAAAACTTACAAAAAATGCTGAATATAGACCAATTACTTGGCTGTAGCTGAAAAAGCACACAGCTAGTCATAATGTTATTAATACCATAACTCATTGCTACTGAAGCAGCAAAATGTTGATTAACTGTAACCTTAGAAACCCACCCACATCTCCCTACATTTCCCCAGCTTAGCTACCTACAGAAACAAGCAGGTCACAAGAAGACCCTCCCATAATCATCAACATAATTTCATTTTCATTCCATAACTCCCCCATAACCTGAAGTTTTGCCTGTATTTGTGTAACATTGATTCCTTAAAAATTACTCATAGACAAAGACAGGCCTATGCCATTATACTTACAGCTTATTTTATCATGTGTAGTCCAATAAAATCACAGAATGTGCCTAAATCCAGTTTTGATCCAATTATTAATTATTCTTAATTCTTTCATATTCTTCTGCATTATTTTTCTTTCTAATTTTTATCTTAATTGTTTTAACTGACATATGACAAGGTAGGAAAGGTATAACAACAATTAAGACTAAACCTCCTTTTGAATATGCGTTTCAGGTTTATTTTCCTCTAAGCTTTGCCCACCTTTTTTTTTTTCCTGGAAAAATATATTTTTGTCTTGAAGGACTTCTTCACAGATTATGCTTGTATTTTAGGGCTGTTACTAATAGACAACAAAGGTAATACCTAATTTTGTAAGGTATATTTAGTAGCTTTCATTTATTGTTTTCTATGAAGACAGAACTTGGGGAACACAGTCCAGAGAAAAGATGGTCTTAACAAATCACAATATGACATTTGGAGAACAAAATTATTCGACCATTTAAATTATCCAATGCTGTTATCAAAATTGAGTAATATTTATAGCTACTTAGCTCAGGCAGACCTCTGACAATATTGTTAGGGCTTCCTCTCACTACACTGTGTCAGACACTGCATGGTAAGATTTAATTTAACTCTTTCAGCTCTTAATTTTGAATGTTGTTACACACACTTGTTGTTTTATTTTCATTGCTCAAAACTGTTTACAAAAGAAATACTGAAAAAGATTCCAGGAGTGATATAATAGTCAAATATTAATTCCATATGATTTTCTAATTTCTTGAATCAGTTTCTTTTCTGTGATCTTTAGGCTACAATTCCAACATCGATGAATCTCAGTGAAAAGGAAAAATCACCCCTTCACAAACACTCAAGTGTTTTATTATTGATTAGATATTATTTTAACTACTTTTCCAAAGGTTTCTAGTTTTGATCAACACAAGCTTCGTATTACTGAGTTATATTAGCATATGCAATGCATATTAGTCCATCACATTCATAGTGTTGTTAAATTTTAATACAGTTTTTTTGTCTAGAAAAATATTTCACGTTATAATGTGAAATTGATTATTGATTGCTTATCTTTGTATGACGATAATAATCTTCATAATATTGAAGTTTATGATGGATTGTCAATCATAATATTGATTGATTGTTAATCTTCATTGACAATCAATAGTCAATTGATTGTCCGTAGTCTAATAGTCAAAATTGATTATTATCTTTGTATGAAGGAGTTAATTATGTTAGGCAGGGAAAAGCAAACTGAAGAGTTATCATCCTATTCATTAAGTTCACACCTAAGATTCAGTTTAGCAACATTTACCTACAAAATAATAACCATTTCAGATACTGATTAGCAATTGTTTCTCTTCTGACATGCAATTAATTCTAATGGTTATTCTGATAAAACTGAGCATATACTTAAGGGCAAAGGGAAGCAAAATTGCTTTATTATTCTAAGTATGTCAGTAAATAAACAAATATGGCTTCTGCAGGGCGATTATGAGTGCAGAAATGCTACTGAAATTTGAATGCCAATCTTAATAACCTGATGGACCTGAATTCTCATTTTGGAAAGTAGTAGAATAAGAACTTGTTTGGTGGAAGGGGCTTGTAAAAATACTGCATATTGATAAACCACAATTAATAATTACACATATGTTTACAACTAAAATTTAAAAAAAACCCTATCTCTTACACTGTGGATTAAATCTAGGTATGTAGGCAGCTAAAGCAGAATAACTGACATCCTATAAATCTGTTTTGGCTTACTTTATAATATTTTAGATGATGAGAAGCAATAAAAAATGAATATTTTCCAAATTATAATGGCTAAAGGCATCATGCAAAGAAACAAAACGAGTAAACACAAGGTGCTGCATCTGGTCCAGAGGAAATCAGACATGAATACAGACTGGGAGAAGAACTCATCGAGAGAAGCCCTGCAGAGAAGGACTTGGAGGTTCTCACGGAGGAAAAGCTGGACATGAGCCAGCAGTGTGTGCTCACAGCCTGAAAGTGCAACTGCATCCTGGGCTACATGAAAAGAGAAGTGACCAGCAGGTTGAGGAAGGTGATTTTACCCCTCTACTCATGAAACTTCACCTGGGGTAGTACACTCAGGTCCGGAGTTGTCAGCACAAGGGAGACGTGTGCCTGTTAGAGGGCTCCAGAGGAGCACCATGAAGATTATCTGGAGCATGTCTCCTACACCTGCTGGTTGAGAGAGCTGGAGTTATTCACTGTGAAGAAAAGGTTCAAGACAACCTTCCAATTCCTAAAAGGGGCCTACAGGAAAGCTGGAGAGAGACTTTTTGCATGGGAAGAAAGTAAGTGGACAATATTAAACTAAAAAAAAGAGATTTAGTCTTGATGGTAAGAAGAAATTCTTTACTTGGAGTATTGAAAAGCACTGGAACAACCAGAGAAGCTGTGCATGCCCCATTCTGGAAGTGTTCAAGGCAAGGTTGGATGGGTCCCTCAGCCAGGTGCAGGCCCTGCCCATGACAGGGGCATCGTAACTGGATGATGTATAAGGTCCTTTCCAAATCAAGTCTTCCTGTGATTTTATGAGTAAGTGTTATACAAAATAATGTATTCTAATACCGTGGCAAAAGAGTGAAAATATGAATTAAACAGATGTCATCTGACAGTAGTAGAGATTAACTACCACTGCACTTCTTTTCAAGAACACTAAACTTTAATTGGTGAGGGCAACGGTGCCTTTGAACTTTTAACAGCAGGCACTTGAACACATTAATAAAGTAATTGACACCTGAGTTCAAAAGCTTTGCTGCCTGTTGTAAAACAAGCTTTGATCTTTAATACTTTTTCAGCCAAACAGCTTTCCTATTTTCTACACAATGTTAAAGAAAAACCATGAAATATAAAACTAGTGTTTGCATTAAAAAAAACAAAAACAAAACAAGCTCAGAAACAATAATCTCTTTTAAACTGGTTTCTTTCTTATCCAAAACCCAAAAATGATAAAAAAGGTCCCCCAACAAAAAACCTAACCCCAAGAAACAAAACCATTTTTTTAGTGGTGTTTAGTTTGCTTTTTTCTGGTTCATTTGCTCACATGAAAAAACTAAAAATAATCTGATACTTCTTTTGAATAGTCAGTGTAAGTAAGGCTCTGTTGCTTTGGCAGGGTATCTCTATGATGTTTATGTTTCCTTTCTTTTGAACTTGAGTCTTTAGTTAAGGATAAATAATTAATTAAATCAATGTTTAATTAATTTTTTTAATTCCAAACTGTGAAGTCAGATCATTTGAGTCATTTCTGATCAAATGTTTCTTTTGCTGCCTTCCACCATTATAAAATCATATCTCTTCTTCTCATGCACAGAGGTTTACCTTCGAAGTATGTACTCTTGTTTCCACCTCCAGTCCTTGTTAGGGCATACAGGTATAATGAGAAGATACTTCATATGAACACTCAAGTATAAGACACCTTTGGGGTGGTATACTTGCAAGGATTTACATTTTTTCCTTATTTTTTTCTCCATTTTAATATTTTCCTTTGTGAATTCTATTGGTAGTTGTAATGATTTTCCACATCTAGAGTTACATGCACTGTATTTGTAAATATTGAACTCTGATGTCAAGTGCTTCTGTTAAAGCTCACAGTGGTAAGGATATCCCTAAGCTACACATACATATCTGCCATAATTTTAATATAGCCATGATAATTTATCTAGTTTTTCATTTAAAACAACAGGGGCACAGGGGGGCTGAGGTTAGGAGGGATCTTGAGATAATCTAATCTATTTGCCCTGCTTAAAGCTGGCAGTGCAGTGCCCTGTCCAATCAGGTTTTGTGTATCTCCAGGGATGGAAACAATATTATGGACAACATGTTTCACTACCATTGTACAAATAAATATAAATAAATATATATAAATAAATAAATTTTAAAAATAATCTTGTATTTCAGTGAAATCTACTGTGTTTCAATTTCTCTTCATGGCCTTTATTTTCTTTCTCTGGGTGCCATTGAGAAGTCTAGCTCTCTTTTTCACCAATCAGGTATTTCCTGAAAATAAAATCCCATCTTTTCACTGTAACATTCATACCATTAAAAAAGCAGATTTCAAGACCAAAATTATTTTTTATGGAACAGTTAAAGACTATTTTTTTTTCCTGCTGCTTATCTGCACTTATCATTGAAGGACCTTGTGATTTCTCTTAATGCTTTTTCTTATTTCCCAATCCAGTCTTTAAGTTGTTGTCATTATATTGCAAGAGTTCTATTGTCATTGTATTACAAAGGTTCCATATTGCTAGAGCTTCATACCTCCTTGATATTTCTCATCAGCTGCGCCTCTAGGCACTGCCTCTTCCTTCTTCTCACAGCAGCCAACAGATTCCAGTCCCCCTCAACCAACCAATCTACTCTTTTATAACACTCTTCTTATTGGCTACAGCTGTGGCCTGTTAAAGTCAGGCCTGCTCCTAATCTTTAATAATTGGCTCAGCTGCAACTCTTTTGGGGGTAAGATTGTTTTCTATACTACCTTTATTTACTTATATTCTATCCCCCTACATTAACTAGGCTTTAAATAATCAAATTAACTGCAAAACTATACTTAGATTCAGGTTAAAAAAAATACCCCAAAAAGCAGAAAGGGAGAATATGATACAAAGACTCTTAGACCCCCTGTATACCTTCTGATATTTTTTTTATATAGTTATTAAAATAATTTAAGTTGGAAAAAGCTTTTGGATTCATTGAGTCCCACAATTAACCTAATACTGCCTCATCCACCACTAAACCATGTCCCTAAGTACCACATCTACACATCATTTAAAGATCTCCAGAGATGGTGACTCAACCACTTCCCTGGGGAGACAGTTCCAGTGCTTGATAACCCTTTCCATAAAGAAATTCATCCTAATATCCAATCTAAAGTTGGAGCAACTTGAGATAATTTTGTCTAGTACAGTTACATGTTACTTGGGAGGAGGGATCGATGCCCTCCGTGACACAACCTCCTTTCAGGTGGTTGTAGGGAGCGATAAGGTCAACCTGAGCCTTCCTTTTCTCCATGTGAAACAACCTCACCTTCCTTAGCCATTCCTCATAGGAATTGCTCTCTAGATCCTTCACTGGCTCTGTTGCCCTCCTCTGTTCACATTCCAGCATCTCAGTGTCTTCCTTGCGGTGAGGGGCTCGTAACTGGATGCTGCACTCAAGATGTGGCCTTACCAGTAACAAGTAAACAGGGGAAGAATAATTTCCTGCTGAACATATTATTCCTGATACAGGCCAGGATGCCATTTGCCTTCTTGGCCCTCTAAGCTCATGTTCAGTGGTTTTCAACCAGCACCCCAGGTCCATTTCTGTTGGGCCACTTTCCAGCCACTCTGCCCCCAGCCTGTGGCACTGCCTGGGGTTGTTGTGACCAAAGTGCAGGATCTGGAACTTGGCCTTGTTTAAACTGATACCACTGGCCCTGGTCCATTGATCCAGCCTGTCCAGAACTCTCTGCAGAGCCTCCTTACCCTTCAACAGATTAACATTCCTGCCCAACTTGATGTCATCTGCAAACTGTCTGAGGTGCATTTGTTTCCTTCCTTGATAAAGAAATTGAACAAGATTGTCCCAAATACTGAGCCCTGGGGAAGATCACTGATATTATGTTGTTTATAGAATATAAAGCAGAAAATGTGGTGAAAGAAAGGATATTTCCTTTAATATGGTGGCTTTTAACTGTGTGGGACTGTCAAAGCAAGGCTAATGTAATAGTTCCACAAGAAATTACAAACATTTTTTGTTGCTATGGGAACCTCTGTGGGGGTTTGGTTTTTGTTTGTTAGTTTTGAAGATGTCAGTGAAACCAGCGTGACAAAATCAATACTTTTATCTGAAAAAAAGGAGGTATTCTGAAAATGCTTTACCAAAATCAAATTATTTTAAATAATAATGAATGTCACTGTATCAATGGCAAAGAGAAAGCAATGAAATTGAATTAGTGACCAAAAGCTGTTAGGAGAAACTGCATTGTTAGTAGTGGAGTATCCATTTCAGCTGTTCTGTCTTTCAAGCAAGAGAGCAACATGCTGCATTACCCTGCTGTGGATAGGGAATATGTTTGCATATAAGCTGTTATGATGTGCTGGGAAGTGCCATTGCTCTCAGGTCTCAAAAAGGAACTGACATGGTGAGACAAGCATGTTGGGGCTGTCTGTTCAGGTGTTCTTATGGAGCCAGAGAAGAGACCGAGAACCACCCCATTTCCAGTCCTCCTGACTGCCAAAGCAAGCCATGTTTGTGTGGTATGGCTGCAAGAAGAAGCTTTCCTAATTTAGCCTGTGATGATCCCGTGCAGAGCTGTCAAACAGGTCCCCTGAAACATTACCAGTCCTGGAATTTGCGCATTTTTCTGGGTTTTTTTTACAATTTATTCACCCTGTTTTTCTTTAGTCTCATACCTCCATTTCTCTCCAGCTCTTTAAGGCTGTGAGATGTGGACATCCAGGTAGAGCATTTTTATTGTTTTATTGGATTGTACCACTAGAGTGAGCCCTTTTCTTGTCTGTAGGTTGACATTTTGAACTCCTGCTGCATCTTGTCCTATTTTTGCACACCTTTGATATCTACCTTTAAGATCATTGTGCCAATTATATGCTATTGTATAATGTCTCACAGTACTCAGCTGTGATACAAATTCCATGAGTCATATCAACTGTAAGTGATGAATCTGATACAACCTTCCCGTGATAACCAATGTTCACCAGTGGTGACAGGTGCCAGAGTTGCTGTAGTACAAGCATTTAGCTCTTTTGTTTCTTTAACTAGAAACTGTCCTCCAAAATTCAGATTTATGAACTGATTAGCAATGAAGTCACAGGAAGCATTTTGCATGGTCCTGCAGCTCTCACTTGCAGTTTGTTCTTTATAGGCATTTCTTCTGTACTCTCACATACTTGTGGACTTCTGACATATTTTAAAGAAAATAATGTGATTGCTGGAAAGTCTTGATTAAGAAAAAGCCCACTGGACATCCCAAAGCAAATTGGAGTTCAGATGCTGATGCTGAAACAGGAGAAAAGAAAGAATGTTGCTAGATGGGTACTTAGTTGTAAGCACATACATTCACAAACACGCATCATGGGTATGTCTATGAATGCACCACATACAAAGGTGAACACACTGCTCACCTTTATATGCAAAAGACACCACAGTAGCATGCAGAGCCCACTGTCAGGTTTTCTATTAAAAGATAATTTAATGGCAGGTGGAAATAGTGACTGATGCCTAAATGAATGGAATGGAGAAGACAGACAAGCCTTTACAAAAACTCAACATTTTTGCCTTGGTGTTATTCCAGAAATCTTTTTTTGCCATCTCCAGACCTGTACTGCATATGACCAATGACATTACCATCCCACATGGGCTGAGAGATTAAGTATTACCTTCATGCTGGAATTTGTTTGAGATGGACTAGGTGTTCTTCCTCATAACTCCTACTAGAGCAGGGTGGATGGGCCAGGTGATGTCCAGAGGTCCCTCCCAACCTCAGCTATTCTGTAATTCTGAACACACTCAAAAGGCATATCAAAGATTAGTGATATGAGACAGTATATGACCTGTTCTCCTCACATAGCTGTTCCATAACTTGATAATTTTGTTTGGGACTTTTGGAACTAAGTCTAGGGCTTTGGTTTGGAGACAGAACAGTTGAAAGACTCAGGTCTACAAAATTATTAGGGTATTAGATGAATGAACAGGAGTTTTTATTCATCAAATAGCATAACATTACACTTAGAATAACCTCAATGAAAGCTGTTTAAAACAAATAAAAGAAAGTATTGCTTTACACAGCAGGTAATGAAATTTTGGAACTTGCTGTCATAGTAAATAATAGACACAGCCAGTGTCAGCAGGTTCAAGTTCATGGGTGAATGAACAAGTAAAGAATAAATGTATACTGAAAGGAATGGGCAAAGAGAGACATGTTAGAATCCCTAATAGAATAATCGTGAACTCGGAGAAGGAATGATGGGAGTGGATCACAGCCAGGGATCAGGCTTCTGTGCTCTCCCTAAATATATCTCTGATCATCCATACAAGGATGAGTGGTCTGCATTCATCTCTCCAGGAAAGCATGACTTACATTATATTCTTATCATTGATCTCCTTTGACAGTCATAGTTCCATTCCTGAAACATTTAAGAGAGGATCAAACAAATAATGTGATTAATAAATGTTAAAATTGAAGAGGGAAGGAAGAATGAGCATAACAATGTAACAGAGGTTTGTATGCCAAATATGTTTTTTCACCAGCTTTAAAAAATATTAATTAGGTTGTTAAATCCATGAAGAAAAGTTTGGGTTTTTTTTCTGTAAATGACATGTGTCATTCTTGATTTGTGCTAGCCTCAGGAGGTCTGATATACACAATCACAGCAGGACTAGGAAAAAGAAACCTATTCACAGAAGAAATAAACAATTCTGGTAAGCTAGCTCAAAAGATGGAAGAGCAAGCTCAAGATATAACAGAGCAAATATACTGCAATACCATACAAATTAAAGTTACCTACAAGGTTCTTTAAAACATGATTTATTCTGTGTTGGGTTGGTCAGTTGGTTATTTTTTACACCATGTGTATTTCCTATATCACTAAGAGAATTTGTATCATTTTGTTTCCACAATGTAGAAAAATATATTTTTAAACCTTTTCTAAAATACATTTTTAAAATTATATTTAGAGATTTTTGTAGCACTAATTTAAGATGATAGGCAAAATTCACTAATGATTTCCTTCCTTGTGGCCATCCCAGGCTTATGCCTTAAAACCATTGCATCTATGCTGTCATGCATTCTTTGGAAATATAATATGCAAATGAAAATTCTAATTTGCTAAGGACAGATGAAGGCTGAAAATTTTTGAATACTACCCTTAAGAAAGAAATGAGAAAAAAAAGGAAGGATACATAGCAAAAGAAATTCAGTCAAGTGCAAAGCACATATCAGGACATAAAATGAAAGAAATAAGGATAACACTATTTTAAGGCAGAAAAGTATTTTGAAGACAAAATGGGAGTAACCAGGACAATATTAAAAATATTGTTTTTCTCTACACAAAAAAGATTATAATATTGAATCCCTATAGAACAGTTTCTTAATCTAATAAATAGATTGATAGTAGTGAAATAGTTATGTAAAATAAGAGAGGGGTTTGAATACATATATACAAAATTCAAAATAATTTTCATATTTAGTGAGCTGTGATGTCAGCTGTTTTGTGCATGTCTGGCAACTTGGCCTTATTGTTCCCTCAGTTTCCATAAAGCATGATATATTTAAATCAAGAATTTATATAAAATATTTGCATGTATCATTTTAGCTTAAGATAAAAACTAAATAGGTGGAATTTCTGTGATTTAGGGTTACACTTCAGCTATTACCTCTGTCAGTTCCACTCTATAACTTAGTCAAAGAGGAAATACTGAAAAAAAGTAAAAAATGATGATGAAAAAATGTATTCTGGAAGACTTCTGGAGTTACTGTGTAAAACAATATTTGCACTGCCACCATAAGACTAGGATCAGATCCAGTGAAATATTGTGTATATAGGATTGTGCTGTGTTTTTTTTAGAAATGTTATTAAATTTTATTTTAACCTATATTCCCCCTCTTCTCTCCAATTTATGCATTTTAATTTTTTTTTCTGCAGTAAACAGTCTACCATTGAGAATTTGGATGCAGTTTACCCAAATGCTTTATTCACCTTGATTTCTCTAGTGGATAAGAATTTTAATAAATCTGATTTAGCTAGCTACCACAACTACATTTGCATTTGCTTTGTGCTGTCAAAGTGGTTTAACACAGCTGAAACATCCCAGTGAGTCTAACAATGTGTCTTTATTCACACCATTGCAAGCCTCAAGCAGACTGATGTCTCTGTGCAAAGTGCTCTGAAAATATACAGGAGGTGATAATCCCAGCTCAGAGAATTTTGTATTGCAAAAGTGAAACCATAGTATCAATATAAAGCAAGAGAGAGAAAGACAAAAAGAAAAAAAATAAACTTTTTCCCCCCACATTATTTTTTAGCTTAATAAAATTCAAGCAGGTAAGTATGATGCATGATATACATGCTCTATACCTATAAAGAGGCCCAATTTAATGAAGTATAGGCTCCATTTCTTTGTTATAATTTGCTATGTCTCCTGTTTTTTTCAGCCATCAGCACATAAGTACGATGCCATGTACTGTAATAACATAATTCCTTCAGCATTTCTGTCTTATCTTGAAAAATGCAAGCTTCACTTTGCCTAGCAATTAATCTTTGAAGTTGTTGATAGCTCTTTGTACATTATATTTACCAAATAATTGGAAAGCAGCTTTTAATGGGGTTGGTACTTGCCTTACAGCTTAATATCCGGCATGGAAACAACCAAGAAAGAGGCTTGAGTCCACAAAGTGAAGCTTTGTTGTCCATTGTACATTATTTTTCTTCTTGAATAGTGAAATTTCATCAGACAGGGTATCTAGTCCAAAATGCCACCACATAAATAGCTGTGAATACTTAGAATCTGCCTCTATTACTACTGGAACTGAACAGACATTTTGCCAACTTGCAATGAAATTTAAAAGAAATAATAAAAAGGTTGTCTGTTTGTTTTTAATCATATATTTCTTTCACGTTTATTTATAAATTCTTAATTCAACTGAATTAAAAGTGAAGTTTATTTCTGCAGATCTTTTCATATCAAGAAAAGTATAAAAGGACTCAAAAGAGTCCTGTCTCTTAGGTTGCTCTGAAGGGCACAGTATATTTCTTAATCTCTATAAATGTTGCTGCAGCACAGCCCAGACTTTCCTCCCAGCCACACATCCAGCATTCCCCATGTCATAACGGTATCTGACAAACAGAATATACTTGGCTCAACTCCTGTCCCTTAGCACTCTTGCTGACTTCACCAGTTTCTTAAAACCTGTTAAGGTTGCTGCAGGTCTTGTGGGCCCCTGTGTGCAATCTGCTCCCAGAGCTCCTGGGTGACACAGAAGAGGGATGCTCCTTAAGCGCAGAGCTCAGGCCCTTATGGTGGGACTTGACACTAGACCCTTCAGCTGTGACATTTCAGGCACAGCCATTCCAATATCCAGCCCAGGGGAAAGTGGACAACAGACCACAGGCTGGGATTGATAGTTCTGTTTGACACATTGGATCAAAAAATCAGAAATAATTGTGCTCCACATGAAATAAATTGAGATCTCAGCACGCCAGTACTGGCGGAGGACACTGTAATGGAAACTGCTAAGGAGACTGTAAGGAGAACAAGATCACATCTGCTGTTCCCCTGCAGATTGCCTATGGATTATCAGGTCTGAAATCTCCCATGAGTATATACCACACTTACAGTTGCAATCATAGCAAAAATTGAAGCATGGGACAAACTACCTTTGAAATTCACACTGAAGTTCCAGAAAATTGCTGCATTAAAATTACTTTATACTCTTAGATTTTATTTTGTGTCTTTGGGGGAACAGATGTGTGTACATCTCCTCCTTTTATAATTCAGCCAGTGAATTTAAGGTTATAAATTCTGAAACATTCATTAATGTTTCTTAATATAAAGGGTTCTTTTTCATAGTTTTCTTTCAGAAGATGATATCAAGAGAAAGTAGCGCTGACTTACACCAGGAGGTGAGCTACTTTGGCAACACCTCTCCCACCTCCCTCAATAGCAAGAAAAAGTAAAAATCAGACAGGTTGGCAGAATCAACAGATTGGTATTTCTAATCCTTTCCCTGTCCTCATAAAATAGAGTAAAAAACTGGAATTATTCTTACATCTGAAATGTACGCTTTCACGATAGTGAAGTTAAGCCTGTACCCTGAAATTGAACAGTTACTGCAACAAAATGCTTGCATTTGTCCTTTCAATACGAAGGAAAAAATAGAGCACAAGAAGCTGAAAGGATTGTACTTCTATTTTTTCCAAGTACAACCACTCAAACAACTCTGGTCTGCGAAATGAATATTTCAGAAAGAATACCTAGTAACATCAGAGACTGATGGAAGTGTCTGAGTATGAGGAATGAAAAACCCAGTAACTCTGAATGCTGCAGTAGAGTTGCTCTGCTCAGCAGGTAACTACTGAACTTTAGAGTACCATTCTCAAAGCTCCCAAGTGACTCCTGACCAAAGGAGAGAAATCTGAGGGAAAATGTAAGACAGCATCTTTTTGAGTCCAGAACAATATGAAACAGGAAACTTGAAATAGATAACTTTCTCTTTTTCTAAAAGAGAATAATGCATTAAACACATGCTGGATTAAAAAAGAGACAAAACAAAACCCCCAAAAAATTACCTTTTTCTCTCTGAAGCTTTCTTCCTTCTGTTTTGCTACATTCCTCTGGCTTCCACTTTAGGCCTTTTTCATATTTGCTTTCACAAAACACAGTCTTCAGTGTGAGATCCTTGTCCTAAAGGAACCTCTCAGTATTTTCCAGTATTTTCTCATATTCTTCCCCCTGCTTTTTAGCTCTTTGATTAGAGAGGTGTGTGTCTAATTTGTCAGGAAGGCATAGGCTCTTCAAGTAGGACTTAAAGATAATTTTGCTAATTTAATTAGGTTAATCAAAAGTATGAGTGGAGATAACCCCTCCCAGGTCCTTCTATATCTAATATTTTGCCAGTGCATTCCCTAGTTGCTTAAATTATCTTGCCATCACTGCCTGCATTTATGTTTTAGTGGAATCAATAAGCTCAACACATACCTCAATGGTAAAGAGACTCTTAATTCTTAAGCAATATTGCCTTTTAGTGTGATCTAAAGACTTTCCTTCAAAACACTTCTAGTGCACTTTCAAAATAATAAGTCTACCAGGAAAAAAAAAAAAAAACTAAAAAAGGAAATTCAGTAAATCCTATCCAACACCATGTGGCCAGAAAAATGCATCCTGCTTCACACCTTTGATTTTATTTTTTTTTTAAGAACTCATCATACCTTTAATGTTCAATATAATTCACAGCCTACGGAAGCTGAGCTCTTGGGATGATGGTGCACAGAATAGCATTTTAGCCCTGCCCATACTGCTCTAGGCTCTGCTGCCCTGTGAGCAAACCTAGGACAAATGGCTATGGACTTGGGAAAGAAATAGTCTACAAGTACCTGGAGGACCCCAAAGACACTTAGCTTGACTGACAAATCAATGAGTTTAATTGATTCTTTGATCTACCAGGCAAGAACAGCAAAGCTATGTAAAGACCATGCTTTTAGCATCCAATGAACACAGATAACAAATATTCACCTTTTCTGAGATATCAGCTCAAATAATAGATAACTTGTTTCATGGAACCTAATGTCTTCTGTGCACACGAATGTCTTCTGTGCACTCTTTCAGAAAGTTAAAAGGTTGTTATATTTCATTAACAACAAACATTATGTGCAGACTAGAGCTCTAGGGAAATAGGTTTAGTAGTCAAACCAAGGAAAGGTATAATAGGTTGTTTTGGTAACCTTTGTTTGGAACTTAAAGACACAAAATTTGATGTGTGTTTCAATTTAGAAGTTTGCAGGACAAAGACTAACTTTGCTTCTTGAAATTTAAAAGGTAGACGTAGCAGCATAAACTAGAATTAATCTCAGTTCATGCTGAGAGCCAAAAATTGTGAGAGACAAACTGGTGAGTATGTGTTGCTGAAAACACATCGAGTTATGAACAATTTTATACATTATGTTCAGAGAGACATTTTTCATCAATTACTTATGAAAAGTGCTTAGTATTTTTATTGGAGAAGTGAAATTGATGGCTTTTCTACTTGCAGGTAAAATTATTTTCTGAATATTGAGAATATTGCTGAACAGCAATGAAACTAATGTTATCTGCAAACTTGACAAGGACATATTCCAGACACCTTCTCCAGGTGTAAATAAAATATCTCAAACAGGACAGATGCCCACTTTACCAGTCTCAATGAAGTCTCTGGACCATTAAATGCCAACCATGTTTTCACCAATGTTTGTGAACATACATTAAAATAAAACTAGCAGCAGGAGACTTTGCAATCTCATTAGGTGAGTTGCACCAAACCTAGAGTTGAAATCAGTTAGAGGAGAAGGTTTGCGAGAAAACAGCATCTGTGAAGTCCTTTCCAGCTATGGGTATATAAGCCAATGGTAAAATGCTCACAAAGAGTTATGAACATATTCTTACTTCTGTTTTTTCCTTCCATAAACTATTTGAAATAGACCTCAATGCAGGAGATAATCATTACATACATTTCACAGTTTCCTGTGAAACTACCTCTCTTACAACTAACTTTATTTTACAGTACAATATACTCTGCCACTTAACTTTTTATAAGCAAGTTGCTTTTAAAGTATCTGCACATAATTTGGCATAATTTTTATGCAGTTCAGCACAATGTGATTCAATTGGCAGTCTTTGCTCTGTGGAGATGATTTAAGTCTGAAATGTAATTACCACTATTCCCTGGAGGGTGTGGTCCTTCCAGGTCAAGGGTAAAACCATTGGCATAAAAAGCAAGAAATCTGAATGAATTACTAGTACTTTTTTTTTAAGTTTCATGTTGCTAAACAAGCATTAGTACCTTAAATTGTTGTTTATTGTTATCTTTGAATTGCAAATTCTAAATTTATCAAACTTGGAACTATTTTAAAAACAAAATTAATTTTAATAAGAATATGATACAATTGAGATGCAGTAAAAAAAAACCAACAAACACATGTAACAAAAACCACAAAAACAACTCATGTATTGCTAATAATGGAATAAAAATGCAAGTTCTAATAGGTCTGTAGCACGGCCAGAAAAACCCTGTAGCCAAGGAGAGGAAAAAATAGAACTGTAACACATTGCCAGTCACTGATAGACCTACAGCATACTGTGATGGTGTCAAAGAATATCCAAAAGCTAAAGCAGTTTGAGATTATTCATTTAAACTAATGCCAGAAATATACGGTGTTCATATCTATGTCTAAATTACTTCACAGGGTATGTTTGATGGTCACTGTGTACCAATAAATGTTCTTGGGATGTTATTTGTTTATGCTGTTCTGGATTTCTGTGTTATTAGCTGCATTTTTCTGCAGAGTGGCCATCCTATTGTCTACAAAGATACACTTCAGGGACTGGATAGGATAGAGTAATATGGTTTTGTCCTTTTAGTGTTGTTTCTATAGAAGATATTACAATACATAAAAAACCCACAAAGTAACATATTAAAAGTAGTAAAAATATCTGGACTTAAATTTTCAAAACCTACAGAGAAGATTTTTGCATCTGATAATTTAGATAATTTACCCTCTTTAAAAATGAGGTTTTCAAATGACCCAAAAAGAAGGTCATTCCATTATGTACTGCCCAGAATAATAATTTTTTTTGGTTAGTATTTTAACACTCTCTGAGTAAGCAATACATTGGATACAATCACAATGAAAATGTAAGAATAGTACAATTTTTTTTTTTAATTGAGGATATGCTTAATTTATGGCCCTCATTTTCTACTCACAAGTAGAAACAGTAATGATCTTAGGCTATAGACAGGAATTTTTGCTAATTTGCATATCTAATGGATCTCTTCATCACAAGCAAGACCCACCTTTACTCCTGAGAAACTGTATAGTCATTTTACTAAACATTTTTAAAGTAGTCAATGAACTCATCTCACCTATAATTTTCTGTCTCAGACATTCTCCCTCCAGCGGGTCTGTTCTTCCTATCACTGTTGCCAACACTCAAAACTTTACACATACTGCATTTTATTTCTCCACTCATTGTTCCAGATGCTGACTTCGAAGCACCACTTTATATACACTCTGGGGTCGTTGAGAGTTTAATCTTCTCATCACAGCCCCATCCATGACTATTCACATCCTTCTTGCTAATAAGGCTAGCTAATCCCCTCAGTGGATGCAGTGTTGATTTCAATCTAAAATTCTGAATACAAGCTGGAGAAGGGAAGTGAGAAACTCTGACAGACACTCGCTTCCTCTACTGATGCCCTTATAGTTTGATCAAGGGAGCTGCAGCATTTGATATAGAAGCAGCCAGAGCCCATCAGAGATCTCTGGCAAACATGATCCAATTAAAGCCAGTTTGTGTCACTTGAAATTGCAGACACACCAGACCTTAAGAAATGCACATTTCAACACATGAACCCCCCTACATGTAAATGTAAGAGGATAAGAGATTGGCAAGGATATCAAGCATGAAGACATGAATATATATGGCAACACACTCTATTAAGAATTTTGGCCTCTTATTGGCACATTTCAGAATGAAACAGGGACTTCTGTGATATGAACAGTAACAGTAATCTTATTCCTATTGAACATAACAGAACATTAACCACATCGATTACTTCCAACAAGCAAGCTCACTTCAAACTAACAGCTAATAAAGATGAGTATTTCAGCAGGTTCCTCTGAAAATTGAAGAAAACACTGAAAGCGTAAAAATATTTAAGCACGTTTTTAGGAGCTGTCCTCTGAAAGAATGAGCTGAATACTAAACTAGTTCCAATTATTGTCTGAACTGTGTTAGCAGATAGTTGCTCTCATTCATTGATCTTCAATGTGCTGAGATATGGTAGCAAAAACATGACAGAATCTTAGTTCTAAAGAGGTTGTAATGAAAATAAAGTGAGACAAAGGGAGAAATGTCGGAGAAAAGGAATCTTCATCAGATCAGGAATTTATATCTATGAACACAGAACTATAGTCTTCTGGTTCCCTGGATGGTTCCTAGAATAAAATAATATTTCTAATTCAATAATCCCCTCACAAAAAAAAAAAAAAAAAAAAAAAAAAAAGGAAACAAAATTTGAAAGGGCAATATCTGGAAAGATTGATTTTCAAACAGGCTTTTAGACAGGAGCATGGTATTACATTTGAGCTTTATAGAGAGGTAAAAAAAAAGGTAATGGAGGAATCAAAACATTATTCATCTCCTAAGTGACCATATTTCTCATTGTCAATCTCACTATTTACAAGAGTTTCGAATCATCTCCCTACCCCCAGTTCTTTTTTCCCTTATCCCCAAATAATTTCACATCACAGCTAATGTTTAGTGTAAGCTAAACTTCTTTTGGTAAAAAGATAGCATGATAACATTATGCTAAGTAGTTCTTCATGGACAAATTATTTCAGAAATTGGATTTTGTACAAACTCAGTGTTTACCAGGATTCAGGATTAGGTATTCTGAAAACTGAATGCAGAGAGAACAATTATAATCTCATCAATAGAAGAATCAGAATTATTTTCTGTATGTGGTTAAAAAAATCTTTTACATATTGTGTGGACAATTTGGTATTCCTCTACTTTGTGTTAGCTCTATGTCTTAGAAAACTTGCCAAGTAATGAAATACTGGCATTTGCAAGAGTGGTTGGATATCTGGCAAACTGCATATGTTTGAAGAATTTGATTCAGCTTTAACTTGCAGCTGCTGCTTATACAATCATTCTGCTGTGTTTGTAGGTCTCTGATGTATGCAAAAGACTGATTATAGTTTGGCACAGCTCCTGGTGGTTTAACCAGGGGGACATTTCCCTTAATCTCACCTGGCAGTAAAGCTGCAAATGAGCCACAATATTTGAGTCTTAGCAACCGTGGTTTGTAATCAGTGATTCCAATTATGGGATGAGGGAATACTAATTGACCGCCAGCTGTCAGAGCAAATGGGCAAGAGAAAGTTATTAGTTTTCTGTCTTGACCCTCAAAAATGTAATAGAACAGATATAGGTAAATTTTTTTCTCTCTTTTGGAAATAAGAAAACAAGATTAAAATGGTCTTTCTTGTTTGGTCAAGAAAAGATTATAATTTAGTTTATTTAAAGAAATATTTGGGAGGGACTGAATTTGACTGTGGCAGGTCAAGAACCAACATCCAAAATCCATTATTAACCATGAGATGTGTAAAAGCCCTTTACTTATATTTTGAATACAGTTACTTTACATAGAGATATACTCCTGATGGGAAAAAGATATAAATATGTCAATGAGTAATTAAGAAAAAATAGAATATATCACCATGAATCTTCAAAATAACTTGATCTGATGTGTGAACCAAAAGTAGTCATTTTCTTTCCACTATCAAGTTTTATGACCATGACTTACTCATCTCAGTGCCTTAAGTCTGTGTATAGCAGGAAATTTCTTTTATGTATGCCTGTCTGATTACCTAAGCAATCTATGTTTTCCATTTTCTTTGTTCTGAAACTATCTCAATTTATTTTGAAAATTAGTCATTTTGACTGAAATCAAACTGTATCTCCTTTAGTTATTATATTGCCTCATGTTATTTTTAGTTCCCACACCCTCTTTTAGGATAAGAGCTCCTGTACAAGGTGCCAAATACCTTTCCTGTGATAAGCCAAAATATGTCTTCATAGAATAAGACAAAACTTTACCTCTTGAATATATAGTTCTTACAAAGAAATTCAACCCACTCAGAATGGATATTTGAGCTACAGTTTCCAACAAATCCCAAACAAACAAACAAAAAAACATGCTTCTTATTGTCACAAAGACTGAAATAATTCAGTTGTTTTAATAGGTGGCATTAATTTGATTTGATGCAAAATTAGCATTAAATGGTCCCATTGGATAATTGCACAAAGAATGATGACAACATTGCATAAAAGGGAAGTAAAAATGGCTCAACTGTTTCAATGGAAAAGTTTCTTGGAAAAAAAAACACCACCATTAAAAGCAGTTGTTCTCCTTTAAAAAATTTGTAACATAGAGTTGTCACATAGACTGTTCTACAGTTTGGTAAAACAAAAAATATTGAAAGAGAATATACAAATCGTTGTTCAAACCGCACAATGGTAGCTATATCTTGCCCATAAATAGGGGGATTCAGATGGTCGTTTGTGTTTATAATGCAGAAATAAAAAGGTAACAGCAGAAGGAAGACGAAAAAGAGTTGATGATTTTATATTTGATGATTTTATATTGTGGAAGAGACTTTTGCGTCCTCCAAAATAAATGCACATATTTTTTTGGATAGATGTACAGCTATGCAAAATTAAGCAGGATATGTTGCCCCTCCTAAAAAAAAAGAAGTCAGCAAATGAAAGAGAGTGGAAAGAGACAACTTGGGACTCTTGGAATGTGTCGGATAAGGGGTGGGTCAGGCCTTTCTCTGGTGGGGTGGTGCCCTCCTCCCCATACACCCCAGCCAAGCAGTGTCTGTCAGTCGGAGCACACTGGAGGCATCCCCCCAGTGATGCCTCTCCCAGCCTCTGAGTGTCCAAGCCCCTGAGTGACCAGAAGTCCCATCTGGGAGGAAGGCCCATGATGGGACAGGGATTTAGGATGGCTGACCACAAGGCAAGTGCTTTGATTTATAACCCTACCTTCATCTTGATGTTTTCTATCCATTACATCTCAGGAACACAGGAGCTATATGTCTATTTTTCTGTCTTTCCTGTCGTGCTGGTTTTCTCCCTTTCTTCTTCTAACTCTCTTCTCATGGAAAATAACATTGGAAGGGTTTAAAGGTGGTTAAATTTCATGGGCTAAGTCAATACTGTGATAAGTGTTTTATATTGTACTACATCATTTGCACAGTTCCTTGATTTTCCATAGTATGACATTAAACTTTTGTGTGATTTTTACCCCTTGATAGTATCTGCTTGGTATTTCTCCCATGCATCTACCCAGAGCAAAGAAGCTTTGGTTTAGGCCATACATTAAATGTCCAGAGTGTAACAACAAGCTATTGGTCAGGATCTAGGGAAATAAGATAAAGGAGGAAATGCAGCTTTTCCAAGTTGTTTTGATTCCCCTTCTTTCTTCTCTATTTTTTAAGAGTTTTTCTTTGAGGCAGGTAATGCCTCCTTTAGCTTTAGCACCTCCTCTCCTTCCAGTGGTTATGGTCCTTCTATATTTTCTTCTATTTTATTTGAAAGTTACAAACCTCATGATGAAAGCTACTGTTGTCACTTTCTGTGTGTTTTAAGTTCAGTTATAGGTTAATAAATGTAACTTATCCTAGTGACATTTTTTGTGGCAATGGTGGGTTGACTGGCTGGCCACCAAAGCCACCCCATCACTCTTTTCATTGGCTAGACAGGGGAGAGAAAAAGCAATAAAAGAATCTTGGCTTGAGAAAAAACACAGGGAAGGGTCACTCACTTATTGTCGTCACAGGCAAAACAGAATAGACTCAGGGAAATTATGTAAATTTACTAGCAATCAAATCAGAATAGGATATTGAGAAATAAACCCAAATATGAAAATACCTTCTACCTACCTTCTCCTTTTCCCAGACACAGCTTTTCTACCTCCTTCTCCCGAGCAGTGCAGAGGGACTGGAATGGGAGTTGTGGTCAGTTCATCGCACATTGCTCCTTCCTCCCCACATTCTTCACCTGTTCCAGTGTCAAGTCCCTTGCTTGGGACGCAGTCCTCCATTAACTTCTCCAACATGAGTTCTTCCCAAAGGCTGCAGTCCTTCATGAACAGCTCCAGCATGGGTCTATTACACTGGGTGAAACTAGCTGCAGTTCTTCAGAAACAGGCTGCTCCACTGTGGCTGCTTTCCATGGGTTCATAAATCCTGCCAGCAGTCTGCTTCAGCATGGCTCCACTTTCCATGAATCAACAGGTCCTGCCAGGAACCTGCTCCAGCATGGGCTCTCCACAGAGTCATACTCTCCTTTGGGATATACCCACTTGCTCACATGTGGGATCCTCCATGTACTGCAGATGGATTTCTACTCCAATGTGAACCCCCTTGGGTGCAAGGGAATAGCTGCCTCACCATGGTCCTCACCATGGGCTGCAGGTGAATGTCTGCTGTGGAAGCTGAGGCATGTCTTCCTCTTCTGTCTTCACTGACCTTGGTGTCTGCGCAGTTGTTTCTCTCACACCTCACTTCTGTCTCCAGCTTTTGCTAAGCAGCAGATTTTTCCCTATTCTTAAATATGTTGTCATAGAGGCTCAGCTTGGACCACTGGTAAGTATGCCTTGGACCTAGCTGGTATTGGCTTTACTGGACTTAAGATAAAAGCTTCTGGCATCCTCTCATGGAAGCCACTACTGACATTTCTGCTGCTACTGAATTCTTGCCATGTAAGCCCAGTAGTTTGAAAGAGACTACTCAGAGAAGAAAGTAGATTGTTATCATCTCTACAAATGTAGACTCTATGTGAATAAGGATTCATTTAACTGAAATTTGAAATTACAGTTATTCCAAAATCTCAGATGACAAAATTCTGCTTAGGGGACATCATTGGATTAATGTAAATAATTAAAGTGGGTTTGGTTTAACATCTAGTCAAAAAAGAAATTAAAAATTCTTCCTTTCACTTTCAAGGTTGTTATAACACTGAGCATTTAGTAGATTAAAAAGTGTATTTTTTAGACCTGGTGAGCTCTAAATAACAAATGGAGTTTCAGCAGCAGCAAAACAGTTGTTCTGTCCATTAAGCCATTACTGTTGCTATTTTCTTCTTGCTAATGCAGTTAATATTTTCTTAGTTGTAATTTGCAAAATAGAATTCTAGAAGCCTCAGGGTTCAGCTAACATATACTATAATCCTTTCATTTAACATGAAGATTGTCCAGCTGAGAGGTAATGCAATAAACATTTATAAAAATATTTCTGTTCAAATTTCTGTAAAATATGAATGAGTCTGGATCTCAGCCAGCTGTGTAGAATTGTAGACAAAATTCCCTAGAGTTTTAAGATTTCTGGAACAACTGCTCCAGTTTTTGTTATGCACCCAGTAAATAATTATTAGATTTAATTTTTGGTTTGATTCACTTTCATCTTAAGTTTGCTCTTCAGATACTAGTTGTCCACTATATAGGAGGTAAAATGATGATGGAGAGAATGAATTACAAAACAGAATATTTCAGCAGGCAAATTTATGAAGAAGAGTTAGATAATTTCTGATTGAAATAGTTCAATAAATATGGTAAAATTATGCATGTAAGAAAATGTAGTTTTATTTTCAGAGAGTGCAAGTTTCCCTGGCTTTCAATTATGTCAACAGCTTTCTTGAGTGATTCAGCATTCTGAAAGCCAAACCATATTTAGTTACTGAAATGTAGATTTATATACAGGCTTTTGGGCACAGTGTACAAAAACACATCTTGTAAGAACTCAGTCATCTCTATTTCTAGTCTTTGCAATTAACATTCTTTTTAATGCTGTATTTCTTACATTTTTATTTCACAAATTGTACGTAACTGGGGCTAGGATTGAATTAATTTCAACTATCATTATGAAAATGATTGAAATGCCTAAATGAGATCATAGATACTTTTCAATCTGGAAAAGGGAAAAGCTTCCTTTTTTCCATGCAAATAATGGAGGCCTTCAATAGAGAAAATGCAAGATGTAGAACAAAATGGTAGATAATGCAACTGCTTTTATTCTTCCTTTTCTCCTTCCCAATCATGCCTAAACCAAATTACATATTCAGCATGTACTGTTGTCAATAGCTGAGAATTCTGTGGGTGCTATTCTAAGATGGCAAACTTATATTTATGTATGAGTATTTCTCTTCTAATAATACGTAAGGCAGGATTAAGACATAGGCTATTTTAACAAATACGAAAACACTGAAGTAAAAGATTTAAACACTCTTTAAATAACAATCAGGATTCTATTTTCAAATTTCACTTGATATTATGTGGAGCTCTGACTACTGACTTCCTGTTCAAAGATTCCAAGCCTTTAATCTTATTAGTGATTCAAACAGCAGATGAAACTGAGGTTGTAAATCAAAAACCAGAAAAATTATTGTAAACAATATAGAAATCCAGTAAAAAACAAAATATGCTTCTATGCCATTCTTCAGAAAGCTCTGCTCTATGTCTTTGAACTAATTCTTCTAGTCTTGCAATTCAAAAGCTGAGAAATACGAGCTTCCTTTTTCTGCTTGCTTCTTGCCTGAGCACTGAGGATCTTTCATCTTCCAGAGCTAGACCTGTTTCAGTCTTAAATAAGACACTACCTTGAAATCTGTGACATCATGTGAAAACAGCACAGACAATTTTTGTCTCTCAGAAGCATGTACATATTAAAACTGGTTTTGATGCAAGAAGTGATGAGCACACTAAAGGGAAAAAAAATAGTGTCCTGGGTGGAAGAAATCCTAAAATATAGGATTGTCCTTAATCCATTTAGAGATAAAATAATTAACAAAGGAAGAGAAATAAACAAGTTGCTTTTAGCAAGCACTTTTTGTAATTACTGGATAAATTTAATCCCTATTTTTCCAGGAGAAACATTCCCTGGAGTGAAATTTCACTAATAAATTTGTATGTAGTAAAATTTTTAAAGAACTTTGCTTATGTTGAAAGAACATCATGTAAAATATTTCCTTTCCAATGGATGCTTGCATCAGAAGAAAATTGACCATTTCACATGGTTAGTTTCTTTTTTTTTTCCTTGTTATATTACGAGACTTTTCACTATCATATGAGAAAGTAACATTCTTTTCTGAGCAAACGCTCTTAAGATCTAAAGTAACAGTAATTAAATGTTTGTAGAGTAGCAGCACATTGGTTTTCTAAGAATACAGGTTCAGATAACTCAACTTCCCAGTTCACTCATGGGTTCTAATCCCTTAGATGCACAAATCTCACAAATGTTCATTCATTCTGAAGATAATAATTGGAATGGATTAGCTAGTTTCCTTTCCTTTGAAAAAACCCAACCCAAAACTGGACATGTTTGTAGCACAGTTCAAGCCAAGCTCCCAAAAAGCCTTTGGTGTCCTTCTTTCTCATAATATCTTAAAATATCTTGTCGGTTTTGCAAAGTCAAATGTCCCACTACTTCATCATATCAGACTCAAACGCATGCAATGCAACAACTCAATTCTACAAAACCAACACTCTTCTGGGTTGTAGCACTTTCCACATATTATTTCAAATAATTAGAAACAAGGGGGAAAATAATTTGATAGACACGAAATAGTAACTTTTTGAGGGTGCAAGGCATAAATAACAGGGAAGAGAAGATAAATCAAGTGTTTCACGTTCCATTACCATTATGGAGGTGGACACAAACTTTAAAGAAGATCTAGTCCTTTACTTGGTCATAAACTCTTACTCAAGGCTTAGCCTGAAGACTTCTTATAACTGATGTATGACCCATGCATATATTCATTATTAACAGTTTGTATCTAAATGCCCTAAAGCTTTTGAATGGTGATTTCTTGGGATGTTTGTAGATATTATCAAATGCTTCTCAAGCTTCCACGTTAGGTGATTTTTTCTCTTACATCATTATAATGCAGTGTTGCAGTATAGGAGCATTATGTTATTACAGACACTGGACATCAGCCCTAGGAAGAGCAGTTGCCAATACCTGTATAAGTAATGCTGCATAAATCAAGGACATATTTGACATGATCTTTTAGCACAAATGTGAGACAGGGAGACGTACTTGCTGCTACTTGCAAATCACAATTATCTTGAGCCCTGATACATCAATACATCATAGATCATGTCTTATTGGTCAAGTAGACTTCAAGATTCATGTTTTACACCATGGCACCAGCCATGTTTGCAGTGACAGCACTTACAGTGTGTAACCTAAAGCTTCTTCTGATTAGTTGATAGATTATTAACCAGGTACCAATGCAGAACAGAAATTTGTTGAACAGTTGCCAGCCATATACTTGGTGTTCATCACTGTGATTTCACATACAAGGGAAGATACTCTAAATTAGGTGGATACTCGACATTTTGGGTATTTAAAATTCCACTGTGTTAATTCACTGTAGTCCTTCCCCCTCCAGCAACCTTGAGCACAGAATTTTGTGCAACAATCCCATGGTTCCAGAATACAGTGTTAATTACCAGATTACAAAATTATCCTGCCAAACAATTATGAACTGCTGAACAGGTATGAAGCTACTCTGCTATTATGCAAACTTATTCCATGGAGTAAGCCCTCAGGCCAACATTCATTCACATTATCTTACATTCAGTTGATGCTCTTGGGCTTCTCTTGGCAAACCTGGTCCAGTATTCAGTTCTTCCAGATGTTGCTGTTCACCTTTATGAACATACATACACTTTCCCCACCAGAAAAAAACCCTGTCCACTTAGAGAATATATTTTGATTTCTGGATGCTTCCTAGACTCAGATCTCTCTCTGCCAGGGCTCCAGATTTGTCTGTGTGGTTACTTCAGCCTGATCAGGAGTGTAACATGGTGAGTGGATGCTTAATTTATACAGAAGGCATGTTGTGAGGCAGAGGCCTTGAAGCTGTTGATATATGGGGAAAAGCTGTGATCAGCTCCAGGTCAGTTGAGATGTTTCACTGTTTATTCATTCGTTTGCTCTGGCAAAAAAATGAGTTTTCTTTGGTCCAAGTTGTAGAAACAGCCCTCTTTAGCATATATGGGTGCAATCCCATTTGTGTGATTTGGCCTGGACTCGGCCCTAAGGCTGATCCATCACTCCATGTTATTTAGCAGCATAGTTGTAGTCAGCAGGAGCAACGTACCTCATTTCCCATCATTACATATTTTGATCTTAAAAGAATCCTAGAAGACATGTGGGGATGAAGAGTAGAGTAACTTCTATGCAGGCAATCATGTTCTAAAATAGAGGAATTATGTCATCTAATTATATGTATAGACAGGAGAAATGTTCAAGGCCTCAGCTATTGATCTTAGGCAAATGTACAAAAATGCAATTGAAACAAGTGGACACTCTTGGGCAGATTAGGTATCCCATTCAAATTGTGAGGTATTGAATTACATCCTAAATTAGAGTCCAGGTGTAATCCTTTGAATGTAACAGGAATTCTGTTCAGGAACAGAATATTATTCCATACGTGTTTTTTCTCTGTGTGTTGAGGGCATATCATATTGTCTCAAATAGCAAGTAGAACCCAGATAATTATGGCAGAAAATAATCAAACATTTAAAAAATATATAGCCACAGACTTTTTTGCATATTGCTTCTTCGTTATATGAATTTCTCCTCTTGCTGCAGCTGGTTTTGATGCATTTCCTTTTTTGTGCCTTCCTGAATCTCTGCTTCTCCTGTCTAGTTCTTGCAGACTTATTGGGCTCAACTCAAATGGCAATGATATTGACAAAGCAAAATCTGCCTTAAATAAGATCAGATTTTACTCAAAATTTCTTCAATTCCTGCTTGAAAAATAAGGCTCAGTCTCTACGACCCGTCTCAAGAAATCTTGGTTTCTATTATCTTCTTTCTCTCTAAATGCATTTTCACATTTTCTCAACCAGAGGACTTATCACATGTCAAACCACCTTGCCCTCACACCTAAGAGTATATATAATTGAGCTGCTTCTCAGTGCAATGGAACAGTTGTCTCTAGATATTTCTCTATTTTCCACCGGCCCTTTACAAGTCACAATTCTGCAACTAACTGTTTTCACAGCAGAGGGTACAGTGTCAGCTTTGTGACTCATTGGTGAAGAAAGGGGACATCAGGTGAAATGGTGATTTTAATGTCCTGTAATAGTAAAGATCAGTAACTCATTATGCAATTGAGTACTGTTTGTAACATGTGTTTTGAGAGGGGGACTAGGCGATTTCTTCTTTTCTCCATCAAGACCCCTACTCTATTCCAGGAAGTTTACAAGCATGAGTTACATAATGAATAGACTTTTTCCAGTCCTTCAGCCAGTGATGACTGGTGAGAAAAAAACAGCAACACAAAAAAATCTTTTGCAAGCAAAAGGAGCTAATGACTGTTGTGTTCTTTGAATAACACTTAAAAAGGAAAGATTTTTTCTCTAGCAAAAAAAAAAAAAAAAAAAACCAAAAAAAACCCTGAAAAACAAACCAAGTATAAGCGTTGGAAGAGAAAATTCAACAACACATAAATAATCACGGGTAGAGCAAGGCAAGTAAGGCCATCCATTATCTAGAAGGGTAGCTCCACACATAGCTATTGTGGAGCTTTGGTCCTATCAATAGGCTGCTGTGAATGGTGGTTTTTATTGCTGAAAAGGTATTAGCAAAAGTGTTTTAATTCAATGTAGACATCCCACTTAGCAAAGTTCTATGTCTTGGTTCATGCTATTGTTGTACAGCAACAGTTGTTTGAACACTGTATCAAAACTATCAAGACAAATCAAAGTTACAAAGACAGAAATCCATTACCAAGGCACAAACCAAAGTTACCCCACTCCAAGGTTATGCATGATATTGGTCACTTAGCAGAGGTCTACTGGCAGTAAAAGGTCTCTCTGCCTTAAGCAGTGACCTTAAGAGGCATCCCAGCTCAGGAAATTAATGTCATGAATACAGTCTGCAGGAGACTCAAAGAGAGCTCACTGAGGCAGTCGTAGAGTGGTTGGCTTATAGTCAAAGGGGAAAGGTATGGATGAGACTCCATGTGCCCTCAGCATTCTTTGTGCCTTTAAAACTGAGTCTTAGAAGACCCACTCATTATTCATGAGTTATTCACATGATCAGCGTTCCAAGCTTATGTGCATCAATGCTCACTGTGTCACTCTGCTCCTTTGTGGGTTTTCAGAGAACACATTAGAACTAGAGGAGATCTTGACCTGGCTACGGCTTGGGTTTTTACCTCTTTTGGAGCCTGAACCCAATTGCCACTAGTTTAGTTAAGGGTTCAAATGTACTTGTCATATAGATTAGAGCTGGTATTGAAAGCTTATGCAGTCAGCTGGAGCAGAGAGAAGAGTCAAGCATAAAGAGGCATATATTTATGAGCTAATATTTCAAAAGTAGAAAATAGATACTTTCGTATTTGAACAGCCTGAGGTGATCAGGAATTTTACATAATTAGCTTGCCATTGAATTTTTCATACTTTGGCTCTCTCCCAGTTCATGGGCTTTTACAGTCAAAATCTTATTATAGGCAAAGGGAACAAGCTGAAGCTGTGGATCCAAAAATTTACTTTTGCCTAATTAAATTTTTTAATTAGTACAGAAAATTCTCGACTATAATGCCCTTGAAAAAAGTTACTTAAGTGGCTAACACCAACACCTCTTCCCGGGTGTTACCCCTATGCTTGTGTTCCCGGGCTCTGCCTTATCAGCACAGGGTGGTGGCTGCCACAGTGAGGGTTGATGCTTTGCACTCCTTGCCAGGAGGAGTGGAATGGTGAGTGCAGCCCCCTTGGGCCCAGGACCCATCTTGGGACTCTGTGGGTCTGTCTCTTGCACTGGAGGTTCCTTCTGGAGTCCTCATGCGGAATCACAAGGTGCCTCCTTGTTGCATAACGCAAAAAGCTGTTTCCCCTACTCTGGGTTTGTCAGGTCCTCACTTCCAGCTGGTTGACAGCCTCTGGCAGCTCCCCATGAGCAGCACAATGGAGGAACCAGCTCCAAACAGCTTCAAATGGCTCCAAACAGCCAATGGGGTGATATTCACCCCATTGAGGTGAATATCTCTCCTTGTGACAGCCCTGCCCTTCTCCCCTTCACATTTTTCTGAACTAGAAATGGCAGAAATAAGACTTGCTGGGTACTGGCCAAGTGAATAAACTTCAGTGGGCAGTGGTCACTAATGCCCATGGCTCTGTGGGAGATTCCACTCTCAGTCTTCTGCTTTCTCTTTCTATCTGCTCTCACAGACTCTCTGCAGGAGAGATCCTGAAGGCAAACACGATCTTAATTGGAGAATCTGATAAATCTCAGTCTTGGAGGAGTAAGCCTTCCTTCTTAGCCTTCCTCATCCACTCCTGGCTTCATAGCTACCAACCAAAGAGACCCTGATAATAACTGGGCTTGTCAGTGACTCGTGGGAATGACAAACTACTCAGCACATTGACGCACTCAGGGTTTTTAGTACCAGTGGTGTACTGCCCTGTTTGCAGGCAAGGCTTGTAGAAAATGCAAGCATCTTGCCAGTTCTTTGTCTGTGATGGTCATAAGGACAGCAGAGTATTTATAACAGCCTCCAACTCAGCATAAAAATACTCTTTCCATTGCTGGAATACCATGTAAGGAAAAAGAAAACCCAACCAAAAAAACCAACAAAAAACCCAAAAAACAAAAAAAAAAAAAGCAGCAGAAGAAAAGTAGCAACTAAACTCTTTTTAAAAGAAAAGGTAATGGAAAAAAACATGTTTTTCCTGACACCTGTGGAATAGGCTCACTGTATAAAGACTTTAATGTCTTTATATGTTTTTTGAAGTACCCCAGGTGAAGGGCTTTGCAGAACACACATATAACCTGACTTATATGCAAAGGAGTAATAAACACTGCAGTCGTCAATAGAAAATTCTGCACTAATTGTTCTTTAATATTTGCAGTTCTTTTTCATGTATTCCTTCTCAAATAGAGTGTTATTAGACAGATATTTCCATACAGTTCACTTTTATATGCTGTAAGTCTCTGTCAGAGCTAATCCTCTCCGATTTTAGACAAAGTTTGTAACACTGATTGTACTGTACTTAAGGAACCATGCACTTATTGGATGGGGACAAGAACGTGCTCATCATGGCAAGAAATAGCAAACTATGTAATAGGACATAGTGTACTTTCTTTGAGCTTATCCTTGGTAATAAAATAAGGACAACTTTTATTCAAGATTTCTGACACCATTTTATGACAGGGCTTTTTTTGACAATGTCAAGTCCTGTGTGTTCTCATAATGCTCAGTTATTGCTGAGCCATCCCTACCGAAAAGCATAACAGAAAAGGAAATGTCCTCTCACTTTGTGCAGGGAGGCGATCAATTATGAGATCATCCATCCCTGTGTGTTTTCAATTTGCTTTGTGATTGGCTGATGGCCATTTTTGACACTGTTATGAGATGTAGTTTTTGACTAGCCTCTGCATGGCTGCCTAATTCCTTTGGCACCCTCTAAAACGTGGCCCCTGATACAACCACAGGTACATGCTAGGAAGAGACAGATCCCGTGAGCTGAGGTGGGAGGCCCCAGTGTCTGGGTGCAGCCCTACAAGGTTGCCATACAGTATTAATGGGGCAGACTTAGGGCTCTGTGTGGTGCTGCAAGGCACGGTAACACTGTCTGCAAAAACTGCAAACCAGTGTGAATTTTCTATTTAAGAGGAATGTGTGCATGCAGTCAGTAAGGAAAATACTCCAAGAACCTGAAAACACCGTGTGAACGTGGAGAAATGGCCAATGGGCTCATGAACTGCAAACTGGACTTTGAGGTGTCACACAGAGACAGTGGGTGGTCTGGGAGATCTCCCCTTGCCCATGGCTTTGGGTATGCTATGACTACCTGTAAGACCATTATGGGATACAGGCTGGTGCTGTGTATTTTATCCCTAGGTCAATGACCAACCTTCCATAATTCTTCAAAAAGCTCCAGCTTACTAACTGGGGAGGGACAAAAATGAGATGTCACTTGTTTGTATCTGTGCCTGCAGTGGCTGAAGAAGACAAAATGGTCACAGAATTGACAGCAGTGCTAAAAGGAAAAAGGGGAGGAAGCCTGGAGACAACTGTCCACATACCCAGTGAAATTATATCCCTATATTAGAGTTAAATTGATTTCCCAGTGTTCTATTTTGTATGTGTGCATAATAATAGCATGTCAGCAGACATGTTTCTAATCATTAACTTTTTGAAAAAGAGATTCATTATACTCTTGGGGAGAGGAGAAGCTTTGGATATAAATCTCCTTTCTGAAGCTGATATAAGGTGAATTGTCAATCTGAACAGAAGCCAAGTGGCATTTTGGTGTGAGAATCATGGAGTTTACAGTTTACAATTTACAGAAGGCTGCAAAAAAGCCCTTAAAAATCCAAGACGGCTGTGGCAGCAGAAACTGAAGAGTGGTAGATAGATGTGTAATAGTTTTCCAAACAAAATAAGGATGTTATGTAAATCTTAACAGAGATGAACTGATAAGCTAAATATGCTGGATCCATTTCTCTAAAAGACAAAACAGATTCTGATATAGTTGTGGCTTTTGAAACAATTACACTGGTATCAGGCTATTAAAGAAGTAAGAATTTTATTTCAGATTATGAGAAAGGTAAAACTGAGAAATGATACCAGCAGTGATTTGACAAAAGTTTTTGTGTACAGTGCAAATTGTTCTCTGAAACTGAAGGGCAAGCAATGTAGAAACCATTCATAACCATCTAACCCACACACAACTGCATGTGTGCTGCAGCACAGTCCAAAGAAAAGGCTACACTTTTATTTGTCCCATCTGGATATAACATCTGCTCCCAGGTGATCTAGTATCAGTTGTTCTGATTCTTGCATCAGTTCTTAAAAGCTTTGATTCATTGAGAATACAACTATGATAAAGATCTCTGGACCAGATTTAATGCAAATTCTCCACCTTTTCATTGAATTGCTACACTGATAGCAGCTGATAATCCAAGATGGTTTTAACATGTACCAAAAATTCAGTTTGATTTTGTTTCTAAACCACTTTCAAACACTGAATTTAATTACCCTTCTGTCTTCTAGATTAAGAAGACTTTTATTATCAAAAAATAATTTATCTTGAAGATACTAAAATTGTCTGAAATTAAACTGCTTCCTAACATTTTCTTTAGCAAGCTAAGTAGACTGAGCTCTTTTTCATGCATCTATGAGAATACAAATTCATAAGAAGTCTTACAGCAACTTTATTTTAGCAAAGTAAATGGAGATATACAGGCATTGGAGCAATGGTGAATCAGATTTTACAATTTCTTCCCTTCAAAGCTCTACATCCTTTGGCTTTCAGAAAGTGCTCACTGAACTCACTGATGATTCTTAAGACTGCCACAGTTATATAACTTTCATTTGAAAAACTAGCATATTTTTCTAGATAATATTACTGTCCTTTGAATAATTTTTATTTCATCACAAGGTACCTCCACTTTTTCTCTATTATCAGTTTGTTAAAAAAATGGGTTTTTTTTTAAATGCACATTTTTTGAAAGTTATTTTTCTCTTCATCCATCTATGTATTGTGGAATATAAAACATATATAACTCTGCATCATCATATTTTCTTCCTCTTCAGCAACAGCATGATATGTGCTGAAATAACACTGTTTTATTCCTTGGAGAAGGATGGATAAGCAGGAGTTAAGCAGTGGATTTCAAGTCATTTAGTCCAGTGGTATGTTTGCTTCTAATGTAGACATCCATCTTTTTTTACTGTCCAGGTACCCAATGCAATTTATGGTACATTTTAACTCCCCAGAAATACTGCATATTTGTTCTCTTAATGAATTATTGTGTTTCCAATGCAGTGGATTAGCTACCAAAGCAGGGAATAGCCTCATCTACAAATATATACAGACATATGCAGGTAAAATCACAACTCTCAGATGCAAACTAAATGTATATAAATACTTTTGATGTTGGTTTTTTTAAAAACCCAGAATCTAAAGGTTTAAGAATTACATAGATGGTGGGTAACTAAACATGATTCAGAATATTATAGTCAATTCAATGTTTTGTAAGTAAAGATGGATTCTAATAATGAACTTCAGATTAAAAGTAAATAATTTATAAAGCTCATTAATATTTGGGTCTTTTTCCTTTTTTTTTTTTTAATACATTTAAAGTCAGAGTAGAATATTCTCTTGCCTTCAAACACTTTATTCAAATCATAGCACTAAGTAATTGCTGACTTGCAGTTTCTCAAACCAGATGAGGCTTTTTTCCTTTCAAGCAAAACAAATCTGCAAATAAACAAAAAATTGCTTTGATCAGAAGAAAGCATGTGTTAGGAAAAAAAGGTCAAGGTAAGTGAAAATTTTACAGAGGAAGCTTTATAAGAGAAGAAAATTTATATATTTATTAGCAGAGAATTATAGACATTATTGGATAATATAAGGATTGCTTGCATAGACAGTAAGACTAGACACAAACATATTAAAATGACAGAGTGAAATAAATTTAATAGTCATCTTGTTTTAATTTCAATATTTGAGCATTTCCTACTCAGGTGAAGGAGCCAATTTTCATGTACAGTGGGGTTTATTTTACTATTTCCCTTAAACAGTCTATATCCTGGAATAAAGTACTATTCCCAAATGTTTTTCAGGTAGAGAACAATCTTGGTATTGTAAAAGAAATGAAAATAAATTATCTTCCTATTTTCAAGAACAGAAGTTTTTATTATTACTCTAGATTATTACTTCCTATTACAGTATTGCACAAAGACAAAAAAAAAATTAATCCAAAAAACGTTCAGAGTAAATTCATTCAAAAGCAGGGATTTAAAAATTATGATCAGGTTCCCAAAGCTTACTGATTGCATGCGATCTTTTTTTTTTAAGACATGACTTTCAAATTTGAAGTTGTTTATCTCGTAACATAGTATCCGTAATAATGTTTAACTAACTTTCAAAGTAGAATAAAACAATTAGCATTTCTAAATAATGTACTTCCTTCCAATAAGACCAACTTTTGTGACTCAAATAAATGAGGATTCTAATTAACATTTTTTTATTCAATAGAAAGCAGTGAATTTGCAGTGAAAAAAGCTTGGTAGAAGTATACATGCCTTAAAAAAGAAATCTATATTTAAAACCAGGAAAGAACTGAAAGCAAAGGTATGGGCTTTCTCCAGTTTCCTCAGTCACAATGGCAGTAAAGCACTACTACCAGTTTTGAAAACATATAAAAGGACTCCAAAAAATATCAACATTTTTAGGCATTTGAAGAAATCTCAAAATACATAGCTGCATAGTAAAATTGTTTTCAGCACTTTGGCACTAGTTCTTCTCATGCACACGCTGTTATTCTCTTGGTGTTTACATGGGCTTAATTTATTCTGATTTTCTTTGTTTCCTCACTTGTTTGAAAAGCAAGGACACATATAGATCTGTAAATCATCAGATACCCATCTTAGGGAAAGAAATTATAGCATGATGTTAAATATTATCCATGATTGTATGAGGAAAAGACAATTATTTGATTATTAATGTTTTTCAGACACATACATTTTCTGTGCATCTAGTTTAGTTAAATAATAAAACCAAACAGGCCAACATTTTCCATTAAAAGGCAGAATTCACAGCTGTTTTCTGTGATTCTGATCTTTCAAATAAAATTACTACAAAGTGTTAATTCCTTTGGACAAATCATGTGAATAAAGCTACTTATGTTACACACCTGGGCCCAGGGTGTTTAGTGGCTCATATAAGGTGCTGTTACAGCAAAGAAGGGAAATTACCTCTTTTTGCTGATACTCTAGCAATAAACTACAAGTGGTTCAACTCATTCACTACTGACTACTAGTTATGGCACAGCTCATTTGGAAAGAGTGAACCATTATTTTTGCTTCATAATGAATGGGAATGTCAGATTGATATACCTGAATATAGTTATTCTGTGCTGCTAAAAGCTAATACACATATTAAGCAGGTTCAAGAGTCTGTAGTTACTATTACCACAAAATTTCTTTTCCGTCTGAATAAAGCTTTCTTGGGTTAAAGCCATAAATTGATCTGAAAAGCAATACTGCTTAAAAGAGGTGTAATACTTAAATAAGTCTAAAATATTTAATAAGAAATGTTGGAGATTTGAAAAAACCTTGATGCATCACAGCTGTAAGATCAGAGCTTGAAAGATGTACTACTCTTTCACAAACACTGAGCATTTCCTGCATATTTGCTAATAAATAGTTATGCCTAGTGATGAAGGAGCAGGCTCCCTGTTCACTTTCCAAAAAGCCTAGGATCTGGACAAGCACAGGAATGGACGATATTGACAGTCTAGGCTGGTGTCTGTTTTGTACTGTGGGGTGCTGTGAAGGAATTGCCATAAACTAAAGGCAAGTTTTGTTCACCTTTTCCTTAAAGCAAGCACTCCCCAAAACACCAATAAGCTGCTATTCTTTTCAGAGCACAAAATAATAAACTAGGGAAAGTTGTTCTTTAAACAGAGCAAGTCAAATTTTCTGTGTGAGACATTAAAATAAAAATCTGTCAGACACTAACAATTCCCCATATACACTAAGCCACTCATCTTGCTTTCTAATCCAAAAGTCTTTAGTGTCTTCCTAGGTTGAAAAAATCCCATGTAGTCCTGTCTTTGTTCCTAAGAAAGAAGCTTTCTTTTCATGGTCTCTCAGACTTGGCACTCTTCATTCCACAAGATACTGAAAATTTGCAGTCTTGCTGTGTCTCTCGTTTTCCTTCCCCCTTCATTGAGAAAATTCCTCAGCCTGAACACTCTCAAATGAATGAGAGACTCCAAGGAATGGGGGTCTCTCTTGCTGCTGTGTGGAGCAATCAGAAGAGCAAAACCAAATTACTGTTATAGACACTCAATCACATCATCTTTTACTGGTCATGACACTGCACTTGCAATAAGCAAGGAACCCTTTAGTCAAAAGATTCTATGTCTGACAAAAATACCTTCACTTGCACTAGTCAAAATTTACTGTTACAAATAAAAAAAAAACTTTTCTAGTTTTGCAATATAAAATGTGGAAATCTGAAAATGTGTTAATGCAGATTTTTTTTTTAATGTGTGAAAGTAGCAGATTTACAGGGAAGCAAAGGCAAATTCAATTTTGTTGAGTACAAATACAAGGTATACCTGATTTTAGGGTTCTAGAAGATTTTGTAGGACAAACAATTTAGAGGAATAGTGAGGATGCCAGTAGTAGCAGAAATCCATAAAGCAGTGCAGAATTTTGCTTATCAATCAGTGTTGATTACTCTTGGAATTCATTTAATTAGTAGCCATAAAATAACTGCTCTTTTTGTCTTAAATCTTCATTTCCTAGGAATATGTATTTGTGTAATAACTCATTCCCAATTCATTATATTTCTGTGTTTATAGTTGCAGAAAAAAAATGCAATATATGACCACATTTTACCCAGAGTTTTGGAAAAAAAATAAAAGCAATGGCTGCACACATCTGGGGTTTGGGGTTGGAATTTTTGTAAATTTGTACTTACTAAAGCTTTTTTTTTCAGTTTCAAGAGTTGCTGAATAATTAATTACTGCTGAATGCTTCATACTAACAGTAGAATTAAATATTTTTTGTTATGAATACTGTTGAACAGGTACCTATGCAAAGAGACTTATATAAGCAATTCACAGTACGTTGCATTAAATTTTAGATGTCTTTTCTTGGAAGGATTGATTTTTGATTTATTTTAGTAAGAATGCGAATGCTCATTATCTTGATTTTATTAACCCACAGGTTTTACCTGGGCAAAATATATTGATGAAAATAGAGTTACAAGGATGGATATAGCAGGTTTTTCATAGCAAAAGGCAACTAACTACTCATAAAGACACAATTTCCATTTTTATTTATATTCATTTTAGTCTAGTAACTTAAAAAACATATTTTTCACTACCTAAAATATTTTCAGATTTAAATTATTAAAATATATGATCTGTGTCCAAATATATTAAAAAAATTTCTTCAAAAACTGCATAAGTTTGTTTATTTTATAAAAAAACTATTGATGTTAAAATTTATTTTAAAATATTGTTATTTATCATCATCTTGTTGAGTAAGTTCTGGACATCAGTTTTGACAGCAGTGGTATCATGTTATTCATATGACCAGTTACACTGGATGAATAATGAATGAGAAACAGTCATAACAAGTAATTTGCTGACAACCCTTAGGCTGAAAATAACTGATTAAAGCTATTTTGGGAATACTGATCTGTAACAAGGGCAGTCAAAGAAATCAGGATGAGTTTGTGATTGATTCAGGAATGAAACATATCTATCATTCACAAAAACTCTTGGGCTTATTTTGCAAGCTTGACTGTTAGTCTTTAAAGATTTTTCAGGCTCATTTGTGACAGGAAGAAATTGCATTTCCCAGTGCCTTGTTTGGTTTCTGGTTGGTTTACATGCACTTCCCAAAATAACGTATTAAAAAAAAGAAGAAACCACAAAGAGCATAAAACCTGGAGTTAAGCCCATCGTTTGGCAGTAAAAATACATATTTCATCCAAATTGCACAGCGTTATTATTTGGATAATATTACACAAAATTACAGTTGTTTATTTTTACACAAAAATATGCCAATCCTACAGGGAGCGCTGCCAGGCAGGAGGGTAGAGGAAAAGGAGAAGGTGGGAAATGCTATGGGTTGCTGTGGAAACCAGCATCATTTCCATGAAGCTTTGCTTTACTGAAAAACAAAGTTTTAAATATATTCAAAATTGTCTTTACATGTCCAGTGTTTCAGTGAGTTGAGTTGTCTCTGATAAGATCCACATAGAATGTTGATACCCCAAAGAAATGTAAGATGTTTCCACATCATCAGCAGCTTCACACACCCACCTCACCCACCCCCAATATTTTGGAAACCTACTTTGCTTTTCTTGGTTTTTTTGAGATCTTTGAGGTTTTTAATTTATATGAATATATAAAATCTCATTTCAAACAAGGAAAGCGGAGGAAATTAATATGAAGTGTGGAAAAAAAGATGAATTTTCCATAAGAGCTGAAAATCTCCCATATCCAGAATGTCTGGAATATGCAGGTTTGTTTCCTTAATGCCTCCAGTATAATCTATATTCAATACTGCTTTTTTTTTAGAAATTTGTCTTTGTGTTAGCTGAATCATTTGTCAAAATATTAAGCATAATAAATCTTTTACCTGTCAATTTCTTTAAGATTTTGAATATTGTAGAATCACTCAAATAGGGAACAAATATCATAAATATTAAATTCATTAACATCTTGGACATACTCAACTCTGAAAAGTGTCCCAAGGAAATGAATGATTAACTTCTGAGTGAATCCTGACAAAAGAAAGGTTGTAGCCTGTATTATATGATATGTTAAAAATCAATTCACAAATTTTAATTCAGTCTGAATTGTTCAAGTGATTTGCAGCATGAACATTTCAGTCTGTATTTTTTTCATTCCTTTTCAACTTGTACATATGAAATGCACACAAATACATTTAAAAATAAAATATTTATTTTTACAAAAAGACTGTTACTAAGGATGACTCTGGGAGCACACTAGAATTTTCTAGTCATTCAAAAGTGAAATATTTTTTCCCAAAACAATTGAAGTTCCCTTGAATGCTGTCATAGATTTTTTTAAAAAAGAAGCTATATACTTTGTATTTTGTGAGATAGATTATTTTTTTCATTTTTTCATTTTAGCATCTCCTCTTTTCTTTTTTGCTGTATTTTCAGGTTTACAAGTAAGCCATTTAGGTTATCAGCTAAGATAAATGCCAGTTATAGAGTGGTGCAGATTGTTTTCTATTCTATAAAATACATTTTGGAGTTTGCATTGAAATATCAAAGGTTTGGAATGTATTTTGCATTTTCTTTGAGGCAGGCCTCACAACAGAATGTGGCTTGCAGTGATAAGCTAACTCTGCTGGAGCACATAAATACTGTACAGTAAAACCAGTGAAAGGTTTAAACATGTAAGTCAGAGAGATGAAATGGAAGCCATCTCATACAAAGCAGGTTAAATAATTTCCAAGAACACTGCTTCTTGTTTAACTTGAGTGTGTTAAGAAAGTGCATTTTTTCTTCCTGCTAAAGAATATTGATGTAAACAATTTTATATAGCCCTTACTGCTCTATACAATGGAAGATTTTGCCTTGCGAATGTAAACAGGTAAATATAATTTTATAGTTTGGATATAAAAATTTGATTTTTATATGATTTATTCATACTTCTGGAATATTATTTAAAAAAAAAAAGGAACACTATCACTGAAGCTGGGATAAAATTAAAATGTTGCCATCATCAGTTTGTTATTACATTTTTAATTATTCTTGTTCATGTATACACAGATTGCTGGAGGAAAATACTGGAGCCAAAAGAGTGGCATGAAGATGCAAAAAAATACTTTAATGATTGTACATTTATGAGAGATCCATCACATTTTAAGGGAAAGCTTGTTTTAATATGCCACCTTTTGTCCTGTTTTCGGTCCCTTTGATAACCTTCTGGTCATGATTGCAGTGAGACCTGCAGTGAGGAATTAATCACTGTGTGCCAGTCTCTACTGAATTCTACAAAAAGGAATCAGGTAGACCAGCTTTGTTTGTGTTTAGGTTTTGTCTCTTTCTAGCCTTGTTATAATTACAGTTTCTAACTTAATGGAAGGTGCCAATTTTAGTGCACTTTAAGTATACAATTCAGCCTTTCTTTCACTAATACATGATTTACAGAGAATTCTAGAAAATATTGTGGTTTATAAGCATTACCTTTGTCTTGAAAAATCATGTACTTGAACATTATGTCGTAGACAATCATCATACATGAAAAATTTGCAAAGAAACATTTTTCTCCTTCTCTGTCTCATAATAACACTTTGTCAAAACCACCTTGTATTACTTTTATTGTCTTTTACATTCACAGCTGTTGCCTTTTTGGCCCATGAAATGTTTGAAGAAAGCAGTTACACAGCCAACCATGTCCATTACCCAATTTTTCAACATTATTGAATATATGTATTCCAGGTGAAGTGGACGAGGTTCTTTAACCCTTAACGTGTCACTGCTCCAGCTTGAAATAATTTGGCTAAGTAACCTTACACAGGTTTTTTAGGTTTGGAAGAATTGTGCTTAATGATTTTATCTTTAGCAAACATAACCATATCTCTGTCACTCAGTAAAAAAAACAGATGTACACCTGCAAATGTAAGATTCATTTTCTGCTGCATCCCACTCCATTAGGAAGTTTTGAATCAAGTCTACTTAAAGGAATAAGTAACACTAGTATTTTGGTCACCACATCAAAAATCAATTCAGCGGGCAAAGATCTATGCTCTGTACGGGTTTTGGTTTTGTTTGTTTTGTTTTTTTTTTTTTTTACTTAGGGATTATTGACATGCATTTAGTTCCCTTAATACAATCTTTCAATTTCAACATGAGTTTGTCATTCAAATGACAGAATGATACAAAATCAAGTCTATTAGCACAATTCTTATCTGTAGCAAATGTTTAAGTATATTGGTGGTTGAAAAGTTTGCAGGGCTAATCATTCCATGTTTTTTTAAAGCATTGATATTCCTGGTTTCCTAAATCTTCTGTCTCTTCAGGATCTCTGTCCCTAAAAGTTTTTCCTGAAGTGACTGTTGCCTACAATTTCCACTTTAACCCTTTTGAGAAACATCTGTGATTTGAGATCTGAAAATGTTTTGCAGATGGACATCCTCTAACTTCAAAAGTAAAAATTTCTACAAATGCTGTCAACAATATTAAATAAGGTGCCTGTGGCCAGGAATTAATCCTTGTTTTTAATTTGGGTTTTATTCTGAGTTAAAATTTTTCATAGACTTTTCACATAGAATTGTCTCCTGACTTTCTACTGGATGTAGGCTTAGTCTTCTTGGAGAAATCCAAGTCTAAATCAACAGATTCTGCTTCAGTTAAGGTATGCCCCATATAACTGGCATGAGCTTTTTTACTTATTTTAAACTTTTAGAGTTTTGCGTGTGTGTTTTGATTTAGGTGGGGTTTTCTTCTTCTTTTTTTATACACTTCATATGTAGTCTACTTGGATAACCATACAGAACCCCTCCTCTCAGATTCCTCTTTGCTGTGTTTCATTTCTGTATCTCTGAGGAGTATAGTCCACATCATTAGTTTGATAAAGCTTTTGTAAGTGTTTTTGTAATTGTTTGTCAGTCTTACAATCTACATGAGGACGTTGCTAGTAAAATGTTGACATCCTTGACTGAAAACACTGATCTGTACTGCTCAGCTCTTACTTCCTGGCTCCTTGTTTAGAAAAATGTTTAGCTCAGAGCATCTGGAATGATTGAGGATTTCAGTTTCACCAACATGACTTAGGTTTTTTTCAGGCAAACTTCTTTTTGTTTTCTGGTAGCTGCTGCTTTCAGTGGAAATATTTCCTAATAGTAGCCAGATGGTTTAATACAATAATAAAGCTAGTGGTTCAACAGCACACTGCTTATTAGGTTAGTGATCAGAGCCAACAACATAAACCAAATCCAAACATAATGAAAGGTAATTTGATACTAGCAATTTGTATAACATAACCATAATAAGAATGTTCAAATAAATGTAGTAGAAGTGCAATCTGCACTGATTGGTGTATCTAAAAAAAAAAAATACTTAAAGATGTAGATTTAGATTAAGTAACTAACTGAGGAATTACAGTGCCTAAAAATTGGACTCCTGCTATCTAGATTCCAGAGAAATCCAGATAGTCTTACATCAAGGGGATAATTAACATGGAGAAAGGTAGTCTCATAACCTCAATCTTTGTCTGTTTTATACAGTATACGATTCCTAGCTATGCAGTTCTTTATCTCATCTTCAATACAGCAATTGTGGAGTGCAAAATGCATAAAGTTAACAGGAAATAACGATTGTAACTCTTTCTTAGCCCCTTTCAAGGTGAAAGAAAAAGAAATTAAAATTAGTCTTTATTTTAGCTATTTTCCTATTCTTGCAATGAGTTTTGTATTGCTGGCTACAAAATTGGCTAGATTTATATCCTATCCTCGATTATATAATGGAAAAAAGAAGAAATTATCCCAGAATATTAAGAAGAATGAGCATCTGAGGCAGATGGTACTTATCCACTATGTGAAAAAGAAATTGTTTTGATAAAATATTACATGTTAGTTTACATATCCATTATGTATCTTTCCTTTTGCTGACACAGGTCAAGCTTTTTATCCTGCTTCTACTAATGTTTTATTGCTTTAACTACAACTCTTGCTGTCTTTAAAAGGCATATTTATAGTGTGACCACTGTACACCTCAATTGCGCTGAAGTATTTATTTTTATTTTAATTTCATTTTCAGTATAACATTCTGTGTCAAAGAACAAACCAGAGAGCTTTGAATGATTTTAAATTAAAAAAGTGATAGACAATGGACAATAAGAATGTGACTAGAGAGAAAAAGTACATAGAAATTTTAATGTAATAAAAGTCAGCTTACTGACACAATTGAAACTGATTGGTTTACACCGTATTTCTCAGTATGGTGGGTTATAAAATTAAGGAAATAGAATATATATTAATCCACAGTATTCTGTAAGATAAAAAAAAAATTAACTATATTCAGGGATAGATTTTTTTTATAGTGTTTAGGTATGAATCTGATTGAAACAAAAAAAAAATTTGATTAATTTTTAAACTAGTATCCATTAAAGCCCACATTGTATTCAGTATCAAGCCTGTGGATTTTTTTCCAAGATACATTTCCCTTCTTTAATTTCTGTTTACTTAAGAGCTATTTTCTAGGAGAAAGCAACAAAATGAACTTTTTTTCTCTGCAGCTTTTCATAGTAACACAGTCAAGAGGCTGTCCAGGTTAATCTGGAACTACTCTGTGGGTTATCCCTTCCCCAGAGAGAGCTACTCTGGAACAACATTTGATTTGCACTTATGAACACGAAAATGAAGAAAAGCTTTTTCTTTATTTTATATTTAAAGACCTAGGCACACAGTGACCTAATTTTCTCCAAGAAGGAACCTTAAATAGGACTTGAGATCTAAAAACTTCCAAATCTCAGACATGGCTTAGACAATTTCTAGACTGAGTTTTTAAGTGCCAATGTAGATGTTAAAAAAAAAAATCACACAAAACAAACCAAAAAATCCTACCCACAATTAGGTTTACATTACAGATTAGAAGGCAGAACCAGATGTTTTACATAATTGACATCCTGTCTAAATGGTTAAAAAGGTATAATGTGAAATTATATTACGTTTTCTTTCTAAACAAGATGATTAAGAATAAATATCTAAAGAATATATTTAAATCTGCTACCTACAAAGTTGTCCAACAAAATAAGACATTTCATTTTGAGGCCAGAATCTTGTAGGAAATTAGCTATGTTTGCCTGATCAAATCTGTGTGAAAGACATTTAACTGATCTTTGAAAAGTAAATATTATTGAGATTGAGATATACTGGCATTTTTTGTAAATTTTCTCTATTCACCTTCACTTCAAAGTGAATCTCACACACTGCATAATTAATGGTCTTTTATTTTGTTTCTCTCTTTATAGTGAATAGGTCAATAAATATTTTTTTAAGTCTTCTATCTGTAGCGTGAAAAAAAGCCTCAGAAATGGTCAAGGAAATATTACATACAGTCAGGGAAAAGTGAGAAGCATAGAAGTGGCTGGAATTTTTTTTTTTTATTATTCCATGATACACAAGTAAAATTAATGTCACCTCCAAAATTAAAACTAGAGACTATAATTGCATCTTTTTTTTCTTTCCTACTGTTTAAGTCACTCATTTTGTATATCACAGTACTGAATTTGAATTTTTGTTCATTACTTTAGAGTCAAAAGTTCTTGAAGTAGGATAAACTATCTTGATTTTGAATATCATACCCCAGGAGCAAATATTACATAAATATTTATTGGAAAAGATCCCTGAAACCACCTGCATATATGTGTTTAGAAATTGAATTGTTTTTAAACAACAAAAAAGCTAATTCTTGTATGTGTCCTTTTCCGTTTTCTCCTGAATAATTTTTGGGTTTGTGTGCTTTTTTATTATTATTATTATCACTTTTTACTGCATTGCAGTAGTATAACTATAAAAAAAAAAAAGAGATACAGTATTTTTTAATACTGGGAAGAGAGAAAGCTGGTATTAAACACGTGATTCAAATTAAGCCCATATGGTTTAAAACTGGTCAAGTACCTTAACTGGAGACCTATATAAAGGGTTTCTACAAACATCATCCATTAAACTCTTCATTGTAAATAGACTAACAGTTATTTACAGAGTTAATTCAGGATGAGTAGGGACAGGTGAGAAGAGGATAGTTCATGTAAACAATTTTTGTATTATTATTTTCTAAATTCTTGTAGAGTCATTGAGTCCAAAGCAGGCAGCACTGTCAGGGCAGGAAATAATTCCCTTTCTAGAAAAGAAATTCCCTTTGCTAGTTTTGCTTCAGAGCTATCTGAGAAGAGCTCAGTTGGAAAAGTTATGGAGTGAGGTAATACCTCATGAAATGAAAGGAATACGGCCTTTAACAGATAATCTGTTTCTCTGTCTTTTTCTGTAGTGGTGCTAATAAAACCACAGTCATCTGTATGAGGCAACAAGAGTGAAAAACCTGAATACTAATAGCAGAACATAGATGATACCTATTTGTTCTCATGTTCAGCTATCCAGCTGAAAATAACAGGTTTGGTTGTGTTTGTTTTGAATCATGATTTTGTGAGAATAAAAAGAGATGAACAGAAAAAACTCCAATTTTTTTCTCAATACAGATACTTCTTTTAAGTATTTTTGATCTCCAGGTGATTTAGGAAATTTTAAATGGAAACTTGTGCATCTAGAGTGTTTCCACTCCATAACTTTCCTGATAAACTATACAATTTATCTGGAAATTTATCAGACTAACCTGATAAAAACTCGGGACTAACACATTTTTGAAATTAATCATAGCTACATTTAGCTACACATACACATAGCTACACCTACGCTACAATGTCATGAAACTATAACATGTTAATGAAACATGCTTCCATATGCTATGAAAGTCCAACAAACATACTTTGTTTAAAAATATTCAGACTTAGTACCGGATATTTCATTTGTGATTGTATTAAATATCCATGTATTGTCCTTATGCTTACAGTGTTCAGCTGTGCCAACACATATTCTGTTTACAAGCAAGGATAATTTCCCAGTGTAATAGAGTTCCTCTAAACCAGACTTCTTCAACAAACGTCCCAGATTACATTCCCAGCATATTTAATTAAATTGGTTTCCATTTCATTCCACGTGGAGTCTCAAAGGGTTATAGCAGCTCAAGAGTATTTGATAGTACTCAGTCAAGAACGTACCTGATTTTGGTACATTAACCTTGTCAGTAAGGACAATTTTGCTCACTCTATGCATTGAGATACTGTCTTCACACAATGACAGAAGATTACTGTATTTCTAGCGTCAGCAGAGAGGATATGAATGAGTAACGTTTGTCCCAATGGAATATACTCAGAGGTAAAACATTTGTTTGACTTACGAACCAAGAAGCACTAAGAGAAATAACAGAATCACAGTGTTTGGTTATGATTAACACATTATTGGTTTAAAATTCACCATTCTTATTCTGAAGTCACAGAAGGCTGCAATTTATTATGACATAATAAACTGAGACAGTAACAATATTGAACTTTGAGAACATTATTCACATTATTTCAGTAAATGTATGGAATTTTCCATCCAGCTTGCCATACAATCCAAGTCTAAAATGAAACTTCAGACTTTTAATTCACTTACAGGCAAAATCAATTAACTCTTCAATACATCTATATGCTTTTTTTCTCCAATTCTTAGTCTGTGTGGATTCTTATAATCTCACAGTGTTTGCTAAAGTACCTTTAAATGACTTCGTGAAAAAAAAATTCCAAGTTTCTAATTTAATTTTGTTCTTTGAATTAAGGAAGAAAAAATATGGAAAGGCTGAATTTTAGTCTTTTCACTGTAGTGAATATGAAGTCCTCAGTGTAATTACCATCACACACTACCTATAATTTTAAAATAAGATAATGGTTAACTTTACTAGCTAAATTATTCTCTATGTCTACAACTAAATAGTTCTTTCCAAACCAATTCTGAAACTTCAGACCATTCAAATCTGTTTCATACAAGGCAGGTAAACCTCATACAGGATTGATATAGATGTCTGCTCATATTTATTCATGACTACTTTTCTTTATGAAACTTGATGTGAAAGAAATGATGCCCATGGGAGCAATATAATATTTCAGCAATTTCTGGTTTTTAAAAAAAGATTTATTCTATAGGTAGACAACTGGAGAAGAATCTTATGTGAAGTATCTCTCAAGTTTGCAAACTCTTTCTCCATGCTCACTACAAAGCAAATGATAAGAAACATTGCTTTTTAGCCTGATTTACATTTTCTAATATACTGGACAAATAAATGGATTTACTCGAAAAACAATTTGCAAAAATTATGACAATACATCTTGCCAGAGGCATAAGTCATGCTGTCACTAAGCTTTAAAATCTGTTCTGATTACTTGTGTGTCACTTGAACTTGGTTTTTAAAAAAATCTATTCCAAAATTAATTTTCTATATGAATTTTGAGATGTCCCTTTTAGATCTAGTCCAATATTTTTCATAAGAAGAACTTCTCATGCATTTTCAAAGGTTTCTATGAGTTACAGAATTCAACAGAGAATTTAAATGCAAGTTTATAGAAATATTTTCCTTCACTAAGATGAAAAGATTTCAATTTCTTAATTGATCAGCAATGTATATTTTATATGGTATAAGATAAAATTTCAAAGAATACAACATATAAAAAAAAACAGCCAAGACTTTGATATTGTAAAAAAAAGTTGTTTAGTGGTTTGAAAGAAAATATTCCAGTACATTTTCTTACTCTTGTTCCATCAGTGATTGATGGATGTTTTTTGTTTCCTCCTACTCCAAGTACCAGGACTTCCACCAGAAAACAGTTTCACAGTTATGCTACATATAATTTACATTAACACCTAAATTTCTGTCCACTGGCGCAAAAATTAGGATTGAATCAGAAAATTTGCTAGGAATGCTTATTAAAAAAAAATAGCCAACAAATCTTGTTTTACTCTTGCAAGATTAAGTAGGGTTAATGCAAGACTAAACTACAGTAGAAGCAGCACTCAGTCTACTACTGTATCTGGTTGTTCTGTTTCCCTACATTGACACCAACACACTGATTGAAATTTGTTTATTTGCAGGGGGCGATTAATTTTCAGACATGTAAGGCTGATGACAGAAGGAAGCGGAAAAGTCACATTGGAGGTGGTTCAAGGTGATTTAGAAGGTCTTTAATTGCCTTTAATTGCCAAATTTTGTCTTCAGAACAGTGTTCTGCCAAGCAGAATTATTAATGTGTCAATTAGTGCTGTTTTTTCTTTTTTTTGCATATTTATGCTTTTAGTTTATTTTATACAAATTAAATTTACTGATATTCATTATTCAAAGATTTCAATAGGTCTGATAATGTCTCTGTTGATATGGTATTTCATGAAGAGACAAATTTAGGAGAAATGCATTACCTTATTTTACCCATTAAAACATCATATTCTGAAAGATCTTCTGATTTCCCATGTGTTCTGTCTATGCGCTCCTCAGAGGATTTTCTCCTTTTCCCTTTCAGTTCATCAGATTTTCATTATTAACTTTTTTTTTTTTTGATGGACAATAAATGGAGCTCTATTAAAAAGCCACTGAAAGAGGAAAAAAATGTCCTTGTGTGGTTACATGGATATTGATTTTCCATCCATAAAACTGTATTTACAACTTTTTACATTATGGAAAGTGGGAGTGCAGAAATTAAACTCCCAACAATTGCAATGAGATCTATAGAAAGATAGGAAATAATGATAAAGTGCACACAGAAGCATCTGCAGTTCTTCTCTACAGAAAAGCAGAGTGCACTCCAAATCCTGCTTTTGAGATAGGTTTGGGTTTAGGCAGTGCTGTGTACTCAGACCTTGACCATTTCCAGGTTTCTTAGTGGAAATAGTGCCAAAGTTGACTCAGTTAATAAAGAAATATAAAAACATTGTTGCAGTTAGAAACAAACAAATAAACAAAACCCAGTTCTAGATTTCTATAACGAACATTATTAAGCTCTACTGTGAGAGTCTTTTTGGTCAGGAAAAATAAAGAAAATAATGAATTTTGATTGGAGCGGTAAAAAAACAACTCTGAGCTATTTTTCTAAACTAAGTTTTTAAATATATAAGCCACAGTTGCTATAAAGTTGGAAAGACTGTTGCACATAGAAGTCTTCCAATTTTCTCTTTCTGGTACTAATTTTTTTTGGCAATTTAGATGCAGCCTGGAGCATGAAGGTGCCTACAGTGCTAAAGAAAGCTGACTACAGATGTGACAGACTAGAAGTAGTTGATCAGATAGCACGTTGGTTCTCATTCATCTCCATTTTCAGTTTTCTGAAAGAACTTCTGTGTTCAAACACCACTATGGAGACATTTTGTACATCAGCTATTTGCAGATAGTCCTCCCTTACTTAAGAAAGATGGTTTCCACTGCCTGTGTTATGATAATACACTGGAGGCATGCCCATTCAAATCCTCATGCATATTTCTCACACGATGAATTTTTATTGCAGATTAGAAGTGACAAGAACAGGTTCTCTGCCTAAAAAATGCTCTCTATTCATTTACATATATATAACCCAAAGCCTTTCTTTTGTGAAATGGGCCAGTAAGCTACCACTTGAGTCCCTGTGCTTTATATACTTCTATCCTAATAGTATTAACCTGATTATTGTTATTTTTATTACTATTACTGTGTCCTTAAAAAAAGGTTTTTATAAAGGTCCTGGAAAACATTTCAGGAGTAATACTTTGTTCCTGGGCATCTGGAGCAAAATGGTTTGCATTTACAAAGTTTATTGATGCAGACTGGCCTGATCCAAGATGAATAGTGTATGAGGGGATGTCTGGTTCAGTGCTATGCTATAGGTTAACTTCACTACGTGGCGACAGTACCATATTCCCATCACACAGACCTTCAGCTTGCTCTCTGTAGTTTTGTGCATACTCATTACTCACCTCTTCAGGAAATACTCTTGCACCATATTCACAGTGCAGTAAATACATGTGCAAGACATTATGAGAGTAGAAATATTTTATTTAAATAAAAATGGTATCAAAACTTGTTTTACTCTCATTCCCTCTTACCATGCAAGCACTAGACTGTATGTGATGCCCAAGAGGTCAGCCCAGTTGCCAGGGAACAGGGTAGGAGTGCTCTGGCTGTCTGGCCAGCACTTGGCCATCTCAGTGCTCATGTCCTGGTGTTAGGATGGATCCTGCGCAATGATGTGGAAGGCAAGGGAAGACAATTATCTCTTCATGTCCTCCGGGTTAGTAACCAATACAGATTTCAGCCATACCTTTTTCTAACACTTCCAGAGCTGGCAGTGCATCTATCCTGGTACACATGTATGAGCCAATACTGTCCCAATATTGTCCAAACCCATGTACTCAATGAAAATGCAAATGGATGTGCAGGGGTGCTGAGGAATTGTCAATCTGGATGCCATTGACAGAGGCACAGAGACCCTTTCCCTCTGTATGTTCCTGCTGGTGCCTCCACATAAAGACATTTCCATTCATTCTCAATTCCCACCAATCTTAGTCTTTCTGATTCAATTGTTTATAACTCTATAGAAAGTTTTTTTTTTCCTTTTTTTTTAATTTCAAACAGCAGTATGAAGTTATTTAAGTCCTTCTGCATCAAACAACCTTGAAAGTTCTATGTGTGGTTGGGGAACAATCCTGTAACTGAAAGATGAATAAATTATATGTCTGAACGCTCTGAAAGTATTGAAATTTACTTGTCTTTTGCCAAAGGTAGTAACAAAACTGACTCAAAAATCATCTCATTTATAACTGTACTGTTGAAGTGATGTACCTGTTTTTCCCTAGAGTGGATACTGTAAGAAACCTAGTAAATATTCCATCTGAATAATAAATAGAAGGGAAATAGGATGTAATTCAAAATGACAGTGTAGATGTACTGGTAGCACATATCTATTTACTTGCTGATATGTGTTACAGGACAATTTGGATCTCTCGTCCTTCAAGTCAAAAACCTCTTGTACCATGTTCTTATCCTTCTCTGGATATTGCACAGATGTGGGGGAAATAAAAGAGAATGACTGTTTATGAAAAAGAGTATTCTTTGTGAGATGCAATATCATGTAAGTTATGGCCAGGACTCTCATGTATGCTTGAAAGTGGCAAAACGGAGATAGCATGTGTTGTGATGTGATGAAATTTCATGGTCATACACGTTAAAAAGATATATCATGGAGAGATAGATAGATAGGTAACATAAATGCTACTCTATACAATGCACAATTAGCTGAGGCAAAGAAAATAAAATAAAATTTAAAAATACACAAGCAACTCCCAATGCACAAAAACACAACAGTCCCCAAATGAATGAATGAAAGGAATCAAGTTATGTCAAACCTCCCTTTTGTATTGGAAACATATGAATTACTACAAGTTTGATTTTTCAAATTTTATTACAAAACTCATTTCTATCACCATTACATTGAACCTTAGAAAAAATTACCAGGGCAGAGTGAGGTTATTTTTAAATGCCATTGTTAAAGAAAGGATGGAGATTTTTCATTTTGGTCATGATATTTTATGTTCTTTCCTCACTTCATTTTTTGTCATCAACGCTTTAATCATGAAAATCCCAAGAAAATAATTTTTTGTTTTCAATATTGAATGCCAGTGTTAACTACATTTAAACAGAAAGATGTAACATAAAAAGAATAAACCAGATAGCTGAGGTAACATCTATAATCACTTCTCATTTTGGACAGAAAGAAATATCTTTGGCTTTTAGTCACATTCTTTCTTCGGAAATTCATGAAATCTATTGTGTGCAAGGCTGATTTTGAAATAACAGCACCTGAAGCTGTGTCTTTATATATTGATATTGATGCAGAAAATAAATAGTCCTCTATGAACTGAAATCAGGAATTAATGTCTCATTAGGTACAGGAGTAATACAAAGAATTCTCATTGTGCAAAACAAGAGATCGTTTCTATTAGGTCCTAAGGAATTTACTTTTGTTGTGTAACAATGCTGCTTGCCCAGAATTTAGGTTAGTATTCAAATGGGAATACTGCTCGAGATTTGACATATGAAATTGTTTACTCATTTGTAATTTAGGTGCAGAGCAGAGATACTGTTTTTTTAACACATTGAATTACACCTCAGGTACCACTAACCTCAAGGTAAGAAGTGTAAATATTAGCTGAACTGCATACTGAAAGTAAGAGGTTTAATAGAGATTCCTCACTTTTCATTTCTATGGACAGCCATCTTTCTTGGGCTTGCTGCTTACTGAGAAAATATTACAGAGGCTTAAAACATGCTTGTGAATATTTTTGTATTTTGAAAGTTTAATAAGGGTAAATGAGATAATGGCTTTTCCTGACAGCAAAAGAATTGCCAAGCAGAGAGCAATAGCAAAATATTATAGAACTGGGTCATTTCCTAACCTTCCTTTTGCACTTCAATCATTGTGGCAAAAAATAAGACCCATGGGACCAACAAAAAAGAAATCAATCCAGAAAAGCTGTGACTCTGAAACTCAGACCTAAGTAACCCCTGCATGCAGAGAAAGGGGAAGGGAAAAGGAATCCTAGAACACAGCTCTTTACTGTGTTACTTTTTTACGTTCTAAATTAAATAGCCATCAAATAAAATATGTGAATACCAAAAACAGTCATAAAACAATTCAGAAGAAAGAATGAAGCTAGAAATAGTTCATATGCTGGTTTATTTCTTTAACCACTGTACTATTATATAAAATATTCTAGACAGTACAGCTTAGCTTTGCCTATATATTTAAATAGATTTAATTGTAGCTATTCTGCTTTATAGTGGATTCAATTATTACTTCATGCATTAACAATGTTCATAGAAGGTTACTACATGCATTACTACTTGCATTAACAATGCTCATCTAAGATTTCTCAGAAGACTCAGATGCAAAAAATATTCAGCTTGTAAACACCACAGGGATTAGAGAAAAATAAATCTCATGGTCTGTGGTCATTGTCATGACATCATTGAATTTCTGGTTGTTCCTTCGGTTTCCCTCACAGAAAGGTAGGTAACTAGAGGGTGAAACCTACACAGACTTTTGGTGAATTTTCACATTAGAATGTCACCCACCTTGGAAAAATTTAGTAAATTCTGTGTAATACTGAGGAAAACTAGGTGACAAAATAATTTAAAAAATACAAAGCCATACACTTGCAGAAGTATACAGCCATCAAGCTGAACAATGTAACTAATGCTTTAATTTATTTTTCTGTTGGCACATTCCAGGCTGCTTGAAAATCATAACCAACAAATTTTCAGTTATTCATTCTTGCCATAGATTGGATTTACTGTAAACCAGAAGCAAATCAATCATTCCTCAGCCCCCCAGTTTTCTTACCATTTCCTTCAGTTCATTTTGCGAAGAACTGTGTAGCTCTGAGTCTTTTATTTATAAAATCACTATGACAAAAGCTATTTATAAAATAGCTTTCATCATAGAATAAACGACATGATCTCCATGTAGTGGAAGTAGCTGAAGATTTTTATTTTTGCTGTTTTCAAAACAGTTATTAGGGGAAACAATTATTAGGGGAAAATCCTGAGAGAATGAGCATTGCTTTCAGCTTCTCTCACATGCAGTAAACCATCCAGAACAACTGAGTTATAATAAAATCTTTGGTCTGCTTTCAAAACCTGTGTGTAGTTAAGCTTAGTCTTCCTTGGGGGCTCCTGTAAAATTACATTATTGTCATGCAGACATTTTAACTCATTTCAGTAAGACTGTTTTTACAGTGGGATTTCACTGACATGCATTGTATGAACGGAAATGTTTCTTTGGGCAGAAAATTTTGTATATAATTTTAAAAGATCTTCTAATAAAATAGTATTAGATTGTCTTTGTGTCTTAAGGACACCAGGAATTGCTTGGTGCCAATTAAAGAAAAAAGCAAAACAGCCACATATTTGAGTGTGTATAGTTTACTACACAAATCATAAAAGGAAAAGTCTGAATGACAGACAGAAGTTCTGCTCTGAAATAGGTTGGTAGTTTCCACCTAGACTGTTCCTTGAGCAACATGTGAGTGTGCATGCACATGGATAGCTCTGCTAATTAGGGTAAGTATATAGAAATAGGTGAAGAGAGAAATGGAGTAGTAAAGGGCTGCCAAAACTGTTGCACATTTTTGCTTGAGTGGGTACCAAATTGGCTTTCAAAAGTTACACAGGAAGTAAAGGAAATTAAAGAAGGAGAAATTCCTCTAACTTAGAAGATAAAGGCATTAACAAGAAAACAATTCAGTTGAGATATATAATCATGGATTATTCAACATAATGTGAAGAGTGATGTTTTATCATATTTTTAATATGTATAGATAATGCAATAAAATGCAATGTAGAGAAATGCAAAATATATGTATGTAATAAAATATTAATTATATATAAAATTAAAACATTTAGATAATGTTTATATATTGCAAAATAATGGCAAGAAACCAATATATTTCTAATAGGAAAGCTGTTAGCCCCTGACCCATCTAGAGTGAACTTCAACATCAGGCCACAAGCAGAAATTACTCAAGAGCTTTTACTGAATTTCTGGAGTCTTAAACTATCTTGAAAATTGATAGTTCCCACAGAGGACAAATGAAGCCTACATCTTTTGCAGCAGGTGTCAGCTGAGACACAGTTAACAGAAACACTTTGACAACAAAGCCACCTGAAGAAATTTCCATCAGGATTGTCTCTTTCCATTAGCATGAAGCAACTCCTTTTCATGTGCTTTGATTCAAGGTTTTGTGCAGCCACATTATAAATCTTAGTACCGAAATAATTTCAGTGGAATAATTCTATGGAAAGTACCTGCCAACACAAGTCAATTTAATCTTAGCCAAATTTCACAATTTGCAGGTGAGGTGAACTGATACAGAAGTGTAGAAAGAATGAGATACCAATGCCACCTTATGGAGCTAATTTTTAGCTAGGAGCAATCAGAATTGATGAGTGAAATTCTGTTTCTGTCTGTATGGTATCACTCTATCACTAATATGAACCTGTAAAAAACCTAATATTTACCTGCTAGCACAGTATCACTGGTGTGATCCTGATTAAGCATAAACACACAATCATGTTTCTATTAATGCAATCAAGCACATGCTATTGAGCTTATGTTGAAATGTTTCTTGTATATTGACTTTAAGTTAACTATGGGAAAAGAGCACAAGTCTTGCTTTAAATGTACTGGCTCAGGGTTTCTCCTCATTTTTTAACAAATGTAAAAACTGGTGAGATATCATAGAATCACAGAATATGCTGAATTGGAAAGGACCCATCAGGATTATCGAGTCCAACTCCTGGCCCTGCACAGGACACTTTTGTGGCATATAGAAAAGATATTATTGATTCTTTTTGAAAGGTTGATGCATACCACCTAAATTTACACAGATGAATTGTAGCTGTGTCTGAGTTGTATTTATATGTGCATACAACTCAATTCAGCTTAAAGGAGATGTTAGCAATGGAAGACAATATTTGCAATAAATATTTACTGATTTCTCTGCATTAACTACCGAGACAAGCCTTGGTCAAATACACAGTAGCCACTATAGTTAGATGAGATTAATCCAGTCCTAGAAAGGCTAAATCTGATTTATGCATAAGTAAATGTATGGGGTTAGGAGAGTGTCTGCTCTTCTAACGGTATCTGACCAACAGATAATAAAGGAGGTCTTGATAAGAAAAAACCTGGTCATTGGCACAAATTAGGATGTTAAAAAAAAAAATTATTTTAAATTGGGAAGATAAGGAAAGGGAAAGAAACACACAGAGGCATAAACCCTGACCTATTAGCGTAAACAAATTATAACCAGAAGCAAACCTGATCACTCCCACTAACTGATGGGCTATCAAGAAACTGTAGGCAAATCTGATGCAACAGATGAAGGTGCAATCCTATGGGTACAGAATGCTGAAGGAGGTTGTAGGATTGAGCAAACTGATGGGGGAATGTGCAATAGAGAAACATGCAAAAGAAACATAATACATTTAGAATATAGAGAAGTCTCTATGTGTACCATACAAACATATCTATCTACAGTATTTAATTTGTCAGGTCAAGATGTTTTAATCTTTAAATACAAGCTAGTTTAATTCCTCAATTCATCAGAAGTGGAATTTCTCTGTAATTTCCAGTTTGGAAGTTACCTTGCCTGAACAGAGGTGATCAGACTGGAAGGAGATGGTCCTAAAGGTACAAAACCATATTTTCTTGTGTCAGCAAGAAATTTACTGGAACAAAGATTGCAACATTCTGGGATCTACTAATATTCAGATTTTCTTCCACCTTCCATATGTCTGTCTGAGGAGCTCTCACCTGGCTACAAAATGTTTTATTGTTAGCTCCCAAGTATCTGATTTTTACTGTGTTGTATGTCTTTTAACTCAGTTGTATTATTTCTGTCCTTTAGCTAACCCTGTTTGTACTTCCTTTTATTGGTTCATCCCAGTGTTGCGCCATCAGCATATTCTCAATTCTTTTGTGCCCAGGGCACTAAATAAAAAATGAACTAAATATAAAGCAACACCAAATACATATATAAGACTTTTGGAACCCTTCTAATAGCATATTTCCTTACCAGTCATTTCCTTTTCAGTACACATTGAATGGTTCATCTATTCTTACATTAATCTCAGTTCCCTTCATCTTAATTAATAACACCTCCCCTGGCAATATATCAACTGCTCTACTGAAGTCCAGATAAAGTAGTTTAGATAAAGAATTGCCTTTGTCTGAAGAGAAAAAAAAATAGAAGTTTTCTTAACAAAGAAACATTGGAAGGAGGTTAATTTATTGCTTTGATATATCCTCTCTACTTTTTATCTGCTATTTAATTAATTTACTTCAATTTCTTGAAGTAACTTTTATTTCCAAATTTAGCTATTTCATTCACAACTTCTCTCATGTTTTGATCTTTTTTTGCACAGCTACTGCATTTTTTCTGTTTATCTGCATTGCTGAACATAGTGATCCCATGTGTTCATGTAGCAATTTTCTCAGAATTCTGTAATGAAGAAATATCTGGTCTCTATTTTAGGTCAGATTGGATGGGGCCCTGGAAAACCTGATCTAGTAGGCAACATGAGTGCCTGCCTGTGGCAGGAGTGTTGGAACCAGATGATCTTTTATGTCCCTTCAAACTCAAACAGTTCTATGATTCATGATTCTATGATTCGTGTTTCTCTCTTACATAAACAATTGAGATCACTGAGGTTAACCTCCTCATTGGATGCTTTATCACCACATATGTATAGGCTAACCTACATAACCAGCAACAGTTTTGATTATTTTTTTAATGAATTCAAATATTTTGTCATATTGGAAGGTATTCCTCTTGAATCCTTCTTACATACCAAGGTGCTACTTACTCCTGAATATTTTATGGTTTGTATTTATGGGCGGTTTTATTGTTTTCTTTGCCCTCTTAGCTTTCCTGGAAATCTTCCTGGACAAGGTAGAAAGGAGTCTATAACAACCACCTAGGCATCTCACTACTTTCTCTCTTAGTATGTTGAACAGCTTCCATGTATTTTAAGGGAGTCCAAATGACACAATTTTAAAAGACAGAGCCAGTACATGGTAAGAAAAAATAAACTGGTATATTGAATGATATTGGACTCTGTGTCCAATAGGTCTTTATTGGACAGCTGTCACTGGGTTCAACTTTTGGTGTCCGTGCATAAGACTGGTTTTTGATGTGCCTATATTTCCATCTTGAGACTTCCTGTTTTTCTCTTTACATCCATGGCGGGGAGGGGGGTTGATGCTTTTGTTTTGTTTGTTGAGGGTTTGTTTTAGTTGCTTCAATTTATTTTTTGTTTGGGTTTCTTTGGGTATTCTTTGGAGGGTTGTATGTTTTGTTGTGTTGTTTTGTTTTCTAAAGTCATTATGTTGCACACTGTCCTTACACCAGCAATCCTGATTCTGTCTCAAATTTTATTTTTCTTCTCTTCCATGGCTCTACTTAGCAGACTTTCTCCATGAAAATCTGGACTTGGACCACTGACAGCTCAGCCTCTGCTAGGAGGGAAAGGTAGTTTTACAGAATAAATAATTTTATCAGGAAGTAGAAAGAGACATAGAGTGAGCGAAATCAGATGAATCCTACTTTCAGAGTGATTGACTACTTTTTTCCTTCAGCTATACTTGATGGGTAGGGCAACCAGCAAAGAAGCAGATGCCTGTGTCAGGAACATCTAAGCCAGGTGAAATGAAATCTCTTCAACCTCCCTGCCTTTAACCCTTCAAAGGAAATGACCACTTTGGAAAAGAACTGCCAAATCTTCACAAGTTCTTGCTTCTTTAAAAACCGGCCATTTGTCAGTGTTCTCTGCTAACTGTTCATATCTCCAGGATTAAATGATAGCTGCAACCTGTAAAAAAAGAGTTGTAACAGATGTCCAAGAAGGCCAGCGGCATCCTAAGGAAAGAGCCTCAACTTGCTCCAGGGGGAGTTTTAGAATAAATATAAGGAAAAATTTCTTCACTGAAGCAGTGATCAGGCATTAGAAAAGGCTGCCCAGGGAAAGGGGATATGGAACCTGGGGATATGGCTTAGTGGTGGTTGGATTTGATGGTCTTAGAAGTCTTTTCCAACATAAATGGTTCTGCGATTCTATGATTTTTGCTTAGTCTTGAGAATAGACAGCCAGTACTTCAAAGGCTGCTTAAGGGTCCTAACCACATTCCACTAATCTATTTCCACTAGAGAAAGTTAGAAGGGCTAATATAGTAAACAAAAAACTGTAGGTGAAAATGAGGATTATGTGTTAGGCAGAACTGATCCAACTCTGACCTTCACATACAACAGAAGTTCTGACTTGCTATAGGACATCTCTCATGTATGTATAGGCTTTACATGTATGTCAGTATTTTTCAGGCTATTTTGGCAGAAAGAAAAGAAAAAAACCAAAAATTCTGGAAAAAAAATCATTTTCATTTGAAAACTAAGAGAAGACAATAATACTAACTGTCTAGCTGAAAATATATCACATTCTGCAATCTGCAGAATCAGGGATATGTTTAGAAAATTACGTACTCGAATCAATACAAAAATACACTAATGCAGTGATATCTGTTGATATACAAGAAAAAATTTAAAATATTTTTGAGAAAGCTTACAGACTTATCACTATAAGCATTTCTTTTGTCCTCTCTGTTCCAGATCTAACAACTGTTTGCAATCTTCCAGAACTTCAGTCAAGATTATACTTGACTATGCACCCACAGGTCCAGACAGTGGATGTTTTTTTGTGATCGGGTTCAAAAAATATTAAAAGACAGAATTTTTCTAGCTTTGCAAGTCTTTATGTGATGGGAAAAGAAAGCGCAAAAGCTTAAGACTGAAAAATCCATTGAAGCACTTTTAAAGTTATCAAGAGCTTCACAACTGATTTCAGTGGCTCTGAGATGTTGTTAAAAAAAAACTTCAAACCAATATCCCTAGTTTTCTTGTCTTAATGAAGATTTCAGAGGAAAAGCTGAGTTTATAAGCGTGAAAAGATTTTGCCATTATTAAACTGAAATGTATTCAGTGCCTTCTCAGTTAAGGACAGCCTAAACTTAAATTTGTTTGTTAGTTTGGAGGTTTTTTATTTACAAGCATTAAAATCAGTAGCAATAAATGAATCTATATACATATAAATAGCAGCATTATTGTTTCTTGGCTGGAAAGGATCCCATGGTTTCAGATACATGCCATTCAAAATCTTGGAAAATGGTCTCAGCAAAAAATCAAGTTAATTCCAGCAGCATGGTTTTTTATAGATTTTGGATTTTTTTTGTTATTTTGAAGGCCTGGAGCATGGACTGTAATTTCTCTGAAAAACTGAAGATTAGGCTACTATAAAAAGGAAACAATATGAAAACTATGATTATCTATTGAATTTGACCACTCTGCTATTGTTATTCCAGATGTGTGAACCAAAAAATAAAAAAGTACTTTCGGTGAAAAGTCAGTTACCAGGATCTCATGTGGCACCCTGATTTATGTAAATTTGTGATGATTCTCTAACTGGCCCACAGATGTATATACCCATGATTATGGGCATATGCTGACATCTAAATCACAAGGATAACAGCCTCAGAATGTGTGAAATGTGCTGATATATAACATGAACACAGTTAAATGAAATGACTCATCTCGTACCCCATTACTATGACCCTCAACAGTAAATACAACATTATTTTGCTGAAAATATAAATATTTATTATTTTCATAATTAGTTAGATTTCTCATGGCATTTTCTATGAAAATCATATTTTATTATCCATCATAAAAAGCATGATTATCCATCATTACTGAATTTGATGGTTATTGTTTTCCCTGAGTTCAAGGACTGCCAAGGACATTTTATGTGTGTGTGTATATATATATATATATATATATATGTATATATATATATGTTTGTGTGCGTATGTGGGCATGGAAATGCAAATTCTCTCTAGAAATATCAGTAGAAGGACAAGTAATCTTGCAATAACCAGTTAAATAAATGCTGTCTGATGCTTCGGTGAATGCAATAGAAAGATGAGTTAGTAGCTTGACCAACTCATCTCCCTGTAGGTCTGTTGTCTACAGAGCATTTTGTCTCTGCAGAGCACTTGTAATGGCTTAAATGATTAGCTCAAAGGGAGTCCTTCTTATTCTTACTTAATGGATCTAAAAGCCATTATATTAGAAGTCAGTCTGGAAGCATTATTGCACAATCTGTTTCATACCGTGGGCCAGAAGGGAAATAGTACAACTTAGAGGTAAAATATAGTTCTTAATATCTACATTTACAATAATGGAAATGACATAAAGGACATTAGATCATGACTAAATTTCCTGTGAAAGAAATATGCATGTATTTCCTTTGAGAACAATTATCAAATTTTTTTTTAATCAATATTAAAAGCAATATATTGGTGCAAAATATGCAATATCATTGATGTTTTCAGAAAAAATACTAAGAATGCTGGGAAAAGAATTTGATATTTGTTTAAAAACATGTAAGTAGTCAACAATCATTTCTTGTTAATATAAATGCTGTCAATTTCCTAAAATATTTATTACAGTTCTTGTGTATATTTTGATAATTTGTTATATATATACATGGTTGTAAATAGTCAACCCCCTGCTGTAAATTATATTAATCCTGGGTCTGGAAGTTATGATTCAAATGTAGCATGATTTTGATCCAAACAAAGAAATTGTTTGTATTTTAATCCCTTATATTTCCATAAAGAAAGCATTGTCAAGCCTTCAGACCTTCAATCCAAAATCTAACAGGTTGTTTTCATTCCAAAGTCCATTAAAATGGAATTCAGCTGGGTTTGAAAATGTTACGTGCTGTGAGCAAATAACATATTATTTTCATGTTTGTGAAATATCTCAGGGTTGAGGTTTGGTTTGAGTAGTTGGGGTTTTTTCTTCCCATTCCTTACATATCATAACTAAATAAGATGTAAATTTCTTTTCTTATTCTGACACATTTTCCTAACAGTTTAAGTAGTCAAGTTCTGTTGAAATACCTATATTCTTGTTTTCCCGTTATTAAATCCCTATTTACTGTACCCAAAGTTCAGATCGAAAGACTGAAAAACAGCAACTTACCAAAGTCTGCTCCTTAGAATTTTCCTCCCCTCTCTGGCTTCATCAGACCACCAGCAGTGGTTGGAGATACATAGGTCTACAAACTCAGAGATACATGCTATGGTATCTGCATTGATAATTTTGACTATGAAAGTGGTATTTTCAGTTGATCCACTCATCCAAAAGGAAGCAGTAGGTTTCACTTAATTAGATTTATTATAGAAAACATCTTGGCTGCATCCTACCTATTTCTCCACCAGTATTGTGGATGATTAAAACAATTTAGGTGCTTAAGCTTCTTCCTCTCTATATATTTTTTTTTATATTTCTTTTACCAATGAGGTTTGTCATATATGGAATATCTACCAAAAATGTCCCATTTTTAGTCACTAAATATTTTTCAGGACATGAGAATAAAAACAAATAGTTGAATATGGTTACTTCAAGAACCTCTGACATCTCAGCTTTACTTTTATAAGTAAAATGCAAACTATAGGCAATTAAATGAGAAAATTTGGAAAGGTTATAGGTCAAAAGAAAATTTTATCAGCTTGAAAGACAAGCTATACTAAAAATTATTGTCTCCTGCCTTGTAGAATTGTAATTAAACAACATTCTAAGTGAATTAGCATGATAATCTCAGGAACACTATTGAATTTCAGCATAAATTTGCCAGACTAAATTCAAAAGAAAGGCCTATTACAGAGTGTAAAGGTACCATATCAAGTTTTGGAGGATCATATGATTATTGTAATTTACAAGATTTTCAGCAAGACCATAATTCACCAGCACAATTCTTAAAAAAACCCAAAACTTATCTTTTCAGCAACTATTAAATAAGATGTTAATTTTGAAAACAAAATCCCCTAAAGGACAAGCAGATAAATAAATGTCATGAAAACTATTGCAAGAAAAGTACTTTATCCTGCATTTTATTTTATTTAAACAGTGTCACAAATGCTAATGGTAGGTCAAACAATGGCAGGTCTTCGGATAATCAAAACTGGTTTTTTAACTGTTGTCAGCATTTGTTTGATTATTTTATGTATATATATATAAAAATTAACAACATTTTTATGTTCTGTGATGTTATGATTTTATTTCAGTCCAAACCATAAACTTCAATATGGAACAGATTATGAAAATGAGAAGAAGGTTAGTATTTCTATGGGAATAATTGTTAACAGGCTAAAGTTTTCACTACTGACTGTCATAGCACGGCTTCTTTTATATCTATAAAGTGATGCTTATACTCTAGAAAGTATTTTGGAGCCCATTTTGAAGAAAAAATTCTTCAAACCCTATTAATCTTTGGAGATTTTGATTGTCCCTTTTCTAATTTCAAGTGCTCCAAAAATAGAAATCACCCCAGCTTATGTTCTCTACATTTTGATTAATATTGAACACCTAGATAGCCAAAAATACCAAATGTACAAGTCAGGGAAGTAGCCAACACATTTCTGTAAAAGTAAGACTTGCAATTCAGGTACGAGCTGTAATATTTCATGTGCTTTGAAGCAATGTGACTTTTTTCTCCATTTTTTATTTTGTACTAATATCAAATAGTGATGGCAACTGTGGGTGTGTTCAGTCTCATATATTCAGCAAGCAGTTTATCTAAGCCATTAGATAACGGCTAGTTAATACAATAAAGTAACTGAATTTACTTCAGTCTTGGTGCTGTGACCGGTTCCCTGGGGAGCTTGCTCTAGTGCACAACCACCCTCCGGGTAAAAAACATTTTCCCAATATCTAACCTAAACCTCCCCTGAAACAGCTTCATGCCATTTCTTCAGGTCCTTTCACTGTTCATCAGAGAGAAGAAGTCAGCTCCTGGTTTTTCTTAAACTGTTAAAGTGTTAATTACCTTTTCATTATGCTGTTTTGTCATTTTCTCTTATCGTTGGTCTGTTTGTTTTCTAAAGACACTTGATGCCTCAGTTTTCATCAGCATGCAGGTTCTGAATCTTAATTATTTTTGGAGGTACTTGTTTCACCTGTGCTGCAACTCAAAACTTTTTGTCATGCATTTTGCCATGTCATAAAATCTATCCCTTATTGGATTTATGCTTATCTTAATCGGACACTTTTTGTATAATCATTCCAGCAGTCTCATTTATCATACATCTGATAACTGAAGTAAGGTATTATCTTTACTTACTAATAACATTCCTATGCAGGTACTACTATGGAAAAGTAATACAAGCCTAGTCATATTATTATTGTCTTGATAACGGTGTGGACCTCGTTTCTGCCAAAATGAGCTACTTTTTAATTACTCTAAGCAAGGGACCTCTGCTTGTGTCTCTTTTGTGGGATTTTTTAATGCTAGGATAGTCTTTCAATGCCAGCCATTTCTCCTGCTTAAAAACCACTTTAAGATACATTGGATTGTTCAGTGAACTCTGTCCTAGTCTAGAACATTCCCTTGAGGAATTACATTCTAGAGGCAGAGTCCATGAATCATTCTTTGAAGTAATGATCAATGACTGAAGGTCAAATATTAATCCCAGCTCCAGTAGTAATTATCAGGCTACCTCATTTATTAAATTTGTCAATATCTTAGATAAAACAAATGAATTAGCTATAATCTAAGATTATTTCAATTTCTTTGGTCAAGTAGATGCTGTGAAATGCAGTTTTGACTGTAGCAAGATGAAAAAATGTATTGATTTTTAGATACACATTTTTCTGTAAATATAGCATTCCATGTTTTTTTTTTCCTTCTTGTTATCTATTTGGGTTTCTTATGTATTCAGAATCAAGGACAATATCAAGAACTTTACTTATATTTTAATTTTCTCCTAGCAAAGATAATATCAGAATGTTCAGTTAATTAACAACAGTGACCTGATTATATCAGACTACAAAAGATACAACTACAATTTATACTATCTCTCTGTGAAGAAGTTACAGACACTCTTGGGGAAAAAAAAGAAGGGAATCAGACAAAAAAGATAAACCTAAATGTCTTCCTTTGCAAGAATCAAATAATTTCTAAAAAAATAATAAGTAATACTATTCTGAGATTGTGCCTCAATAGGTAAGCATACCAAAGCAATCTGCTATGTTAAGTAGTTTTTCCTATTTGTATTTAATATATAAATAGGCTTGAGTTTTGGTGATAAAATTGTTTTCTTCCAAAGTGTAAAAATAATTTTAAAAATGTTATAAAACTAGTCATTATAGAACATTTTGCAGTGCAAAGTTTCTTAATGAGTTCAGGACAAAACAGTGCTTAAAGTCATCATTTTGTTTGTGAAAATTTATGCATGTACTCTAATTATGATAAAAAACTGACCAATAAGGAGCTATAATTGAAATTTTAAGTTTATAGTTTGGCTGCTCTGAAAAGGATAGTTTGACTTTGAAAACTCTTGAATAATGAACAACTCTTAGTTGAAAATTGAGATTATTTGTTAGCTAAACATCGAAGATGGAAGATGGAAGATGAAGCCTTTGCTGAGCCACAATTTTTCTTAGAAACCGCAGCAGTAACTTCAATTTTTCTCTTTCACAAGGAAAGCCATGTTCATATACAGAGAACATTTAGTACAGTATACCCTAACAGAAAAACTAGTAATTGGAAATTGATGGATTTCATAATAAAAAAAGAAAACTCCTTGATCAAATTCCCTTTCCTATACTACAGTCCTTTGTGGTAAGTTTTCTAGCCTCCAAAGAAATAAGGAAATATCTACATGCCATGCATGTAGATACGTGTTGGTACACATGGGTTTTAGGATATTTGTGTCTTCAAGGTTTTTGGGAAGTATGATATTTCAAGATGGCATAGTCTTCTGATTATGAAAAGCACAAATGATTGCATGTGTTGCTAAAAATCGTAATGTAGGAACAGCAAGCCACATACTTCCTCTGTCCATCTCCACCAATATATAACTCTTTTCCTAAATCTATTATTTTACTTTTGCTTCATACTACCTCTTTCTTGTCTTTTCCTTGGACTTTCAAACCCACAGTCCTCTTATAAATTTCTTATTTTCCTATGTATCTCATTAGAATACACCACTCTTTGTCTACTATCTCTTTAAAGTACCATTCCACTTTCTTCATCCATTCCAACCAAGACATGAGTTATTTCTCCTCACGTTCTGCTGTGGCTAGTCACAGACATCACAGACATCATTCCAAGTTACCACAGCCCTGTTCTAATTTTAAAATGGCAATGCCTGTCATTGGTTACTAATATCCACAACTATCTTGCCAGGATGAATACATGAGAACTTGAGTTTTCCAATGGTGATTAACTTTTAAGGGGGCAGTCACTCAAAGTTAGCTGTGTAAACATCTTAACTACCCAGCCACCAACTGATCATTTTGTGAATTACATCATCACTGCCTACTGTTGTTCAACTGCTACACACAGGAGTAGCTCTTTGGAGACATAGGAGGTGAAATCTATCAAGTAATGTGGCAGAAAGCAAAATCAAATGCAAAAGGTATTGGAATCTGTTCTGCGTTTATATTTCTTCAGTTCTTCTTTGTTTTGAAAACTTGCCTGATAGTAGCAGAGCTTGTACTCAGATCCTCTGTATGTCTTGCCATTGATCACATTCCCTTTCAGTACACTGTCCTTTCTGTTCATATAGTCAGAGCACTAGAAGGTCTTGAAAACCAATGCTCCTCTAAGGTATAACATTGCATTCCACATTTGTGGCATTAAATCCTTTTTTAAAACTATTTTTTCTTTTGGTTTTATTTTTTTGTTATTTCTGGAAAGCTTTATTTTGAAACTAGAGTTGTTCTGCACCACTGAGGTACCTTACTTACATGATTTATAAAGACTGATCATTCCTGCTGACAGTTTACAAGAAATTCAGAGGAAAACAATGATGTCCTTTTCTGTGTTCCTCAAACTGTGACACAGAAAGGAGGAAGTTAATAATTGTTTATTTTGACAAAGCATATGCTTACTTGTTTCCTTCTTCTCTCAGGAACTGTTACATTTCCACTAGCAGCCTGTGAATTAAAAACTCCATTTTACTAGTTATTGCCAGATAACTCCTTTTTTCCTAATATTCATCATGGGGAAATAATTTAAAAAGGATTTAAATATATATCCCTTTATAAAACAAAACACATGTGAGAAGCCTTGGTATCTAATTTGTTCTATCACCTGAAACAATATTTGTGAAAATCTGAACATCTGAAGAATATTTTCATGTTTTTCATGTTTTCATTTGAGGGTAGGGTAGAGAGCAAGAAACAGAAGTAGGATAGTCTTAAGGAGACGGTAACTTAGACAAAAAATAAAATGCCAGACAGAGAGAGAAGGAAGGAACAAAAGGAGTGAGAAGTGGCTGATTTTTTCTAGATACAGATATTATGTCTCATCCAGATGGAAGGGAAAGCCTTAGCAAGGGAGAACCACTCATCATCCATATTAAGAATCAGAGCATTTTGATGAAGTGTCTTAATATTCTCTGAGGCTCAAGTATGGAACTGCCTATCCTGTGCAACAATTTTAATTAATAAGTTGATGCTAACATGGCTTATTCATGAACTACACCCTAGAGTCCTTTTATACAGAGTAGTTATTAGCCACTCCTTGCCATTTCTCTTACAAAAATACTGTATAGATACTATTTGTTACATGTATTTTTAGTTCAGTGGTAATTTTTCTAGTTCAGATTCTTAAAAATTATCATAGAAATGTCAGATACCATTAGGAGGGCAGAAAGAAACTGAAAATGACATCTAGAAACACAAAAATAGATAATGGTACTGAATGAAAACAAGGAGATAAAACTATGGATGTAGACTTCTGGAAACGTCACTGCAGTTTCCAGAACAAATGTTTGTATTCCTGTAATAGGAAACAGAAGTGCTAAAAAGAGCAATGAGAAAAAGGGCAGTTTAAAAAAAATCTGCATTTATATATCAAATTTATTTAAACACTTAAAGTGAAGAAGCTCTGTTTACTACCCTGGCCTGACGAATTTTGAAGTTGATAGTTAGAATGGAAAATCTGAAAACTGTTACTTTAAAATATCAAGAATTTGAAAGGGAGAATAATTTTTAGCAGCATCTGAGGAAATTAAGTCAAACATGAAATTATGGAGAGTGTGTTCTTACTTTGCCAAAACCAGATTGTAGAAAAGATCTGATTAAAATAAGCAATTAGGCTTCTCAAGGTTTTGTAATGAACAGGAAGCAAATTGGATTTGCCAGGCTAAAAGGCAAAGGCAGATGAGACACTTATCAAAGTTAAATAAGTAAAGGTAAAACTAGGTGATGTCACAATGAACTGGGTTAGCAGCCATCAGACTCATTGGAAGAAGGCAAATTAAAAATAAACTTGAAAATTGGTAAGAGAAGCTTGCAAATGCCAAAAAAATTAAGAAATCCTACATATTATCAATAGCTTACTGGTGGGTATCTGTATTTACAGGAAACAGAGCTAGTTTTTAAAACACTCAAAAGAGAGAGGCTCTAGTCAGCAAGGACTTCATATGTAAAAAAAACGAAAACACAACAAAAACAACAACAAATAAAAAATCCCCCTGAAAAAAACCCAAAAAACTCCAAAACCAAAACAAACAAACAAAAAAACTAGGAGTGAGATACAGTAAACAATTTGAAGAATAAAGGCCATTTTTGAGAGCAGGCAGACAGTAATCTAATTACATTATTGAAAGGCTTTTCTACATTGGGTATAAATGTAAGAGATCAAAAATAACTATTTTCCATAAAGTCTGTAAAAATTGAGTCAGCCGTATCCATTTATTTTGTGTATATGTAAAGACATAGAAATATAAGAAAAATATAGGTATTTTACATTAGGGAGAAGCTTTTTCCTTCCACTGTAATACAAGACACACACACAAAAATGTCCACTGTCACCAATTAGTTTAGGATTACATATTTTATACATTAAATGAAAAATTTTATTTTCATTCATCTCTGACATTTTTGTGAATCTTGGGACTGAAGTCTTTTATTCCCATGGCATATATCACTGAGGATATCTCCAGTTTTCCCAACCACTTAACACTTAGTTGGAGCAACAGCAGCCAAAATGTAAATGGTAATTCACTCTCCATGGTCAGTCTGCCCTGGCCTCTTTTCCGAGGCTTCCAACAGGCACACAAAACAGTGCCAGCTAGGTTGGTCTTTTTAGGGGGTGAAACATCTGCTCTCTAAAATAAGGCAGAAAATCCACTTCACATCTCTTCAAGTAGCAATGTCACATTTTCTATGGTTCCTTTCCCCCTGTGATTCCACCTTTTTATGATTTCTCAATCTTCTTTACAGAGACATAATACTGTAATAGAACTATGCTTAAATTTTGACTTATTGAATCAAAAGAAACATAGAGTTAACCATAAACAAGTTCAAGTCCCAACCCTCCTCCTTAGGCTGCCAAAGGAAACGAGTGAATTTGCTTTTTGGTTTGCATTTTTTTTTTACATTTCCACTGACTGCCTCTGATAATCTTCACTTCACACACTGGTACTGTTTATGGGTTCTTTGCTAAACTCTGTAATACCTGTTACAATGGCTCACAGAGAACACAAGCTAGATATTTCTGCAAGGGAAGCAATATTATGCATTTTTACCAGCATGATCTCTGTATCTTGGATAGTCCTTGAGTGTAGTTTTGTCTGTGCAATGAGAGCCTTGGGCTCAGTTTTCAGCCAGAGAATCACCCATATCTGGCAAGGTTGAAGTAGACTTTAAGATAACACATCAATAATTCTTGCCATACTAAACTCAAAATTACAGCTACTGCTTTGCACTTTTGGGGAATTTTAGACACACACCTGTTGGTTTGTTTGTACTTGCACTTTGGATAAGAGGTGGATTTGTTACATTTATCATTAATTCAGCTTTCAGTATCACTTTAAACTGCCCTTTTCATTCAGACGTTTTTGTATTTATTTTCTCCCAGAGGAAAAAAATGAGCGGAGCATCTGTCTTTAGCAGACTGTGGGCTTTAAGGGGTAGGTGACTAGCTTGGATTTTTATTTCTTTGTTTTTAACATGGTATAGAAACTATGCAGACAAGGTGCTGGAAGAAATCAGATTTCAGCCCTTGATCAAAAGCAGCATAATTAAAATTTAGCAAAATTAAAAAAAAAAAAGGAACAGAAGCACAGCAAAATGCAGATATCTTTTTTTATGCCCTCAGTCTTACATTTAAAAAATTTTTCCTTTCAGACACATAAAAATTTATTTAAGCCTTTATTTAGCCTTAATTGTAACAATATCACAGGCTCTCAGATTTAGGATGGCCATTACTGAAATGACAGCTTTTACTTTCATTTGCAATACAAGAAATATTGCTATTCTTTCATGTTCTATCACATCACTTGTTGGTACTTCTTAAATACATTTTATAAGAAGAGTATCATTATTGTATCTTAAGGGAATTAATATTCTCAGGAGTATGATCTACCGTGAGAAAACAAGGGTTCTCAAGGGACACAAATTATGTACAACAGAAAGGAAACATTTCATTCCAGAATGAAAACCTACAAATTACTGAGCCACTTGAAACATACTTCTTTATTCGTACAAATGAGTCTCTTCATTTAAAGTAGTTCATTACAATGAATAAGACAGCTGTAGCACTTTAGCCATGATGGAAACATTTCTTTTCTTTGGGAAAGATCATTATTGAATATAAAGAAGTAGTGTAGGGGTAATCACTACTTATAGATCCTTGAAAACTCTTGATATATCATCTAATACACAATTTTAGCTTAGACAGTGTATTTGAAAAAGGCTTTATTAAGTGTGAAATTAATAGTAAGAGTACTGCAGGGAAACTGCAGCTCTCCAGTACACGTCTGCATCATGTGTCTGATTTTTAAAGCTCCAGCCCATATTTATAGTCATGCTCTCCATCTTTCATCACGATTCAGACACACAGTGTTAAGTGGTGTCCCCCAGCAGATCCAGCCCAGGACTTGAAGTTCAGTTCAGTGCCTGGGAACCCAGAGTCTCTGCCCAGAGTGAGGGACATGACTGTTGCTTTCCTGTATTCTCTGCATGTATCCCTGACACACAGGGACACACACATGCTCATCCCATAGGCACCCCACATTCATGGGTCCCCCAAATACAAGTGTGGATACACTGCTGTCCTGATACCTTATCCCAGACACGAGCACCCATAGTTGACAGGTTACCCAGCTTGATCTTTGCTAGCAGATGCACAAGCACACCCAAAATAAACTCAATTTGACAAAGATACAAATACTTCCAGCAAACAATACCAGGCACATGGGACCTGTGGTCCTGCTCCAGCTGCTGATGCTGAGCCCCTCACTTGCCTGATTCATTCCACTACCCCCAGAAGCTGCCTTTGGGCACACTCACTGTTCCCACTTTAGTGTTGGAGGTTAAAAGAACCCCACTGACTTCAGTTACTGACACCTCAGGCCATGGGCACACACAGCCACAGTCTCACTTGCACCAAGAAAATACACAGGAGAGAGACTGAAATTACATAGAGACAATGAAATATTTACTAAAATTATATGAGAAGACAGGACAAACTGCAGTGATCAGGTGCTGGGCTCAGGCAGACAAGCCTGGTGATCAGTCCTGTTTTATTTATGACTGAACCCTTTTTAACCCCCTTCTACCTGATTGCCTCTCTGCTCCTCCTGACCCCCTTTCTCTGCAGATTGTCTCATGATTTCATATGATCCTAGAGATTCTTCCCAACTTCATGGACTTTCAGGGCTGCGTCCTTATCAGTTGCAAAATTCAAGTTGATTCTCTTTGAAGTGGTTCCAGCAGTTCCTTGACAGTCAATTAATTATTATAACTGATGAGTCTTACTTCTCATTATTTCTCTTGTTGCCAGACAAGTCTGGTGTGTCTGTGTCTCAGTATGGTCTTTTTCAATGTCTTCCTATTGACCCTGGTCACCCATTTTGATCAAGGTCCTCAGGCAGGTGATACACATAACATTCTCACACTGAAAATAACATTCTCACACTCTGCCTTTATCAGTCATGTAACTGACCAGGCTTATTTATTGGTTTTGGTTGGGTTAGTCCCTCTCTGTGTTTGGCATCCTTCTCTTTCATACCACCCCATCTGACAATGTCCTTGGTCAGATAACTACAAGGGAGTTGCTCTTGCCTTCCACATACCCTTACACTAAGTCTGGGTGATAAATAGTGAAGACTGTAAAAAAAATATATATAAAAAACCACCCTGACCAAAAACATTTCAGATTTTTGACAGACAGATGTTTTGAATGGATGTACCATTTTTTGCCGATCCTCTTGATATGAATTTCACAAACAGGAACATTATTAAAGAGAGATGGGGTAAGATAAGGGAAACCTTGCTGTAAGCAGCTGCTGTGACCCAGAAAGACCCCAATCAGTCAAGTGTTTTTGTTGTCAAAAAAATCTACCCCCTGGACTTCTGTAGGATTATAGTATTCTGGCCTTCAAAAAATTCCAAGAAGGGTAAAGTTTCATACTACCACAAAGGAAAAGCAAATATTTTAAGCCTTCATTTTTCTTTCACCTTGAAAAACAGCTGTTCTCTGGACCCCCTCAGTGATAGTTAAAATATAAAAAAATAAAGTCAAGGTTTCTGACATTTCTTTGTAGAAAAGCATACGATCAACAGTCTTTTTTTTTAGGGTTTGTTTTACTGTTGATAACTTACATGATTTACAGTTAGACTCCACTTCTGGCTTTAACAGTAAAAATTATACTGATAAAAAATAAGAAATAGTGTTACAGTGAGGATCATTTAATTTTGAAAGTGTTTAAAGGCTCAAAATTTTACATAAAGTCTTATCGTTATTAATTTTTGAATCAATTTGCTTATTTGATAAGTGCTGGCTAGCAAAGAAAACGTCCTGGGACATGTTTTCGCTGAATGGTCAAAATGCTTTTCTTCAGCAGGCTTATGATGTTCAAATGAAAATATTGAAGGTCAAAAATACGTGAAAGATTGCCTGTTGCTGTCATCTTATTGCAGGGGTTCCATACTGTTGTCTCCTTATCACAAGAGTTTCATACCTTCTTGGTACTTTCTTGTGGGCAGCTCCTCAGAGCACTGACTCTTTCTTCTTCACAAAGCAGCCAACAGACTCCAATTCCCTTCTCAACCAGCCAACCTACTCTTTTATAGCACTCTTCTTCTCAGCTGTGGCCTGTTAAAGTCAGGCCTGCTCCTAATCTTTGATAATTGGCCCAGCTGCAACTCCTTAGGGGTAAGATTACTTTTACACTATCCTTATTTTCTTATATTCTATCCCCCTACAGCCTATTCCCTGCAAACAGCATAGATGATTGATATGATATCTCTTCCTCCACATTATTTTTATTCACTCATGAAGTGCAGGAGAAACCGAGTGATTCAGTGATATAGTGAAAACTTTATTGAGGAAAATTTTTGGTAAGTCTGTGAGCTAGTCTAAAAAACAAAAAAAAAAAAATTACACTAATATTTTATTTCAGCAACATGAAATGTAAAAAATTATGAATTCTCTTGAGTGTTGTAACTTACTGAGAATTTTAAAATGTTAACCAAATATATAACTGAATATAACAGATATAATCACTAGAAACAATATTATATGTTGAAATAAAATGAATAGTGGATAAAATGTAATACATATTTTCTAATGCAGTATATGATTGGAAAATATAATGTATCAGAGGGATACTCTTAACAGAGTTTAGTTAGTAATCTTCATACACAAATAAATGTGAAACAAATCACTAACATTTGTTTGGAATAGGAAAATCTATAAAAATATGTGAAATCTAGCCTTTATTCAAAACTATAGTTATACTAACAATTTAGTTTGGGCTTACTAGCATAAAACTGGAATAATGTAATAGTAAACTGAAGAAATACCCAGGTAATGATAGAAATATTACTCACTGAAAATAACTGCAGTGCTACCTCTCTTTGAAATACTGATTTTTTTACACTGTTCTGTAAATATTAGCCTTTAGTGCTATCATTTAGCCTTAATGAGGACCCTTTAAGATGTCCTAAAATAGGAGTAAAATGCAATTTACTTCCTCTGTAACACTCCATTACACCAGACCAGTCAAAATGATCTCCAATCTTCATAGAAAATTTGTCCAGATAACTTTTTCCTATTGTGTGAAAACTTGTATTTCTAAACTATTTTTCACGTGAGTTTTCTTCTAAGTTATTTTTTAGGATTTTTTTTTGCATGATTTACTGATGTTTTCAGCTGTTTTATTTACTCTTTTTGTAAACTTCAATATTTTAAAAACAAACTTACAATTTGCTAATTATGTAATATTGTGTTCTAGCTTCATTACATCTAACTTCAAGCATCTTAAGAGTTTTATTACCCTGGACATTCAGAATTTGGGACTGTAGTAATTGTTCCTATGAATATGACTTTTCTTATTTATTGTTTAGGCAGCTTAGGCTTACTGCACTCTAAAACTAAATTCTTAAGTGTCCAGATTTAAAGGATAGCTCATGTAGTTAGAAGGAAGGATTGCTTATCTGTTACAGTTAGCAGTAGAAGGTTTCATATCCTGCTTTTCTTAAGAGGGGGATGATAATTAGTTGATCTTCAAGTAAGGATGGAATTGAAAATACCCTGGCTGCTCCTAATGAAACATTGGAACTGACGTATCTGAAGAATGGACTTCTGTACACCTAAAAGATGCAAAGTTTGGAGAGGAAAAAAATAAACATTAAAAATCTTAAAGAAAGAAGTAAATATCTAAATGCAGGTCAAGATTTGCAGGTTGCTTCTGATAAGTCAATGAGAAATAGATATATTTTCTTAACCTATCCAGAAATCCTATATGGATTTCCTAAAATCTGGGAATGGTATCAACAAAAGTTTTGTTTTATCCTTACATGCTAAGAGTGTACAAAACTAGTCCCGAAGTAATCTTGTATTTGATTACCGTGAGAAGTTTTTCCTTCTGTGCCATGGGTGGAAGAGCTGTGCTGCACGGTCTTCTTATTGTAACTTTTCACTTGTTTTCTTCAGTAGTAGTCTCCAGAAGCTAATTTGACAGATGAGGGAACAATACTCACATAAAATGGGGAAGCACCCAGGTTGCTATAGTTGTCTCACTCCTCTTGAGAAAGTGGGACGGTTGAGGGCTGATATGAAGTGTCTGCACATAAACATGCAGCATTTATAAAATAAATGGGATCCTGAGATGACAAGCCAGCCCTCACCAGCAAACAGCCAAGTAGGGAAACAATTAACAGTCAGGAATTGAAGGAATCCACTGTTGGAAAACTGAAGACTGGAGAAGGAACTGAAAAAGGCAGTTTGGGCAAATAAAAGGAATGGAACTTCTGGCAACTGTAAGTCTTTCAGTAATGGAATAATGATGTCATAGGAATTACAGCAACATGGGACAAATGCTTGCCCTTGTAATGAGATATACAGACATAATGCCCTTCTAAACTCTTTACAGAAGGCAGGACAAGTTGTACTCTACCCAAAAGGAGCAGCTCACATGAAAGAACTCTTATGAAATGGAACTGCCTTGAGAACTTTTGAGTAGGGATCAGAGTTGATACAGCTACAGACAGCCCGATCAAAGCATGCAGGCAGAGGAGTGTTGAAACAACTAGAGGAAGTCCTCAGTTGAAAATAATGGTTCTCGTGGGGGACTCTAAAAGGGGAACATATTAGGATGCAAATAGTCCAGGGGATCTCTGACAATACAATTTTCTGTCAATAGTGCTGGCAAAAATTATCAAGGAGGAGTAGTCTGGGCCTGCTACTCTCAACATAGAAAAACTGGCCAATACATTTTTTTGCTTGCAGTCATCTCAAGAGAGTAGGGTCTTTAGTAAAATGTGAAAATGTTCTCAGAAATGTTGAATGTCCTCTTCAATAAGCCTGAAAAGAGCACCATCCTTAGCAGGATTGCAAGTGACGTTGCATTGAGGTGGGGGGGGGGGGGGGCAAGGGGAGTGCTGCCGATATTCTGGAGGATAGGGATGCTTTTCAGAGGAATCTGTCTCATTAAATTAGAACTCTGGACCTGCAGGAACCTCGTCAAGATCAACAAAGTCCTGTGTGTGTATTTAAAACTCATGTATAAAAAATCTGGGGAATGATGGGCTGGATAGCTGCTATGCAAAAATAGAATCAAAGCGCCCCCGAATATAACCTGACCATCAGTCAGCATTTTTCCTGGAAACAAAGGTTAACTGCTTACTGAGCTAAATCAACAGGAATGCATACAGTGGATCAAGGGATGCAGTAATTATTCTCATCTAACTCGAGCCTGACATTTTGGAATGCATGACAAAATCAGAATTTGGATGAGGACACAGTGTCTTTTGTTTGGCTCTGACAGCCTTTTGGCTTGCACTGCACTTACATAATATTGAGGAGTTCTCAGTGATGCATAGGAGGAAGAAAAGCATGGAGCTGGAAACAACTGGAATCTGACTGAAAATGCTCCAAAAAGAAGAATAAATATTTTATGGATAGCATTAGATTAATTAGTTTAGGGTTATAAAACAGAAGATGTTATTCACTGGACCTACAGGACTGTAGAAAAAGTCTGGTGCTAGCATTTACAATATGGTGGTGTCACTGATATGATTTCACAAAATATCTGGAAAATTATTTTTGGTAAATTTTGTTGCCATATTACCAAAGGCCATTAAAGATCAAAAGGAAAACAGGGAAACAAAATTGAACTGAGAGGTTTGTCCTATGTCTTTCACTTTATAGCACAATACAATTAAGAACATTTTTTATTGCATATTCTTGTGCAAAGTGTTGACTATGACTTAATAAGTTTAATGGAAAAAATTAACTTTTTTTAATTCTTAAATATTTTAAGTAAGATTTCATTTGTTCAGATAGATTTAAGTATGTAATTAAGTGTGAATGAAGTGAAATACAAGAATTTTATATGTCACTGAAAAATGAACTTCAGTTAGAAAGTTCTCCTTTATATTCCACTCCCAGTCTTTGCAGGTTTGTACTATCTTTTAACAACCCTATTTGTATTTTCTACCACAGGTGGAAAGTGGTATAAAGCTTGATTCAATAATATCTAATAAAACTTCCAGAAAAGTATTATGGAGCTACCCATCCTCCACGAAAAAAAATAATCCTGAGAATAATCTATTCAGTATGTAAAACCCAGTAGTCATTCATAATAAAATCATTATCCAATCATTATTTTCTGCCAGCATTACTAATAAAACAGGTAAAATCAATAATTAATTTTGATATCAGCAGTCCATTTGAAAAAATATTTTTATTTTGGAATTTTTCATCAAATTGATATGGCTTCCAGAATAACTCATGTTGTGTTGCTACAATTTCTTTCAATAACTGCACCATATCATTCCTGTGAGGGTGATAGTTAAGATTCTTTCAGTGATCTGTAAAGCCTACCCTGTCACAATCAGGGTGCTTCTTGCACTCCTCAAAGAAGGCCAGGTTACAATAATTTTAAAACAAGTGTTGCTGCTCTTTTCATGGTGTACATGTGGAGGTATGGTAAGCATGTTAACATGTTCATAAAGGTCATGCTCCTCTTGCCCCAGAGCGTTCAACCCCACTGTGGGATTCTTTCTGCCATTATATATGTGTAGTGAAGGCAACTATTTTCAGCTTTAATGATGTAGCTCCAGCAAAATTATGTGCTTGAATTTGTTTTGCTAAAATTGAAATGAAGCACGTAGGCATAGTATTTTCCCAGACCATCATGATGTTTAACCCCTTTTATTAGCAGAGACACAAGTTTGCCAGTAGCAGCATATACTGTGTATGTTCAGTCTGCCCTTATGTCTTCTTGCTTTGGGAGACAATGGACTGCAGGGTAGATTAAAGCCAACAGTGTACATAAGGCTTTACTCTTCTTCCTTCTCCAAAGGCTATTTTCTGTTTGGAAATAGCAAATTACTTTGTTTGGTTCATTAGTTTCCATAAGGCATTTGGAACTGTTTTATTCCACCTGCTTGAAAGGAAAGCTTTTATTAATTTTTTTCTTTTACCAATTTTACCAACGCATCTCACTGCTCTAAAAATGTAAACAGAACCCCATTTATGAAAATTGTTTTAGTTGAAAAGACATAGGTACATTAAACTAGATACTATGCACTTTTTATTAATATTTCTTTGAAATTGCTATATGAATGTAATATCTTGGTTTTCAAGAAAAAGTATTGTATTTAAAGTAAAATTACTGTATTTATCAGTGTAAAATTCCAAATGAAACAATCACTTCAGAGAGGAAACAGAATATTAAGTTTTTTCACAGTTTCTATCACATAGCAGTGAAAAAAAATCAAATCAAGATTCATCTTCATGCATTTTTTGTCATGTTTACATAGAAGAGGATTGGCTGATAGCTCTTAATAGTAAAAGAAATCAGGACATCAGAAATAACCACAAAACTATTTGTTTGCAAAAAGACAAATACCATACTGTTTCTAATAATTAAGAAAAATTTCTCATAATTTGATCTCTACTTTTATGGTTTATTTTTTCTGTTCTATGTTCTATGACATAGAACATAAATGTAGCATTTTTGTTAACTTAGTCATTCATACTTTTGCAAGGCCTAATCAGAATTGGAAACTATGAAAAACAGTAAGAAGGAGTTGGGGAGAGGGAGGTGTCTTGTATTTCCTCTAGTTGTGCCCACAACTGCACAGACCAGCAGAGAGGAAGATAGCTGGATTTACTTTTCTGTTCATTCCACACCAACTTCAGAAGCAGCTGTTTTTCCATTAAGAAAAAAAATCTATTTGCTGAGTTTAGCATACAGTGTCATGCATTGTCACCCTGGAAGGCCCAAAAAACTCACCCGAGTGTTATGAATTGTCATTCACAAGACATAAAATAGTCATTTAGTGGGGAGATTTGGTTATAGCACAACCATCTAGAAGTTCTTGTTTCTTGCTCTGAACAAACCATTTTGTCAAAGAAACAGCTTTGCAGGGAGCTTCACCTTACTTTAAAAAATTGTCTACATTGGGACACTGAAGTTGTACTGTGGGGATGCTTGTTTCTCTCCATTGAATACAAAAGACACATAGAATGGCTAATTAAGAAGTAGATGTTTAACTTTCTAGCATTTAAATTAGTTGAAATAAGTCCTAACTGTAGTGTCTGAAGAAATATGAAAGTTTTTTAGCAATCTAAAATAGCCTACCTACCCTCACATCTACATCCTTCAAATATATCAGACTGTTAAATGGACAAGTGATAAAAAGGGAGTCTTTAATGTTCTTATCTTGCTGTACTTAGTCTTAGCAATGACCCCAAACCCCAGAAAAGATCATTTTCATGGTATTAATAATCCTGGTAATTTCCTGCTACTTTTTCTAGACGTACATTAAATTTAGTAACATCTTTATAATTGACTTCGTATAGAGGGCACACTAGAGCAAAGACTAGGTCATGTAGTCCTATGCTTGTATCAATCTGTGTATAACAAAACCACTCTTTCCACCCTGTCCATTTAGCAGACATGCTATCTGCCACATAACAAGCTCAAAATATATTCGGGACTGTAAGTTACTCTTCCACAATGTTGACTTCTAATACAAAACATGATTTTTTTTTTTTTTTTCATTTTAGAAACAGAAAACTCATTTTCCATTTTTGGAGGAACATTCAAGTCATTCTGTTTCAGTCATGGCATATTTAAGTCTCAACTTGTACTTGATTAAAACTCTATTAATCATTATTAAAGATTTCTTCATGCAAACAAAATAGCATTTAGCTCATTTAAGTTATAATTGTTCCCTAATTGGGCAATAAGCAGTTCACAAAACTCTTAAATTAGCATATAAGTGCAAAAGATAAGTACATTGGGGATAAAGTTTCTTGCTGCACAGTTTCAGTTGGTTTTAATATATACACCTTATAACATGAATGATTGATATAAAATTATATTGCCTGTAAGAAATGAGTTCTCATTAATTATAATTCAATTTCTTCTCAAAAAGAAAGTTCATGCAATATGTTGTCAGAGGAAAAGGAAATTGAGCAAATTTTCTTCTTGTCTGTTTACACTGCCTGTAAGTAGTGTGGGTCTATAACTTCTACATGCTCTTTAACATTTACACAAAGATTTTATCTTTATATGTTTTAAAATCAAATAACATTATCCATGTTAAAAATAAAAAAGTAACAGTTTAATTTTCATAACAAAGTTCTATCTGTATTTCTGGAAAATTAATATATTTTGCTATGTTTTCATCAAACTCATAAGAAAAAAAAAAAAAGTGCCACTGAAAATATGTTACAGAATTTGCACTAGAAAATATGTTACAGAATTTTTTGTGAAATACATTTCTCCTGGTGTGTAAGCTTTTTAAAAAGAACAGACCAAAACAAAAAGGTGAAAGGCTGGGTTCTAACTTTGCTTGGCTAATTTAGTGGCCTTCCATTAAGCAGTGACTGCATCAGTAGATAAAGGAAGGGCTGTGGACATCATCTACCTGGACATATGTAAGGCCTCTGACACATTATTCTTTCTGCTGAATTGGAGAGAGAAGGTTTTGATGGATGTAATAATTGATGGGTCAGGAAATGGCTGGTTGTCTGCATCCAAAGTTTCAGTCTAGAGTTCAATGCCCAAATGGAGATCAGTGGTGTCCCTCAGAGGTTCTCACCCTGATATCTTTATCAATAACTTAGGCAGTGGAATGGACTGCAAGTGTCCAGATGACACCAATCTAACTGCTGCAGCTGATTTGTTGGGGTGAAGAGAAGACATCCAGAAGAACCACAACAAGCTTGAGAAGTGTGCCTTTGTGAACATCAATGAGGTTCAACCAGGCCAGCTGCAAGGTCCTGTACCAGAGTCAGAGCAATCCCTAGTATCAAATCAGGCTGGGGGATCAACAGACTGAATGCAGCTGTCCCAGTGTCTGAGGATACTGGTGGATGAAAATTGATCACGTGCTGGTAAAGTGCCCTTCCAGCCCAGAAAACCAGTGGTGCCCTGGGCTGCACCAAAAGCGGTGTGTCCAGCAGATCAAGGGAGATCACTCTGCCCTTGTGAGACTTCAACCAGAGACCTCAATCCATCTCTGGGTTCCCCAGAGAAATGTGAACCTGTCAAAGAGGGTTCAGAGGAAAACCATAGAAATATAAGAGAGCTGTAACCTCTCCTATGAAGTCAGACTGAGAGAGTTGGGGTTGTTCAGCCAAAAGGCTCAGGGGAGACTTTATGGTGACCTTTCAGTATTTAAAGTGGGCTTATAACAAAGATGAAAACAGACCTTTTACCATGGCAGGTAGGGACAGGGACAATGGTTTTCAACTGAAAGAGGGTGGATTTGATGTAAGAAAAAAAAATTGTTTACAATCAGAGCAGCGAGACGTTGGAATAAGTTTCCCAGAGAAGTTACGCATGCCCCATCATTTGAAGTGTTCAAAGTCAGGTTGGACAGGGCTCTGAGAAATTTGAACCAGTGAAAAATGTCCCTGACTATGGCAGGGAGGTTGGACTAAGTGACCTTTAAGTGTCCCTTTCAACCCCAACCATTCTATAATTTGGAAATTAAGGCTTGACATTACAGAATAGGAGACTTCATGTGTTCTGGGTGCTTAAACTCAGCTCTAAAGATCTACTACTAATAGGGATCGAGTCAACAGTCATTGGCCAACACTAATAACCAAAGGGTATATTTCAAAGAAATTAGAAGTCATCTCCTACAGGGTCTATTTTTCATTTGACCTTGCCTAAGAGTGTGTCACACAAATGTAGGTATGCATGGCTTAAATGCAAATACACAAAGCTGGTGAAGTGAGCCTATCAGGTCCCCTAACCTCAGGCTCATTCTGCCCATTGTGAGTTCAGCTCTGCCAGAAGGGTATGCATACTGCCTTGAAATAGGCATTTCCATAAGACCTGAATATCTGTACGCCAAAGTAGAGAAATGACATTTCCATTATAATTTCCCCAAACTGAGCTTTAAATAAAACCCAATTTCTGATAGGAAAAATTAAATTATTCTATTCCCATATTCATTTTTTTGTTTTAATCCCTTTCATAGGATTAATTTCAAAACTAGCAACAGCCTGCAAAGTTTTTGTCTAATCAGGGTGTTTCAACAAAATTTCATTTAAAAAAATAGTTGGTTTTATCTTGTGGACAGGCTAGAGGGATTTAAAGGAGAACAGAGGCAAAACATATGAAAAGATAATCTGCCACACTTAAGCAATATTCTATTTCCATTGGAACAAGATATGTGATAGAAGGCTACACTGTCAAAAAAAAAAAAAAAAAAGGGAGGAAAAGGGAGTAGAATTGGGCTAAGAAAAGTAAGGAGATGATATACCACATATTACCCACAGGTCAAGAACTGTCAGATCAATATTAGCAGCTGAAATGAAGTACAGGCAGGCATTAAGTCCTCCCAGCAGCCACCAGTGCCATGAGGCATCTCAGAAAGAAATCCACACTAACACTATGGCAGCTACTTTTTCTACTGACCTTGAACAAGATACACTAAGCTATTTGCACTGTCTGCCACAAGAGTGTTTTTTCAGAAAGATGAAAAGAACTACCTGTGACTCCCAGTATTGCAAATCAGGCAGAAGGAATACCATTGAAATGTTTCACTACTTTAGGACATCTATAGATAATGGTAAACTTAATCAATGGTCTTAATATGTTATTCATCACATTGTGCCTTCTCTTTCCTCTTATGTCCTGTTAATACTGTAGGTGGAAGGAAAGGGAATAAATTCCCTTCCACTACTGCAAATGTATCTTTTCCTGAGGAAGTTGTGATTAATCTTGGACAAAATTCTGAATGTTAAAAACAAAATAATGCTATCCCAAAGGAATTAGAACAGACTTTAGTCACGAGACTCTATGCCAGTATTTTTCTTTATTTTTTGGTTCAATGATGAAAGAGCAATTGCTGAATTAGAATTATGTCATTGTCCCATTCTCACATTTTCTGGCAGTGAATGTTCTGTCATATTAGCTATTAGTGCATGAAATAAAGTGTTCAGAACCTGGGGAGCAAATAATCCAGTTAAATAATTTTTTTAATGTAATTTAAAAAAATGCAAATATCGATAGTACCATGTAAATTGTCCATATAAACTAATGTTGCTTTCTGTTGCATCTTTTGATAATCAAAAGCAGAAAACAATCCCTGTTAAACTCCTGTTCTGTAAATCATTGACTTCATGGTCTTCAAAGCATCCCAGTTATAGGGATTTGCCTACACACAGATTATTACATCTCTGAGTATTAAAAGTGCATGACTGTAGAATATTTAGAAATGTGATGCAATCACCAGTTGGCAAAACACTACTGTGAATAAAATGAATGAGTAGTAATATTTTTATCTGACTTTAGATTTCCATTTAGGCAGATTCTCTAAACATTTTTTAGCTCCTTCCTTCAGTGACATTCCAGAGGCAGATTTTCCATTTCCACAACACTTTTTTCCTCTTCATTTTTCACATTTGCAAAACAAAAAAAAAAAAGAACAAAAAGGCTCTTTGCTAGTATTTCATCAACTATCGGAAGAGACAACTCCTATACATACATGCCCAACATCCTTTCACATATTTTCAATAATTTTCATTTTCCTAAAAATTTCCTTTTTTTTCCCAAATTGATGTGCAGGACAGAAAATCTAATTTAAATTCAGACTAATAAATCTTATCAAACTGCAAAAATTTTGAGAAGTAAAAAAAAAAAAAAAAAAGCAATAGAAATATGAGAACCACTTTTCTTACAGTATACAGTTTCTTCATCTATGTACTCTTGCAGTTCTTCATCCATTTGGAAAAAGGGAAAACTGCATCAAACTGGTATCAACTGTAATCTTTACCAATAAATCTCAGAAGTCCATTGCAATTTATGTCAAGATAAATATGTTCAGCCACAAATCAAAACCACAATATTCTTTGCTAGTCTGGTCTATCAGCTATGGAAGAAACATCTAATTCTGTAATATTATAAGACATTTGGCTCTAGAAGCATCAGTACTAATCCACTTTTTACATGTTTTCAAAATACGGAACTTTGATCATATCTTAGTGCAGAACTGTCAACATAATACCTGCAATAATCATAAATTATTTTGTATTGTTAAATCAGAAAAAATGGTTAGGTTGCCTATAGTTTTAAAAGCTTAGTGTGTTGATAATTTCTTCAAGATGCAGAAAGTTGACAGTTTTGCATAGGATTTTTTGAACAATCTTATAATACTTTGCAAGCTGGTCTTAAGTTTTCATTCAAGTTAATTAATTGTGTCTGCATTTCAGCCTGAAGACAAATTCCAAAACCACTAACAATTAATTTCAGATGTTTTTGTAAAAGGAAAATAGAACTGAATGGGTTTAGTATCTTCCAATTAAACAGTGCAATGGAGAGAAAGTTCAGAGGTTTTCAAAACTCAATTTTCTCATTTCCTCGTCCTCCCCAAATTCATATTTTCACAGTTGGCTTAATAGGCATTTATCAGTTTTGTTTCTGGAAATATTGATGATGTTTCTCTACAATGAGATGGTGATTTAAGATTAGCCCAGGGGAATTTAAAAAATAATCCTTTCTGCAAGGAAAACTCTTCAGTTTGGTTACTATTGCTTATGTACTGGACCAAAGAAAAAATGTATACTTTTGTGAAAAAGTCCGAGTATCCTCATGGTTAAAGCAATGGGCTGAAGAGAACCATGATTAGACATTAGAATTTATCTAATCTGATCTGACTTTTCTTAGTCTCACTCTGAGCATGACTGGGCCCCTCCAAGAACCTAAGAGTATCTGTTTACCTAAATATGACTTTTAGTTTAGGAGGGACACGTGTTTTTCCACCTTCCTCTCATCCTCCAAAACCAGACACTTCTAAACATGATAAAAAGGTTAGCATTAAATGTTTAGGGAACTTTAAGCCTCAGCAGAAGCATGGAATTTTAAATGCCTTAAATTTAGATGTTGTTGGGAGACTCAGACACCAAAATTTTTATTGAACTTACTTCTCTCTTCAGAATTTTTTCTATTAATTTCAATAGAATTGTGTATGAGTACCATAATTAAGTATCAAGGCAGTTCTTTACACCAAAAGAATGAATCCCTAACAATTAGTTCCCTACATCATCTTGTTCTTTGCCTTCATTGCTGACCCACGCTTCATACTGTGTTCTGCACTTCATCTATGGCAGACTGAGACACAAGTTCTTCCCAGAGTATATAAATATTAAAATTCAGCTTTAGGCTCATGCATGAATAATAAAAGAAAATTATGAAAGAAGCCCCTGGACATAATTCAACAGATGAGGTAATAACTTGAGTTCTGGGGAAAAAAGAAAGAAATTGCACTTCAAGAGAAAATTATTTTTTGCTAACAAAAGAAATCACTGGAGCTGAACATTGTTTTACAATTTTATCTATAAGCAAAAAGAGTTGTCTTCACATTTTTTTCCAAAGTTTGGCAAAAGTGAGAAAGGTAGGTGTGGAAGGGATCATTGTCTCATTCTATTTCAAAGTGAACTCTGCAGAGTGTAACTCATTTCACCTTATTTCATCACTTTTTCTTTTAAATAAATACTTTTTATCACTAATTATATGTGGCATTTTCAGCACAGTGAATACTTCTAATGCTGATGGTAGGAAGGCACAAGGGAGTTGACTCAGAATATGGAGGCAACGAGCTGTCAAAAATGATGCTAAATCACGTGTCTGAACCACGGTTATCTTCTTGCTGTGCATTAAAACTTACTTTTTAATGAGAACTTTCTCACTCCTTCTACCTCTGAAATAGAATACAGGTGGAAAAACCACTTTCTGAGACAGTATTGTGGGAACAAATGAGATTTTTATCTGTATGAAAAAAATACTTATTGGTACTTTATATCACTTTTTGGTACTTGTGAAAATTTTGTCTTGCATTTGAGAGAGCTGCTGAAAAAAAGTAGACTTGACAAACTCACTCTTCACCTTTAGTTCATTCAATATTAAATATTATCCTACGGGTAATTTTCATTTTGTACATTTATTTCCTTAACCTTGCTACGACCAAAATAAAAGATTCTTACAACATAGAGAAAAAGTGAGAGATCCTTGAAATTTTAAGGGAGCCTACTTACAGCAGGAAGCAGATTTATAGCCAAAACTAAATAAGTGCAGAGAAAAATATTTTCCTAGGGACTTGGAAGAGACTATGCTGAAAATACAAGTTACTGTACTCAGAAATAAAACTAGAATTCTATCATGAAAAAACCCCAGAAAGATAAAAACCTATAAAACTAACAAGCTTAAAGTAACAGAATACATTGAGGGAAAAAAATAAAATGCCATTATTAAAATAAAATTCTCTTTTGAATTAAAATGTTTGATCTACATTATATATATATATATTTTTTTTTTTTAATTCAGCAAAGCTATGGTGAGGCTCATCTTAATTTAGATTACATTTGCAATATTTTCCTGGCCCTTATTTAATTTAAATGTATTTTATTTAGTAAGATATTTTAAATGCTTCTTTCTTATCCTCATAGTTGTGGTGTAGGAAAACTGCTTAAGTGTGTTGATGACTAAAATAGATAAATATTTAAAGATCACTAAATCCTATATATCACTGATGAGATTCTGATATGTAGTTCCTTCATTATTCTGTTTTAACATTTCCTAAATAGCTACTGAATTTTGAAAACCAGTCGAAAGTTTGCCCGAGGTTGATAGATTTGATAGTTGCTTACCATAAAGAAGATTTTGAGGAAACATCCCCACTCCACATCTCAAGGTTTGAAAGGAATTTTTTTCTTTAATTTACATTTTCCAAAGAAAAAAGTACTTATAGGCATTAAACAAGCTGAGAACCCCTCTTACAACCTTGGTGTGTAAGGTTACTGACTATCTGAAATGGATATCAGTCATGTTTTTGCTTTGCTTGAGATATTTACCTTCACACTGAGGACTCTTCAGTAATACAGAATGAGTTTCTGTTGAGTCAATATATTTCTCACCCCAAGGAAGCAAAAACAACATGTGTCTTCCAAAATTAAACTTTTCCTACATGATAACCTGATGAAAAAGGCTCTAGTTTGAACCATCTATAAGTTTTATAGCTCCCTAGCAGACCCAAAGTCTTGAAAAATATTTGAAAGAAACGGAAAGAAATCACAATTATCATGGTTTCCACTGAACTCTGGCTTTTATAATAAGTCTGAGCAGCAAAAGAGAACTTTGAGCCTTTTCTTTAAGAATAAGTTTTTAGTTAACTACAGACTTACAAAGTTACAAAGTCTGTCTTGAAAAGAAAGGATTTCTGAGACACCAAGCTAGTAAGCTTGGCTTAAATATAGGCTGCTCATGAAGCATATTTTGAAGACAAGCTGTGGGGAAGAAACAGTCGCTTCAGCTTTCTGCTTTGTTTTAGGCAGTACAAACAGAGAGTTAAAGCTCTGCAGTCATGCTGTATCACTCCAAGTAACATTTTTAGCATCTCCTGCTGAGTGATTGGTGTTTTGCTCCTTTGGATGCTTTTCCTGTCTGCTCTGTGGCCTGTCACACTCCCATTCCCATCTCGAGAAGACTGAATGCCTCCACTCGTTCCTTTCCTTCGTCGTGCATTGTTGTGGTACACTACTACTGGCTTCACTGTCATGTCTGTTGCTCTTCTTCAAAGTGTCATTCTTATACAAGAAGCATGGTACAGACCAACACTGTTAAGATCCAGTTGTTAGGAGATGCCTCTGCCTGAATTAAGGTGCAAATGACAACATCTGCTGAAGTCACTATCAGTTACGGATTTTACTATTTATATTTCAAATTCCTCTCTTCTATGCTCATCGCAAATTCCTGCTGTGGTGGCTTATCTTATGGCAAGTTTCTTCTATGGCCTTGACAGTGTTTTAAGACAGGCAACTGCATTTTTTAGTCAATTACAAATACTCGGCAAACTAAAAATAAACAATTATTTCTCTACTAAAATGCTTCTTTAAAATGATAAAGTTCCCTTTTATGATTTCATAAAAAAAACTTTGGTTATAAGTGAAAAGGGAATGCAAAAAGTGGTTCCAAATGAAATGCATAATGAAGCTGTTAAAAATAACTTTATCTTTCATGAGTATTTATTCTTGACTGTGAAACTTCAAGCTAAAACAAGGAGTATAATAGTATTATATTTTGCCTAATTATTAGTCTCTCCTTCATTTCTCATTCTTGTTTCTTTGTAGCTGTTTTTTCAGTAGTTGCTATTTTTGTTGTTGCTTGTTTTGTTTCTTTCTTTTTTTCCTACTTTCCACAGTCAATATTGAAGTATAAAAAAGTACAATGAAGGGAAACCAGAGAAACACCCCAAAACCTTTTAACAAAACATGATATTAACATTTTTTAGAGAGAATGGAAAATTTGGGTATAGCTGTTCTTTACTCAAAAAATATATTTGTGAAACTTTTATTTATTTTAACATGATTTTTAAAACAACTTTCAAAATAGATATTTTAATTGAAAATGTTATTAAGTATGTTAAAAATACTTCAAGGTAAATTGCCTGAACCACTTAGTAAGGAGCCTGCAAAGATTTTTCAGAATAGGGGCAACAAAGGAACAAATAGAGCCAATGACTTTGCAGTTAATTATCATATCCAACAAAAATATACAGATAGGAGAATAAGTAAGAGAAGAAAGGAATGCACAGAGGAGAATCAGAGGATAAAGACTACATCTATAATATGACTTAATATGGGGAAAGAACTTAATGACAAATGATAGAAAATTGTGAAGGATGCTGGAAAAATATTCCATCCACTCTTTGCTCTAACAATTTCTATAGCAGATGATTGTAGAATGGATGAGTTAGTTGCACTAGTTGAGTAAAACAGCTTCTATTACTAAAATGAAGAAAAATATGTGACTCTTGACTAATTGTAAATGGCTTGAGATACACAGACCTGCAGATAACAAAAGTAAAAAATGCTTAGTATGAGAAAACAACTTTTGATTGCTTTCCTGAACATTCAATTGTTCTCAAAAGACTATGAGAATTTATTTATGATCGTATTAATTTTTAATGTTATGTTATTAAAAATAAGAAAGTCTGCGGAGGAAGTTGCTGAAAAATATTGTATTGTAAGCAACAAACAAATGAACATTATCAGTTTGCTTTTCATCAAGCTTAATTTCAGGTAAACCTTACTATACTGAGATTATTTTTAAGACTCAACAGTAATCAGTTCAAAGATTTAATGCCCTAGTCTATCCTGGAAGAGCAGAACTGGCTTTCATTGATGTAAATGTGAAATTTTCATTAGTTAATTTTAATTAACAAGAAGTGTGAAGGAGAGAGATAGAAAAAAATAGGAAGCACCTGTCAGAGAGGGGAAGCAAGAGCAGAAGATAATCAGCTGGACCTAGATGAGCTTTAAGGCCCCTCCCAACTCAAAGCATTCTGTGATTCTAGTTGTATTGACTCCAGAAGTGATGCCCACAGCTGCTTTCTGCTGAGCAGGCCCTCAGCAAGGACAGGGGACTAGCGGGTGCAAGGCTTTAGCCACGGGGTCACCTGGAAGTTCCCTTCTGGTGGATTTTTGTGTGCAAAATAAATGTGAAAATTATGAAAAGAGCTTTTACAGCAACTTTAAAGACACACAGGGTCTCTGAAGGAGCAGTTGTTCCTCCTTTCCCACACCAAACACATGCTTGATTTTTAACACTGCCTGACTTCTGGCCATCATCAGTGTCAGAGCGTGCCTGTGATGGCTTTGCTGGCCAGGCTGCACAGCCCTGGTGCAAAGGTGTTTCCACTGCAATTCTTTATGAGCCAGGCTGAATGTGTGGCTTTAGTTTGCCTTTAGAGAGAAGAGAAAACCCTGAGGAGCCCCTAGCCCAGCTGAGAGCTCTCACGCTGGTGTCAGTGGCTGAGCAGTCGCTCCTCACAGGTGACTCACAGGTGACTTGAGCTTGAAAATACATCAATACCTCTGAGAGATAAGAAATGAAATCTGTAGACTTCTTTCTTATGCCTTACAAATTTTATGAGAAAAGATAAAAAAATCTAAAGTAATTTGAACAGTGTTCTTTCTTTGGTAGTTTCCTGGAATGTAAAATGTTTCATAATTACAACATATTGTGTATTCGTGGATTTATGTCCATTACTTGGAATTTGATCAGAAATATATTAAGCCACATTAATATGTGTATATTTCTGCAAGTACACTTGAATTCTATGACTGCAGAACAAGCAAGGTACTAAAGCAGGAAGTACTTTTGGCATTCTCCTTTGAAATCCTCTAATTACAGAGTTAAGCATGTAAGATCATAAGACTAGAAATACTGTAGAAGCATGACTTTAATCTCTTTGTTAGGTCACTTGTACAGTGGCATGCAGGAACCCTCAGTCAAAAGCCTGGAGGCACTCACCAAGTATTCTTTACATTTCTAATCCAGGAGGAGGAAAATAATTTTTGTCAGCTTTCAATTATAATCTGTTTTTAATATAATTTTAATAAATGGGTTTACTGCAGAATTAAGCTAGTGTCACAAGATTTTACCCATATTTTATAAATGTGCTCTGTTCATGAGATTAATACATACTAAGTGGCATTTATAAAGCAATTAATGTATTAGTATACAATACAGAAAATTTTCTAATGAAACTTATTATTGAAATGTCATCAAACACCAGTCAAAAAGAATGATAGAAACAAAAAGGAAGCATTTGACAGTATTATATTTTATATTAAATGTTGTAATCACAAAATTGCTATTTCTTGCTGTATTTAAGTCATATTACTGGATTTCTGTGAGGAAGGAGTAGTCTGTTTCTTTCACCTTGTACTATCTGATAATTTCCTAATTTAAAATTAAAATATTTTCTCTAATTATGAAAAAACTTTTCAAGGAAAATCTAATACATTGCCTCTGTTGAAGCAATACTTTGCAAATAAGACTCAAACTAAGAATACATAATCTCGTAAATTATTATGGGAAAGCACCAAAGAAACAAAAATCATCACCCAAAACCACAAGTGTCATGGATATCCCAACATACTATTGTGTTCCATATCTCTCTCTCCCCAAAAATTGTTACTGTCTCTTTCAGACTGGCATGGCTAGAACCAGAATTTTGGGGCAGTCAGAAGTTGCTGGTCTCTTGAAAAAATCAGGGCAACCAAGCTGGTTTCCTCCTTTACCTGGCAGTGTTTGCTGAAGGTGGACACTCTGCTTTTGAAAAAGTTTTTTTTTTGTGAACTTTGCAAACTCTATCGTCAGCAAAGCTTGAGCCAGTTCCTTGGATCAGGTCACCCTATGTGAGACCAACAGACAGGTTTGTGGCCCCCCCAACATACATGCAGTGTGGAGCACATCAATACCAACATCCATCCCTTCAGGCTCAATTCATTTCAGCAGCCAAGCCTTTTCCTTTTACATGTGCGAACTGCTAAGTGCAAAAGACTGACAGGAACTCATTCCTGAATCCTTACTCATATCACAGAGACAAAAATTCCTAATTTTCTTGAACTGTAGTGACAGAAATACTCCTGATCATAGTGGCAGTGCTATTTATGGCAAATACGCTTACAGTTTTAAAGCATTATTCCCTTAGAACATGTCCCCTGCCATCACGCAGTGTAATCAGTGGTATTTTCGAAATGCTAAATTATCAGGTACAACAAGAGGTATCACCAGAGATGTCTAGAATAATTGGGCAATACCATCAACACCATTGTAAAAATTAAACAAAGAAAAGAGCAGTAATAACTTGGTTATTCTATTCTTTATACCCATTACTCCTTTTTCCAGAGGTTGCTCAGCTGTTTCTCCAATACAGTAAATTTCATCATAGCAATGCACCTTCTGATGCCTCAGTGACCTCATTGATTCTAATAAAATATAAAGCCATAAAAGGCCATAGTGGAGACTATGAGTAGTTTTGGTCTGGTTTTCTTTTTCAGAACTCCTTGTGCTGGAAAGAACAGAGTCAAAGCCTTGTGGTGAAAGAGACCTTTACAACTTGAGTATAAAAAATATGGTCTCAATCTGTCAGATGTATCTAAACAGAACTAAAACTAGTTAACTCAACTTGCCACCTCCCACAAGTCCAGCTTTGTTATGTATCTGTCGCTGCAAGTAAGACTTTCTTTCTGAGCCATGCACTGATTTATGCAGCTCTATGAAGTGCATGCTAATATTGTGCATATACAGAATCAGGTATTATACTAAAGGATTTACACTTTAAATCTATTTTTGGTATTTTTAATACTCTGAGTAATGTGCTTAAGACCTGATTTCCAAACCTTTGTTTTAAATAAATTTTTTTTATTCTGACCCCTACTGTATGTTACAGCAATAGATCTTTTACTGTGGTAATGATCAGAATTCCTCTTGAGAAGAAATTCTTTCAACTTTACAAATAAAAAGAATGAATCAGGATCCACATCTAAAGGTTCCTTGAGAAACTCCATATTAACACATATAACATCTTAATTTTTTTTTTTTTAATTTAGTTGTGTAAATGGGTTTCTAAGCAAGACAGGAGGAAAAAATTGTGTTTGGAATTCAGACATCTCTATCATTCTACAAGTAAGAATTAAGGAAATCTCCATGTGGCATATTACTGATTTTGCAATAGAAAAAAATAGCAGGTTCATCAGAATTACAGTTTTTCCTAAAAGTTTCCTCACAACAAAACTCATATTTCCTTAACTTTAAATAAACTATGATATGCAAATCAAAACCCCAGACTTAGAGGATGATGAATGCTTTCCCTATGACTTCCTAATCATGGGCTTGTTTAATTCTTAAGAGACAATGTATATTTTCTGCTGCTGCTCTCTGTTACCTCAAAACAGTAACAAAAAGGAACATCTGCATAAAGAATTGTCCTATGAGGACAACACTTATCAACACCAGAGATATATACCTTCCCGTGACACCCTACAACAGTAGTAGTATACACCTGAGTCCAGCACTTTATCTAAGTTGCATACAATAGGACATGTTCTATAATGAAAAACATTAAAATCTTGAATGATATTTTTTATACTTCTGAAACTTGTCTTTAATTAGCAGGTACAATCCGACACATGGAAGGATATCTGCATTAGAAAATGACATCCCTCTATGAGATTCATCTTTTAAATGTCAAAATGTAGTACAGGGTGCTGCAAGAAAATAGGTTTTCGTGATAAATTTCAGCATGATTTTTCATTAGTTTAGATCAGAACTAAGAGCACTTTCGGACAAGAAATTTTATTTTTTATGGTAATTATGTAAAAGTTACTGCTTCTAATACACTCAATTTAAAATTTATATGATTTCTTTGTTTTCATGGATTGATTCTCTGTCTTTTTCTTGTTAAGAAAAGGAAACTGACTGATTAAATCTGATTAAATCTATTCAGACCATTGCCTCTGCCAAATCACACAAGTCTCAACATCCAACTAGACAAGAATAAATGTTTTCATTACAAACTGAAAGCCAAAAATCCATATCATATTATAAATCTCATAAAGATATGACAATCAAGTGAAAAGTGAAGAATAGCAAAGGAAATGTAGCAGTCCTGAAGTTCAGACAACTGGGACATGCAGATGTGTTAAATTCTTCCAAAATTAATGAAAACCTGTTGTAAAAAAAAATTTGCATGGATCTGCATGTATTAGATTTCTTCTTTAATTGTGTCAGCACAATTAAAAGTACTTTGGTTACTATTACAAAAAATTTTAAGATATCCCATAATTATTATATAATTCCTTACTGAGGTGTGTCAGTCAAATTCTACAGTTGAAGAATTATTATCTATACATTGGATATATTTATTTAGTAAATACAGCTGTATTAAAAAAGAAATTGCACTATTTTAAGATCTGCTCTTTTTTTTTTGTTCACAATGGATCCACTTTGAATTACTGAAGATTTAGATTCTGACAATACACACAGTTTTAAATTTTCTATTAGAGATCTGGTGCCTGATAGAATTATGAGTTGTTTGACATTTCTACTTCACAGAAAAAGAATCTTTCATTTCTACAGAAAAAAAGATTTCATTTCTACAGAATCACAGAAAAAGTGGAGTTAGAAGGACTCAAGGAACACTGAGTTCAGTTCCTACACTTCACCATCCCCAAGTCACACCATGTGCTCTGGAGTACTGCATGAAAAGCCTTTTCTTTTAAGTTTAATTTATTTGATTAAGATGAGTCCAGTACAAACATTGACCTCCTTTAGAACAGTATGAGAAATTATTATACCATTGCTAGAATGTTACTATGAAGATACTATATTATAACTGCAAACTTCAATAGAACTGGAATGGTTCAATAAAGTAACACTAGCAGGCACAACTGAAAGGATCACTTATGCCATAGCTATAACTTCATTCTCTGTGTGTGCAAGGGCATCTGGAGATAGTGGTCAGTAAGAGAAGTGTAGCACGGAAATTTTGTCACCTTGTATAGGATTCCATCTATGATCAGTTGCAGCCACATCCCTTAATATAATGCCGCACAGCCAACAGAATACCTGACCCTGGATTTTTCCAACGCCCCTGTTTCTTCTATTTTTTTTACTTTTTAGATCATTGACTGCTATTAATTTAGAATGAAAATATTCTCTAATTTTACTTTGTGATCCTAACATTTTGCATTTTTCTACCATTATTCAAACAAGTAGACTTACTAAATATGACATAATGTTGTGATCCAAGAAATGTAGTTTTTCTCCCAATTGTACTAGATTCATATTTCTATTGAAATCAGTGGACTTTAAAAAATGTGAAAAGATGCAAAGAATTGGAATCTTAACCACTATAAAAAAACCTGGATTATTTTATACACATTATAGTACCATTGGTTGAATAATTAAAAGGATCAAGGACATGAAATTGTTAGTGGTTTGAGATTGAAGTTCCTAACATATACTGTTTTTGTAATATAAATCATCATTCATAGTAGGAAAAAAATTGGCCAATTATATAACAAGGCAGCTATAAATTATTAAAACATATTGTGTGGATTCTGAATGGGGAAGCAAGTGGTGGTGAGTTCTCATGCTATTTACTGCTCAGTGTGCTCCCCAAGAAATAATGATCAAATCCTCATACATAATGCTGAAGAAAGAATTTCTACATGACTAGAACCCAGCACTTCATGACACTAAACTGCAGGTCATTCACATGCCATTGTCCATGACAGCTTTGAAATCTAAGTCTAATAAAAAGGCTTGCTTCTTTTTTTCTTGGCTACCCCTTCTCTAGACTAAAGATCCATTGTTCTGCGCCCTGAACTGCTTTTGTTACCCCATTTATTTATTGATTATCTTCTGTAAAATCAAGCTTGTTAAATTTAGCTCTGGAAAAGTGTTGACAATTTCTTAAAATCATCTGCCCTGATTTCCTGGCCGGTCTTGGGTATCTGCACCATCCTTTTCCAATTCTATTTTTAGAACATTTTGACTTGAAATGTCTAGGACCTTTAGACTGTCTTTTCACGTATTTGATTTGATTTGCTTTTTTCACTGTATCAATTCAAAATTCTATACAAGTGGATTCTGATTCATCATTTAAAACTTTTGTTGTTTTTTTTTAAATCCTAACACTTGTATAGGTGTTTTATGTGAAATTTAAGGAGGCTTTAGTACCTAAAATATCAAAATATCCTTTGAGAATGTATCAAATAATTTTTTTTAGCACTGAAAATGAAAAATATAGACAAAAAACTTTTAAATTCATCTTTATAAAGGCTTTGTTTTAACAGGTATTGCATTATTTAACTGAATAATATAGCAATTGAAAACTGATTATAAGTAAAGTTCACATTTTCTCCCATGCCCAGAAGCTAGAAAATCCTAGTCTTGTCAGAGTGAACTCAGAAAGTTGATTGTTCTTGAAATATCTCTATTTTCTTACTATCATCTGTGTTATAAAAAAAAATCACAGTTTTCTGTTAGGATCTGCGTACGTATTTTGCTTTCATTTCATTTCTGGAAAGGAAATCCAGTGCTTTACTCAGCATTCTGTCTCATCTTGTAGGTCCTTGTCCTAATTACAATCTTCAGTACTTGCATTTTTACTGCAGGGAAATATTGCTCAAAAATTCAAGAGCCTTTTTACTCTAGAAATGTACTGATCAGCCCTATAAATCCTTATCTGGACTCTATTCTAATTCAGAAATGCAACAAGCCTCCTGTATAAGTCAAATATTGTTCACATAGTATGTACTATTCATTTAGTAGGTATTTTCATAACTTAGCTGAGCGTGTGCAAATCAGCCTGTAACTCCTTTTGTATTCACATATTCATTAAATTCCCACATTACTTATGAGAGGGAATCTTGTCTGGATACCCATTGTCAGCTTGCAGAAAAATGAAATAGAAGTTCCCTGCAGAGATAGCTTTGTGAGTGTTTTTGATATTCTGCAGGAAAATAAGTGGCACTGTTGTACTTGAAGTGCAGTTCATGCTGCGTTGCTTTAGCAGATTAGTACCGAGCTCTTGCTTTGCAAGGGGAGTTTACATTTTGATTGAGTATTATAAGCTGAAGATTTTATTGTAGAGGTAAATCTTACCCATGAAGAAATAAACCTTACTTCTGTATTTTGTGTGTCCTCATAGCATTACTGACCACTGATCTTATTCATGGTTTTGAGCTCATTCTTCCTTTCAGATGAATGAGAAGGGCAGCATGTTTCTTTTATGTATTTATGTATTTAATATTTTCTTTCTTTTCCCTCTTGCTTGCTTCTTGCTCTTGTCAAGTAATAGCGAAAGACTTAAAACCAGGACAATGCACATCCACATTTACAGGCATCTACACATCTACTTCATATATAATTGCTGAACCTTTTCTAGTCAGAGGGGGAAAAAAGACACTTCTAGGCTATAAGCATTCATCTGACATATTTTATCTCTGCTTTATAGTGAGGTTATTTTAGTTCTCTATGCTTACTAAGGAAAAATATAAATATTAACCTGATCTAATGAAGGATAAATATAGCACAAATCAGAACTTTTTCACTTTTGAGTAAGCAAAGATGTAGAAATAATTTTAAGAATAATTTTAAGACTCAGACACAGGATCCTCCGCTGAATTAAGTGAAATCTATGTAGTTGGGTGTAGAAAATGGAACAATGATGGAATGGAGGAAAAATAAGTTTGAAATGTTAGTATTTATGAAGCGGTTTGTTGCTGTAAAATTTTTGGAAATGCTATGTGTGTATATTTCTGCATAGCAAGCATTTCCACATCATGAAAGGCAATTGCATGGGTCACATTGTTCACAATGCAATGAAGCATGCAGATAAACATCTGCCCTGTGACAGAGCAGTACTGAATATTAATGTGGTTAATAACTTCTTTTCTTTAAAAAAATCCAGAAGAAAAATTGCCTTAAGTGTGTACAGTGGTGGTAAAGTCTATTCTCATCTGTGCTTTATTTCTCAAAGCAAGCCACCATTAATTTATTTTGAATATATATTTATATGAGTTGTGTACACTGGAGGATTTTTTATTGTGTTTTAGGAAAAGAAAGTTTAAAAGACTTAAAGTCATGCCTGAATAAATAAGAAAAACCTAAAATTGTGTGCCACTTCCTTCTTATTCCTATGCTTTTTTTGTCCATCTCCTCAGTAGAGATAACTTCATATTACAGAAATGTAAGTGCCTACAGTGACTTTTAAGTTCTGAAGTCAAAGCAATGAGAGTCATTATCATAATTAGCTCCATAGATAAACATAATTGAAGGATAAAGATCCCCCTAAAATTCTCAATTTTCTTAGAAACCCCCAAAAATTCAAGAAAATATTAGTTTTATAATTTGGATTTGAAAGAAGAAGAAGAGAATGGCATGAGGCATTATAACTAATCACTTGTGTGGAAGATTTTACTAGAAACTATTAAAAAGTAATTTAAAACAATTTTTTTAATGTGAATCAGGTATGCAATTTGAAGAAAGAAATTTTGACAGCAATTGTGCCATAACAAAATTAAGATATGCATGTAAAGAGCAGTACAAAATCAGAAATGGATTCATACACGTTGAAGGTAGGTAGATTCCATCCCTCCATCTACAGTCATTTCATATGTAAGATAAATGCTTTTGACTTCCTCCTTAGCCAATGTAGAATTTTTTTTTTTTCAATTTTGCAGCTTTTTATTAGAAAAATTTTCTTCTTTTTTTCTGAGAAAATATATTGAGACATTACCTTTCCATTGGCAGTGAAATGAACATAGAATGACACACATAGATATAGATTTAAGAAGTCTGCTCAGATCAATCCTATCTCTGGTTCTTATTTGTCCAGGATTTCTACACTATTAATGGATTTACAAAAACTAATAAAAAGAATGTTATTATTTTATAATTTTTGTAAAACCTCTGGAAGGGATGACATCATTCAGTAACTCTGGAAAGTGCCCTACAGTGCTTAAAGCCATGTATCATCGTGTATGTTGGCAAGTTGAACTTCCATTCCTTCCCCATTGCTCATCATTCCTTCCATGTTTTCACCTTCACCATTTAAATGTCAATAAAATTAAGAGGGCTTCAGTAGGATATTGGAAAGAATGACTCGAATGCTAATCTACAATTTATTGACATCATATGTCACTAATTCTAAATTTTTATATTTTTTTCTTGAAAGGAAACTTTTGGCAAGGGCTAAACTATTTGTTGCATAGGTTTGGTTTTTTTAATCAAAAGCCCATAGTTCTAAAGATAGAAAATTTGATTATTGTTCCTTGATATTTTATACTTGAAATTGATTCACTAGATCTATTAACTGTCTTCTGAGTATTGGCGCCATTACATCAGACTGTGTCTCTGCTTCCTAGCTACAGCAATTGAGACCAACATCAGAGTTCTCTTCAAAAAGAGAAAAATGAAAAATGGATCTGCAGTCAATTTGGGATTTTCTACGCCAATAAACATAAAATATTTGACCCCAATACAAAACCCCATATTTATGCACAACCTATTTTTTGAATAATGCATATTTTTTACATCATGACAGCTAAGTAGTTTCAAAGAAGGTGTACACTGTAAATGCTGATTATCTGGCAGCTTTCTGTCATAAACAGTAAAATGATTAGATTGTTTACATATACATTATTCCTACAGAAGTCTTTTCACTAAACCTTCATCAAAAGTGACACCAAAAGATACTTCCTTTTTGTAATAGCAGGGTACAGCTTCTTTGCATAAATTATTTTCAGTTATGCACGTTGCATGAATGAAGAATCAGGACCAAACCTATATGGGCTAGCTACACATCCCTGTACCTGACTTTCTTTACTTCATAAAACACAAATATTTTATTATACAGAATTTTTTTCCTTTTTTTTATTATTATATTTTAGTACCACGGTCAATTATTTCAGGTTCCCTGTCTATATTGCCTACTGTCTTGGTTTCTCACATATTTTTATTCCTAGTCTTCCTTATGCTCTGCAGAAGATCAGTACTGCCTCTCCCCATCCCCTGCCTTTTGATATCTTTATATTGAAATTGCTTTGGTTTGTCAGAATGCAATAAGTTCTTGGTGTATACCACCAAGATTTGCTGAGTCCTATTCCAATCCAAATACTTAAAGGACATCTATGATTACAGTTCCCATTACAATTGTCTTTATCTTGTGAGGAAGAGTGTGATTTTTTAAATGAATATTTGGTCCACTGTCACCGTGCATAACTCTGCTCAGTAGCAGTGGCACAGGATGCCTTGTAGAGGGCACTCCTTGCTTTTTTACCTATGCAACAGAGAAAACCAATCTTTTCCAGAGAGAAATTTAGAACGCCTGTATTAGCCTCTGTCTCAGGATGATTCACCAGAAAGGCTGTCATTTTCTACTTTTCTACTAACCTTATTAACTCCCTTCATTAAAGAACTTCAAATACATAGTCTAAGTCCAGTCTGTAAAAACAAGAAAATCTACTTCAATCCTCCTCACTCAGAATGCCCACAGCATTCTGGATTTGTATGAATTAAAGCAGGTTCTTGTACTGGGGAAAAAAATGTGAATAATACTAGAGTTAATGAAAGTTCCTTACATGGATAGCTGTCTGGCTCCTTGCTTTATGATTACCTATAATTACAGTGTCAAAATTTGATTTAAGCAGCAGTTTGTCTTGTTATTATTTATCTCAAGTATCCTGGACAGACAGATTATTCATTGTGACTGAGACAAAAGGTAAGGAATACTTTCCTAGTATTTCTAGTATTCTTAAGTAGTATTTCCTAGTATTTATTTCCTAGTATTTCCTAGTATTTCTTAAGTGTACCAGTCCTGTACATGAACAGACATGACAGATCTGCTGAGTTTGACAGGATTACTTCTGAAGTCAAGACCTACCAATACTCAAGCTGACTATTTATGATATATTCTTCCTTAGATTTTTCCTTTGCATCTCATAAAGCAGATTTGAGTCTGCGGAGATTTTTTAAATGAAGCGTAGTGTCCAGGTGATATAATGCCTATATAAAATCCATGTCTTTATGCAATCATACCTTGCCAAATCCATTCAAAACTCACCATAAGAGATATGCCAGTGACACTGTAGCAAATATTTGATTATTGTAAAGACCCAAATGGGGATTGGTATCAGCAGATGCTGTATATTGATTGTACAAAATTTTTGTAGAATCAATTGATAGCTGCAGAGTTAATGAATTATCTGAAATAAACTTGAGAAAGAAAAACAGACACATAATTTAAATTTCTTTAAAGAAAAAAAACTATTGAAAGAAGATGCAATATTGAATAAACTTAAAAAAAAAAAGCCAGTTTTTATATTATTTTGGGGTTGTGATTAATAAGAAAATGTAATGGAATCCTGTAGTTGCAATCCTGTAAATTATATTATTCATTTTAGAGAATATTTGCAACAAAAGATATCCTCCATTTTTCTGTAAACAGCTTTTCAAAAGCCATGCTTCAGCTACAATTGTCTTTTCCTAGACATTCCTTGAGGAAACATCCCATTTCTACTTCACAATTGCCTATACATGAGAAACTCCTTAGCATTCTCTGTGACTTCAGAGAGTGATAAGGCATTCTAGTCTGTGGGGTATGCCCCAGACTTTTTGACAGAAAAAGATGTTTTTCTACTGATTTGAATTTGGAATTCTAAATTTATATAAATACTATGAAAAGGCAGTTTTATAATATAAGCACAGCACAGAAAGTTTTTAAGCACAGCCGCTACCTTATCAGCAAGATTCCTACAGTAGCAAATGTGAAAGTCAATTTTGCACAAAAGGACAACCACATAGGCAGCAATTTTATTGTATGAAAGAAGAAAGCATTTAGAGAATACATTTAGTTTGCTAAGATAAGAAGTCTTACATAAATGGCACTATTTCCTTTTGAAAAAATCTCAAGTGTGCTATTCTACTTAAAAAGGAGCTGCTCTGCTCACTGAGGCACTGGAAGATACATGTGGATGTTAAACTGTACATGAACAATTAAGGAAGAATATGTGCAGATGTGACAGGCCTCCAGATTTTTCTCTCATATCTCTTCCAATCAGTCAGAAAATTGTCTCTCTCTGATAGAAAGTACTGTGTGTTACTCTGAAGCAGCAATTGCTCACTCAAGGTTTGTGTTTTCTATTGTTTATCCAAGCTCATAACCATAGTCAATTCATTACAGACTGTATGTCAGGTCAGTGATGTGGAAAACTGACATGGAAGGGTCAGATACTAGATAAATTCTAGAAGGATATGGGCTGTGAAATCTGAGTGAGAACAGAGTCTTGGTCTCTTGAGAAATGGCAGGAGACACTGACGTTAGTATGTTTTATCCTCAATCTGACCACAGCAGATGGCACTGGCAGTAGCTCTAGAGAAATAACACTTAAAACTAAAATTTTTCAAACAAATTGCATAAGAATTATTGAATAAGAATTGTATAGAAAACAAAAAGAAGCAACTCTACAAGTAATAAAGTATAATATTATTTTTTGACAGTGTTGTGGACAGATTCAGACCCCGTTGTATATTTTAGATCTACATTTAGCTGGGAAATTTTGGGGATAGTCCTAAGGAAAATAAGTCATTAGGTTTATGTAATATTTGTCAGTTTGGCTCAATTGAGTTTCCTAATCATTTTTGCAGTCTATCACAACATACAAGAAATAAATATTAGATCAAGCTTTTCAATTGAATTAAAAGGAAGATTCACCTGTATGTCAGCATTACATCAATTTCATCATAATAGTATGGAGATTCTGATGCTTTGTCTTTGCATACACATTTCTGTGCTTCCACTGTTCATTTTTGTAATAAAAATATGGGATGACGAATTATAGCTACTTAAGTAAATCTGTGGGTAGCAAAATGTTAGGTTTGGTACATAAATCAGAACTCAACCAAAGTTGAAAGAAGCAGATCTGTTTTGCATCTACATTTACACAAAAAAATCGACTATTTCTTCAATAAAACCTCCTTAATCTCATTTAGATATCAACACAGTATTGACTTCCTGATTAACCTCTGAATTCCACCTTATCTTTCCTTAAAAAAAGCTGTTCAAGGAATATACTAACTCATTTTACCCTGATCAGAGCACCAGCTTTCTGCTGCTGTGATGATGTGCAGACGAAGTAGTCATCAAATGTTGAGGAAATAGCCTTTTTTCCTAGCAGCTACTACACACAGTCTGACAAATCTTATCAGAATCAGTGAAAACTCTATCCGTGGTAGGCATATTTGGTTCCTGTCACTGCACAGATGAGAGAAAGGACTATCCAGAAGGGGAATAAGGGTGGAAAGAGCTGTGACTGTGAGGCACAGTAAGTGCAGCTTGGATGGTATACATCACAGATCTTCAAAAATTCTCAGATATAATAAATAGTGCTGCAAATACAACAGTGTCTTCACATAGATAAAGTATCCAGAAGCTGGGTTAGGGAACATAATATTCTGATTTGTGCTACTGCTGCAAGGTGGCATTCAAAATCTTGACCTTGCTTCCCTGCCAGCTATTTTGAAAAAAGAAGATTTTCAACTTTAAAGGCAGACTATGAAGACATTTTTTTATATGGTTAATGGATCTTTGCTAAAAATACACCCACTAATAATTTAAAACTTTATAACAATTGAAATTAAGTTTACATAAACTCTATGACTTGTTTTCCTAGACAATGAATCCTATGTGACATGAGAGACAGAATTTCTCATTCTTTCTGTAGTTTCTCCACATTCTTTTTTCAATCTGATGGATGACATAAAAGGAAAATGAAATTTTACTTTTTAAAGAAAAAAGATTCACAATTTCTTGGATTTTTTTGCTGTTGATCTTTTCATTTTTTCAGTCAGAACTTGTTACAGTTGAATCATGTCAAATGCAAAAACCTGAAGTTCCCATAGTAACACTGACATATTCACAAGTGATAATAAAGCCTGTAGAGTATCTCATAGTAGTGTTTATTTGGTTTACATCTTTAGTTTAGCTCTTCCTTTTAATCTGTTTTTAACATTCTTACAGTATTTCTCCTTTGAGTTATATTAGTTGCTATGAAACTAAAGTTGTAAATAAAGGATTATATAAAATCAGTTTGCCTCAATTCTGAGATGTGAATTTCAAAATGTGAACTCTCTCTGAAAAATAAAATAAAAAATTTATCGTCCTCCCCACCCCCCAAAAATAAAAAAAACCCAAAAAGCTCTCACCTAAAAAAAGCCAATAGTTAATATTGTATACATCAGATTGAAAGAACTGTTTTATAATAAAATAAGAAATGCATATTTTAATAAAGTCTGAGCATGGTATGCTGCTCAATGAGTGTAACAAAACCTCTTTAGCTAGAAACTGGCTTAGAGAGGATTCAAGCTTCTTGAGACCATGATTTGAAGATGCTACTAAAATTTAAGTGAAGAAATCTTAAGGGAAAAATAAAAGTTTAACATCAAATGCCCAAATGCCCTAGGTATCTTCCCTGCTGTTGATTCAATGATAATAACAATGAGAATAATCTACAGCATGGAATGTAATACATGTTTGATAAAAGTCTGCCAAGAGGAAGGATTTGAGACTTCATAGGTTAAAAAAGAACTTAAAATTTCCAATTTCAGGAATGAGGAGAAAAAGGAAATCTCAGTGTTAGATTGCTAGTGCATGATACAGAATGTTTGTGGCGGGCTCTTGATGTCAAATTTAGAGATGTGAGAAGGAAGAATTGGATGACTTATCTCAGTACCTGTCATTTAAGTTGTTGCCTCAGCAGAAGCACAGAATCACAGAATTACACAAAAATCAGGTTTGAAAGGGACCTCTGCAGATCCTCTAAACTATCTTTCTGTTCAAACAGGAGCTTTGGTGAGGTTATCCATGGCTCCATCAAGTAAATTCTTAAATCTTTCCTGTGAGGGGAGATTACACCATTTCTGCAGGCATTTTATCCCAACATTTAATTGTCCTCAGTTTTGTTTTAGTGGTTTAATTTTTTTTTTTTTGGGGGGGTCTGTTTTACTATATATAGCTCCAGTCACTTCAAGCATTTCCCCTCAAGTGACTTCTGGTCAATTGCTTCTTGTCCTGTCACTGTGGACATTATGAGAAGCATAGGACCTGGGAGATTATGATTAGATCTCCCATGAACTACTAGGGATTAGACTGACCCAAATGCGAGACTTCTACATTTCCTTTTGTTGAGCCTTATGTGGTTTCTATTGGCCCAGTCTTCCACTTTTTCCTACCCCCACTATATAACTCTCCCCTCAGGTTGCTTTTGCTTGCAAATGAGATGACAGTTCATTCACTGCTATCATGGAGGTCATTTTATAGTTATTGAGTAGTATTGAACCCTATAACATGTCTGGAGGGACTCACTCTTGATAACTGCCATTAACCAACTTTCTTTGAACTAGTCCATTTAACCAGTTTTTCATACAGGTTACAGTCCATCCACCCAATCCATCTTAGAAAAAAAGATGCCATTGGGAGGTCATATCATCCCTCATTCTTTCTTTTGTCTCCTTACCAAGTTGTTCCATTGTACAAAGCAATCAAGTTGGTCAAGCACAGTTTCCCCTTGGTAAATACTTACTGCCTTTTTTCAGACTTTCATATGCCTGGTAATAGCCACTCTGGAGACCTCCTCAAGCCTCTGGAGTGAAACTGACTTTTCTTACCAGGATTTTCCTTTTTGAGCTTTCTGTACAGGTGCACAGTATTTATCTGCTGGTTGCAGTTGTTTCAAACATAATTTAAGCTATTTTACACTAGAAGTTTTGGGGTATTTTTCTATATTTGCAATGTACTTTTCATCAACCTGCTGTCTATAAAAACCACACAAATAACACCAACATATTTGTGCATTTCAAGAAGCTTAGAAAATTGTTTTACTAAATCAGCCAGCCTCTATCTGACTGATTGCAGGTAGCAATAAGAATCACCTATCTTTTCATTTCTACTGTGATTTTAAAGCCCTGAACAATGGAACTGTATTTTCTACTTACTGCATGAAACACTATGTGCATTTTTCATTTTGCCAACATCCCATGTGTAAAGAAAGGCATCAGGCACCTTGCTCTTGGCCAGATGGTAAAAATGCATATTTGGCCATTTTCCTACTTTTCGGGTTGCCTGTGTTATTTTGTGTTCTGTTTCCCTTCTACTTATTTGTTCTCGAATGTGTTCCCTTGTGCCCTTGCTTTGCCATAAAATTGCCTTTACTCTAAGCAACAGCAAGCTGTGTGCTCATGTTGTAGAGGTTTGACACTGTTTTCTCTCAGTGGGCTTCCCAGCACCTGCTGTAATATCCATAATCTAAACCTTCTTTGCCTCCACTGTTGAGGTATTTTTTATTTTTGGAATGTAGGTGTCAACAGATGTGATTGAAGATAACGAGACATGGTACCACTGTGAGATTACACTTGGGAGAGTGGCTGCGGGAAATCGTGCAGAATAGATGGCCCTTGCAAATGTATGCTGGCTATCTGTAATCAGGTTGATTTTCAGTATACTGTCTAGATTCAATGGATAGATTATTTTTGGTGAATTGAATCTTTAAAAGTTAAGAAAAGCACTCAGATTTAACCTAGATGTACAGACATTAGATAAATTAGAAATTACTTAATCTCTGACAAATACGTCATGTCATGTTTGATGCAACACACCATCAGTATACTAAATACAACACAAGTAACTTGTTCAGCAGTGTGAGAAGTCTAATGCTGATTTGAATAAATCAAAAACAAATTCTCATTACTTATATTCCTATCCAAGAAAGTTTCTATACAGGTTTCCTCATGAAAAAAGAAAAGGGAAATAAGACATTGTAATTATTTGATAATGCTGGAAGTAAGTACAATTGATTAGGATAGTGCAGGATAGTTTAGATTTTTTAGCTCATTAGTTCAAGACTGGAGGGTGTTGTCATGTTGTCATTGCTGTTGCATGCATCACACAAATGTTGAGATTTTTCTTTGACAAAGATGTAGCTACTCAAGCTGAATCGTAGTTGAAAGAAATGAGCACATACGGAAATACTGTGTGATCTCAGGCTTTATTTTGTGGTATATTTACACATTGAGTTGCAATTCATTGTAAATATGACCCTCAAAAGCAGTCTAAAATTTGAGCTTCAGTAGACAATGAAAATAGAAAAGCTGTGATATTTTTCAGATATTTTCTGATGTTATTTTTTCCTATCAGATATTAAAGGACTTCAGGTGTGCTATAAGTACTTTTGCTTTTGTTGAAGGCAGTGCTTGCATCTAAAGGAAATTACTTTGGGAACTGTTTTACGTGTTTGACACACAGTCAAGAGAATTTTTGATATGATGAAGGTGTTATGTTGAGTACAGGACAAAAGCCGTACACAGCTTTTGTGTTATGTTGAGTACAGGACAAAAGCTGCAAACATACACTGAGAATCTGAATATACACTGAGAAGTATTTCCCACTGTGAAGTATTTCCAACCAATTGTTTCTTTTGCAGCACTTATTTTTGTTATTGTATGTGGCTGTTTTAATGTAGTAAAGAATTATTTTTATTTTCATATAAATAACCAAATTAGAACACAATGACATAAGCTCTAACTGATAACTCTTCAACTTAACATATACTGCCAGAGCATTACCAAGCAGTAAATCACATGGTAAAATCTCACAACATAGAAACTGTATGATTTCGTATCTCTAGCTTTTTCTTATGTATTTCTGTGATAGAATAATTTTAATTTCCAACATCAATTACACAGTATGTTTCATTAACTACATCTTATACTTCTTCTGAGCCATCCTGGGAATGGAAATAAAGGAAGAAACTTAAAAAGACAGGGCATTTTCCAATGCAGAAATTCCCAATACAGCATAATACCAAAGTCCTGTTGGAACGAGGATTTACTTATGCACGTAGACTTGTTCAAATATAAGGTTTCAGAGAGCATGGGTCAGAGAAGGCATAATACATGGCCTCTGTACAGATTTTACATCAAGTGCCATCTTGATCACTTTATCAAATGGAGGCATTTTCACAGTCCCATCCAGATAATGCTCTTAGTTTTGTCTTTATTTCATAGTATTTTTCCAAGCTGCACCATACCTGCCTCTGTGCTTTTAAGCATCTGTGTGTGGGAAATCTGTAGGATCATTTGTCAATAAAACACACTTCAAAATGGTTTTGTTTTGGAATGCAGGAAAAGTCCAACATTTAATCTGAAACAGCTGTAGGCTGAAGATATTTTCTCCTACTCTCTAAGCATAGCAGGAGAGTTGTTCCACATTCTTGCAAACACCCACTCCTTAATATTAATAAGACTACTCTTAGTAGAAATATGTTATGGTAAAATTAACTATGCTCAAGACAATTCAAAGACTCAGTGTCTGTTAAAGCTATTTCACTGAATCAATTGGCTTAACATACCAAAGAAAATATAAAATAGATAACTGTGTCAGTTATACAAAGCATGAATATCCTTCATCATGCCTATTAAGTATTATACAGCAGGATTTCTTCTTCTTCGACACTAGAAAATCATAAGAAAATGCAGAAAATTTGGTATGTGAGGTAGCACAGAAAATATACCTACAGCTGGGAAGTGTTCTGATCTGACAATGACATCTCATTTATGAGGTGGGAAAATCTTAGGAGAGCTATAATATTTTCCAAGCAAATAGAAAGAGTTTTGATATTGCCCATCCGGTCATCAGACAGCCCCTGCAATTCAAATTATGATAGTGACATAAAGCATCACACAGATGATGAGTTAGCTTTTAGACAAGGAGTCAAAAAGACAATTCAGGTCTTGAAGAAAACATCCTCCAGAAATATGGACAGCACCAGGGAGATGATCATAAATAAACTGTACAAAATAAGGTATGCTGCTCAGGAAAGCTGCTTGTGAGGCATTATAATGAGCCAGAGTCATGGTATTTGCACAGCAAAATAGGAAGGGAAATCCACCTGAGAAAATTGAAAGTCTGAAAAAGATTCATGGGCACGCAAAATGATCATTAAGATACAACATACATAAGCAAATTAGATGACCTTAAAAATCATCACACTTATCATTTGGCAAGCCTCATGTGGTAAACTACAGACTCTCAATGCTTTTTCCTCCTCAGATATTTGAAATTGGATCAAACCTTTGAGAATTTTGGTAGAGATCTGAGCAGTTTAATTTCTCCCCAGTGTCAGTGGGAGTTAATGCTTCTCAGTGTTGTGAAGGTTTGTAGCAATAAATTACTGCAGAGTACTAATCCAGTATCAGACACTTTGGTACTGTAAAATTTGGTATTCTAAAACCTTAAAATCTTTGCATAAACCATAACAAATACATTTCTTTTTAAATCACATTCTATTTATTGCCTGAAGTACTGCATCTAGGTCTGGAGTCCAAAACACAAGGAAATGTGGACCTCTTAGAGCTAAGGGCTGGAACACCCCTCTTTCAAAAACATTTTGAGAGCTGTATTTGTTCAGCTTGGAGAAGAGAAGGCTCCAGAGAGATCTTTTTGTGATCTTTCAGTACTTGCAGGGGGCTCATAAAAAAAAAAATAGAGTGACTTTTTACACTGATACATAATTATAGGACAAGGAGGAAAATTTTTAAACTGAAATAAATTTATGTTAGGTATTAGGAAGAAATTCTTTATTCAGAGGACTGTGAGGCACAGGAACAGGTTGCCCAGACGAATTGTGGATTGACCATCTCTGGAACTGTTCAAGGCCAGATTGAATGAGGCTTTGAATGGTATAATGGGTGTCATCCCTGCTCACGGTGCTGGGATTGAAACTATAGGATTTTTAAAGTCCTTTCCAATCTAAGTCATTCCCCTACTAAATATACTAACTTTTAAATATACTAACTTTTAAAAGTTGTTATTATAACATTTTCTCATTCGATTAATAGTAAATAATTTATATAAATAATCTCAACTATTTTAGATAAAACATAACAGGTTATTTTTTTGGTAAATTTCTGCTATTTAAAACCACCACTTGGCATTTCTATTGTGCAAGTCATCCAAGGATATGAAAAGTGCTTCATAAACATGAATTAATTAAATCCACATTGGTCTCATGTGGAAGTGATGGAAAAGAGAAGTCATTTTATATGTGACTAAAATGCAAACACCTTCATGGGGGTATGTGCCAGCTCTTTAAGACTTCATAACATCATTAGGCCGTAGATTAAGACAAAAAGTGATTAATATTCAACTGAAACTGCAGAATAATGTGTTTATATGAAACCTGCTTACTTGATTTAATCAAAGCACTAAAAATTAGTCATAAAATTTTATGTAAAGCATTTATTCTTTTTTTTTCCTCCTGCCTCTGGGTAGACAACCAATTTGCAGAAGGAAATCCATCTGAACATCACCTCTTCTCACTGCTAATATTTATTAAGTTACATTATAACTAACATATCCAACTATTACGAGGTGATAGTAATGAAAACAATTTCTTTCCAGTCTTTGTATTTAAAACATCCTACAGAAGTTTCTTACCTTCATGAAAAGGCTTTCTTCAGTTCTGTATTATAGTTACCTAGCTATAGCTATTTTATCTACTGCAGAATGATTTATATTTTAATTAACCTCTGATATAAAGAAAGCAATTAAAGACTCAACAGAACTGTTTGCTTATAGACAAGGTAAAAATGTCTTTCATTTTAGACAGAAATTCAATAACAGTAGTTGTGGTAAAAGTAGAAATTTTCAAGATATCATAAAGGCATTATATGTCCTAATGCACGAAATAAAGAAGCATATGGGACACAACTTGATGAATGTGTAAAACAGCTAAAGTAGTTTGAAAGCTTAAGAATAGTAGAGAATTAAAAAAATGTCTTCCTGAACATATAGTATGTGGTAGGTTCTTCTGAGAGAAGAGCACTTTTGAAAATTATATTCTGCATCTGGCATACAAATAAGTGCCAGACTGATACACTGACCAGACTTGCCTGTAATTTTTTACAAAAATTGGCATGTTTGCATTTAAGTCATATGATTTCAATCCCTTAAGAATATCTTAATGTTTAAATTACATAGTGTCCTGAAATTATTTCCAAAGATTCATAAAATCCAGTTGTTCTTTTTCCTGTTGCATCCCTGTCCTGCCTTTATTGTCTTAGCACTGACAAGCAAGCAAACATAACTCTGCTTTGTCTTCCTTCTATTCATTCAATTTAATTAATCTCACAAGACTGCAGCTTTGAAGCGTTCATTTTTCTGTATAGTAAATTAACAGTCATTATTTCAGTTATAAATGAAGGAATTGAAATCCTCAAACTACCAAAAATTCTGTTGGAATTTAACATAAATACCAGAAGACAGAAAAGAAACTCCTGAAACATATTTTAGACTTGCTCAAAATCTATTGACTCTTATGTCAACAGAAGTGAAGATTAAGAGGAATGAAAATTTGCTTTGTGTTTTGTCAAGTTTCAAAAAGCCAGTACAACAGACCTAGAGATGGAATGAAGAAAAAACAATGTCCAATTTTGGATTATGGATATGACAGCGAACTGAAATAAAACACATAGTCTTTGAATAACTTGAAAATACTTGGACAATAATGATCTCAATAAATGATAAAATTAGTTAAGAAAATAATTTTCTAGACAAGAGCCACAGAAAATGTTATTAATTTTGAGGGCTTAATTTTTTGTCTCCACCTCAGACCTAAGCATTTCTTTTTCTGTTATCATCATGGATACTTTGCTTTTATTATAAAAACCAAAAAAGTATATATATTACATCTGATATCACAGTGTAAGCATGCATGCAAAGAATAACAGTAGACCATCTATGCAATATTTCAGGCCAGTACTAGCCACTTCAACTATATAAAAAGAAAGCAAATTGTTCCCTCTGAAATAGGGACGGAAGTATTCATTTGTAAGCATGAGCATTCAGTTGGCTTAGCAGTTTATGAGGTGGAAGAATGCAATGTATGACCATGTGATCATGTTGGGAAGATGATTTGGCTTGTGCTTTCACAGCAGTTCAAAGCTCTGTTATCCTAGAGTGAATTGGACTATGTTTTTGGAGAACATATAGTCACAGTCTGTGAGATTAGTAAGCAATATATGAGACCTTCTCCTTGTTCATTTTTTCCTGAGGCCTTCTCTTCCTTAAGTTTTGTATCCCTTCATGGGATGGGATGTTTCATCTCCGAGCTTGTTCTTTCATGCACTCGCTAATGTCACACACACACACACACGCGCGCGCGCGCACACACACACATTTGGTCCAAGTTAAAGCTCTGGCTCTTTCTAATGCTGAGAGCATTAATGACCATGGAGAAGGAATGGTTGGGACAGCAAATAGGACCTCTAGCTCCTATTGTGTAGAAAAACAAGGATTTAAATAGGCTGTAATTCTCCACTTCTCTTGGTATCTTAAAAGGATCAGTGTAGCAGACAGGTGACAGATATATTGTTCTCTATTATCCAACAATGCTGCATTTTGTGATTTTTTTTTTTGGAAGGATGAGGTAGTGGCCAGTGGGTGTTTCATTTGAGCCTGCATCTGGAACCCAAAAAATAGCTTTGGCACATCCATGTTAAAAAGTCATAAGATGCACCAGGAAACGAGTAGTGAAGTGAAATCTCAGCTGAGAAATTAGTTATGCTGGGTTTCCCTCTAAGGGGAGAAAAGAGCTGAAGGCTATCCTGAGAAGATGATTCATCTTACTGACCCACACAAAATCCTGCTATGTCCAAAAGGCAAAAAATGCCATGTATATGGAACCAAAGCCTCAGTCAGTCCAATTAACATTTTGCAGAGAAAGACCTTGCTTCAGATTCCATCAGACCACTACTGCTACAGGGCTCACACTTCTCCAGGGATGGAGGAGATGGAACCAAAAATCAGAATTACATTTTCTTTCTATTACAGATGGAACATAAGATAATGCCACAGCTGTGCCTCCAAAGCTAGATGAGATTAACCTGATGTAAAGTCCTTCAAAACCTGGGGGAGGGAGCGTGTTCAGGATATTTGTTTATTTATTCAATTTAAATTAATATATTCTGCTTAAATTAATATATTACATTTAATATGTCATTTCTATTAAGCACCATGAAGATTAGACAAGGTATTTCCATTTTCAAAGAAAATTGAATTTACTATGGCTCCACAATTTGGGCCATATGGAAAATCGAAACAATGAGTGGTTTTTGGTCCTTGAAACTATGAAGATTTTATTCAGTATCTTCACTGTGAGCAAGTATTTTAAAGAAACACTGTAAAATTTATAAAAAAAAATTAACTGGCATATCTCAGAGCCTACAATACATGTTTGTCACTTTTTTTTTCTGCCCCCCTCCTGACCATTGAATGCTTAACGAAGAAAATTTAGTATTCAGTTATCACACATTTGGTATGGAGTAGTATTAAATCATATATACAGAACCTTTCCTTGGCAAGCTGGTTTTGATTTTGGTCCTTTCGTAGGCTGTGGCAGGTGAAGACAGATACTGAGAGAAACACGTGAGCATCTCAGGCTCCCTCCAGCAGCGTCTCCTGAGCTCCCCTTGCTCTGTTGCTAAGGAAACAGGACAAGCGTATAGCTGCCTCTCCTCTCTCTGAAAACCACAACACCTAAAATGTGATTAAGAACTGTCTGTTTTCATGTTGAGGAGTCATAAGTTTTAAAGCTTCCAGCCCAGGTTGCTCTGAAGCATAATGGAGAAAGGAATAAATTAAAAGTGGGGGAAAATTCTTACTAAAAATGTCTCAAGCAAGCTGCTGCTCTTTTAGTTTAGAGCTATGTATAAATACAGCTATTTATAATCTGCTGCTGCAATCATTATGTCAGAATATTCAGTGCAAAACTCTTTGCAAATAGTGCTGTGACTCAGAAGATAGAGAATATTTTTCAAGGGCAAGCACTGTACAGCTTGGATCTCCCGTATATCTTTGAGAGTTTTGTGACTCTGAGTCATTGGTCTCTAAGCTTGCAATTAAGAAGAGCATAAATAATGCTATGGCCTATTATTATTGATACTTAAAATACAGTATAAATTAAAATCTCCTCATAATGTCACAATACCTATCCAGAACTTTCCTTGACTCACATAATCATGAAAAGATGTAGGAAGGCACTTAGGTTGATATATATATATATATATTTGCAGCTGGAAGAAAGGACACAGTAAAGCTGAGGCTCTTGCCTAAGTTAATGGTCTCAGATGTGGATAGGACTTTTCTTAAAAAGACAGCAACATGTACAGCTTCATGGTAATCACAGCTTTCTAAATATAACACCAAACAACATTAAAGCAAGAGGGCACTGAAGGTATGGATTCCTTCATAGTTCTTAAAGTTTAGTGTGACAGAGGTTTTCATGTTGCCATATACAAAGCCTGAATCATTGTATGCATGTATAGTAGGCACAAACTATGCTGTGTTAATCTATTGCAGTCTGTAAATTTAAATAAAGTATAACACCAACTAATGATCTTGTTCTGCATATTATTTTCTACACAGAAGAAGCAGCAGTTTCCTCACATCCATAAAAGAAACTAACTTTGAATATTGTGGTTTTTTTCTAACAGATCAAACAAGTATTTTAATGAAGATGAATGAAGTTTTTTTTTCTCCTGTTTTTGCAAATTTGTTTTTTCAAATATTAATTCTCATTAGTTCTAAAAGTTACAAAAGCATTTCTTCAGGTATGGCTTTATAGTCAACATGTCTAAGGAACTAATGCTATTAAAAAAAAAACAAAACAACTTTTTAAATGATAGAGCAAAAGCCAAATTAAATAGACACAACAGATGAAAAGCCTATAATGAATGTTTGAAAAATGAGTGAAGGAAAGCATTCTTGTCCTGAACACCAATTTCTCTTTCTTCTACATATAAAATAGCACAAATCCAAACTGTCTTACACACTGAAACGGCATGGTTAATATACTGTTATATTCAGATTTTTTATTCCCCCTAATCTTAGTCTTACTTTGGGCTAATATGTTTCTGTTATAATCTCTTAAAATATTTTTCATGGAAGAAAAACCTCTTTGGAACTCAGTGAAGTAACGAGAACATCTCAAACTGCATCTGGTCTTTTGTATGACTTCAGAGTAAGCAAGGTCTACAGCAGAAAGCCTTTATAGATTTATTAATTGTCTCAAATTATTCTTCTGAATATCCTGAAGTGCCATTGGTTATGGTAGTCACACCAAAAGCAAAAAATAGGAGACAAAGATATTGCAACATAAGCTGGTGTGCAGCCGGTAGGACTGGTTCACTTCTGAGTGTACAAACCATTATTTGTTAAAGAGTACAGCAGTAAAAGTGTTTCTTCTACATGTTAGGAAGTTCCAACAGATGACACGTGGGTCTAATAATTCAAAGATCAGTGTGTTTCCAGACATTTCTTGGCAGATCTCAACTGTCTTACATCCATCAGTATGTAATGTCATGTAGTTTTCCAGGTTTCTCTAACTGATATCTTTTGATTAAATTGACATAGTGGTTTTACTGTATTTTCAGACAGAGATGCATTGCTTTGACTTGCTGATTATGTAAGTGCTGATAAAGAAGTTCCACTTCAGCAGCTTCAGAATCAATAGCAAGAAATGCAACTGCAGGCCATATGTGTGCTCCTTACTTTATTACTTTCCTGTTTGGTATTATTGCAGTCTGGGGGCTCCCTAGATATCCAACATGGTACTTTTTGATCTTTTAAAATGTCAAACTGCTGCCAGGACACTGTTTGAATGGATTTACTCTCATCGCTTCAGAGGAAAAGCAATAGCAAAAGAAAACCTGGAGAGAAAGCATTTTCCCCTTACTGATTTTGACCTCAAGGATGCATGCAGCACACTTCTGCTTTCCATGGAAAGTATCAGCCAGCATACTCACTGATTGCTCTTACTTTTTAATGTATACTAAATAGCAAAAAATTAAATTATTTTTCTGATAAATTGTTTGTATTTCGCAGACATGGCTTCAGTTTCTTGTGTTGCAACATAAAAGCTTTGCCTGTGCCTAGCAGTGAAATCATATCCATAGATGTTGCAGAATCAAAAAAAATAATTCAAAATCACTTTCACCTCCTCTTGAAGATTTCTTTACATACTTACATAAATTGATTGCATAATCCAGCTGCTGTCAGCTTCAGTCTGGGTCTTGTCAGAAGCATTTCTCAAAGTACCTACTTTGATGGAACCTTTTTATTTTTTCTCTTCCTTTCTTCTTAGATGACACTATCACACTCAGTAAGCTTTGATAACCCCTTTAATTTTAAATGAACGGAAAAGACATAGATATTGAGAGAGAGAAAGAAAAAAAAAGACATAGATATTGTGAGAGAGGAAAGAAAAAAAATAAACTCTAACTGAAAATATTTAAATCTTGAATAATATAAATTACTTATGAAGTGTTTTCAGACTACCAATTATGTATAAAACAAAAATACTGGCAATAAGATCTGGAAAGTAAGATTCATTTCGAGAGATGTTGATAAGTATCCTGTTTCTCACTCATTTCTCTAGCTCCTGCAAATCTCCTCATATTTATCAAAGCTTTTAAACTCCTATTTATTGGGAAAAAATACTGTAGTACTTGATCAAGCAAGGCAAAACATTTTTATTTTAGGGGAAAAAGTGAATATGCAGAGATATACATTAAAACTTAATTGTGCAGGTAATTTTATCTGTGGCACTTCTTGATGTGATCAGCTTCTAGGCAGTGTCACCACCCACAGGTAGGGACTGTGATGTTTGTTAGAAGCTCTTGTCAGGCTGAACAAAGACAAATACTGGATACATGTCAGGGAATCTTATGATTTTATTATACAGTTACCATAACTGTAACCAGTGATCACCCCATTATTTAGACTGAGAAGGTGCTAAATAATAAGATTCAAAATGTAAATAGACTTCCACAAAACTGTAGACAAACAAGCCCTAAATTTTGTATAGTACACCTCAGTAAGTTCTCAATTCCCACAACAAACTCCTCCAAGGGGCTGGCTCACAAGCCACAATACACCATTGCACAAGCTCTCCACTTCCACAGAAGAGTTCAGTATGGAGTGGAGAGCAGAAGTTCATAGCTGTGCTTTGACCAGGCAAAGCAAGGGAAGAAAGCAAACATCACCAGAGCTTAGATCCTGCGTTGGTCCTACTGCATGGATGATCCAGAGCTGTGGCAAAGAAAGAAGACAAAAGAGAAAGACAGAAGAAAGAGAAAGAAGCAAGAGAGCCAGAGAAAGAAAGAGAGAAAAGATAGCGATGGGGCCTGATCTGCTACCTTTTATGGTTGCATTGCTGTAGATGCGCTTCAGCAGATAATTTCACATCCAAGACTAGCATTCCATTCCCTGGCTCACCTCAGTAAGCTTGGCTGTATCCCCTCCCCTCTTAAACATAGTTTAAAGCCCTTTCAATCAGTCCCTGAGTCATGAGTCATAATCTTTTTCCCCCTTTCAGACAGGTAGAGCCACCTGTCATGATCAGGCTAACTACCCAATAGTCAAAACCCAATCTAAACTACCCAATAGTCAAAACAACCAAAATTTCCCCAACAGCACTACTCTCTAAGTCATGTAGCAATCAGGCTAGTTTTCCTGTTCCATTCAGTACTCACCCCGGTATTGAAGGGATTGAGGAGAACACAACCTGTGCACCTCCTCCTTTGACCAAACGTCCCAGTACCCAGAAGTCCCTTTTGTTTGCTGTAGGACTTCCTTCAAATTCATCACTACCAAGCTGGAAAAGTAATAGAGGATAATTTTCAGAGGACCATATCAGATCATGGAGCTGCACGTACATAAATTGTATTTAAGATTACTTTGACAAAAAAGGCTTTTTTTTACCACATTTCAGAAACAGATTAAGCCTTTTACTTAGTCAGAGGAAACAAAAAAATAGTCAAATAAAATACTACAACAGGTAAGAAAAACTTAACAGCCCCTTAAGTAACTGAATATTATTAGGCATGAAAACTTAACTCATAATCCATGCAGATGATTATCTGTGAACAACCAGTACTAAATAACTTATCAAACAATAGTAATTCGGAAATCCATTAAAAAAACAACCCACAACCTCACACCCAGCTGTATTGGACATGACTGATTCTTTGCCTGTCCGATAAATATAAGCAAAACCACAAGGATATCTGAAGGATATTTCTTGAATAGTATTCCTGCTGCACTCCTCAAAAGATGAGATTGATTCATCAATGTGCCTTTTATTCAAAGATTTAGCTTGGTAATAAACTTAGCAATTTCAGTGTCAGCAATCATTAGCCTAAAAGGTTCTTTCAAAGAAAGCTGGATAGATATCTGATCCAAAATCTTTCTATTATTACACTAATTTGATTGTGGCAATGCCTCAGATTTATAGGGCAGGAAGAAAATAAGAGTCTTTTAGACAAAATTAGAATATGGCCTGATCAAAGCCAGAATCGACAGTTCAACTATGCCTGTTTTATGTCTCCAAAAAAAAGATACAAAGTAGTCCTCTCAGAATACATGGAAAACAAATCTAGACATATTAAGCAAGCCTTTGGATTTTTTGTAGAGTGCATTATCTTCCATTGTTCTTACTTGAATATTTGCTGCCAAGGCTGAAATATTCAACAATGTTTTGTCTATATAGACAATAATTTTTTTTGTAGTAGATTTGTGAATAGAGGTGTGTGAACTACCATATAAGGACAAGGATCATGAGTTGCTCATCTAAAACAAAATTCAGTTCCTCAAGGTCTTGCAAGTCAGCCATATTTGTACTTCTTGAAGGGTAGTTTGATAATCCAACATATGTAAGAATCTATGATTTTATTCAGGTGGGCATTGAAGTGCAAATGTATCTTTTATGTCACTTACATGGATTAGTAAGAGATTGCTTTTTATGCTTCTAGTTGAAATTTTACTCAGCCTTTCCACCTCAATATTTACTTATTTTAAATATAACATTCAGTTAAACAACATGGCAAATACTAGTATAGACAACATTATTTTCAATATTTTTTATTTACAATAAAAAAGGCAAAAGTCTAGAGTTTGCTCTTTATACAATTTGAAGTTCATTTAAACTTATTTTACACTGCAATTGTGTTCATTTCCAGGAATTCCTCTCATGTTTTGACATCTTGTCAGATGATTGGTCTATAAATATACCAGCTTGATGAAAGCAGGTTTTTCACTCCCTGAAACCAATCCTTTAGTGTTGGTAAGTTCAGATTCTGCTAACTACAGATAATTTGTTCTGTAATGTAGATCTGCTGATAGCATTCACTGTTGATTTCAATCAGACTTTTTAGATCAGTACTAATTTTTAGCTTAGTATTTTTTAGTGGATGTAAGAAAGCTATTTGAAAAAGTTCAGTCATTTTGGTGACATTTAACTTGAGATTCAGAAGCTAAACTTCAGAAGCTTGGTTCAATTGTCCACTTTGATATGCATTTCCATTTCCATCTCTAGCTCCACTTCAAAATCTCTATGATATTTGAAAGCTCAAAGAGGCTGGAAGCCACAAGAGAGGATTTTTGGGACTTCTGCTTTATTTCTAGGGTTTGATGCCACTGCTGGCAGTTGGATGCCTAGATCACTTGTTGTCCTTGGGTATCTTAACTGTCCTGAAGGTGTTTTTCAGGTTTGTGTATCTCTCCTTGAACAGCAGCAAGGAAATAGACAGAGAAAATCTCTAGTCAGATTCACCTCAAAATTTTGGCCTCATTTATCTCTCTTTAGATGTAAAATCATATTAAGTTAAAATTTAAGTAAAGTGTTTTTGCACTTGAAGGAATGGATCTGTGAATAAAACAATATGGAGCTGTCCCAGAGTGCATCCTCCCATTATGCATAACATTGTTATTTCATTTTCAGAAGTTAATTACCTTGATTAATCTTCTGCTTTAATGTATAATATCATTAATAGAAATGTTTTGACAACAGTATCTTCAAAATAATTTGGAGAAAACATGCATATGATTTTATGTATAGATCTATTTCAAATTACATTTTAAAAAGCTCTAATATGTCAATGAGGGAGTTCTAAACAACCATTTAGAAAGTAAATTATAACTTCAATGCTATCAAGAAGATTGATTTGGAAAAAAACAATCATAAAAAACAAGACCACATTCTCAACTCTTTTCTAAAAGCGTGTTTATTGTAGTAATGACAGCACACATTTTACAAGAAATCTCAAAGACAAAAAGTTGATTGGGGGGGTTTTTTCAAGTGGTTCATTGTCCATGAAGTCTCCCTTCTGACATAATTTGAAGAAAGGATGAATACAAATCAATCAATATATTCTAGAAGAATATGAAATGAAGAAAATTAAGAAGAAAATTAAATTATATTTAAAAATGGAAAAATAACACCTTTTGAATCAATTTTATATTGCATCAATAAGAGTTGATGGATTATTCCTTCAGAAACCAGTTTTGTAAACCACGTAGGATAATTTTATCACCTTACTTTAATTCTTATTTAAGTATGTTTTAGAAAAAAAAATTACTGGAAATTACAGTAAATATACTTAAACATATTTCAAAGATTTGTTCTAAATATAGAACTGAAAATATTTATATATTAAAATGTGATCCAGTTTTTCTCATTATTTAAATGTTTTAAAAATCCATTTTGTACAAGTCTTTAAAGTCAATGTTACTGTTAATAGAAATATCAATAGTAATAATAATGTATCCAGATTTTTGGTTTTGACCACAATGATAAAATTTGACATGTAAGACATACCTTTTTCTCTGTTTAATGTGTAGTTACACTAATGGATTTTCAGTTTTTGATTTGTCTATTATTGAAATTTTCTTGTTCTGTTATTTTCTCCTAGCTATTTAATGATGGGAGGTGGGATTAGAAAAGTAATTTGCTTTTTATTTGTTTAATGTTTGTGCCTCTAAAGCACCTGTCCTTAAGCATTTTAAGGCCACTTTTCATGACAAAATAGATACCTAATGAATCCCACCTCAGTTTTTCCTATATTGTACAGTAAATTTATTACAGTAATAACTACTCTGCTTTGGTGGTAGGCATGCATTCATCTGAAAGAATTTATTATTAAAAAACCTCCTGTTTATTCTGATGAATAGGTGTAAATTATACACACATTTCTTTTGATTCAAAGATGCGGGATCTAATTTTTAGATAATTTAATCATGTTCATTACATTACATGTTCAGATTTTCATACTTGTCTGTTTCTATTATACATACAGACAATTTGCTAACTATTAAATATTTTAAACAGCATATATATTCATTGTCAGCCACATAGGATTTTTTTTTTTATTTTATGCCAGCATCCACGAATTCAGGACCTGCAACTAACATAAAACAAAACATGCCTTACTGCCCAGAAATTAAAAGATATTTAGCCATGGAACATAGTACCCTACATACTTAGTAGAGTATCCCAATCTGGAATGCAAAATCACACTTTCTGTAATAAATATCATTTATGTTCACAAACATCTTTCAATTTTCACCATGAAAATCAGAGATTTATAATTTTTTTCTTGCTTCCTACATAGAAATAGTTCTAAAAAGCACCAAACAGCAGGGAATTTTTTTATATCTTTTAAAGTTAAATACTTCTTTTAAATATCCTTTTTTATTTAGTATCCAAAAACGTAATCAACTCTGCCACATTGTTTTAAATTTTTCAGGTTATAAATTAACTGAGCAACTCCCTTAGTGTCAATAAACAGGTACTACTCAAATAAATTACTCCTGTGATTATGGTTAAAGGAGTAAGCTTTCAGGGTGTCATATCCTACATTCTAAATTTCCATATTACAATCGAGTATTCATATGAATATATAGTTGTCAATTTACATATCTGTAACTGTTGTTTGAGAATACTGATGGCCTAGAGAAGAAGGATGGCTGATTGATGGCAGTGCCAACATTTATGATTCATGTTGTGGTGTACCTTGGGTTGTAACAGCTCTTTTAGACACAAGTCTATTATATTAATTAATTAACTTATTTTATTATTGAAAATGTTTGAACCATGTGTTCGGGAAACATTTTTTTTCTGGGACTGCTTTTTACCACCCTAGTAGACTTTTTCCAAGACAAATCTGCAATGGATAGTAGTAGTAGTATCAATCAGCTTCAAATGTCAGCCTGATAGAACTATAGCAGTATAGAATAATTTGGTTTGGCAAAAACATTTAAAATCATCAAGCACAACCATTAAGTTAATACTGCCTTGTCCACTACTCAACTATGTCTGTAAGAGCCACATCTACACATCTTTCAAATACCTCCAGGAGTGGTGACTCCACCACATTTTCACATCAGGAAAAGAAGGAAGGCTATTTTGTTCCTATTAATTAAATTCAGTTCTGTCTGCCAATCTGGCTAATCTTTTATGTGACTAGAGTTGCCATAATAGACACATTTTGTATCATTATATGGAGACAGAATGAATATCATGATACAGTCAAAATTTGCTGAGTCTTTATAGAAAGTAAAATGAGTGTGTCTGCCAAGCCATGCTGACTTATGCTGCACTGGTTCAAGTACTGCAGTAGTCCAGCACTTCTGGACCTGGGTTCAGTCTTTATGCATATATATGGGAAGAGGGATTTGTGGAGCATCTGATATTTGCTGTTCCTCATTAGCAAATATCTTCACTGATCATTTGGTTTTTGAAGCACCAATGACAGCAAAACTCCAACATTTGACCATTTGGGGAGAAAGTGTCTCCATATGATCATACTAACCTGTTGGAAAATCACTGATGTTACAAATAACCTCTGTAAGAGCTGAAGTGGAGAAGAAGGGCAATTCTGGAACAAGGACAAAAAAAGTCTTCTAGGGCATTGTAAGGTAGGTGGGTATTGAATTGTGTAGGGCATGATAAAAAGTGCCACTACAGAAGTATACCTAAATTTTGTGGAAAATCATAAAATGTCCCGTTAATGGCCATAAAGACTCTTGTGGGAATACACCAGTGAGAATGAAACATCAGTTACAGAAGTACTGGAAGAAAGGTTGAGCTGACTGAAATGATAGAAAGCTGGGCTGACTGCACATCTGTTGGCTCCAGAGTACCTAGCAGGAGCCTGATTATAGTGTTTAGATGTACTTTGCTTCCTTTCTGCCTGACTTCAATCTCTTTTTTGTCAAGCAGACTCTTGGCTATTTTATAATATCTTACTCAATTTCTACTGCTTTATCTTGTCTATTTTGTATAAATATTGAATTATTAATTAGAAAAAAAGTAGGTTATCCAAAATCAAGCATGAATATTGCAAACCCTGGGTAAAACTGGAGGAAAATGGGGATTAATTACTTTGGAGTTAAGTCTCTTTTTTTTCTCCCTGAAAATTATGTGTTCCCTCATTACAATCATACTGGTCAATAAGAAAATCCACAAGGGATACATTTAGCCAAGGTTTCTGGCCAGCACTGCATAAAAGCATTTGGGAAATCACAAAAATTTTCCAAGAGGGGGAAAATTACGTCTCTGTAGATCAGCACATTACATTTCTATTGCTTGGTAATAAGACGACACAGCAAGTTTACCACACCAGAGGGACTTAATGCCTTTTGTGAAGTGCTCGTGTTTTGCTTACAGTTCTGCACAATTTAAACTAGTATTTAAATACCATATATTATATTAATTTCTGTAAGTCTTCTGCCAGCATCTGACTGTCATCAGTAATTTCTAGATTCAAATTGAAGAAATTATCTTAAATTTCCATGTAGACATTTAGAACAGTAAAGCTAAATATTCTGATTCTCACCTAAATAACTTGCTTCACTTAAAACACATGGCCCAATCTCTTTGGTAAAAAATTTTCTCTTAAAGGGAGAACACAAAAAAATATATTAATAAAAATAAACTAACAGTAACATAGGTAAATACTATCCCATCCAGTACATAACTTTAGCCAAAAATAAAGCCAAAAGCATTTCATACTTTTTTAAATACTTGTGTGAAGCAAGTTCAGTTCAGTCATTTCTCTCATAAGTTAGAAGCTTTTCACTTTGTTAGGAGTTTTTTCTGTTTCCTTTTTTTTTCTAATTAATTTCAAAGGTAATCAAACAACATTGAAGAGCTAACCACTTCTAAGATTTCCACTTTGATCTCTTCATCAATATCTTCTTATTTTCATAAAATAGAATTAAATTGTCTTGAAGTTCATCTTTCCTGAGTATTTTTTTTCTTTTTATTGGGGCAAAAATGGTGTGGTTATGGATAGTTTTTTTTTGTTTTGTCTCTTAGTTGCCTAATATTCACAAAGAAAACAGGCCATGGGAATGCAAACCTAAAGAACAGTAGGTCTGGCAAAGATGTTTTAGTTCAACTCTTGCACTATCAAAATTTCGGGAACGCTTTGATGATGGTACCAGATACTATGTTATCTATTTAAAAATATTATCATAAGATTCTACACAGCCTATCAGCAGTTCTTCCCAGTCAACTGTAGTACCAACTCTCCTTTCACTTATTCTTATTTCAAAATCAACTGACTACTTCAAGCTGCTTTCTGACAACTCATGGAGAAGAATCAGTCATCTATAGCAATCTGTGGTATATTGGTTCCATTTTCCACCCTTTTAACTTTTTTCTTTTAGTAACCAGAGACTCGAATATATCTGTTCAAATTTTAGTCTTGTCATCAGGCCATCTACACAGGCGATCAAGATAATTTTGAATTCCAGTCTTGTCTTTTAAACCTTACCCAATCCAGAGATTAATGGAACCTACACTTCTCACTTCTAGGGGATACTATTTTTTGCTGATGTAAATACTGACTGAGTCCAGGAATATTTCTGAAGGCTTATACATATGTCGTTTTAGTTGACAGTGAATTTGTATAACTCTTATTTTGAAACCATTTTTCCATATATAGATATGTATATTTTTATTTATACAACATTTACTAGAATATGATATTAGGAACAGCATAATAACAATGTAAAAATCACTAAAGTTAACATTTTTGTTAGAATTTTATTTTTATTGTGCTATTATCAATATCAATGACTTGAAGGTTTTTTCACCTGACTTTTTCATACTAGTCCAAATTTCTCATTATGTTTTCTAAGGGGATAGATAAAGATAATATCTTCTTTAAAAGTAAAATATTTTATTTTTTTTACAGAATGCATTATCCTGATCAAGAAACCTGGAGGTTTGCTATTTGCAAATGTATGTTTTAATTCACAGAAGTCATCCTCAAGAATTATTCTTCAACACTAAGCCAAGACCAAAGACAAGAATCTAAAATACACTCTAAAGAGTACATGACTTACAATTGCTTAATAACAACATTGAAAAAGTACAAATTAAGTATATTTAACTTTCTAAGAGGGAATAGCAAAACGTTCATTAAGTTCTGCTTCCCTTCTCATAGATCACCATGTAATTGCATCTATATAAAATATTTCTCAGATATCATATAAATATATGACTGTGCTATAAGAGTGGCAATCTTTTAATAGAATTGGAAAATTTGCATTAGAAGTAATTGATTGATATCTAAGAACAATTCTATATCATCATATTTAAATATACCCTCAATATTTTTTAATTATGAGGGATTTTTCACTAGACAAGTAATTGGACATTTATATTCTACAGAAACATGTATTCTGAAAGTAGATTTTTATCACAGAAATCTATTTATGACTTAAGTGAATTAGATATGTCCTATAAATCCTTAAATTAGCGCATTCTTCTCTGGAGAAATGAGTATAACCAAAAGGAACTTTAGGGTCTGATCTCTATCATGCTGGAGATCATGTTCTGTGTTTATGAGGAAGTTGCACTTTAACACCAGTTCACTCAGTCTGTATCATTCTGCCTCTCAACAAGGGGGAGAAAAAGCTGTACTTAGTGGGAGAAAAAGCTGGCTTCCACAAATAATATCTATCGGTATATCTAAGTCAACAAGTTTTTCCTCACATTTCCTAGATTTATCAACTACATGTTGCAAAGGTCTTTGGAAAAAAAGCTTATCTGACTCCTTAACAGAATCTTCCTACCTGTTCCAAAAAAACTGAACTTACCAGAGAATCATTATTAAGGAAAATTAAGTTCCATATTTTGAAGGAGTCCTGAATGCATGATGCAGAATACTCTGAAAGTAAGACATCATACTTACATAATATTACTATTTCCTTTCCATCTGGGCGTTGTGCTAATTTTTTATTTTTGTGCTTTTCCATGGTGTTGTTCACATCATACCTTTTTCTTTTGTCATTGCAGTCTCCCATAACTATTTACGTGCCCTTGCACTGGACATTTCTTCATATTGCCCCTTTTTATCATGCCCATCTACTAATCATAAAAGACGAATGTTGAGACTGTTATTTCTACACCTCAGCATTTTAGAGTGCACAATTTTCATACAAGTATTATGCATAATCTTTCCTTCCTTCCTTCCTTCCTTCCTTCCTTCCTTCCTTCCTTCCTTCCTTCCTTCCTTCCTTCCTTCCTTCCTTCCTTCCTTCCTTCCTTCCTTCCTTCCTTCCTTCCTTCCTTCCTTCCTTTCCTTCCTTCCTTCCTTTCCTTCCTTCCTTCCTTCCTTCCTTCCTTCCTTCCTTCCTTCCTTCCTCTCTTTTATCCATTTCCTTTTTGGACTTTTCTACATTGAAACACATAATAGAGCTCATTGCAGAAGACTGAGAATTCTGGTTTAAGAAAGTGATCTTGAATGAACAATGAAAATATTTATGAACACCAGAGTTTAATAAAAAAGATGGCACAGATTCCTGGAGCATTCATTTCTTAATTAACCAGTTCACATGTAAACAGCTGCATTACATCTACACAGAGTACATACATTGGTATTGCATACAAAATAAAATATGTCATGGGAAACCTTACTCTCAGGCAGTCAAGACTCCTAAACCTGGCTCATATTTTTCATGACAATATTTCATATATATATCTAGGACCTTCAGTGTCTGAAATGGAAAGAAGTTATGTGTCCTCCTTGATTGTTACCTCTTTTATGTCTTTATCCTTCACTTGGTACTATAATCCCCTTGTCATAACTTTCATCTAAGTATCCAAAAAAGTGGATTTCTGCTTCCAGCAAGAAAAATATATGAAAGAGTGACAGGTCTTCTACCTGGGGGCTGTTTCAATGTTTAATGCTTTTGTACATAAATGCGAACTTCAGAAAATTCTTGAGGAAGCTATATTTTTGGCAGGTAAGGAAACACAAAACACTGTGGTAATCAAAGAGTTGAAAAAATATTAATAGTGTATGCTCAATCAGTATTAATAAGATTAATTACAATAACTGTTCGACTGGATGAGAAAATCTGGGGGGTAATTTTCAAAATACCAGCCAGTCAAAAAAGGATATGAAAATTCATGCAAAATTCAATGTTGGGGTTAGGTCCACATTGGTGGCAAAATAGATATATGAAATATCACTTATAGGGTTAGTTCTACAGTAACAGTAACTGATCATGGATATTTTTTACCCAAATTTTTGATCGTGCAGTTGCTAGTCTGGCCTTTGGGCATTGGTATCTCATTTAGAATTCAATCCCTGTGCTAATTGTTGTACGAATTACAATTTTCTCATTTATTCTGACTGAGACTATATTAACTCAATGACTGTATAAGACATCTTGAGTTTTCCCTCTGCACATAACTGACTCCAGACAATAGTGTAGCTGTTTTATCCAGGAGCATCTGCAAACCTCATAAACTCTGTGGAGATCTTCAAAGTTGAACCTCCAGTGGGGGAGTTCAAAAATATGTGTCTACAGCTATACAGACATTGGCAACATTTTCCAACTACTCACCTGAGGATGAGCAACCTTGAATCAAAAACTACTTCAAAAATATATTAAAAATACAGAAATCCATAAGGCAGAATATCCCTTCCAATGTAAATTTGGTAAAATTAGCTAACTCTAAGTAGTCTGACAAAATACTTAAAACAGTTAGTAGGACTTTTGACTCATTAAAACCAAAATAGCAACTTTAGATTATGCTAGTAAATAATTTTAAAATTAAATAAAACAGAAAAGGGCATGCATGACAAGAGTCTTGATGCTGCATAAAAGTTCCTGAATATGAAGAATTCTGTCTAATTTTTAAAGGGAGAAATAATCACAGCAGATATGAAAATAATTTTTAAAAATTAAATAATCCCCAATATAGAACACTAGAAAACAAAGAGTGCTGAAAAAGTAACTGTAATTTATATAATAATAGCTGGGGGTGGGGAGTGGGGGTAGGAAAGTTAAATCAGAAATTCAAAATCTAAGAATAATAATAGATACAATAAATTTTAAAAAAAATTGCATGCCCCGAATAAAATATATCATAGATCTTTATGCCTATAATGAAATACTGAAAAAAGAGGCAAGCATGGAGAAGCAGACAAAAGTATTTTTAGATGAATTTTGAAACAGATGGAGAATCATGTGGCTACAAACCCATTTAAATATATGGCACTTTAAAATTCAGGAAAATGTTGGTGTTGTTGGACTGAAAATAGACATCTATATATCAGGACAAATTCAAAAAATATGAGAAGTGTAACTTAGATGGTGACCTGAGGAAAACAGGGCAGGGAGGGAGGGAGGAAGGAAGGGAGGGAAATGTTTCTTATAACTGTTTACAATTCCTTTATGTTGGTTAATCTTAGTAACCAAGAAGCTGAAAAAAGTACAAGGTAGAAGTTAAAATTATTTTCTTTCCTGTATCCATTCAAAGCTTCTATTTCTCCAACCTCTTATATGTGTAATTTATGCTGATTTTACTCTTTCTGAGCTATTTTAAAGCCCCTGTGGAAAGGTTTACACTACAGTCATGCCTGTAGGACATGAACACTCACAGCGAAGCATTTTTTACAGTAACCAGAAGGAGGCAGGGCTAGGACCCAAAGGTTATTCTCTATGACCCCACATCATTTTCAGGGAATGTGGGAAGGACTCGCTTCCAGGTTGAGGTAGCATTTTGGATTGTCAGAGGTTTTCCTGGGGACACCAGCAAGGTGTCCTCTCTTGCACCCTCTGTCATCAGTATTGTTTCTGTAGCTGCTGGTTTTCTTATCTCATTGCTGCTTGCAGTAAATTGTTCTTTTCTCAACCCATGATCTTTACCTTTTGTGCCCCCAGTTTACTTCTCCAGCCCCATACAGAGAAGGAGAGGGGAAGGAGGAGTGAGCTAGAGGGGAAGGAGTAGTGAGCCATTGTTTGTTGTGGTTTCAGTGGGAACATTAAATTGGATAATACTGTGGAGAAAAAGGGGCATGCCAGCCCTCTCCCTTGGAGAGGTATCCCTTGAATGGACTATGGTAACATCATCTCAAACTCTCCTGGATTGAGAAATCCTCCCTGGTCGTGGTGAGTTCCCAGCATGCTTTGGAAGTCCATGTAGATTTGTTGGGACTGATTGTTTTTTCCCCTCTGCTCTTCCCCACAAAACCTCCAGTTTCTGCCCTGCTCAGGAGGGAGCTGCCGTCATTGGTGTCCTTCACAGGGTGCTGGAATAAAGGCTACCTCTGAGGAATAACCACGTGGTGCTCCTGTCTCCTTGTCCCTATGTTAGCCAGGGTACACCTCGCAAGGCAGAGCTGAAATCACAGCTAAGAGCTGAAATCACTGCTAAGAGCTGAGCTGCCTGCCCCTTGCTGAGGTTACCCTGTGGCTGAAGGACTGCATAAGACTCCTAGAAAGTTGTTTCTTGCAGGACCTCTCTCAGGGAAGGTTAAGGCGTCCAGGTCGAGCCATCAGACCCCCTACCAGCAGCCTCTACAAAATACCATTCCTAAACCATGGCATTTACATATAGTGAACAATAATGTAATCAATTATGCTTTTACTGTCATATTTCTCTATGTATGTTTACTGAATCTCAGGACATCAAGTTATTTTTCTTGTACCCATAAATTCTTATCTATCTGCTAAGCAAAAAGACGTTGAGATGAAATTTTTAAACTGTTAATAGTATTGTAGAGTGCTATCCCCAATACATCTTTCATTGTTATTAAACTGATTTTTCATTATTACTTCATAAAAGTTCCATTTAATACTGGGGCCAATTTTATTGAGTATCAAGAATAAGTTTGTGGTGAATTCACTGTGGTGGGCTGCCAGATGCCCACCAGCTATTTTCTCCCTCACCCTGCTCAATAGGACACAAGAAGGCAGTTAGACAGGAAAGGTCATGGTTTAAGATGAGCACTTCACCCAGTAGCTACCATCACTCATGTATCACTCAGTAGTACAGCAAAACCAGACTTGATTCAGGGAAAAATTAATTTAATTTATTGCTGATTTTAAAAAAAGCAGGATAGTGAGAAACAAAGAATAAAACTAAACATCTTTTCCCCATCCCTGCCTTCCTCTCAGGCTCAACTTCATTCTGTCATTCCCAGTACCTTTAGCTCTTCATCCCCAAGAAATGCAGAGGAACGTGACAAGGGTTTTGTGATCAGTTCATAACACTTCATATATGCCTCTTCTTACTCTTCACAGCATACCCCTGCTCCAACATATGGTCCCCAACATGAGATAAAGTCCTTCAGAGAAAGACTGCTCCAGTGTAAGGTCTTCCAAGGGCTGCAATGTGGTTGTCTGCCCTGATGTGCTCCTTTCCACGGGTTGCAGTGACTCCCTGCTTCACAGAGGTCCTCACATGCTTCAGCAGGACAACCTACCTCTGCAGACAAGAAGGAAAATGTATATTTCAAAAAATATGTTGACATATACCTGCACCCTTTTAAGAGAATGAATCAGCCAAAGTACATTCTTTATACATTTTTAAAACTTAATTTAGAAAGTGTAGGGGTCAATTGGCTTTAAGAAATAAATTAACTAGTACTAATAAAACAAAACCTCTTGCACAGCATCTAACCTTTCTATCAGAATTTATTGGTCAAAGATTAGCTCTTACTGTGATTGTGTTCATTTTAAACAAAGAAAATCCTTTGCGTGTTTTTAAGTCTATCAATGTGAAATTTTCCATGTTTGAGATGTGAAAAATGAAACTGTACATAAGTCATGTCTATCCTGCTGGGGGTGTTATTTCTGACTCATGTTGATGCCCAAAAATTATTCTTTACCTTTTTCATTACTGTTGAAAATGGCTGCATCTTACAGTAAATGAGATCTTATCCAGACCAAGATGATTAAAAAAAATGATTGAGTTGGATCAACATGTTGGATTTGTTCTAAAGGAATTAATTTTAAAGACATTACAGTGTGCTGTGAGAATATTTAGTATCCATCTCTCTGTTTTGCATCCTGAATCCAACTTGCACATGTGCTCACCAGAGAAGGACATGAAAGGCATATATTCATTTGGCACTTTTCCTTTAAGCTTCCTCCATACATCATGCATTTCCAATGTTATTCAGTTTGAGGTTATGGGCACAGAACTAATGTGAGTGCTGTATTAAAGCCAGCTAAACCAGAAAGAACAATGCTGACTACATGCCAGTGTTTTCATTTTCTGATCAAATGTCTTACAGTTCCAGAAAGCCAGAGGCATTTAATATGCCTGTCTGGCAAGTAAGATGTATATTTAGGGGGTCTAGGATAAGGAAGAAATTAATGAAGATTCATGTATGAATCAATACTTTTAAAAAATGGAAAGCAAATGTAAATATTATGTTAAGGAAAATACAGGTTCCACCAAGTAAAGCTGTATTTTATGTTATATATCTTTGAGAATAAAGATAATTTACATTGCAGTGCACACTTATTTCCAAGCAACAATGAAAGAGATGATGAACTTAGATGAAATAAGGGTAAGACTTTCTACCTCCCATAGTACAAAACATTTTTTTTAATGTGTTGCAAGAATAATCCTATCCTTTTGGGAAAGGAAACGAAATCTTGTGATTTCGATGGGGACCAATTGGGCAATCTTTGGTCCATATGCCTGAATGTTATGGAATCCCATGACTTTCAGTGATATTCACTTTGGCGAAGATTTTTTTTTTAAGTATCCGTGTCATGTCTCTTATATCTTCCCATCAATTCTCTATCCTAATCCTTGATGTTTTTCCCCTGATTTTGCAACATCTGTGAGGTTAGTTTTGGAATGTTATGGTCCTTTGTACCGCACCTTATGCAATCCCAGTCCATTTTCTTGTACTAAAAAAATTTCCCTTTTTTTTTTTTAATTGAATTTCATTTGATCGTATATCCTTTCCAGAGCATTTATAAGTCTTCCTTTTCTGTTTTGCAATATTTCCTTTCCCTTCCCAAAAGCAAGATAAATCTTGTGGTTTCAATGGGGATCAATTTGGCAAGCTTTGGTCCATGTGTCTGCATTTGATGGCATCCCATGCCTTTTGATGGCTTTCACTTTGGGGAAGAAACTTTTTTTTTTTTCAGTATCCATGCAATGTCTCTTGTATCTTCTGCTCCAAGTTCTGTCTTCCTCCTTGTTTTTCCTCCTGATTTTGAAATATCTGTGAGGTTAGTTATGGCATGCTTTGGTCCCTTGTACTGTGCCTCCTTTCCTCCCAGACCGTTTTCTTATAGTCACTAAATATCTTAATTTTCTTTTTTTTTTTTTCTTCAGTTGCATTTCCTATGATCATATCACCTTTCCAGAGTCTTTGTAAGTCATTCTTTTCTGTTTCGCAAGATTTCGTTTCCTTTCCAAAAAGGAAATCAAATTTCCTATTGGGAAAAAAAAAGAAATCTTGCGCTTTCAATGGGAATCAATTTTGGCAAGCTTTGGACCATGTCCCTGCACTTGATGGCATCCCATGCCTTTCAATGGCTTTCACTTTGCCGAAGAGTTTTTTTCCCGGTATCCATGCCATGTCACTCATATCTTCCCCTCCAAATTGTGTCTTCCTCCTTGATTTTTTCTCCTGAGTTTGCAACATCTGTGAGGTTAGTTTTGGCCTGTTTTGGCCCATTGCGCTGCACCTCATGTAATCCTGGTCCATTTTCTGTTAGTCACTAAATTTCCTAATCTTTTTTTTTCCCTTCAGGTGCATTTCCTTTGATCGTATCTCCATTCCACAGTGTTTGCAAGTCCTTCTTTTCTGTTTCCAAGATTTCAATGGGGATCAATTTTGGCAAGCTTCGGTCCGTGTCCCTGCACTTGATGGCATCCCATACCTTTTGATGGCTTTCACTTTGGCAAAGATTTTTTTTTTCCAGTATCTATGCTGTGTCTCTCATATCCTCCCCTCCAAATTGTGTCCTCCTCCTTGATTTTTTCCCTTGATTTTGCAGCATCTGGGAGGTTAGTTTTGGTCCTTTGCCCTGCACCTAATTTCCTCCCAGACTGTTTTCTTGCAGTCTCTAAATGTCCCAGTTTTCTGGTTTTTTGGGTTTTTTTTCCGTTGCATTTCATTTGATCCTATCTCCTTTCCAGAGTGTTTGTAAGCCTTTCTTTTCTGCGTCTTATGATTTAATTTTCTTTCCCAAAAATATCCTAAATATTCTACAAAAATTTAGTCTTAATTTTGAATTTTATTCTGTATTTTGTATAATAGGTCACTAGAACATTTCATTTTCTATCAGGAGTTTCCACAGAGATCCACATCAATGTTACTCTCAGATTCCCTCTTTCAATATAAAGCGTACAGTTTAAGCATCTGAAAGATCCACGGTCCCTATTCAAATAGTCTACATCATAGAGAATTTCATAGGCCTTAGAAAAATTATTACTATGTTACTGATGATGTAAATAATGACTCAAGTTTGCAACAGTGAATGAGTTAAGCTCAAACCAAAACAAAGTTTCATTAAATGTGTGTAGTTTATACTGAAAAATGTCCTAGGGAAAATAATCTCAAGCAATAAAATAATTCTGACAGCCCTGTTTTTATGAGGCTTTTGGAGAGACAGAAATGTAGTGAGGAACACTTGTGTTGAATATAAACAGCTTTAAAAGCTTTCAGAGGAAATTGGTGTACAATGTTATTTGAAAGAATGGAAAACATTTTTTGGACAATCAAAATGGACCACTTTACAAATGCACTATTGCAATGGAGGCGAAGGAAGAAAAGTGGCACTACAAATATGTCCTTGTTTTGTTTCAGAAGCCATAACAATATGTCTGTTGCTTTCGAAACAAGCAGGAAATTTAAGTGCTTCAGTAGCAAAGCAACCAAATTTCTGTTATGGACAAAACCAGTGATGAATGCTGACTATATAAGAAAAATAATGTATTCTTATAATGACAAACCATTATATGTGAAGAAACTAGCATTTATTATATTTTAGCGGTGAAAAGAAGTTTATAGTGTGGTGTCTTCTATCTTGAACAGCTTTAGTTTAATCACTGGGAGTTTGATATCAGTTTTCATGAGTGTGGGTTGTTGATTATGATAAATGGGTAGCATGGGGTCATAATGCATGCAGTAAAGAACAAAATGTACTTCAGTAAAAATCAGAGCTTTTGTCTTAGTTGTAAATTCAGTCAATTCAAATAGAAACTCTGAATAAATCCCAGTAGAAACCAAGGTGATGATATGTACCAATGTATTTAAGCCTTCTGAATTAGAGACTTTGGAAAAGAGAGCCATAAAAAATTAAAATAAATCAAACAGGGAAAAAACTGTTGGAATTATAGTATTAGCAGAACTTCTACAAGTGTTTTATTTTGACACTCTTTCAGTTAGTTGATGTAAGAGGTCCTTCAAGATGCTGTGCCCAGGGGAGAGCCCAGATGAACAATTCCTAGCAAGAATAAAGCAAAATGAATAAATAGCTCTAGAATATATTGCTGTTTTTCTGAGGCTTATTGTCAATCTTAGTGTTCCCAGAAGGCTCCTGAAGAAAACAGATCCTGATGATAATTTTAACATTTCTCCGGTTGAACTGGTGAATAGATCTCTGTAGTGCAGACATAAAATTGTTGAAATGAGAAGTCCTGTTAAAAAGATGCAGTTTTAAAAATGGAAAAAGGAGACAATTGTTTTAAAAAAGCCCCACCCATTTAAATAAAACAAAACAAAGGCAAACAAGGATACAGAATAGCAAAGAAACTAGCAGAAATGGTTTAAGTTCCTATTTCAAATCCAAGTAGAGGGAGTTATAGAAGAATTGCTAATGGGGACTAGTTCTGGCTAATAGGTAGTCATTTTCCCCTCCTCTAACCCCTTAAATGGCAGTATTCTATTCCATATGCAGTCTGGGGTATTTGCTGGCATGTGAACTACAGCTCGTCCTACATGACTGGCAGTTCCCAGTCCCTCACAGGGTACATCTATTCCAGGCTGCAGCACGTAGAAAGTCTCGTGCTGCTGATTTCCTTCTCTGCGCACTTCTGATGCACTCATGTGTGTCACTGGTGCACTTGGTGATTTCCTGATAGGCAGTACTAGGGCTGAAGCAATATCCTAGGGAACCTTCAGAAATGTTCCTCTTGCAGTGGGGATGTTCAGTCATTTAGCACTTTGCTCTCTGTGCCTCAGACTAAAAACTGCCATGAGCATCCTATAGTGGAAGCCTGGTTGTGGATGTATGGAGTCTCACAGTGGATAAACCTCATGTCCTTCTCTGTTTACCTTTCTTTATTTGTTAATCAAATGCATCTGGGCTACACTGTCATATTTTCTTGATATTTTGTGTCCTACTCAGTATAAAGCTAACTAAAATGCTTTATTTGGTTTAATTTTGGCATTTTATTTAAATTTTCTTTCAATAATATCTGTATGATATGCAACTGTTATAAATGCATAATGGTTTTCCTGTTCACATGATGTGATAGTAAGGAGCATTCAGAATATGTCACAGTTAAACATGACCTTACTTTCATATCTGGAAGTTCAAAAGGAGAAAATGAAGTTGAGTGTATATGGCAATAAATCAGCCACCCAGAGAAAACAGGGGCATACTAAAGAGGAAAGAAGATAAAAATGATTTGGGAATAACATTTACACCCAAGAGGATCAGTAAGATGTTGACGAGTGTTATTTGTTATTGTTGTTGCAGAATCACTGGCCTATCATGGGCTACCAATATCTTCTTTGGTGTTGATCCATTAGCAGAATATTCCCCATGGCCAGCTTGTTTTACTGGACGGAATAGGCAGAGGTGATCTGCAACAAAATCACAGAAATTACCAAACAGAATAGCAGAGTAGATTTTTCTCTTCATTACATTTTTCCAGGTGCTCTTTCCACTTTCCCAATTATAATTCTTCAGTTATTGTTTTTGATACTCATGTCAGCTGGTGCTTAGACTGAATTTATTTTTTTGCCACCTGGTGCAGGACCTACTGACTCTTTTTGTTTTTATTCCATTACTTAGGAAGTTAAATTGCTAATCACAGCTGGGTTTGGCTCATGAAAGAATAAAGTGCATTGTCATTAAAATGATGACAGAACAAGCAAGCAACTAAAAATTCTCCTTCAAGCTGTGAATTTTTTTTCCACACAGTTAGTATCAAAAACACACAGCCATCTTCTCTTTGTTATACATTTGCCATTAGCTTTCAGAAGCATAAGCAACTCCTCATCAAGATATACATTCCAACATATTGCAGCACCTGCATAACTTTCAGCCAGGAAAATATACCATTCTAAACTGATAAAAGCAGGATCATAAAATTCAGATATACAGGATCTTTTCACTCAGGCTGCCCTTGGTACTTGTACTTCCTATACTGCTTTTATATTTTTTCCTTCCTTGAATATTGGTCATAGGAGCAAGCTTTTCTTGACTTACTCATACCAACACCAACATCTCCTGTTACCCACAAGCTTCTTATAAGAATTTGACATCTACAGATCACCAGAGAAGCAGAATGACACTCTCAAAGCATGGGAACAGGTCCAAAACACTTTAAGGAAACTGAAGAGATTATCAATGGTCTTTAAAAAGCTTCGAAAGTCTTCATAAGACTCATAGGGGCATTTTGAAATGCCATATATTTGAATGAGCAATGTATGGTATAAGTGACATATTATGTGGACAAAAATTGTGCTCCAGTTCTATTCATATTCCATGCATTCAACTAATTGCTCACTTGGTTACATATTTTAAAAATGCTTCCTGAAGCCCTTGATCCAGCAAAGCATTTTGTTTACCTTACCCAAGGCACATGATATAAACCATAAAACACTTGTTACAACTGATTTATACTTAAACTTTATTTCATGTAAGCTTAATAGGTCAGTGCATACATATACACATTGCAGATTTTCTCTGTACAAACTACCATATTTTAATACTATGAAAATTGCAAATTAAACTTCTTTATGTCCTGTTAAGAGTTACTTCAGCAAGAGCTTTATTAAAAGAAGTTCAAATTCTGCACTTCTGAGACATAAGCTTTCAAATCATAAAGCTATAGGAATCATGGTAATTTTTTTTAGCAGTTTGTTAGCAGTTCACTTGCAGAGCCACAAATATTCGTACTTACAAAGATGTCAAGTGAATAATTTTCAGAAAAAAAAAATTCATAATGATTTATAGCTAATTTCACATCACCAAGAATACCAACATTAAATCCAAAATATAACTTATTGGTTACAGTAGGCTCCTTGCAGCTCCTTTCTTGACAAGAAAGCAGTCAGATACCAGAAGTCCCATTAAACTGAGTGCAGGTTAGTTAAACAGGATTGTGTGGCAAAAGGTAACTAAAGTTTCAATATCTAAGGCTGTTTTTCTGTGTAGGCAACACTCTGCAAAAGGGGCTACAATAGTGCCAGTCTCATTAAGAATTCATAGTTTGCTGAACAATATAAAACTCTCCCAAGGAGCCTCGTGTAAAGAACTGTCCTGGTTTAGGGCAAATTTGGTAGAAAACCTCCAAAGGGGGCCTCTCCACAAAGCAAACCCACACGGCCCCTCCCTGCAACCGGTTCTGGAAGGATTCCACAGAGAGAACTGGAAAGAACCTGTTTATTTAACAGGCAAAACACCCCCCAGCACACAAAATGAACAATACTGGATGACAAAACTCATTCTCTGCTCTGAAGAGATGACAAATTCAGAAAGTCTCTCTTGGGGGTGGTTGCTCTGTTATCCGTCCCTCCAGCACTGGGAAAGGTGGCAGAGTGGGCTCCGGCAGGCTGCAAAGTGCTCTTGGTGTTTCCCCAGGTCCCCGTCTGGAGCAGGTTCGAATGGTTCCAAGAGAAGGGAAAGAAAAACAGTCCAGGGAAATCTTGGACTGCCTCAGCTAGCTAAAGTAACTAACTAACAAGCAAAGGGATCGCGGTGTTCTGCCCTGTCCGTGCCCAGACATCAACAGCGTTCCAGCACACTGGGGAGGAGTGAGTCCAGTCCCTGTTAAGAAAACGCTGTGCTTCTTCTTCTCCCCACCTTTGCTCTCAGCCAGTCTTGAGGGCAGGGAATATAATATCCAGCATAAACAGGACACACGATTGGGGATACAAACATCATAACATCACCCTAGGACAAGAACTGTAGTTAAGACCAAGCCAAATACACAAAGGTGACATTGGAATATCCTGAAAGAAGTGAAACTTTTGGGCCTTTTCACCTATTTTTTTTATGACAGATATTTAAAGCTACCAGCAGGTTTCAGCACATGGGTGAAAACATTACTTGCAACAATTTAAACTGAATAAGAAATGATAATACATTATTATTTTGCTGCCTTGAAGAGATGGAGGTTGTTTGTGCAGTTATCTCTTTAGAGATGTTCTCCACTTGTCCTTTCTTTGATAATTAAAAAAAATGCATATGTGAACATATTAATTTTATCTGTATTTTAATGCACTGAGTTTCAGTGTTTAAACTGCAAGTGACATCAAGCTGTGTTTTCAATTAATTTTTAAAAGGAAACTCCTTGCAATTACTGTGGCTAGGATTCCCATCACAGAGGACTAATATCAGCAATCTGTTTCTAATTTTGCAATTATATCAGAAATCTTTTCTAAATGGAGTAGGCATTTTGCATGAAGGAGACAAGACACTAAAGATGTGAAATTTGGAATGTTATATTGCTTTATATTAAAGATATTATACAAAATTGCTGGCAATTTTTTTTCCCTTAAAATACCTTAAGCTCACACCAAATTATTCTTCATACATTTCATGCTATTAATTTCTGAGGGGTTTCATGCAATTACCTCCACATTAATCTTTTGTCCAGCTATTAAAAAAAAAAAAAGGCAATGTTGTTCTGTACTGCTTTCCCCAGGAGCAGAAACTATTATTTTGTTTTGTTAGAGTGCCTTTCTAAAAAGACAACTGATTACTTTTCAAAGACTTAAAGAAAAATGTTTGAGTATTTTCAATTTTTTTCCCTTGAATTTTCACACTTACAATTCTGATTTAACTCTATGTGAAAAAATAAAACTGATCAAGAAAATAAAAATTCTTTGGTTTTGTAAAAGTGTTTTGCAGGAGAAGGGATTTTGGGTTTGAGGATTTTTCTTTTGGTAGATCTTTTTTGTTTGTTTTAGTTTTGAGTTGTTTGGGATTTTTTTCCTGAGCTGAAATGATATGTTCCTTTTTTTTTTTTTTTTTTTTTTTTTTTTTTTTAATGTATGATGAGTCCAAGGGATTCTGAGCACTCTTCACTTACCCTGTATGAAGAGATTGTACGAGTTGAAAAGGCCACTCACCTGCAACATACCCTAGACCCTTGCTGCAGTTTAGGGATGGATGGAATGGCACATTCATGCATTATGGATGTGTGGATGCATCCAAAGGCATTCTTGGGATTTCCAAATATTTTCAAACATGGAGACGACCAGCAATGTTTAAACAAGCAAATAAACAAATAAGGAAAAAGAACTAGAACTAAACAAACAATCCAGCAAACAAGAAGTAAAAATATGTTTGTTAAAACTGAGGTGAATTCTGCAGGTAAGTTATATATTAATAAAGAAAAAATATTAATAATTAAATAATTTTTCCTTATAATGTGGTAGCCAATATGTGTAGACTGTGTAGTGATAAGTTTAAAAATCATAAGCAACTGAGTACAAAACAGACTGAATTACAATAAACAAATTTGCTTTAAATAAAAATACAGTCATATCTTGATCTACTCTAGACATATTCATTATATCAGATACACAACTATAATTGATTGCTATTATGTCCTCAACAACATTTACACAGCTTAATAGTTTTTCAAATATCTGGTCATAGAGTTTAAGTAGGACAAACCTCTGAAGGGCACTGAAAATTGAGGTAATCTGTCACTGTTCTTCAAAAATTTTTAAGTGGAAAATTGCAGTGCCTGTTCAGTAAACAAGCTGAGACATGTAAAAAGATCAGGAACACCATGTGGGTAACAGTTGAAAACTGAAAAGGGTATGAGTATTCTTTAAACACCCACATTCAATATGTGTAACTTTATGCAAGATGGAAATCACAGGAAAATCACACACTATCAGTTAAGTGAGTCATGGCTGATAGAGACCCAATACAAACGTATGACAAAGCTGAACCAAAAATTGTTAAATCATGTAGGTTTTCTTATATTACTTGAGTGAATAATAAACTACGGGGAAAAATATATTTCTAATAGTATTATTTTTATTTTTTTCTCTCTCAATCAAGAAGAAAAATTACTATATAGGGGGTTTCAAGTGCTCTCTAACATTCTTTTAGTAAATCTATAAAATATGCAACCAGTAATCTAATTCTTCCAGTAAAATAAAATAAAATATTATTAACAGAGATGGTAGGACAGAAATCTGCATTTAATACTAAAAACTTTGTAACACAATTTTTTTAGCTATAAGTATTTCAGCATTTTTCAGTGGCTAAAGGGTTAACATATCTTTAATAAAAGCATATCCAAAAGTAAGCATGCCTTCAATTCCCTTACAGGTATCTTTGCTGTGTCTCACTCAGTGTCACTGCATTTCTACTCCACCCTCCTACATGAGGGAAAAGTGAGAAACTGGGTTCTTACCCCTAAAAAGAGGTTAGTTAGTTGCTGCTAAGATCCTCATACAACTAGCATAATAAATATTTCAGCTTGATGCCTATGCTCTCCCCCCTCTCACCACTTTTAAGATATTCATTTCTTTAAAGCATCTTCAAAATGGTCTCTCAGGTGGCAGAAACAACCTAGCATAATTAACTCTAACCCTAGGTTCTACCAGTAGTTGACTTTTTTTATTTCTTCCTCTAGATAAAAAAATTATTCCTTGTATTCTGTTTTTATTTCCTATCAGTTATGAAGAACTTCTTTCTGATTTCATGCACATTTATTTACATAAGCAAGTTTTAAAATAATTTTGTCTGGAATTTCAAAGCAGCAATTGAAATGAATGAAGCCAAATAGAATTAATTGAAAGGACAAAAATATTATTTGACTGCATGCCTTTAATCATAAGTGAAAACCTTACATATTAGAATACAGATGCCTAGATGATGAAGCCATAAAGTCTAAAAAGTCTTCAGAGATCCTGTGTTGCTCACAGAAGCTTCTGCATTTGCCTGACAGATTTATCATATTTTTATTAGAAAAATTACAACATGATCTACTTACAGGTGTTTTAAAAGTTTCTCAAGAGAGGATAATCAGCTAATTACTTCCTAGCACTTTTTTTTTCAAATAATTCAATAGTTCTATATTAAACTTTTTTTCCTATGTATTCTAAAAAACTGTTTGGGTTTAAAAGAAATGTTACTGGTGTCAATTCATAGAGACTTCTTAATTAGCATGAAGCAGTCACTATAAACAGATACATATCATAAACTGTGATTCTTTAAATTCAGACGTGCTTTCCACAAATAGTCATGTTTCATAGAGGATTTTTTCAGTTTTGAAGGTCAATAAATTTTTTCTCCACTTATTCCTGTTATACTAAGTCTCATATGGGTCCAAATGCCTTCCTGCATGGAAAGTTGTGTGCATAAGAAATGGGTCTTCCTATGTGTCCGATTCCTTAGAATCAATTTCATCTTTCACTAAATTTTAAATCAATTGATTACCAGTTTGCTGTAGTAGTATACATAAAAGTAAAAAAAAACCAAACAAACAAAAAACCAAAAATGCAGTTGAAAATATATTTTAAAGAATTAATTTTTTCCTTCTCCAATGTCTCTAATCTCTTTTAGATTAAGTCAGAATTTCCATCAGGGATGCAGATCCAACTTTCAGACACCTCAGATTTTTTTATGTGAGTATAGCTGTTGTCATGTAAAGTAGACTATCTAAGCTCATAGAGTTTAATGGAAATCTGAGCTAAATCTACAGGTATACAGGTGTCTAGTAATATTTGATGAGATTTAGAAATCAAAATATACCTACACAATAGAAAAAGACACAACATAGGACACGTTCTAAGTTCATCAGCAGACTGATGGAATGACAGCTTGATGCCAGTTCTGATATGCTGGTGCATCACAAGCAAATTTCTTGAGGTACAATCTTCAAGAAAAAACAGTCAAGATTCTTTGATGAAGAGGTGTTTTGGTTGCTATAACCATCACTAGGATAATGTTACTAAAATAAAGTCAAAGTATATCCCTTCCAAATGCAGTCTATGATTCTTGAATTTTGTTTATGTTCTTTCATGCTGAATAAAATTCCTATTTCTAGTAATATGTTGTTGATACAACATGCTAAGGCAGATGGTGCTATTTCCTATCTTAAACACTGGGATTCAGAGTATTTATTGCTATTAAAATCTGAGGACATTGTGTTTAAATTTTAAGAAAGTTGAGATGAAAACTAGGGAGTCTTCAAATTTATTACTATTAAATGTATTAATTATAGTATCATTGATTAGTACTTTAACTACGAAGTACAATAGCTGCTTATTCCTGTTTTGGAGGGGGATTTTTTGAGCAATGGAGTCAGTTCTGTATTACCTTTTGCAAAAAAGAAGAAATAACTACAGACCTATGAAAAAAGTTCTAGAGGATTTTATGAGACAATGAGTTAAAAACTCATTTTTGGTTGTGAAAATGCCTATTTTCTTACCTAAACTAGTATCTCCAGTATTATTTCAAAACAGATTTCCTGGTTTCCACCACAATTAGAATTCTTTTGTCTCTTTAACCTGAAGACTTTTTAATGCATTCATCTTGGATCCTCAACCTCATTAAAACATTTATATTGAATCATAAACTGGGACATCAGAGAAACAATTAGGATTTTAGTAATTAGATGCGGTGACATCCTGCACCGATAAAAACCACATTAATTCACATGAGCGTGTGATATTTATATTTTGGTGGAAATACCAACATTCACTGTTTATGTTGCAGCCTCATGTATTAGTTTTTGTAGAAATATGTAGAAGTTAAATCAGCCTAACAGTGAAATTTTATATTTGCATTATCAACTCAGAGATTCAGTCAAAGGCATGAAACATCAAAAATACTTATATGAAGTATTTGCTCTTTATGCAGTGTGGTAAAAGCCACTGTTTTCCACAGCTTCAACCCAAAACCAAGTTTAATAACTATCCAAATCTTTCCAATCAATAAAGAAACTAATTCTGGCAATAGTAGATAATGGTTTTACTGTAGAGCCCTATAGGACCTTGTTAAAAGATTTTGAGCTAATTTAAAAGAAGATTAAAAATTATATCAGAAAACAATAACTTCTAAAAGCAACAGATGTAGACTCTATTCAAATGCATGACCTAATGCCTTTGTTTTCTTTTTCACCTAACAAATTGTTTTAAGTAAAAAAAAAATTGTTAAAGCAATATCTGAAATAAGAACTTATTTCTAAGAAAGAAATGTGACAAGGAAATGCCTACATTTTCTACTAAATTTTAACTTTCATTTAATAAACTGCAAATAGGGATGTTGAACAAAAGTATTTCATCAAATAATTCAGACAGAATTCTGCAATGCTGTAATATGTTGGATAGTATGAACACAAAAAATTGCAGCATACTGTGATACGTTTGGTTTATGTGGTGCTGGCACATAACTCAGACATGATTTATACCTTCAAATATTTACTTGGAGTGCTGTGGTAGTATGATATACAAACCACAGATGCTATTAATTAGAGTATCTGGTTCTGAACACTGATATTAGCTCATTAATTTTCCTGCAGTTTAATTTGTTTCCATTAAGACAAAATTTTGCCATTAGCACTAAGTGTGAGTCAAAAGGTTGATATTACAACTTCACTTACAATGTGTTCTATGAATGTTCAATCTGCAAGCTATTAGAAAGAGATGAGCAAATCAGAGGTGAAAATCGTGTACAACCTAAATCCTGGCTGGGTGCATTTGATTGCAATCAAGAATCATCTGATCATCTAAACAGGAGTGCTGGAAATAAAATATACACTGAATTTTGTGATATTTCACTTAAAAGATGGATAATTCTGTCCTCCTTTACTCTGAGGGTTTGGATTTGCAGTCTGGTTGTTTTCCACTCATGCAATGATCCCTGAAGAAAAAATAAATTATGTCCATAAATACATCTGTGTATATATATAATAAATATATGTCATACATAAATGTTGCAATACATACAAGCACACAAAACAAACAGATTTAGAGGTCACTTTAATATTAATGGAATAGAAGATTAGGTTATCAAAAATTATATACAGTTCTGGGTTTTAACCTGTAACATGACTAAACCTGGCTTTTCTCAATTCTTCCAGCTACTTTCTTTAATTCCGACTTAGAAACTTCTAGTAAAGAACGAAATAAATTTCATATATCTTTCAACATTAGTTTGTATAAATCCTGATAATTTTGTAAGTCTATAAGTCATAGAAATAGCAATAAAAAGTATTCTGATAAAATGTATTTTTTGTTCACAGACATAATTTGCTGGTAATTTTAGTTTCTGTTTTGCCTTCCTGACTTTGAAGATTTCTTTATAAAAACTTGTTATATAAAAAGGGTATTTTTACATCACTGCTGTCCTTCTCATCTGTAATGGTGATGTTCTAATCTGAATATGATTAGCTATATCCTTACTATTAAGAAAGAGAATTCTTAAAATAAGGTGCTGCACTTTTATCTGTCTTCCTTTCAAGAAGATTAACAAAATTCCTGTTTCATGTATACTTTTGTTCAGGTATTATCAAGCAATATTAGAAGTTATTCAGGGATTAGACTTCTCTTTTGTTGGTTATTTTATTTCCCGTAACAAATGCATTTTAGAAAGGAAAGGGAATTCATTAAAGATAAATTATTTTGTCCAGGAGGTCTGACACAGAAAACTCTGCAGAAATTCAGAAAAACAGAAACAGCAGTTATTTCCCAAACCACTTATTTTTATTGGCCAGCTAAGATAAAGCTTTGGCATTTTTTAGCCATCAGATATGTGGCAAAGAGTGCTACTAGTAGATTATGTTGCTCAAAAAATAAAAGGAAAAAAGACATATAAACCAACATTTGGATTAATATCCAATTTGTGTATGTTTTTTATTCAAGCCAATTAGTCTCCATTTTACAAGTGATTCTCTCAGTTTCTTCCAATATGACTTTTACTATATAATATATTTTTCCATTGATTATTCATTTTGAGGGGAGTAGGTAAACATGGACCTCTTCCTCCTGCCACCAAACCTTGAATTGTGCTGTTATACAGATACCTGCAGAGTAAAGAATAAAAGGGGCAACTCTTTCCCCTCTACAACTTTCCATTTTACTATGGATTAATCTCAGGAGTATTTATCTTCAGTAATCACAACAGGACAGTGCATCACTAGTGATGTGGCAGATGGCCAGATAGATGAAGAAAGGGAAGAAAGCCCCTCCCAACTGAAAAACAAATTATCAGAAACACTCATTTTAATATGACAGATTGATATTGAGATATTGTGCATTAGATTTAAAGTAAACATTTTCAGCCTTCATTTTAAACTCTAGAATTTTCAAGTTCAACTCCAAATTCCAAGAAATCATTGTTGCTAATTACAACCTCTAGGTAATCCTTTATCTTCCAAGTCATAACACTAACATGCTTACCCTCCTCTGACAAAATCATTAAATGTATTAAGGTCAAAGTTTAAAAATGATTATAAAGGGACAGAATAGTGGGCACATGATGATAAGGTGTGAAAAGACAAGTTTTATTTCCTGTCTCATATATATGCTTTTAATTTAAGCAAACATATAGCCAAGAAAAATAGTTTTATGTCTTTTTTCAGGTTATTAGTCATGCATACATATCTTTATCTTGAAAGATATCCGCTGCTATGTTTTGGAAAAATTCTGTGAAAGATGGCTTTTAATTTTATTAGATTAAAACACACTATTTATTAGGAAAAGATAGTACTGGCAACAGTATGAAAAAGAGATAGCACAACAGGAATACACAACAAAATTAACACTCTTAAATATCTGGTTTTTACTATTCTTTGCCACAAATCTGCTTTAGGTAAATTTCCAACAAATCCCTAAAATTTGATTTTAAATTTAACAACACATCATAGTTTACATACTTCCATAAGTATTTTAGCTCAGAATAAAAAACAGCAAAAAGGCATATGATAGTATTGAAAAAGAAAATTATTATGTAAGATAATTCAAAACATTAAAAGTATAAGTTTTCTAAAATGTTCAACAAGCACATGAATTTTCAGTGCACAAAACTTTTAAAAAGTAAATTTTTGTGATCTTTCTTTTATATTTAAATTTTAATCAATTTCTTAACCAATCCCCATCTGACTTCAAAACCGTAATTACCTTTAGATAACATCTGAAATATTTTTATTAAGTGTTTGCTAAGGTGATAGTTCAGCTTTTAAGTATATATGGTATTTAATATTTAATAAATGACTGGCAATATATTTACTATTACAGTGAAACACTCTAAAAGATATTAACATTTTTAATAGGCAATTATTATTCAGCATTTTCTGAAAATCAATATTATTCTTCTTTTAACTGAATTAATTTTTTTTATTAGGTATAATAAGGTATTTGTTAGTAATGGTTCTCATGGGTTTTTCCTTTTATATTTAGATGCTTAAAAATCATAAGCAGAGTTTGACTGACTTCATGCAGATATCAAAACAGGATCTATGAATTATAGTTAGAAAGGTATCTCTTTCCTTCCTTATTATAAAGTGACATGACATGACAACTTTACCAACAGAGATTCAGTATTAAGGTGGATGGACTTCACCTTTCTAATCTTCTATAAAATGATCCTCATATTATATCATCAACATTAAAAAAAATAAAAATGGAATCGTTCAACTGAGTTGGAGAAAATCCCTAAAGATCATCTAGTCTAACCTCCTTGTCGTAAGCAGAGACATCTTTCACTAGACCAGGTTGCTCGAAGACCCATCCAACCTAACCTTGAGCACTTTCAATGATGTGAACATGCTAACATCCTGGGCAACCTGTTCCTGTCTCATGGCCCTCATTGTAAAAAATGTCTTCGCTATTTATAATCTAAATTTATCCTTTTTCAGCTTAAAAACATTCTCCCTTCTCCTGTTACTTCAGACCATGACGTAAAGTCTGTCCTTCCTATAAGTCACTTTTAAAAATTGAAAAAGAGCAATAAAATTTTTCAGAGCCTTCTGGGAAAGCCTTTTGTTCTCCAGGCTGAACAACCCCAACACTCTCAGTTGGTCTAGAACATTATCATGCTCTATCTGCTATTCCAATACAAAATGAGCAGTCATAACACAGTTCAAATAATGTTGGATTCAGATTTTGCATGATAGGGATTAAAACCAAGATGATAAAGCATAAGGCTTGCATGCTTATTTTCCCCAAAGTCCATATCTATTTGATCTTCATGCTTTGTTCTGGCAAAACCAGGGATTACTACACCCTTTTTTAAAAACACCTTCTGTAGCTTCAGAAGAATTTCAGATTTCTGAATTGCTGCATCTCATAATATATGTGTGTAAATGCAACATTAAAAGTCTCAAAAATATCATGCAATAGCCATTAGCACATAGATTGTGGTAAAATGAAAAGGTAGAGTACTGAAGCAAACCCAGCTCTTCAATGAAGACAGATTTTCCCTCCATTTCCTGAAAAGAATATTTTGCAAGATTTCTGGAAGAAGAAACCCAAACCAATTGAAAATTTTTGATAAAGACAAGTTGACGTAAATCAAGAATCAACATTTTAAAATAACACACATAATTCTTTTAATCTGTGATCACATGAGGACTAATTTATCTATATTGCAAGAGAGAACTGAGACAGAGATGAACTATACTGTTCAGAACTGCTTGTTGACAAAAAATATTATTCAACCCTCAAAAGCTGGCTGCTCACCATACAATGAAAGTTGTGCTGCATTGAAGGCAGCTCTGATAAGGCCTCACATATACATTCATGCAGTCTCTTTTATTTTGCTACTGACTGACTGCAGACACTTTACAGAATTTGTCTTAAAACTGTTTCATTCATCAAAGCCCGGTAATGTATTTCAATGTATTTTCAGCTTCTAATTCTTTTTGATCAAGGCAATGAATCAACTGTAAGTTTTGGAACTTGTTTAAGCCCTGTGCAAAACCTTATCTTTTATTATCTATTGTTCATCATTTCACTGATGTCTCCTCTGTTGCATTTTCAGAATTTTTTCCTTAAGAAGTTAAAAGACTAGGAAAAATAGAATCAGGATATATAGAGTATGGTTTCTGTTGTGAGATGTTATTTTTTTCACTCCATCCAGAACTTTCAGAAAGACATTACAAAAGCTTTTTGAATAGCCATTTTCTTACTAATAAAGTACCCTTGTCAAAACACTAAAAGTGCCAGAAGAAATGTAATGACAAAGACTTAATACTATCAGCCCACAAAATTTATTCCAGAGGCAAGGCTAACATTATTTTCAATAAAAAATTAATAAATTGATGAAATGTCTTTGACATTTTATCTATACTGTGAATATTATTTGATGTGTGAAAATATGCTATACAGAGCAGGAAACAAGACTGAGAAAAAATAAGAAGTAGGTACCCATACTATTAATTCTCTCCAGAACAAAATTGATTATTGATTATAGTTTTAATTGAGTTTAGGACATTTTACTGTATTCATGGGAGAACACCTAGAATAGTTATGAGTATACAGGTAGACATATGTAAAAAACCTGATATCAAATAAATTTGAAAGATTTTTTTCTTTTTATCCTTCCTTGTCTTTTTTATGAAAATTCAAAAGAAAGAAAAATAAAGGCTTCTTATTTTGCAGAGATATTGGAATTCACTAGAAGGAAAGTTTCAGGTTCTTTGAACACAGTACAATAATTCTGTTGGCTAAATATGGGTATCTAGAGCCATTAAATGAAAGATTATTTATATATACAACTCTGGAATCGAAAAGTAAGAAGTAATGGAACCACATAGAAGTAACAAAAATTCAAGAATTAGAGCCACAGCATCTGTAAAAGCTCTGGATTTCCATTTTCGAGAATTTCCTCATACCCTGATGGTTGTATTTCCAGCTGATGAGATGATAGAATGTTAAAAGTACAATTATTTCTTTCTCAGACCTTGTTTTGGTTCAAGATGTAAAGTGATGTATTGTATAAGCAAATATACAAACATACAATTATTTTTCTACTTAATTGAGAGGTTTGTTTCAAACAGAATTGCAGAATCATTTAGGTTGTAAAAGATCTCCAAGAACTTTTGACTGATCACAACCTTGTTAACTAGACGATAGCACTAGGTGCCACGGTTGCTTTTTTCTTGAGCAGTTCCATGGGCAGTGACTCCACCACCTCCCTGAGCAGTCCATCCCATGCTTAATAACCCTTTCTCTGAAGAAATTCCACCTAATGTCCAATATGAATCTCCTCTGGTGCAGTTCAAATCTATGTTCTCTTTCCTTGTCACTGGTTTCCTGGGAGAAGAGACCAACTCCCATCTGGGTACACCCTCCTTTCAAGCAGCTGTAGAGAGTGATAAGGCGCTCCCTGAGCCTCCTTTTCTCTGGGCTAAACAACCCCAGTTCCCTCAGCTGCTCTCACAGAATTTACTCTCTAGTTCACTCATCAGCTTTGTTGCCCTTCTGTGAACACCCTCTAGCACCTCAATATCTTCCTTGAAGTGAGGGACCTGGAACTAGGTACAGGACTCAAGCTGCATCTTCACCAGAATGAGTTTTTCCCAGGTACACGGCTAAACATTTGGTGTTCTCTAAATGTCTTCATAGGAGTAGAGATGGACACATTCACTTTGAAATAAAACCCCCACATTTTAAGGGAAAATTTTAAGGAAAACAAGCAGTTTTTATTGGTATTTATGACCTAATAAACTGGACAGAAAGTTAGGAAAAAAACACACCTTTTTCTGTTTGCTTTATTCTGGGTTTAGCTCATCTAAAATTAGATGGTGGAGGAAAAAGATTTTTGTCCACCACAAAAAATGAGACAACCTAATTAATATAAGTATTATATACTCATGGATTTACCTCCAAGTAATTTTTGCTAAAACACATTCAACAAGAGTCAAAGGCTAATGATCACAGTTCCAGATAAACAGCATTGTCATACTTACATCAGCATATTGATGACAAACTTAGTATATAGTGTACAGAAAGTAATTTCATGCTTCACTTTCTACTTATTTTCATGTTTAGATAAGCGATTAATGTCCTTTCAGCTGTTTCTGGATGTTGTAGTTCCTGGGAGTAGCGCTGTACATACCCAAACAAAATTAATTAAAAGCTGCATAACACTGTTTTTGTTGGAACAGAATTCTTAAAACAGATGCAACCAGCCATAATATTTAAATGCAAAGGTTTATCTGTCTCGGTCTCTAGATGTAGTGGAAATCTAAAGAAAAAAATGAGAAACATGCATAACGATATTTCTCTAGAAAAATCCTTGGAAACTGCATGAAATATGGAGATTTCATCAGTTAAAGAATTTGTCTTTGAAGTTAAATACAATATATAGTAAAGTGGAGAGAGACACAGTTTGCAAGGAGATGCTCTTTACTTATGATAGCTGAGTTTGGTTGACAATTGACTTCTGCCATAGTTAAGAGTACCAGTTTACCCCACTCTTTAAGCAGACAAAAAGGTTAAGTGCCTTAACTAGGTACTATGCAATATTGACCCTTGAGTTTCACCACCTGACACTGCTCTCTGTTTGCCCATTGACCTGTTCACCACAGCTCTTTGAATGCAGCCATCCAGCCAGTTGCTTTGTGTGGTCCATCCACCACAAATGTGTCTCTCCAGTTTAAAGACAAGGATGTCATGCGGGACAGTGTCAAATGCTTTATATGTCCAGGTAGATGATGTCAATTACTCTTCCTTCAATCACATAACATGTTACATGTGTCAGAGAAAGTTTTTTCTGGTTTAAACTTCATTTCATGCCCTATAGTTATTATGAATCTTGGAATTTTGTTGGCTATGGTAGTGGAAACAAAGGAAGATTAGTCCAGTATTTCTCATTAGCTTCCAGAGAGACTAGTAAACCACATGTTTTAATGAAGTATTAAGCATATCTTATAAATTCCTAGCTATACTGAATAATGATATTTTAGCACATCCTAATGTATAGGCACTTTTTTCACCCCACATATCAATAAGGGATAGGATCTTTGTTTTAATTTAATGGTATGTCATGATTCGAAAAATGAAAGTTTAAGAAATTGTAAGTCTTCAAGAACATTTTCACCTAATGACATTGAAACATCTTCCACCTTTATCAAATGAAATCCTTTTTCACCACATCCTTTTTCCTGATCAAAGTCCCTTTACATACACAGGTCTATTCTTATGGTGTCTGACAACATTGAAGAGGGAGAAACATCTAAGCATTAAGATACAACCTCCACAATCTAGAAACCTTGGGGTTTGCATGGTGCTTGGGGAACTCACAGAACAAATGCCATCTGTCAAGAGAACATATGCTGTTATTGATTATGAAAGTTAGCTATCATCAGTGGCAGAAATACCGAATCTTTAGACATTCATAGCAAGTTTGCTGCTAACTTCAAGGAAAACTAGAAGTTATATTGTGCTTCCTAAGAGGAATCCCTAAAACTTCGAGTGTGAAATTAGACAACTTTTTAAGAAAAGCCGAACCACTGAGAATAATATATTACACAACTTCAAGATTATCAGTGTCAGTCATCATAATGTAGAGTAGAAAGGTATAGAATGGAGGTTATGCATTGTTTTCCAGGCTTCGTTTGTGTACTTTTTTAAGAAAAACATTTTAGCTTTAAAAGACTTTCTTATCTGCTGGTAGACTATATATTTGGGAGTGCTCCTTAATGAGTTTAGATTTATCAGATAATTATGTCCAAATGGTATAAGCCATATACCAATTTTCTACAATCTCCATGCACTACCCCAAACCTGAGAATTCATGAATTCCAGTACAACATCATTAATCCCCTTCATCTATTCGTGCTCACATACAGACTACTAATGATCAGTTATAAACTTGGTTCCTTAACAGGAAAAAACTGTAGTGCTGTGTAGCAGCCAGTCTTGTAAAACTTGAAGCAAGACTGATGCTAGCTGCAAAAACTTCCTTGTTTCCATTTGTGTTGTTTGTATTCTGATTAGTGCTATTTATTCTCTCTTTAAAAACACATTTCACAAAGTTGAGGCTATGATATTACATATGAATTTTCAGTAATAATTACATTCCAGAACTGTACTTTGCATAAATATGGAATAACTTAGATTGAGAGAGACAACTCCCTGGACAGAGTAATGTCACTTTATCTGAGATTGCTTGGAGCTGCGCCGATCTTTAAGTAAAGGAAACTTCACAACCTCTCCTAGTAGCCTGTTTCACTTTTTCACAACTGTCACTATAATTTTTGCTTGTTTTAATATTAATTTGAAATTGTTCTTGCTGCAGCTTGTTTCCTGTGGCTCATCACCCTTCCACTGTGCACCTCTCAGAAGAGGTTGATTTTTTTTTTCTATTACTACTCAGTGGCATCTAAAGAAAAGCAAGTGCCTTTTCTGAGGGCAGGGCATGGGAAGTAGGTGTCTTCTTCAGGATGAATAAACCCAGAGTTCTTGATCTCTCGCTCAAGCCTTCAGCCACCTTTGTGGTCACTTGTTAAACTTTTTCAGATTGCAAATGTTTTCCTCATATCTGTGTGCTTCTGAGTGTTTCAGTACCAGGCACTGCTGCAGGTGCAGTCTTATGAGAGGTGGATAGTGAAGAATAATTACTTCCTTGCACCCACTGACTACTCCTGTCACTGGGAGATGTTCTGTCCCTGATGGAGCCCACTTTGACCTGGCCTTCCCCACAAGGGTGTGCTGCTGACTCTCATTCATCTTGGTTTCCTTCAGGACTTCCATCCCTATTTCTGCAAAGCTCCTTTCAAGTATTGCTGGGTAATCTCCATTTCACTGCTATTGTGAAAGATATCAAGGCTGATTTTGTCTGTTCATAAACTAAGTGGAAGCTAGCTGTAATTTACAAAAAAAATTTTAGGGAAATGGGCTTATCCTGGGTGAAGAAAGGAATTATTATTTTTGTGAAGAGACAAAATGGCATTTCATCTCAATCAAATTGTCCCATTTGAGTTTAAAGAAAGCTTGAGTTGTTCTATGAAACTACCTGGAGAAATTAATAGATATGGAGAAAGAACATGAGACAAGTAAAAAACTGACATTGGTGGAGCAGCCAGAGAAGCAATATTATAAACCAAAGAGATGGAGCTAATAGATGAGGCATAAAATGATAAACAGTTAAAAGACATTGAACTAGAATAAAAATGTAACAGTTAAGTCGGAAAGCATAATACAGTAAATAGACAAACAAAAATTCAAAACTGGAGCAAACAATAAGCAAAGTATGCAAAGTAGCTTAAGAATATGGGAAGAGAAATGAGCCTCAGGCCTTGTGTGATGAGATAAAGCAGATGACTGGAAGACCTGAACTGAAGATGTTGGCAGTGAGAGACCAGTGTTGAAAACTTACTAATGATAAGAAATTAATGAGTGACAGAAAAAAGATTTTGAAAAGCCACACAATGTCTAGTTACAGGACCTGGAATAAGCCTGGAGATCATTCTCTCTGGAGAGGCATACCTCAAATAAATGAAGAAAAACAAATCTCAGAATTCTTGTAAGAAAAAGTAAAAATATCAGTACAAAGCCTGACAAGTATCAATGCAGAAAGGGGAAATAATGTGGACTAAAAAATCTAAGACTTCCACAACCTTGCAAAAAAAAAAAAAAAAAAAAAACTAACTAAATACACAAATTACATCATCCAGAAGATATTTAACATCAATTCCAGAAAAGACCAAACATGAGCAAATGAGAAAACTGGTCTGCAAGGAGGGTGAGAAGAGCAAGTGAAAAACATATTGAGCATTAACTTATTAATTCTACTGGCATTTACAAGAGTGTTGACGGTATGAATGACGAAGTATGTAAGTGACTTTTCCATTGGAATGAATAATGCGGATCAGATTTTTGTGATAATAGAGATTCTGGAAAAAATATCACTGTTAGATAACACACTACAGTAATTCCACAGGGCTCAAACTTTAGATTACATTTCAAATAATAGAATATAGAGGTTAAGAATTAATGGCATTTTCAAGCAGATAAGCTTCTTCACACGACATGTCTTTAGAGAATTAGTGACAGCAATAAGAGCAGATGAGAAACTGACCAGATTATTACAGGCTAACAGGGAAGACAATCAAAGATGTTCTCAGATGTGCTCATTTTAGTGATTAAAAGTAGAAAATTTTTTTTTACTGAAAGCCAAAATAGGAAAATTAATTTTATGTGAGAAGTAGGTGGGACAACCAAAAGGGAAACCTTAGATGTACAAATGATCATAGACTCATGGTCCTGTTCAACAACTATTTACAGAGAATTACAAGACAGAGTCATTAGTGCCTTGAAGAAATTACTTGAAATCAAGTGTTGAATTAAAAATATGTGAACCAATGCTAAAAGTCAAATTTTTTGAAGTACTCAGGAGGAAGAAGTCCTCTTTTATTCTTTGAAATCAAACATCAGTAAAATGTCAGACAAGCCTGAATTGAGCAAGTTTCCTAAAGATGAAGAAAATTCCTTTAAACTTTCAGCATTTACTCCTACAAAGAAACTTTCCATCAATCATAGCAACAGCAAAGCTGCAAGAATAAATTTCACTTTTTGCATTTGAAGTCATTTAGATATAAAGTCCTCACATCCTCTATGGTTAATGAAAGCTTGTTTGAATACATTTTTTTTATACTTTTAAGAATTTCTACAATAAAAAACTCAACAAAATTTGACAAAAAAAATTGTGCCATAAAGACAAAGAGGAAACAACATGTTTGAACAGTTTAACCCTCAAAACACAATGCACATTCTTTCAGAGCTAAAAGAAATTCTTACTTAAGATGGAAAATTTACTATTTAATATATTCATCCTCCACTAAAACTTTTATGAATTCAATATTGTTTCTTTTTTAAGTTTCCATCTCCTCTGAAAAATATTGAGACCAGCACTAAAGACATAGTGATCTTGCACAGACTTCACAAGAAAGAGGTCATAAAAGTTGGTTTTATATTGCTTCCTTCTCTGTTGCTGTTGCCATTTGGAAAACTAGTATCATAGCTGTAGTATTTTAGCAGAACTGGGTGATTTCTACAGTAATCAAATGCCTTTTGACTATGCTGATCCTCTAGAGTTCTGAGATGGCCCCTTTCTCCAAATATTACCTAGGGCTCCATCAGAAATCCTCTGTGTGTGTAAAAAACAAACTGGTTAGTTCAGGTTAGAGTGAAATGTTGTACATCACAGAAAAAGATATTTTGCACATTGCTCTTTTCTTTCCTGATCTTTTTCCTCCATTAAAGATGGATTTGTTTTTTAAATAGGCCAAAACCTGAAACCATCCTGAATTCTTGAAGATGAGTCAGATTTTTTTTTCCTCTGGGCCTCTTTGGTCTATTACTGACTTTGGCTGTTGTGACATTCATAGTAATCCCATCCTTAAGAACATAATCTACAGTTTTGAGATACACCTACATTCATTCTTCTTCATACTGCCATGACTGTAACAAAACTTACCCTTTCACCTTTGTCAACAAAGTTCTGTCACCTCAGCAGGAAAAGGGAAGAAAATATGGCAAAAAAACTTGTGAATCAAAATCAATTACCATCTGTTTAGCAAAACAAATCTGACTTGATGGAAATTAATTTATTGCCAATTAATAACAGAGTAGGATAATGAGAAATAAAACAAAACTGAGAACATCTTTCTCATCCCCTTCTTCTTCCCCCTCTCAATCGTAGTGATAAATTTTCTACCTCCTCCTGCCTTGGTGGTGCAGGATGGATGAAATGTGGATTGTAGTCACCTCATAGTACAATGTGGGTCCTTTCCACAGGCTGCAGCTCTTCAAGAACTGCTCTGGGATGGATTTCCCACAGACTATAGTTCTTGCAGGAAAACTTGATCCTGTGTGTATTCATCACATACCTCAGTTCCTACCAGGAGCAGGCTCCAGCACAAGCTCTTCCTGCTGTATAGAGTTTTAGGGCACATTCCCCTGCTCTGGCAAGGGATCTCCCATCGGCTGCAGGTAGATTTGTGCTCCATTCTGGTCCTCTGTGGGCTGCAGGGGCACAGCAGCTTCATTTCACCATGGCCTGCACTAGCAGCTGCAGGGGAATCTCTGCTCTGACACGTGGAGCACCTCCTCTCCCTCGCTGTTTGCTGACCTTGGTGTCTGCAAAATTTCTGCCATATTTTCTTACTCCTTTCCCACACAGCTGCCGCACAGCAGGTTTTACCCTTTCTGAAATATGTTTTCACAGAGGCTCCACAAGGATTGCTGATGGGTTTGGCTTTGACAAATGAAGGGTCCATCTTGAAATCAATTCTGTTGGACACAGGGGCACCCTCCCGGAGTCTTTTCACAGAAGCCACGGCTGAAGGCTTCATCCTACTAGTAAAAGATCACTACATAAACCAAATGCAATAAGAAATTAAAATTCTTTATTTAATATGTACTCGATATTTTCTAAAAGGATGTGGCTGGCTGGTAGAGAGGTTTCCTGCTTCCAAAATGCTGGCTGATGCAGTCTAGTTGAGACAGAACCTTTTATAAATAGAAAATTAAACCAGAGTTTCTAGAGGGACATGGAGCAAAGAGATACTAAAACTGGGATAAGAAGGAAGTCTATGGCATTAATGAAAATGGGAAGAAACAGTGCATAAAAAGATATATTGTCAGCCCTCAGATATAATAAAAAGATGTTTTGGACTTCAAATCTTTCAGTTCTCCACACCTTTTTCTTCCCTGTTAAGCCCCCAATTTCTTCTGCTGAGATGCAACTTAATCAGGTAAATCCTTTGATCAATGTACATAACGAAAAAGTAAATGATACATGATTCCTGGCCCTTGACATTGTCACTCTATTGTTGATGAAGGTTAGCAGCAAAGGGCATCTTGGGGTCTGCTGTTCTCTTATAGAGCTGCCAGTAGTACATCAATCCACTTTTTTTTAGGATACTTGGAAAACAGCCCTTACCTCGGTGGGGTGTTGAGGAGGGAAGAGGATAAAGAAAAATTTGTAAAGTGCTGGGTGGCTTTTCCTATACCTGCTTTAAGGATTCACTCAATCTCAGTGACAATGAAGAGAGAAAGGTGAGATTGGTATTACTTGCAATATCTTCCCCTCTGCCTTTCCTTTTTTTGAAAATTCTGTTCAATTCAGACCAGAGCTATATTTCATTTAACTGCTTTTATCATACCAGACCTACACAGGAAACAGCCTGCAGTGAGCCTGGCCAGAATGATTTACTATTACAACACATCACCCTATAGGCTTAAAATGCGCAAAAAGCGATTTTAGCAGCTCCCTGTGGGATGCAGGCAATACAGATTTCATGTTGTAACACAAGAGGACGAGCAGATATAAATGTCTGTACTAACGCTCTCTAAGCAGCCATGGAATCTCTGGCTGAACGAGGATTAACTTCTTGTCAGGCATTAAAATCTATAATAAGAAATAGAATAACTGAATGGAGTTGGTGGGTGCTTTTGTTCAATGCAGAAGGGATCTAGAAAGTCTGCCAAAAATCCAAAAGCTTTGAAATGGGAAATGAATTAAGGGCTGTGAGTACTTAACCAGTTAAACGTTAAGAGAACTGTGAGCTAAGAATGCAGATTTATGAGTTTGAGAGGGGCCAATAAATAATGACAAAACATCATGATTGAGTCATTTCTACTTGTTCTAAATGATACAGTTCTTTTCCTGAAAATAGTTTCACTGGATTACTAATTCATTGTCCAAATGGACTGAAAAAGTTGCATATAAGACTGAACAAAAAGTTTTCTTTTAACTGGGTACTTTTCATACATGTTACTGAACAAAGGTGTTACGGAGTTGCTTCTGATGTGAAGGCATTGCTGCTTATTGTGGTTGGCTTAAGAATGACATTTTAGCTTCATAGCAATATCCAAGGTTTCAAACTTCATCTACATTTCATATAGGACAAAACTATCATGAAACACAATGTTTGGGGTATTTTCCTTAAGGTTACTCACTTCTTTTTTTCTAGTGAAGTCCAGTCTGATTGTCCAACACTTGACAAATTATTTGGAGGTCAAAAAAGATTCTGCCATTTGGTTTAATGAAAAAACAAGTTTAAAAAAAAGGAAAACATTCTGATTTAAAAGGTTTGGGCTAATATATCGTTCATTTACATTGTATTTATATGTCAGAAAAAGAAACTTCCTGCAAAAAAGGCAACAGAATCCCTACTCAGCTACTCACTTAGCAAGCAAACACTACAAATATATTTACTTTGTGGTGAAAGATCAATTGGGAAAGTGCATCATTCTCTTTAACATTGATTTGGACACTAAAAAGGTACCTAGACACATTTATTTAATTTTTCTCCCACCTAAAATGAAATGTTGCTCTAAAATGAAATGATTACTCCATTAGGGTTTGTTTCTTCATTAGTTTACCTTATCTAGTAACACACAGAAGAACATGAGAGACAGTGAAAGTTCATTTTTTCATTATTGTATTTTCAAGCAAAACACAGACTAGGAGTATTAAATGTCTGCTGGTCCTAAGATTTCATCAATAGTGGGAATAATCAGATGTTTTACTGATTTATTAGCTAATGACAATATCAAATACTGAAACAGGGCTGCAAAGATATTTAGAATTTTAAAATGCTAGGTAAGTGCTAAACTATAATGTGGTCAATGATTTTTTTTTTTTAACTGAAAAAGCAAAAATAAAATTTATGTCTGTGCTTCTATTATTCTGTTGCTTGGTAGTATTTTGCATCATTGTAAGGTTCCCTACTCACAAAAAAAACCCCAAACAACCAAACATATTTTTGTTCTCTATTCCATAGGACTTACAAAGCCCGTTTTCTCATGGGTTTATATTCATTTTTGTCTTCACACTCTGCTGCAACCAAATGCCTATGACAAGTGCTTACACCTTAAATAGTGAGTTTTTTCCATGTGCCTCAGTCCATGTAAAGGATGTATGCAGCTTCTGGATCCTAAGCTGGTTGAGCAAGCAATTGAAGATCTGTGTCTACTGTGGAACTGTGCTTCTGTCTTCCTGGAGAACATATATCTAAAGCAAAATAAAGAAGGACTTATTTCCCCAATTTCTTCTCCACTGCTAGGATAATAATATCTCCAAGCTCTACTTTAGTTCTTAGGGCCTTGAAAATATTAAGTGTGGGATTTAGGTCTCTAACAGCTCAAACCAGTTACTTTAAGGCAGGTTACTCCTATCCTCAGTATATATGCTTATCTACTCTTATCTACTGAGGATAGGAGTAACTTGCCTTAGAAAGCAGAGGAGATTTGGCAGAGAATATATCAACATGCTTCCAAGTTAGTAGCTGGAGGTCAAGGTGGATAATTTAGGACACTCCAGATGGTGTTGCATTGCTTTGGGAACACCTGAGGAGAACACTGAATAAAAAAATCGACATGATATCCAGGTCTCTCAAATCTTATTATAATTAACGGCGATAGTCAATACACTCAGCTACAGCTGAAGCTGGAACCCTAGAGTCTACTCTAAAGTTAATACTTACTAAGACATTGGGAAACAATCTAGAAATTTGGAAATTCGGGAATCTAGGTGTGGATGCTTATGGTCTGTATGAAGAGTGATCCTTATTATTCAATTATTAAATTATCCCTTAATATTCAATTCAGTTATGAATCTACAGGTAGGGAAAAATATTTATCAGCTTGGTCAACCTGGTGCTGAGAGTTTTGAAAAAGGTACATCAAGAGAGGGAGAAGACGACTCACAGTCCTGGGAGGAAGCAGTGGACCACACTGGCAAGCATTTATGTGAAATAAAAAAATCTTAAAAAAAAAAAAAAAAAAAAAAAGTAAAAACAGTACTAAAGGGGACCATCCTGATCCTATGCACACAAATGCAAATATAATGACAGTACAACATTAGGAGGGAAAATCAAGCCACCACACCAACCGATCTTATTTTTTAGTTATTTATTAAATTAACATTTCAGTTAAATCCTTATCTCATCTTACTTGTAAAGTCTTGTGGTGGACTGACCCTGGCTTCATGCCAGCTACCAACCAAGGACACTCCATCTCCTCCAGTTGAGGAGATGGAGTGTCAAACAAAATACAGCAAAAGGCTCCTGGGTTGAGATAAGGACAAGGACAGATCACCCAGCAATTACAGTCATAGGCAAAACAGACTCAAGATGGGGAAATTAATTTAATTTATTACCGATCAAATTAGAGTAGGATAATGAGAAATAAAAACTACATTTTAAAACACCTTCTCTTCACCCTTCCTTCTTTTCAGGCTCAAATTTAGTAATGAGTTTTTTACCTTCTCCCCCTCAATGGCACAGAGGGATGGGGGTTGGGGGATGGGGATCATCTTATCACAGGCTGTCTGTGCTGCTCCTTCCTCAGGGGGAGGACTCCTCACAATCTATTCCTGTCCCAGTGTTGGGTCCCTCCCATGGGCGAAAGTCAATGTGAATGCTTAAACTGTTATGTAACTCACTTTTTTGAACTAAAGTTTAAAAATCTAATGTTCTAAAGTTTAGAAATCAGATTTGGCACACTGCATGAAATTTCTTACCCAGAAAAAAAAAAAAAGACGGGGGAAACCCCTGGCTTTACTAGCAAGATGATTTTTATTTCAGATAGTATAAAGTGCTCCTCTGTGTGACATCAAAACTTTTCCCTTGTTTTCCCTAAAGCAAAGCGTTTAAGTAGAATTCAGAACTAGATCAACAATGGTAGATCCTTCATCCAAATACTGCATGGTGTAAGCAGGTATTTGAACATTTCCAGATTAGAATTTTGCCCTTTACAAATATGTTTTATACATACAAGAGGGCCTGTTGGCTGAATATTTTCTATCACATCTGTTTGGATGGCATCATGCCCATTCACAAGCTCATCAAACCCTTGCCCAAGGGCAAAGCTACCAACCAAGCAAGCACTAGTTACAAAGAGACCAGCAAAGAAGAGATAGTAGGCTAAAATATTGTACTGCTAGGTAAGGAAAACAGGAAGCTCTTATATATTATATATAGATATATATATATAATATATATAGATATCTATATTCTATATAGAATAGCCTTTTGTTATATTGAATGAGAAGTTTGGAGGAGTGACAGAGGGTTTTTTTCTGAGACAACAGCATGGAGTAGGTGAAATGCTGAGATAATGCACAACACTTTGCTAAATATGTCATGGTAGGGGCAAATGTGTGTACTAGCACAGAAATAAATATTACCTTTACTACCAAATTATTTTGAAAAGACAACAATGGTGCTACGAGTAAGATCAATAAGCAAGCAGATGGTGATACATGTATTTGTAGTATTTCACTCAGCCAGCATTTAAAGTGCTTTAATTAGTTCAGCGGCCCAAGAGCCTTTCTCCCCCATGTCATCCCTCACTTATTATGGCAGGAAAAAAGGAAATATTAAAATTATTCTCATTACAGTACAGATGGAAAAAGTGGTAACAAGACTGAAAAAATGCCTTGGATAAAATACAACTTTGTTTTCAGTCATGAAATATAATTTCAGAGAAAAAAAATTGAAATTGGCAGCATGCTTAAAGCTACAATATAAAAATAAATGAAGATTGATCTGGATAACTAAAGATTTAACAAAAAACAGATTAAATTTTTTTATAATTTGTGATTATATTGTGTTTGTAATCACAATGATGGGTTGTACTTACACTTTATTTAAAGTTATATTAATAAACAACACAAGGATTTAACAAGAGCATATAAATACTATTGTTGAAGGTATTGGGAATAGTTACTAGTAACAATCACAATAACTGCTGTCTGGAGAATAGTCCTGAGTTGAAAAAAATGGGGCTTTTATTTATGTTTTCTGCATGTCTTTTACCATGCAATAACTCTTTCAGCAACACTTACAATGCTAGCAAGCAAACAGAAACTGTGTCCAATCCTGGTTATCGCATCAGCATTTGTGGACTTTCTACACATGGATTTTTGCATTAAAAAAGTGAAGAAGAGAAGTGAGAAACTCTATGCATACTTTCTGAACTTAACATGTATATGTAAATTTCTAAGTCTGAGTCTAATTAAAATTAATTATTTCATTAACAATTATTTAATTAATACAGTATTTAATTCCTTCTTTTAAAAAATTCAGCTACTTTGCCCTGGAATGACTTTTTCTGTATATTATGGTAAAATTTCCTGTCTTCCTCAGCATGAAGATATGCCCGTGATATTCCACACAATTTCAGTTTGCATAGAGTGTCTGCAATTAGATAAAGTAACCTCATTTCTGCTGGAGTTTGTGCCAGTGCAAGTGCTGTCTAGTAAGCAAAGCAGTTAATTTTCATACTTGCATTAGTGATTTTCTTCATTAAAATATTTGCACATTTGTTTTGTAAGCAAATTTGCAACTTAGATTCTTTTATTTTATTCTTTTTCAAATTAACACCAAGGACAAAGCCAATTTTCCACAATGAACCAAAATGAAATTTCAATCTATGAATATGTTTAAACTTTACCTACCACTGCTTTGTAAAGTATAATAAGATAAATAACTAGTGTTGCAACAGAAAATTAATCCCAGAAAATAATGGCAAACTTCTGGTAAAAATTTCCTGTTCATATTTCCGCCTTCATAAGCAATATCAGAGTAAGTTTCCTTAGTTAATATGATATCACAGTAAAATTAGAAGATATGTGTTAATTGACAGACAAAAACATATACTGTTACTATCTTGTTAGCATCATATCTCAATTTAGACTATAGTGTGAAAATTCTAGTTAGGCCTCTAGTCACCATCAGCAAGACAATGTGAATATGTGGGCATGAACAGATGTCAGTCAAGGTGATGGACTACACTTCAGACCTCCACAATGAAACTTCTATCTGATTTGTGTAAGAAAACTTTTCCAGTCTGGATTTTGCACTGTCCTGCACATTGCCACAGGCATCTCTCACCCTGCTTAGACCAATTAAAATGTTTTAATGGGTTGAGCAATACCCTGGATAAAATCCCTTTGATTTGTCTCCTCTCCAGGCTGGACAGCCCCAAAGCTTGCAGCTTCATAAAAGGGTGTTCCAGTTTTGTGATGAACTTAATGGCCCTCCTCTGGACTAATTCCATCAGGTTAATTTTTTTCCTGTGTTGGCAGTTCTAGAGGTGGACACATACTCCAGATGATGTCTCTCAAGAGAGGACTAGAGGGGGACAATCACATCAATTCTCCACCTCCTGGTCGCACTGCTTTTGATGCAGTCCAGAATGCAGTGCATTCAATCCCACTGTCCACATTGCTGACAAGGATGGTAAAAAAATGCTGGAATCCTTTTCACTTGAGAGACATTCGACGTTTTTCAGATTTGGTTCAGGAAGCTCTTAAGAGTCCAAATTTGCCGCACCTTCACTGATCCATTTAACAAATCCCTAATGAGTAATGCTTGCAATCAGCAAGGTAAATTTGCATAACAAAAATTTCAAGTACTTGTTTAATCTGTGTTAATTATTCATTGTTTCTTTCTGTCTGTATTTTTCAACTCCTGTCCTCCTTTTAGTTTGGGATCCTTTATTTACTCAACACATGTGTACTTATTTATTTCCCTATCACTGGAACATACCTAAGAGTGCATGTCCTACTACAAAAGGCACAGTATATTTGTCTTCCTTGAAGTTTTGTCCAGATTTTCCTTTCTGGACTGTTGCTACAATTGCTCTACAGAATTCTACATAAAGTTGACCTTCAGGTAAATCTATAAAAAGAAGCTGTGGGCTTTTTTCAATACATATATATATATATAAAATCAGAAATCAGTTTTTGTGACTTATGTTTTTGAAAATACAATTTTAAACTTTTTTTTTTTAGTTAACTTCTTCTGTGAGACATGGAATATGAAGCAATTATAGTGAATTTTAAAATATAATAATGACACAATTAATCTGACACTTAGGATGAAATAGAGATTAAACTAGTTAGGTATTGTTGAATCTGGTAACTGGGAAAAGGCAAGATTTTTCGGTTCCCTGACCCTAAGTCCCACCAGTAGAGAGGGCAAATTTACGTTCTCCTTAGGCACAAAAAAATCACATCTATGCAATACACATCCACTACAAGTACAGCCAGTAAACAAATTAGTGCAGGATGCACAGCACTCATACACACACAAACAGTGACAGCAGCCTTGATCCATTCTGTGCTATGAAAGTTCAGGATAAAGGCCTTCTCCTAGATCCTCAGACTGTCCCTGAATCCTGTTTCTCCTCAGTTGCTGGCATCTTGTCATGAGAGTTACAGAGGTCTGCTGGTCAATGTGCATGGCTGTACACACACACCCCACCTACACATGTGCACACACACACACACACACACACACACACACACACACACACACAGACTCCCTTGGATCTTCCTGTCTCCAGTTGCCTCATGTGTGCACACACATGCAAATGTGTTTTTCAGTTGACCCAACATCCTCTCCACCAGTTGCTTTAGGTCCCTCCAGTAGCCAGTTTGCAGGCCCTGTCTTCTCTTCGTTATCTGGTCTGGCCCAAACTGAGGGCTCCCAAGACTTTTATCCAACTGGCTGATTAGTCTGACTTGATATTTGCTAGTGATCACTCACCACTGTATATACCTTCCCTTGCTCCAGCTGCTCCTATCAGAGAAATATTGTTCCCTCTGACCCGTGATCCTAGTCCATCAGCTGTCATATAAATCTCTGGATATGCACAGGCACATAGGTACACAGAATATATGTAAGAAAATCTCACCCGGGAAAATAATTAGAAGTGGAATTCAAGATGACAGAACTATTCATCAGGTGCAGAACATGGTCAGACAGATATACTGACCAGTAGCCTGTAAACACAGAGCCATACCTTCTGCCCATCAATGTTCTCGTGACTGATCCCTCCAAAAAAACTTGATACGTCCTTTTCCCTGCCTTTGATTCTTCTTCTAAACATCCCAGATGTCCTGAACAATCCCAAAATGCACTTCCCCTGCATCTTATACATCCATACCACTAGGCAGTACTTCTCAGCTTTTGACGTGATTTGAAGAACCTCTTTCATTTACTTATGGTAATGGGGGTCATTACTGACACATGAAGCTGTCAGGAGGAGCAGAACCAGCATTCTTGTTTCTCTGATTAGCTTATGAGGATTTCACAGTTTGACATTGTCCTTCATGCCTGTGGAGAAGAATCTTTTATCATTTATCCTATAAAATTATTAAATTTTTTTTTGGCCTGAAAGAGAGTCACTAAATGAGAAAAAATAGGGCATTAGAAAAACTTTGGCTAGGACTCACAACCTTCTTGCAGAGGCAACAAGGAAATGTTGCTGAAAAATATTTTCAGTCTTGTGTTGAAAAATAGCAGCAGTCTCCTATCATCTGGAGAAAATTTGGAGATGAAAATCAATGCAAGTTGGTTTTTATGAGCAGAAAATGAGCAATTAAGACAAATAATACTCATGCGATCTCTCCTCCCCATCCTTCCTTCCTTCCTTCCTTCCTTCCTTCCTTCCTTCCTTCCTTCCTTCCTTCCTTCCTTCCTTCCTTCCTTCCTTCCTTCCTTCCTTCCTTCCTTCCTTCCTTCCTTCCTTCCTTCCTTTCCTTCCTTCCTTCCTTCCTTCCTTCCTTCCTTCCTTCCTTCCTTCCTTCCTTCCTTCCTTCCTTCCTTCCTTCCTTCCTTCCTTCCTTCCTTCCTTCCTTCCTTCCTTCCTTCCTCTTCTTTTCCAATCTTTTCTTCTCTTATTCCAATTTGTACAATTAAATATTTAAAGATTTTCACCCAGGTTTTGCCCTCTCTGTTTATCTACATTACTTATTGCCAGCTAAAAAAAATCCTTTGAATCTCTGCCTCCTCTGAAATATCTGTGTGACTTGAGATTCTGTCCTTAGCATTGAAGGGGAAAAAAAAATTAATGAATACAAGTTTTGCTGAAATGTAGCATGGAAGCAATTTTGAAACGTTTGCAGATTTCTTTCATTACTACTTTCTAACTAGCCAAGAGCAGAACAGGAATTAGCAAAGATTAAAACCCTGTTTTGCAAGGGCTTCCTAGGATATAACTTCATCTGGGGAAATGACAGCATGCAGAGATCAGTATAATGTGCTATCTACCTATGTTATAGAGTAAATAAAGTATAGTTAATTTACAGTAAGACAGTGGCCTATATGCCTTATAAGGCAACAAAAATAAATGAATTAATAATTTATTTTGTGTGTGAAAAGTAAGTGGAAGTAAACCATAATGTAAACTGTAAACTGTATATGGTATACAGTAAACTGTATACCATAAGCATTGTTCAAGTGACATTTGGGCAACATAAAACACAGAGAAAAGAGAAAATTCAGCATCAATGAGGCAATAACATCCAAAATCCTACCGCAGACTGAGAGAATATTCTTTGAATAGCCTTTCAGAAGGTAGGATATAAGATATGATTATGCTAAAATATTATGAATTTGTACAGCCATTTGTCTGTTTCAAAAGAATTATGAATTCATAGTGAGATGGGAAAGAAAATATTTACAATACTTTGATAGCCCTCTAGTCCTGAATTCTGTTACTGACACTTTTTCTTATGTGGACAGCTGAAGGGGAGCAGTGATAGACCCTAAGTTCCAAGTTCTTCCAAAACCCCTCCTAAAAAACACTGTTCATACATTGCAGCTAGAGTTGCATTCAAACTTTACAGTCTGGATTTCGAATTTCCCACAGTCACACATCTCCTGGGAAACTTCAGTGATCCCCCTTCATACAAATCATATTTCTCATAATAATTTTTGGAGGGAAAATATGTAGTGATGGTCTGCTAGAAAGAATCTGTGAAAAGATGAAGTCTCCAGATGGCTCTGCAGAACTAGGACAACCTTCTGGGATGCTATGAAAAAGATCCACATATGTTCAGGTCTATGGTCAAAATAGGAAAAAAGAAAGCTTTATAGCATATTATCAAAATATCTCTCTTAAATATTCCTGGGAACAAATGTAACCCTCTTCAAACAAGTGCATAAAATATCCTCTAGCAGATTGCCTTTTCCATTTTCTTTCCCTTAAAAAAAGCTTTCAAAATGAGATGACTGCAGCTTTTTCTCCGTAATATCCATTAATTATAGCTAAGAAAAATATAAAAGATAGTTGCCTTTTTTCCTCTGCTTAGTATGGATACTCCATCAGAAAATTTATTGAAAGAGATCATTAATTTGAAGCTACTCATTTAATCTGTCTGTAGGCAGACCACATTGTGATCTGTGAAATTAAACTGACAAAGCAAAGGAGTAAATTCTATCCTGTAAAACATTCAATAATTTCCATCTGACAAAAAATGGTGTGTAGAATTTTTATTTATTTTTAATCATCTGAAATTTTGTCATTCTTGGATATCTTGAAAAAAAGCCTTCTGCATTCATTTTTTGTGAAGAGAGGCAGAGCTTACTTTACTTTCCCCAAAGAGGCTCGAAATGGTTAATCTTCTTGTGCGTATCTATCCCAACATATATTGAGAGCCTTAAGGTCTAGATATCTGTGTTTTGGTCAAGTAATGTTTAGTTCACCATCCAAATATAGGTTTGAGAAGTACTCTTTTCAGTATTTTTTTTAATTGAAGAATGAATTTGAAATGGAGATGAAGATGACAGTGGAAGTGTCCTGTAACATGCCAACTGCTTTTCCCTTACTTTTGCAGTGTGAAAGAAAGTGTTATGCAAGAAAAAACCTCTAGATTGAGAAAAGAAATATCATGTTTAGAGGAAAAAAAACCTCTTAGTAGATTTGAAAATTTTAAGTTTAAATGCAGGCAAGCTATGAAAGCTGTATATCCTTTCTGAACAGAAAGTTGGAGACATAAAGGATGTGTTTAATAGCCAAGAGGTCTTGAGGGCAAGAGCTAAGCAGGGTCGTCACAGGAGCTGCATCAGAGAGGAAGAGAAACAATGTGACACAAACAGCGATACCCCGAGGAAAATGAACAGCAGTCCCTGGTAAACAATCAATTTATTAATAAAATTTACCAAAAAGATCTAATTTTTTTGAAATTATTCAACTTCATCTCTTTTTAGACAAAATTAGGAATGTGCAAATCAGTTATAATATAATAACCTTGTATATGCTTTCCAGGGCCAATGATATTTAAACTTAATTAGCCAGAACGGAATGGTGAAAGTTTTTTTACTCTCCCTTATACCTTTCTCAAATTGAACTCCAACTTGAAATCTTATTTCATAGCAGATACTTTTTTACTACCTTTCTTTTTGTAGTAAACAAAATTGTAAATATTTTACATATACACAGTAAATTTTAGGTAGTTATTTTATTTTTAAACTTTTTTTTGCTTAAGATGGAACGGTGTAAACTTTTATCTCTGCAACCCACTTAACTTGGGTTTCTTAACTGTAAACTGTGCAAAGTCTTGTCATATGTGGGCCATGCACATGGTGAGAGTAATTTACATCAGTTTTTCTTTTTCTTAAATAACCTATTTTTCTCTAAGACTGGACTTCTAAATTATACTTATTATTCTTATAGCTTGTTTTATCTTTGTTTTGATTCACATAATGTCCAGGAGGTATACACCTTTTCTGAAAAAAGATTCAGAGGAAGCACTCTTCTAATACCTGCTGTTAAAAGATTTAAATCATAAGGCTCATAGTCAGACTACCCAGTGGGTGCTGGGAAGTGTAAAGCATCTTCTAGAAAAGTGTTGCACTTTTTGCATTTTTCAACTTTTTTTTTTTTTTTAAGCTTCTGAAATAGATTTTATGAGAAATTGTTCAGTTGGTGGGCATCTACATAGTCATTTATGTAAATTGAGGATATCAACATAGACTACACTGTCCAAAGCATGCATTCAAGTACAACTGTACTTGCAAGTATTGTTTCCTCAGGTTTTAAGCAAGAACAACATGATAATCTATTGAAGATTTGTTTCTAAAAGCAGTAAATTCTTGAGATAACATCAAATAAACATTTCTGGGAATTAAGTTTTCTCTTTTAATAAAGATTTCTTTCAATACACAATGACTATATAACTAGTCAAAGCCAAAATTAATTTATAAAATGGGTTTTTTTTACTTTATTTAGAATCAAAAATATTCTCATCTTTTGCACTTTTCTTGCATCAGCCACTGATTGTTTCTCCTGCTAGAAGCCTAATACTACCAATTAGACACAATACTGAATACAAAGCTAGATATAGTCATCAGCCTCTTGTAGCTAAGTATATTTGTATTCTGTGTCATCCATTTTTTATAAACTGTATCCATACACCCCCCTCTGCAGCCTTAGCCCCATCTCTGAATGTGTTTCCCTGTTTGTGTATACAAACATAGTGTGTTTGACATATTCAGGGCATGCTGTAGTTATTCAACTTACTCAGACTGTTGTCATCAGCAGCAGACCTGATTTACACCCAATGTATAAATTTCATTTATATTGTGCTAGCGATATGTGTACTACAAGCTTGACAGCTCTGGTTGTCCTGTGGCCTTGTCAAAACTGCAAATTCTAAATGTGTCACAAGTCCTCAAGCTCCACTGGAACAAAATTTATATGTAGAAAAATGAAGAAATATCTCAGCAACCATGAACATATGGTAGACTCAGTCTTATTTCCTGAGATATTTTCTCATTGAAAATGATGAAGCTGCAGGACACTTAGTGTGTATTAGCTTCAGAAGTGTTACCTAGGAAACTCTTCAAGTCAGAAATCACAATTGTTCCATTCTTCTGCTTTTCATTTCAACAGAATCATAGAATCTCTAAGGCTGAAAAAGATGTCCAATATCATCAAGCCCAATCTTTAAACAAACGGCGCAATCATTGCCAACTAAACCACAGTGTCACGTCCAGTCTCTTCTTTAACACTTGAAGAGATGGTGACTCTACCACTTACCTGAAAAGCCCATTCCAATGCTTAACTACCCTTACAATGAAAAAAATCTTCTTGAGGTCCAACCTGAGCCTTCCCAAGCCCAGCCTGAGAATTTTTGTCTATTCTATTGCCAGTTGCCTGGGATAGTTCTACCTCACCCTCTCTCCCCACATCACAAACTCAAGAGAACAGCAAGGCCTAATTTTTTATGGCAGACATTTAGGCAAATCTTGAAGCTCAAAAAACTTTTATTGCAAATAAAATTTTTTTCTAAAAAAATTTACATTCTTAAGGCATTAGTCTAGTGTTATTTTTCATTCTTATTATTCTAAAATAGCCTATCTAACCTCTTATATTTTCTTACTCCAATACAAGACAATGCTAAATTGCACAGCTATGTGGAATTGATGGGCTTTTGAAAACCTGGAGGCAAACCAGGAATTTGCAATGGATGAGAATGAAAACCTGGCAGCTCTGCATCTGGAGTGGGTTAGTGGGACAATGTCAACTGATATTCAAGGGAAGGGGAGCGAGGGGGAACAGAGATGGGGATAGGCATATGAAAGGGATTGGTAGTGTGTAAACCAGAACTTGTCAGTGTGCTTCTCTGGCTGAACTCTGTGCTTGATCACTGCAGTCTGTCCTGTCTTCCTATATCTTCCTGTTAAATCTTTTCTTAATTTTATCTAATCGTAATCTCACTCTGTATTCTGTGTGTGTGTGTGTGTGTCTGTATGTGCTGCAAAGGCACAGGAGAGACCTGAGTGTGTGTGAGTGACATTTAGAAGCAGCTACTGGAGTCAGACAAAGTGGTAGGCACCCTGGCCATTGGTATCAGCTACAGGAAAGCAGCAGCTGCATCTGTAGCTCACACCTGAGTTTCGGAACATGAGTCTGACCTCCAGCTGCTAGGTCAGAAAAGGTTCTGGATTGGACCAACTGAAGAAGTGACAACAGTCCTAACATTCCTAATACAAGCCAATCTCATCTTCACTGGCTGCTGGATGGTTAACTGTGGAGGTATTTATAGAGAAAGAGAAATTGCTACAGTGAATTACAATCTTTCACTAGTGCCCTAGTCTTCTATTCCCAAACCATCAAAGCCATTGGATTTGTTTGTTACGCTGAAAATCTTGCCAAAGGAAAACAATGAATCATACCTATTCAGGTGAAGCTGTCAGTCTGCAACTTTCAGTCCAATCTGTGCTTTAACTAGTATACTAGTCCAGTTATACTCGTTTAACTAGTGTAAATACTCCAGTTACAAAAATTTCTGGTTTTGAGCACTGCAGTAAACTGCAGTAACACAGTTCCTCCTACCTGGAGAGAGGTGAAGTTTGTGATGGATTTCTTGTATTTTTTCTCGGAGGAGCATGATTCTGATGCTGGCATTGTGCCTTACTTTTCCATTATGCTGAGGGTCGTGCTTGGAGATCCCAGTGCGCATTCTCTGCCTCCATGGCCTGTCTTTAGGAAGTCCCTGTGTGAGAAGGAAGCAGGAGGGAAGAACAAGTTCCAATCAGCCAAAGCTTCTCTGGCCCTCTCAGAGACGCCCGCCCTGTCCCTGCTGTGTCTGGTGATGGGGATGAGAAACCTGCTGGTCTTTAAATCTTCAGAAGCACATGGATCTTGTTTGAAATCATGCTCACCACTTCATAAATTGCATGGAAAAATGGCAATGGCCAAACTATTCCTTTTGTTATTCACTGTTCCTGTTCTGTTTTTCATAGCTACAAACACAGAAAAGGAAAACTGCTTCTATGGGAATTGATGAAAATTTGCTAAGAGAATTTGAGTTGTATATTTTTAGCATTATACCAGTAATATACTGACTGCCTAGTACTGAAAAATATTCACATAAATAATAAAACATTATTATTTTTACAAAATTATTCATCATCTCTTTTGGGTGGGTGGGGGTGATTTTAAGTAGACAGGTCCTTTGACAGCAGAGGTTGTACATAGCTCTTGTAACACCTATTCTGAAAACTGATTATTTCTGGTAAAAATAAATCTTTGAAACCCTTCTAAATCTGGAATAATTCAATAATTATGACTGTGATTTTCCTGCCTATGGGTGCAAATTCCCTATTGTATGAAGCCGGGCAAGGAGAATTGGACCACAGCATTCTGACAAAGGAAAAAATCTATTAACTTCCTAAAGAATATTATTACACAGATCAATTCCTCATTCCCTGTCTTACTTTCCCCATAGACTAAATCTTTAACAAAAATTTATTTCCATTGTCTCAAGGAGAAGTAATAATTCTTCATAGACATTGTTGCTTACTTTTAAGGTTTGAAAACTGGATATGCAAATAGGTTCTGTCAAGTGCTAGTGGCAATGTACTATATATGTTCTCTGAATTTGTAATTAATATTTGCCAGCTTTTATTGTTGTAGCAACCAATTCACTTCAGTTGGAGATTTGTACTACTTCTAGCAGTGCAACTTCCTGGAGACTGAATATTTGACCTTTTACCACTACTAATTTCATGCATCTTCCTAAATACAACATATAACAACAAAAGATTCTTTATTGAATGAAATGTTCTGAAAATATTCTCATCTATTCAAAAGAATTTTTTTCCTGTCTTAGGCAGTGCAATATTTCCACAGCATATCTGTCTAGGCATTCATTTTTCAGACTGACCAGGGGGAAAAAAGAAAAAAAAAAAGAAAAAAAAAGATGGAAAACCAGTTATGTGATAAAATATCTATTTACACTCAGTGGAAATGCTTTAGTCTACCTTTGCAATTGTTTTCATCTGAGTACAAACAAGAGTGGGAAGCTTCAGGGAGATAGGAAGTTATGATCTTTAAACTCAAAAAGCTTATATTTCAAAAGTAGGATCCTTTAGTCAAAAGTACGGCTTTTTTAAAGTGCTTGAATGACATGAAAATCCCTATGAATTACACAATATGGGACATTTTTATGCCTAAAATAATTACTTTTTGTCTGGGTTTAATACAATTCAGATAAAATAGTATGCATTTTTGTTGACATTTTTATTGTCTTTTAATATCAGAGGTTCTTTTATAAAAACAAGGACTAAATTATGTGCTCTCAATATAAAACCTTCTAGAGACAGTAAGTGTCTGGGGTTTTAATTATCATTGTAGGAAGAATGTTCATAAGCAACATGTATTGACATTCTTTAGAAAATCATGGATCTTCCATTTGTATTGTATCTTGAGAGAAATTAAATCTAAGTTGTTTGAAATCAAGTCAGCTTAATAACTAGTTGGATCATATAGATATCTGTGACAAATTCTCTGTTGCCTTTAAGATTTGATAATATTTCTGATTTACAGTGAATTAAAAGGAAGTGATGTTACTCAGAACTCAAAAGCCAGCTACCAGATTGACTTTTACATTCGGTCCCCTTGGTTTTGAATTTAATCTGAATTTGCTTTAATTCTCAGGTAGGCAAAAGTAAAGAAACAATTTACTTACATGTTAACACAAACCTCAGACATATCTACAACATATTTATCTTCCGCTGCTAAATTTATGCTAAAAGTTACATGGTTTTGACTTTTTAGAAACTCAGAATGTATGCATGTTGAAACATACAAAATTGTGTCAACGTTGAACATCACAGTTTACCTTCAAATTACTTGCCTTCAAAGACCTAATCCAAAGGTTAATAATGTTGTTGCCTAACCAGGAATACAGACATCTAATTATTAAAAAAAATATTTATCTATTATATTCAAAAACTTTGCAGCATTTCCCGTATGAGGTAGTTTCAGATAAACATCCTGCATTAAGTTCTAGTTGTTTAAGCATTGCTATCCCCAGGAAAAGTAACTTCCCTTCCTTAATAATAAATCCATTATAATTTAGATAGATAGTAGTTCAGCAGCTGTAAAGAAAGCAAGGAGCATAAATTTTGTGGATACAGTTAATGCATCTGAAGAAATTGATTAGATAAGATTTATGTGTTGGCAGTGTTACACCCCACTGCTGGTGAAGTGGAATTTAGCTTGAGTTCATTACCTGAGACTGAGCAAATCACCTAAACCTGACTTAAAACTGGAAAATGACAGTTTCTAAGTAATTCTTTTCTCTATGACCCTTCTATTTTCTTTAGAAGGTTTTAGGTATTCCTTCTTCTCAGTACCACTCTTGATACAACTTAATCAATATCATTCTCAATAGGTAAATGATATGAAAAAAAAATCTTTAGGTTTTTTTAGCCACATGAGAGAGAAATATTTTGCAGTCACCTACTGTCAGTAATTTCAGAATCTACTAGGATTTCAACCAATACATTTCCTGCATGACATTTTCTTTTATTCTGATCTAGATGGGTTTACAATAAATATATAATTACATTTTTAGGATGAGAAGACTTGATAAAGGGAATATATTGGACTGACTTCCCTGACCTGTGAACTTTCAGAGATGGCTCTTTGAATTTATCGTGACAGTCTACTATATTGACTTATATATGCAGGACATGAATAGAGATGGACAAGCAAAATTCCCTACCAAGGTCTAAAAATTCTGATAGACCCTTAGGAGTATCATTTACAGGAACACTGGAATTTAGGCGTCTAAATTCTACTGTTCTTAATTTGTCATTAGGACATTTAGATGACAAAACAGATTTAATTCCCATTCGCTTCTTTGGTTTTGGTAATTTTTTGTTGAGTTTTTCTTCAGTCCAAAAAATGTAAAACATAAACTGCAAAAAATTGACACCCCAGGTCTAAATATTCTTAGTTGAATTCATTGGAAAACTCACATTTCTCTCAGTAGTATCTTCTGAACTCAGATATGTTCTTTACTTTACAGTGACCCAGTTTCAAAAAAATACTTCCTGGCCTGTCTGCTGGTAGATGGATTTTGAGAATATATTTTTTTTCATTTTCCCTAGAGAGATCTTAGGTGTCCTAACTTTTGCTGAGCTACAGTTCTACAGAAATACGTTTTTTATCTCTGTTGCTAAGTCTCTTTTCATCAAGAGGCAGTTTGCTGTTTTCAACTCCAGTTAGAAACCAAAAATACAAAGCTGCATGTGAAGAGCCTGTTTTAAACATCCTGCTGGTTTCTTGTTTTTCTAATAGTGGTTTACTATACATTAAATCATACAGAAACATTTAACATTTCACTTATTGCATGGAAAACAAAATATTATCTTTAACACCTGATGGGGCATTCAAAAGTTTTCAGTTTTCTTCACTGAAAATACTGATTTACTAATATCTAAATTAGGAATACAAAAAACTAGTAACCAGTAAGAAAATAATTTTTGATGCTACAAGGCCAAAATTAGGAATTTAATGTAGAAAGTTAAAAATAGTTTGCTGGTTTGTTTTACTTTTAGCTAGGTCCACCCTCTCCAGGCTGAGGACCTCAAAGTTAATCTCTAAGTGTAATCACAGAGTCTTTTAATGGGAAATTTAGGCAAAACCCCCACTACAATTCTATTCTTCTTTTCAGCAGGAAACAAAACATAGAAGTTTAGTCCACCAGTATGTTTTTTTTTTTTTTTCAAGCACAGATAAAGTTTAAAACAAGCCACATCTGAAAAAAAAAAAAAGTGATTTAGGGTTTTTTCCCTCTCTTCTGGAATTAATTTCTGGCTATGAACCATAGTGTGGGTGGATAATGTGGCCATAACAGAAACTAATTTAGCAATGTGAACCACTCTAAGAATATGTGTACTTTCCCTTTCCACCAATATTCTTTCAGGATAGGCAATGAGGACACATTGTCCCATATTCAAAGTCAGAAAAAAACTCATCTTAACAAACTTATGAAATACTTTTTCTTCTTTAGTAGTGCTGATACTCACAGGAAGAGATGAACTACCAAAAATAATTATAATAAGGCTTCAGAAATCTTATTATATTATTAAAAAATTAAAACCAACAACAACAACAAACCAAATAAAACAATGAAAATATTCCCCATGACTTATAAAAAACACATTTAATTTCAGTATGGTGCAAGTTAGACACACTGAAATAAATTATGAAAGGTTCAATAAAGAGTTTAAATTAGCTATAAATAGCTTGTGATGAATTATACTGCTAGCTGGTAACAAATCTGAGAAATAAAAAAATCCGGAAGAGTGAAAACATCCTGTCTTTTAAAAATTCCTGTGCAGAAATGCAAAAAGTAATGGCCTTTTGTTTTTAAAATGAAAGAAGTTAGATGAGGAAGTTCTGCAACTATAATAAAAAATGAAGTGTTCAAGGACCTGTTTTGAGGAAAATCAAAAAACAGATTCTGATAATGAGACACTGGTTGTACAGTAATTAGTAAAACATAATACTAAAATGCATGTGCGTCTTCTGATAGCTCTAATATTTTTTATCATGGACATTTCAGTGACCTTACAGCCATACTCACAGGTGGCTGGGTTGTGTAAATAAAACCACAGTTTAAAAGCTACTGAAAAATATGGGATCATATCAGGGACTCCTGAAACAGCAAGCAGAAGCTAACAGAGATAGCCTTGAAAGTGCAATCGTGGGACAGTAGACAAGGTCCAAGGCTATAATCACAAATCACTGATGATTAATTACTGATTACTACAGGAACACAACCTTGGCAGATGGACGGAACCTATTTCAGGGTTAAAAAGAAAAAAGAAATGAAATCTCAAGCATCCCTAATAAAACATACCATATTGAGTCGAACTTGGATGCAATATCATGTTTATGGATGAGAGAGCAAAAAGGAAGTAAGTAAATTGCATTAGGAAATATTTTTAGAAATTACATAAACAAATCCAAGAGTCAGGAAGAAGATTAATTAATGTCCTTTTCCTTTAGGAAAATTTTCCTAAGGGAAAAAAATCCTATTCTCCTTTAGGAAAATATTTGAAATACAAGGGTTACTGAAAATATAGACTGAAATAAGATCTGAAATTAATTAATCCATATAGTAAGGACCTACCCTTACACAATGCCTAAAAAATATGCCTTTATGGTTTGACTGTGATCGCTGAGACATATGTAGGTTGTCAATTTTCCTCCTCCCCACAAACCCTTGTGCATTGTGACATTGTCATTATATTTGAACCATATTTCCTAAGTTTCGTTATGTGATAATGTGTGACAGTGACAACTATCGAAAATAAAAAGCTATATTACATATGTTGCTCCCTCTATGGATTAGAGCAGTTAGGCTGATAAGGAATGAAGATGGGCTTTTTTTGCATTTTTGACAAAGCTATCCTTTTTTCCTATGCCTCTTACTTTAAAGCTGATTTTTTAAATTATAATGATAAGCCATTTTCCAGATAAAAATTAGTCTGACAGATATATAGTTCCTCTAGACTTTATTATCTTTAGTTCTTAGGGCATGCATATTCTTTTTCTATAAATTCTACAAAGTAACAAGCATTACTTGAAATATCCTTTTGACTAGTTCTGTTGCTTTAGGGTAATTTCCTTATGCTTTGTTGTACTTGAGATAACATAAAACTTTTTTTGCTTATTTTTTCTTCCTTCAGGCCCATATTCTTATCGCCCTGTCAAAATTATTTGTATGCTGTGCAGTATGTGATTAAAATTAGTCTTTTTTTCAGTGATGGTGGAAACAAAAAGTGTAACAAGCTATTGAAGCTATTTCCATATCTATTACATTTTTCTGTTCCTCTTCTGCATTGTATCTGTACAGTTGTCTGTTTACCTATATGCTAAAGGTTTCTTTGTTAACATTTTTTTACTAACATACATGAATGAAACTTTCTCGCTTTCTAGATATAGTATCATTTATTTGATTTATTTCTTCTTACTGATCCTTTACAATATGGCTGTCTTTTGATTTATGCAATCTCTCTTTGATTTCCCAGTCATTGACCAGCCCTTGGTGCATTCATTTCAATACTATACTATTTTTATTTTGTAATGACTGTTTGTCTTTATGCAATGATAGCTTGTAATTTCAAATTAATATACCTCATTAAATAAATTCCAGTTTCCTTTACATTGTTTTAGCCCACAGATTATTTTTCTTGTGACTCTATAAAATACAAGTTTTCAAGTATTACCTAAAATCTGGCAGTTAATCTACTGACCATGTATGTTTAAAAAAAACATAAAAGCTTTATTTATTCAACAGGACTTCAAAGTGAACACTTAATTTATAATATTCTTATAAGTATTTTAAAGGGATTTCTTTGCATTTAATTATACTTTAAACTACAGAAGCAGTTGCTACTGAAATAGTGGTTAGGCATCGGAATATGTTTCCCAGGGAAGTTGTGGCGTCACAGACTTCGGAAATATTACAGAGATGGTTTAGGAGTGATTATGATGGTAGTGGGTTGACAGTTTGATCTTGAAGGTCTCTTTCAACCTTGATGGTTCTGTGATTTTGTGAAATCTGTAGTTTGGAAAAGGATTGTCAGTTTTGCTCATGTATTCTGCCACTTCTAAAATTTTAAAAGCCTCATTGTTTTACAGTTTCTATTGTTATTTTCAGTGAACATTCTTGAGAGAACAAGGACTTTTAACATTTCCAATATTATAGTAATAAAGAACTATTCTGATAGTTTTTCTAAACAAAATATCTGTAAAAGAAAAAATTCCAAAACAAAACCTGATGCTTTTACCTTGTTTTAAACTACATTTCCAAACAGATTATTCCAAAACATTATTTTCTACTAAATTACTGCTATGATCATCATGCTCTTTTCTCTACCTTAGCTGTGAATTTCTGAAGCCAGCAGTGGCTGCTCATTTCAGCAGCCTTTTTGCATTAATTTCACTCTACTGTAGAAGAGACACACATTGCTTTTCAATTAACAGTAAGGATAACCCCTAATCTCTTCAGTTACAATGGTGGGGTGCAGACTGGAATTATGTGTCAAAATATTGTGATTTTTTCAGAAGAATGTGTAAAAATAATCTTAGTGCAATTTAGATGTTTAATATTAATCACAGGAATAAAACTTCAGTCCACCAAGATTACTGACGAAAAATATTTTCCCATAATCATTCCAAGGAAACTGAATACATCACAGAACAACAGTTGATAAGTGAGAAAACAGTAATTCCTGCAGGAGTTCTTGAAGACTTAAAATATTTTTATTGAATTGGTGTTAAGCACATTAAATAATGGCATCCACAGAGCGATCATCAACAAAAAGGAGCAACATCAACAGACATACAAATTTATTTTTTTAAACAGAAGAAAATGTAAAACATAAAATTGTTGGATTTGCTTATTTCTTTTTCAGTGAAACTTTGTTTCTCCTCTCATTTTTCTTCTCACAGCTGCTTCTCAGTATGAGAAAAAAGACTCTTTGGAATGGTAGCAGTGCATCTTGAATCTGCTGACAAAACCCAGAAGCAATCAGACTGACATGGCCACTTGCCTCTTGTTTATTATTAAAGTATTTTTTAACCTTTTCGCATATCCCTACTTGGAGTCATTTTTCCCCTGGAATTTTTAAAAAATATTCACTTTAAAAATAAAAAAAAGTTTTCATCATGCCCTGCTCTCCCTGCTTTTTTTGTTATTTTACTTTTTGTTTTCTCCTTGAGTGCTTTATGTCTCTGTGTGGCTATACATACAGAACTTATACATAAAATCTTATAAGTACATAGTGTGTTCCCTGATTATTTGATACATAGGAGCTCCTTTAGGGTAACATGTTCTGTAAATATTTTATTATTAATGACTTTCCAGATTAAACTGTGGAACATTATGTCTGGTTTATGCAATGCCCATTAGTTACATGAAAAGAAGAAGTATTTGATGTATGTATATAATTATCTCTTTGAAACAATTATTTAACTAATATGATAAGTAGTCATATTTATCATATGATAAAAATAATATTAAAAGCTTTTGTTTTACTCATTGATATAACTATTATAAACTACAACAATAATTTGGTCCTAATTGATTTTGTCATTTCACCTTTTGCCATTACAGGCCCTAGCCACCAGGGTAAAAAAAAAATCTGACATTGAATAGGTTTAATAGGCCAAACAGAAAAACTGTTAAATTTACTATGTTTCCAGTTTACTCAAATAATATCTACGTGTATATTTGTTCTTAGTGAAGTTGAGCAGTTATATTTTGTTAAATATAAACCTAAATAAGGTTATATATAAACCTAAATGCACAGATAATTTTTGATAGGACCCAGACCTTCCATAATGCTGTTAGATACTAAGATAATTCCCATGCCAGGTAAGTTTGTAGAGGCAATTTTGTAGAATCTTTCTTCATTTTTTTTTCCCTAAAATTTTTGGGACCATTTTCATTACTTATTACTGTAATACCCCACTGTGTAATCATGACAAAAAGTGTATGTACAACACAAGAGTTTCATTGAAGCCATCACAATGTTTAGGGACAATAGTTCAAATAAAAGGGTGTCAGATCCTCCCTGTGAATGGAACTCCCTGAAACCCAAAAGAGGTAATTCCCTTCCTTTAAGAGACTACCATAGGAGATGGAGTCTTCAAGGAACAGGGTTCAAACCTGAATTTTTGACATTTCAGGTATATGAGTAGGTTTCAGGAAGAATTTCTTCTCATAAAGGTTTGTCAAATATTGAAATGGGCTGCCCAGGGAGGTAGTAGATTCCCTGTTCCTGGAGGTGTTCAAGAAATGACTGGACTCAGCACTTCGAGCTGTGCTCTAGTTGACAAGGCAGTGATCAGTCAAAGGTTGGACTCAATGACCTTAACAATTCTATGATTCTAGGTTGCCTAGTACTGTGTCCAGTGCGGTCTTGAAAACCTCTGTGAACAGAAAATCCACAACCTCAAGATATGACAGCTTGTTGCAGTGTCCTCCTGGTGGAAAAGTCATTCTTATACACCATTTGAATCCTTGAAGTCACGATTTATGACCATTAGATCATTCAAGCTCTTGACAATTATGGAATCAATACTTGAGGTTGGAAGGCACCTCAAGAGGTCATCTAATCCAGCATCCCTGGTCTAGCAGAGTCACGTAGCACAAGATGCTGAGCATTGGGTCCAGACATCTTTTGAGTATCTCCAATGAAGAAAAACTACACAGTCTCTCTGTAAGCTCTCTGTACAACCTGTGCCAAAGGCCAGTCGCCATCAGTAAAACAAGTGCTTCCTGGTGTTCAGAGAGAATCTCTTGAGTTCCAGCTCTTGCCTATTGTCTCTACTGCTATCACTGGACATCACCAAAAAACTCTGGCTGCATCTTCTGGCACTCTCCCTTCAGGTGTTATAGATATTGATGAGATTCCTCCTGGGTTCATTTGGACAGAGTCCATATCTACAAAAGTGGTCCTTTTGGTGCTCTGTGTTCTCTTCTGCAGCTGTAAGAATGAACTGCCCCTGTTCTGAGCAGATCTAAACTGTATTCCAGGGTAACACTCTCAGCTCTTTCAGTCTTTTCTTATACGAGAGGTGCTTTACTTCCTTAATGTACTTCGGGGCCCTTTTCGTTTCATGTCTCTTGTACTGAGTAGCAAAACCTGGACATAGGTCTCCAGGTGTGGCCTCACCAGTGCTTAACAGATGTGAAGGATCACCTCCTTCACCTCTGCTTTTGTAAGACCCCCACCTGGAGCACTACATCCATCTCAGTGGCTCCCAGCACGAGACATCAATCTGTTAGTGCAGGTCCAGAGAAGGGCCATGAAAATGATCAGAGGGCTGGAATACCTCTCCTGTGAAGTCAAGCTGAGCAAGTTGGGGTTGTTCAGCCTGGAAATGCAATCCCATTTCACCTCCTTATGACAGGGAGTTCACAGACTTTCCAGGTTAAGGAGTCTATCAACCATAATGACCAATCTTAGTGTTCTTCTAATGGCACCACCTGTAGTTATTCCTGACAGTAGGAAATGATGTGTGAAATGCAAGAACTTGCGGACAAATGTCAAGGCTTTGAAAGAATTATTTCAATTTGCATTTCTCACCTTCACCAGGAATGTAGATTTCAACATATTGTATGATTGTATGAAAAGTATTCCTTTTCCTGTATGTCCTGAACCTTCTGCCTTGAAATGCCAGAACTATTATCATAATTCATAAAAATAATTAACTTAAAATAGGACAATTTTTATTCCAACATATTGAACTGTTGCATAAAATAATGGTTTGAAACTTTTTTATTAAATACATGCACAGCAAAAGAGCACGTAAAAGCCATACCTGCCCTTATTTTTATTAATGTAAATTACCATGCAACTTGTGAAAAAAAAATTATATTAGACATTATTAAATAAAAATTATAGCTCTATGTTTTACAGAATAATAGAAAGTGGTATGCATTCCATGATATAGTAATGCTCTAATATTTTCATAGCTTTGAAAAGAGAAAGTATCTTTCAGAAAAAAAAAAATTAAGTGGCACAATTGGTACTCATTTGCATCATTATGTTTTATAATTAGCTGTTGAAAATCGCTTGACAGGTGTCAGAACCAGTGCTTCACTCCCTCAAAGTGTATTATTAATCGCACTTGCATAATGAGGTTGCAAAATAGATAGTAACTTCTGAAAACAATAATATTATCTTCTCTGAATCCTTTTGATATAATTTTCCATTAAACACTGATATTTTACCATAGTATTTCCTTATCAGGTTCTCTAGACTACTTTCCTGAAGCCATGTGAAGCAGAACACTTCAGAGTTGATGGTTGGAAATAATCAGTCCAGGACTTATCTTACAGGTTCTAAAAGTGAACAATAAAGGATCACCATAAACATTTCCATAGAACAATTTTAAGAAAAAAACACCAGACATACTTAGCAATTTTGCTATTTTGTCTGCTTAAATTTCAACCTCTTGCTCAATGCTATGGGAAACTGAGAAAACAATACCTAAATCTCAAATAGTTGAATAATCCAATTTTCTAGATTAACTTTATTTATATCTAGTTGGCTATCATTGTATTGAATTAAAAGAGAAAAACAGACATGCAAACTAAAATTACAGAACTTCCCTTAAAGAGAATAATTGGATTCTAAACTCCTGTCAGTTAAAAGTATATTGAGAGTCTTATGTACTAGGAAGGAAGAGTGTTTCTAATAAAAGCAACACTATTTTCAGTGCTCTAGTAGTTTCAACAATTGTCGTTTTGTTCTTAGCTAATCTAAACAAACCCTTCCCAGAAAGACACAGTACATTCCTGAAAAGCCAGATGGCTCCTGCGTACCCCAGAGCTACGTAACACTTACATCTTCTATTAACACCACCATCTCCTCTTTTGTCTGTCACAGCCAACCCAAAACAAAATCAGACATAGAGTATAAATTTTGTTAAAAGATGCAGTCTTATTCTACTGGATAAAACTCTAATCACAATAAATAATGTGAGTTTCCGAATCTCAAACTGTTTCTGTATTTCAACATGGGATCTGAGACTGGATATTAAAAAAAATACCAAAACAAGTTACACATTGATGTACTTGCTTAGGACTTGCCTTTTCAGATCCTAAAATTCTGTATTTTTTACTTATTGGTATTTGTGTTTCAGCAAGGCACATGAAGCCTGCCTCCTTTTAATACATTTTTTCAATATGGATGAGGACCACTTCTTGAAATATAAAATTCATGGGCCCTTCAGCCCCGGTCTGAGAATCTCCAGACATCTGACCCCATATTTCTGAAAAATTAGTCTGTATTCAAAGTTAAATACTTAAATATCTAAGGCTACAACAAGAATTTGAACGACTAAATCTGCTAGGTAACTTTAAGAGCATGTAGAAGCTCAAAAGTATCAATCCATGGTACCAAAATATCTTCAAGTCTTCAACTAGTTGGTTTTGTTTAAGCCATTCCATAGCCACAACTCTATCTACTCTGTGAGGAGTTTAGAGGATCTAAAGTGATCCTTCCAAATTCCATTTTTAGAGCTAGACCAGTAGCTTTCAAGTATTGAAAAATAATATTCATAGTGTTTAATATTATTTAGCCTATATTTATAATGTTAAAATGGTAGCCCTAAACAGTTTTTTTGAATACTGGTTTGTTCCATTCCTGACTACCTCTACCAAGTTGTGATCCAGATAGGACTTGTGTTGAATCTAATTCCAAATGGTTTCCTTTAATTTTTCCTTTCCCTGTTTTTTTCCCTCCCTTTTTTTCTTCATTCTTCAGTAACACAACACATTTATTCATCTGAACTCTGATCATGTAAAACATTCTCTTTAGTGTTTTCAGGAAAGCCTGGAAAACAGTTATTTTTGATAATGGTAGTGGTCTCTCACTGCATAATGGAATAACACTAAATCCATTAGAAGTACTCAAATATTGGCCCTAAAATGTATTGATACCTGATGAAAACACAATTGTTTTGTTTGGCATTAAGAAATTGAAGCTGAAAATTTTATCACTGTGGCCTGGAAAATATGCTGGTATTAAAATTACATTTATAAAACCAATCTGCTGGGGGAGGACAAAGTTTAAAGAGCTCATGCTTCAAATATAAAATACTTTCATAGGGTCATAGAATCATTTAGGTTTGAAAAGACCTCTAAGATCTTGTCAACTGTTAACACAGCACTGCCATGCCCACCACTAAATCATGTCTCTTTTACACATCTTTAAATACCTCTAGGAATGGTGACTTCATTCCCAGGGCAGCCTGTTCCAGTATTGGACAATCCTTTCAGTGAAGAAATTTTTCCTAATATCTAATTTAAACCTTTAGTGCAGTTTTTCCATCTCAGAATATTCTGTGATTCTGTAACTCAGCTTGAGGCCATTTCTTATTGTCCTATAAGAAGAAACAGAACCCCACCTTGCTACAACCTCCTTTCAGGTAGTTGTAGAGTGGTAAAATCTCTTCTCAGCCTCCTTTTCTCCAGATTAAACAACACCAGCTTCCTCAGCTGTCCTCACAAGACTTGTGCCCAAGTCCCTTCACAGCTCTGTTGCCCTTTTCTGGACTTGTCCCAGCACCTCAATATCTTTCTTGTCGTGAGGGGTCCAGAACTGGACACAGCACTCGAGGCGTAGCCTCACCAGTGCTGGGAATAGGGGACAATCACTGCCCTGGTCCTGCTGGCCACACTACTGCTGTTACAGGCCAGGATGTCTCTGTCCTTCTTGGCCACCTGAGCACACACTGGCTCATGTTCAGACACTGTCAACCAGCATCCCCAAGTCCTTTCCACTGGGCAGTTTCCAAGTCACTCTGCTTTAGTGACTTGTTACATGCTGTCGTTGAGACTCAATACAGGATGGACATTTAGCCCTGTTGAACCTCTGGCCACTCTGAGAAGGGATTCAAAGGAATTCTAAAAAATCCAACCAAACCAAACCAAATTAAGACTACAAACTACATTTCACACTGTGCCATAGATAGTCTTTAATCTAGCACAGCTCCTTCAGTGTTTAATAGCATTATGTTCAGTGTTTTATTCCTTGCCATTAATTTGTTCTGAAAAGCCTTTGAAAACCAGACATGATTTCACTTGTGCTACAAATTAATGTCACAGAATTTACAATATTCTTTCTCTTTTTGTCTATGGAATAAGCAAAAGTGATGACTCCCTTACCAAAAAGAGACACAAACATACAGTAAGATTCTGATATATGAACAAGAATAAAAACATCTTTTTATTTGCTGGCTGTGCCTATCTATGTACTGGTTTTGAGACAAAGAGAAGGCAAGTATATTGAATGTGGCTGAGATGGAGTTATTTTTCACCAGAGCAGCCCTCCTAGTGCTGTTCTTTGGATTGGTTGCTGGGAAGTGTTGGCAGCAACACCATTGGCTTCTGCTGAGCAGCACTGGCACATCATCAGTGTTGTCTCCCCAGCATTGTGTCCCCCTTCCATAAAGAGGGGTGGGCAGGTTCTTGGGAGTGGACACAACTAGGACAGTTGACCCAAATGGGCCAAAGGGATACTCTATACCATATGATGTTGGTTCAGATGTAAAGGCTAAGAAAAGTAGGAAGAAGCAGGGCATTTGTTGATTAAAGTCTTTGCCTTCCGGAATGACCAATACAGATGTGGAAGCCTGCTTCACAGGAAGTGGCCATACATTGATGGCCAATGGGAAGTAGTGAATTTCTTTCCTCTTCTTGTGCATGTTCAACCTTTCACTTTTACTTTTGTAGACTGCATATCTCAACCTGTGAGTTGTTTTCCACCTTATTTTCTCTCCCCTGTCCAACTAAGAAGGGGGAGTGATAGAACAGCTTTTTGGGTGCCTGGCAACCAGACAAGTTTAACCCACCACATCAAGAAGAGAGGTAAACAAGATTTAAACTATAACCAAATTTCAAACCTTTTTCCAAATTATCATAATTATTTGTAATGGTATGTTTAGGAATCACGTTAAGCAATTCTGTTAGAGTATTTCTGTGTTTACATTTAGGGAAGTGAATCTCACATTCTCCTACATACATATATTTACAACAAAAATATTTAATATAGACTTCTTGATGATCATTCCCTTAATGGCTCTATGACTCTATGATGCACAAAGTGGACTACTAACTCATGATGTCATTTTAGAAATACCTTTTTGTCAACTTAAAGTCGAGAAGAAATGATAGAACCTATCTGAACTAACACAGAGATCTATTTGGTGAACTATTTATACAAATCCAGTCATCTTAGGTGTTAATAAAAGTGAAGATAGAATTTAGAGGGCTTCTTGCCTCATGCTACAATAATACAAAATTTCTTATATGAAACAAGCAAGTGATCTTGTTGCTTCAGCATTAATGTTAAGAAAATGTAAGAAAGCTCAGATGCAGCTGTCTAGAGTAAGTTGGACCTGTGGTCCAAGCCTTTAATAATTGCCATAGAGATTGTGGCAGGACTTCTATCATATTACTGAGCTATCTATTACCAGCAAAGACTGTCCATGGCAAGGAAAGATTTCTGAGAGACACTTGGTCTTAGAAGACCAGTTCTTCTTCAGCATTTGCATGTATGAGAGGACAAAACTAAATAATATGAACTGGCTTAATGTTATATACTTAAGGTCCATACTTTTAGGCATGGATAACCAGTTCCAGACTGAGCCAGAGTTAGTCAATAGCTAAGAAATGTGAACAGAGACCCACTGCTTTAACTCACTCCTTGACACTTGTCTTTATTGGGACTTAGGACATAAGATTCAAAAAAGACAAAACTTCTACCCAAAAGACATAACCTTCTCTCACAAATGTGACCTTATCTCACAAAAGATGGGACCTTATCTCACAAAACAGGATGGCTCCAGTAATAAAAATAAAATGCAAAGCTTAATTCATCTTCCAAAAATGTAACAGAAATGTTACTAAGAAAAAAGCATATATTAACTCAACCAATGCTGCTCCAAGAACTTAACAGATTTTTCAATTTTTGGAATTCAAAAGAAGAGAAAATTAATAGTTTATTTTTGGTTCCTTTTCCTTACTATCTTTTCTCTTTTTTTAAATTCTGGGTAAGATTGAACTAAGCATTGACTACTAATTCTAGATTTTCATTGAGTTATTAAATAATATTCCAGGATAAATTACAAAAAATGCTAAGAGTCAAACTCATGGACTTTAAGAACGAATTTGAAGCAGAAATTAAAGGTATCAGAAGATTAGAATGTGAGATGCTGGACAGATAAATTCCTCCATGTGCAGCTCTGGAAGCAGGAGATGTTTTATCACTAGCCCTCCACTGGCAGCAATCACCTCTGCTGTTTTGGCATTGGAAGGTACAAAATTCTGTGTCAGTAAAGACAAACTAGGCAGTAATTGGGCAGAAAATCGCTGGGACTGACCAAATGGTGATGCATATGGTGGATCTATGAAAAACAAGGATTACTTGTGCTGAGGGAGATGGATTGTTTAATTTATTAGATACCATCTGGGACAACAACAAGCAGCAGTTCCCTCCCTCCTATCTCTTCACAGTAAGAAGAGCAGGACACTCAGTTCTCTGGCATGCTCTCCTGCTTGTAGTTGTAAATATCTCTCCCTTCCTCCCTCTCTTTTAGAATAGAAGCAGCAATTTGACACTGTATGGACCACTGCCCACATTTCAAGTCAAAAAATTTGATTGCAAAAACAGTAGTGTGAGAGACTGTAATGATCACTGGGTTGAGATATTTTAGGATCATGTGTGGGGAAAAGGGCAGGTCAAGTCTTGTCCTGGTGTGGCAGTGCACTGCTCCATACAACACCCCCCATCCTGGGACTGTATCCAATCCCTGCAGTGGCTACCAGTCCCTGGCATGCTGGAGGAAGTTCTCCACACCTCACCTCCAAAGCCCTTAACCCAAAGTTAAGGGCCAAATTACCAGAATTCTCGCCTTGGGGAAGGGGCCAGGAAACTCAAAAGGAATACCAGAGCATGAAGTGAGAACATTTTCTTGACTCTTCATCCTTCACATTTTATATCAGCTGGAACACTGCTGAACCAAGAGTGATAGATATCTTTGTTATTTTCTTTATTTCTTCTCTCTTTCTTCTTCTTCTAATTTCTTCCTCTTGAAGTTTGAATAGCCTAAAGTTGGATAGACTTGAATCTGTTATGTTAGTGCTTTGTGAAATGCTTTATGCTGATCGAATGTAGTGCTTAACTTTTTTTCCAAAATTCCCTGATTTGCCAGTAAAGTTTTTTGTTGTTTTGATCTCTTGAGGAATAATTTGTAGATATTTTCTCCTATGCATCTGGCTCAGTATGCATAAAAGAATCTTAAACCCTTTTAAGAGACTCATTGAGCAAGCTCTGGAGTCACACAAATACCAATCAACTTTAAGTTGTAAGATGGAAGTTCTTCCAGACAAAATAGGTAATACTAGAAACAGATATTCAAATGTGAAGTCTTTTTGAACCTGGCTAACTTTAACAGACTAATAAATGTTTAAATGATCCACTCTCTCAGCAGTAGTGGTGAGGGAATATTTCACTAAATGTGGTGCGTTGACCCTGCCTGGATGCCAGGTGGAACTGACACCAGTCTATCACTCCCCTCCTCATCCGGAAAGGGGAGAAGAAAAATAATTTGTGACTTGTGAGTTGAGATAACAACAGGGATGGATCAATCTGATTATTGTCACAGGCAAAGCAGACTTAGAGAAATTGGTTTAATTTAGTACTAATCAAATTAGCATACATAATGAAAACTAAAACCAATTGTTAAAATTTCCTCCACCCCTCCCATCTTCCTGGGCTCAAATTCACTCACAGTTTTCTCTGCCTCCTTCCCCTAACAGCCCAGGGAGGGGGAACTGGGGGTTGCAGTCAGTTCATCATGTTTTTTTTCTGCCGCCTTTTATCCATTACAGGGGTGATACCATGGGAGAGATTGCCAATGAAATTCTGTAACATGAGTGCTTCCAATGGGCTGTAGTTCTTAAGGAACTGTCCCAGCATGGATCCATTCCATGGGGTGCATTCCTTCAGCAACAGACTGCTCCAGCATTGGTCCCTTATGGGGTCGCAAGTCCTGCCGGTAAACCCGCTCCAGTGTGGGCTTCCTAAGGAACTCTTCCATGGGTAAGGTGGGAATTGCACTGAGGCAAAGGACAAGAGTGAATATAGTTGTTTGTCTGTGACAGACATGAAATATTCTCTGCAGAAATTTGTTTGAGGGGAATGGTACCACTGTTGCTGGATGGCTAAAGTCAAACATCTCACGTTACAAACAACAGACCTCAGTGAGGCTTTTGGAGTCATCCTGAGCAGCAGCAGGCTGCAAGCAGAGTCCCCCTCTCACTGGAACATGTTTCAGAGCATGTATGATTATATTTAAATATACTATAGAAAGTATAGCATAAAAATTGGACTCTCAGATCTATAATTAAATCACTGTTACAATTGCAGTAAATTCTATTGAATTATTTTATAGATCTTAAATTAATCAATTGATTAAATGCTGCTAACACCTTCTGACATAAGCTATTTATCAGGTCTGAGGCTAAATTCACAAGGGTGCCCACTCTAAACCTTATGACTCAACAGAAGGGTCTTCATTGTTCCTTTTCACCTTGGCCATTTTCCATCCTTACCCTTTTAAGTCCTGGGTTTTGTGTAATTAATTCCAAATTGGTTATAATTTTATTTTGTATGTTTTATCCATTGTAGAGTAATGGAGATTTAAAATCAACAAATCATATGCTTTCCATTAAGGCATCCTTATTTTCTACTCAAAAGAGAGACATTTTTTTAATGCAAATTTAAGGGAAAATTAAGAAAGCTGTCTCTTCACTGTATTTATAGAAAAAAGCACCTAAAATATCCCTAATTAAAGGCTAATAACCTGTGTAACTTTGGCATCCATTTGGTAAATCTTACATATTCAATTAAGCTTGTAAGATGTCCATTAGCCTCAATCAAATGGTCTAGGTTGGTTGTTCCCAATGCTTTTTTTAGCTGAAAGTAATTTAAAAATTACACAAACTTTGAGTCCTGATCTAAATCTCTCCTGCTTAAATTAAGGAATTTCCTGAGAATTTCTGGATCATGTTAAGAAAACCAAAGCTCAGTTGAATTTGAACCTTGCAAGGGATAGCAAGGATATCAAGAATATATTTTATCACTTTGCTAATGTTAAAGGGCTGAACAAAGGACATGTAGGATCACTGCAGAATGGGATGGATGTATTTAGTGACAGTGGGCACAGTAGGGCTTTGACTCACTCTTCACCAAGGCCTATGTGATTAGCTGAAGGGTCCAGCGAGAAGAAGAACAACCAGAAGTGGATGGGGATTGAGTCATTATTTACTTGCGACAATTAGATCTATACAATTCCCAGTGCCCAAAGGAATGCATCAAAGGATGCTAAGAGAGCTGTAAGAGTTCCTTGTGAGGCAGATTTCTACCATCTTTCAAAGGTGTTGGATACTAGGCAAGATCCAGGCACCAGAAATGTTGATAAGTGCTGAAATCCTGTAAATGACATTCTTAGCAGAGCACTGAATAACATTAATAGCTTTTACAGAACATTTTTCATCTGAAGATCTGAAAGTTCTTTGTGTTGGGCTAGACAATACAAAGCTTCTTGGTCTCATGTCAGAGCTGATCCTGCTTTGAGCAGAAGGCTGGACCCAAGGTCTCCTGAGGTCCTTTACCACAAGTACGCATCTGTGAGCCTATGATTTTAAAAAACGCACAGTGGACAGTTTACATTATTTCAGAACTACCTAATTTTTCTTTTTCTTTTCATATTTCTCTGAAATATAAATTTCAGATTTCCATTGAAAATACACTACAGTTACTGTAATTTAGAATAACTACCTAACTTGGAGTTGATGGAGAAAAAAGTACAACCAAAACAAGATGTTGGGACCAGCATTACAAAACTTTTCTGAAACCCTGAACAACATTAATATGAACATGAGTGGTAATTCATAAAAATAATCAGCAATGTATGTTATGTTGCACTGTAATTGCTCAGTTCATTTTAATTGAAACAGGCCCTTTGACTAGTGAAACAATGTCTTGCATGACTTGGATTTCTCATCTATGAAGCTGGATAAATTGGGTTCCTTTTTCAAAGTTATTTTAGACTTATTGTAAAAAGTACATTACAAGGCTGGACTATTGTGTGCAATAATATTTGTTTTCCATAAACACATAAACATAACCAAGAATGTGTACATTTAACACACAGTTTGTGTGAATGGCATTATTGGGACATTTATACAGTCTGAAATGCTTTTGCAGAAGATAGAGAATCCTAGTAATGGGGAATATTCTGCTCAAAAAGTAAGAACAATATAATAACATATTTTTTTAGCAGATAGTTTGATAAATGTTGATTTTTCAAGTGGTGTTGGGTGGAATTATTATTTGAAAAGAGTTTGGCTTCATATATGCACACATCAAATATCAAAGCTCCCACTATGATCACTGTGAGCTGATAAGTTGACCTATATTATACTTCTGAACCCAGTTAGCTGCGGCAGGAGTCCATTCTTTAAACAATGTTTCCTAAGGCCATTTTAGATGTCCTAATTTACTCCATCTGGCCTCTTACTCCTCCTCCAGAAGATCATTGGCAAACTGGCTCCTCTGCTGTGTCTGCCAGCTCCGTATGATTGCTCTGAGTAACCTAAAGTTACACAGAAAATAATATTCAACATCTGATCTTAGGCAACTAAATCTCCCATTTGAACATATAAACTCACTCTATACACAACAGAAATTTAATCTAATTAATATGCTGGTGACTGAAACAAGAGATGATTTGAATAACCTGTGACAGGTGAGCATCAACAGGGAGTTGACATACTTGAATTCTGGTCAAAGTTCCAGTGGACACTGCTGCAAAGACTATATTTTGTTTATTTTTGGGGTTTGAAGCAAATAGTGAGACTTATCTTCTATTACATAGCATTCTCAGATCTTCAGATGAAAAAAATTAATAAGAATTATTAAAATTATTCAGTTGTTCCCTAGGGATGCCAAATAATGACAAATTCTTCTATTACCAATGTTGTTATCAGCTATAGTCACTAGGAAAATAAAAGTGTAGGCTATCTTTATATCAGTTATTTCAAAGTAATTGTTTCAAAATTTTAGGTTACAGTGCTTATACTCTGACCTTGGTGTCTACAAGTTTACCCAAACCAAGCAGCACTTTCTGCAAAACAATGTGATATCATTTACCCATCAGAGTCTGTTAATTTATTATCTATACAAGCTCTTACTTTATTCATTCTATCTCAATTTAGAGATATTTGTTCTTGGTAGTTTGAAATAGCATGAGAACTGGAAGAAAAACATCCATTTTGATATTTCAGAATGTAAGTATGCCTCTGAAAACACACATGCACACACTCATGCAACATTTTTTCCTAAAAATCATAAACATTTTTTCTTCGTAACTAAACAAACTAAGTATTTGAGATTATTAATTGAAGAAGAAAATATACAAAATCAAATAAATTTTGCTTACAACAAAGAAGCAACATACAACTCATAAATTTATTTCATTTCTCTGGATTTTTTTTTTTACTTTCTATTCATAATCATGTTTTGTGGAAGTGGGAAAGTTTTCATCTCAGTATCATTCAATCTGTTCTCCTATATCTATGCTAGTGATAGTTTGTGTGCCATTCCAAAAAATCTAGTGATTTACTCTAAATGTGTTGAAAAATAAATCAAAAGGGAAGGCCAAATAATTTTATATGACACGTCACTGCTGTGCTTATTCTGATAATGTGTGTTGAAAGACAGGAAATCTCTTCCTGTTCATGTTTTGCTAATTAAAATAAAAAATTAAACTAGTGGTTTTAGGTAAAAATTCAGATAAGTAAACTTGTTATGAACAATAATGCCCTCACCCTTGTGAAATTCTCTTTTTTTCTTATATGTTCAATTTCTTATACTTTCTACCCTCTTTCTTTATTTCCGTACAACTCCTTGGTTCCATATTTAAGTTAAGCTGTTCAGTGTACATTCCAAGGATTGGTTTAGGTTTTTTTTTCCTTCCCTATCTTCAAATGCTTGAAGCCTTTTTAAGGTAAATCCTCTTATTTCAGCATTGCTATGGCAGCTGAAGGCATGACAAGTCTTTAATTACAGCTGTCTCTATTGTACCTTTTACATATGTTTTTAATTTCTCAGGCATTTCCCTTTTAATGCCATTTAGTTATTCCATTATTGCTGCTAATTTTATTCATTTGAGAAGCCATTAAGAAATACTAAGCTAATTAAATGAGATGGATTTCTGTAGCAAAGGAGATTTATTTCTTCTTTGTAAGGGAGGAAGAAAAAGAGAAGATTAAAGAAATTAATCTGTGTATTTGTAACATTATTGTAGGAACAGTACTGAATATATATTTATGAAAAATACTGTTTCTTAGTGATGAGAACAGTGGTCTACTACCCATATATGAGATTATGATTTGTTTGCTGGACTACCTTAGGCAATGTATCTCACCTTAATATATATCTTTCTTCAAGTCTGTTAAATAAATGTAATCTCAATGGATCAAGAGTTTTAGGTTTTTTTTAACTACATTGTTATAATTTTTCACAAAGGAATTTAATTTTAAAGAAACTACCAATGCATCTACTTAGATCACAAGTTCTGGGAATTTGTTTGGATGCTGATAGACACATAAATTTACATCTAGATTTGATTACAAGAGGAAATTCAGCTTCCAGAAGCAGAAGAAGAGCCTTTTTTTTCAGTACTGCTGTTTAATAAAGTTCATGAAGTCTAAGATTCCCACTACATGACAAAGCAGTCAAAAAATTTTTTTCTCCACGTATTTTCAGGTGATTACTGGTAACACTGTATGTAAGAAATATGGATGCATGAAGCATCCACTACTTTTTTGGAATGATGGAATAATTATAGAATGGAGTGAAAAGGTAATTGAATTGTCATTTTAAACTTTAAACTAAAAGGATCTAAAATTTAGTGTATTGTTCTTTGAAAAAACATCAAAGTAAATTGTACAAGATTTGCACTGGAGTCCTCTGCAACTGTGAAGATACACAAATTAAATCTATGTCTAAAATAAGTTCTGTGCTACCATGGGGACATAAAAACTAGCAAATCAGTTTCAAAAAGCTGTTCTTCCATCTCAGGAAACATGTTTTATAAAGTATTTTCAGGGAAAAAACTCAACAAATAGAGTATTGATGTAAATAAATGATGTGCAAAAATAAGCACTCTCTAAAGATACTTAAAACAAAAAGAACTTGTTTATGTTTCAAATAAGGAATGATGGTAGTTGAACATTTTTAACTTCAATAATTCCATCTAGCTTTATACTGTCAACTTGACAAGTGTCCACATTAAATATATTATTAGCAGGGTTTTTACAAGCTTTCTCCTTCAAATTAAATGCAATTACCTTGAGATCTCCTCTTTATACACATTGAATTCCCATTAGAACTTCAACAAACATTAGACAAATTTCAAATCAATGCAGAGGCAATTGCTTTGCTTAGAAAGCATCAAGAGAGCCAACTTGTCTGTATATTTAATAGAAGGTCATGCAATTAATTGAAGGGGAAATAAGTAGGTGGAAATAAGAATATGTAGAATCCTCTCCAGAAGTAAAGTTCTTAATAAATTATTTACTTCTATTAGTTGGGGCATTGGTGACAAAACTATAACAAAATTAAACCATAAAGCTGTCTACTAGTGGTGACCATAAAACTTAGCAAGCACAGATTTCTTGGTTTTAATAGTCACTACTAAGATTTCAAAGTCAAGGAATGAAACAATTAGGAAAAGGGATTTGCTTCAGACACCTTAATCTGATCCTTATTTTTGTATAAATTCTTATACCACCTTTACTTGCATGGACGTTTCCCATTACACTCATGACAAGGATAATGCCTCATTAAAAAGCAGCTCCTCAGTTCTCTTGTTCTTCCAGTATTAAATGCATTGCTGTAGGCTTTATTTACCTTATGCTAATCTAGAGCTGTTCTAAATTCAAAATTATTATTTCACAGGTAATAAAATATCCTCTTTTCCTTTTATTACAACAGTATGGGAATACTCTGTTAATTTGGCAGCATATATTGTGACTACATCACTCTGAAAGAGGTATTACTACCCTGATTTTATGAAGAGTGAAGACAAAGCCAACAGCATTATATTCAACTGCCCAATTTTAAAGTGCTACGATGTTTTTTCAGACCATTTTGTGTGTGGTATTCTACCTATTCCAAGTGCATTTACTCAGCACTTCTACCAAGTGGACTATTGCTTTTTCATTAGTACCCCATAAACCAAAAATTATTAGAAAGCCACAAAAGATTGTTTGCATTACAGAGATGATATTATAACAGGAAACTAGTTATAAAATGCCTTAGGTAACCATATATCATTTAACGCACATTTTAGGTGCTGAATAAAGAACAGCAAATTCTCATCACTCATTGCTAACCCATAAGGCAGACAGGGAATTAGTCTGAAAAAGAACCTAGAAAACCTAGATTTCTGTAGATCATTTCAGACAGTGTAATTTCTCCACAACAGTTCTATGGCTTTGAAAGTTTTAGATGTGGCATACAAATCAAGTTTATGTACCCAATATCACTGTTTAGAGAAATTAAGAACGTGGTCATTTAGGATTGAGTTATGGGTCGTTGAAATTGACTGGATGTACACAAGTTCTTAAGGCCACATGTGATGTACATAGATGGTCTGAAATACTTGGAAGGTTGCTCTCATTCATTTGTGAAAAGTCATGATAATTAGGGAGGGGAAAAAAGGATATCTATGCTGACTTCAAGGAGAGATAAAGGAAGATTCAGGGATGTATAGGCCAGACAGCCTATCTTCCAGACACTGAGAAAATGATAGAGCAAACTCCTCTTTAAAGCTATTCCAAACACATGAAGAACAACAGGGTGATTTTTAGCAGCCAGCATGAATTTAACAATGAAAAAATCATGACTGAACATTCTGATTGTATTCTGTGGTGTGTTGACTGGTTTAGTGTATAATAGTAAAACAGAGGGTGATGTTTATCCTGATTTTAGCAATGTTTGTCATTCTCTCTGGTAATAACCATATTTCTAGGGTTCCGAGTGTGCTAATAAAACCTAAGGAATCTGGTCAGCATCACCTGGGGCTTCCCACCACAAACACACTACCCATGAACACAAGACCTCTGTTTAAGCACAGTCCTGGGTTGTACTTCACTGTCTGCAGCATGCTGGAAGAATATTCGTTGCTAGTATGCTCTATCCACAAACCTGGATGAAACAGAGATAAAGCTGTGATATTATGCTTGCCTCTTAGCCATAATAATCTGCCAGATGATTACTGGATTTGTTTCAAACTTTGTGGATAGACTACTGGGTTTCACTTTAGATCAGTCACTTCACTGTAAGTTTGCTTGATGGTTTAGGCTACTGGCTGGATTTTGTATGTTATATTATCTTTTCTGTCAGTCCTTGAACTGTTGATAAAACCCATTCCTGTCACCATTCTGCTCCGTTTGTCTACTGCTGGCATTGTGGTCTCTTGGGGAAGTCACTGCCTCACACAATGTGTGTGAGGTACTCATGGAAATCAAATTTCAGTATTCGCTGTTAATGACAAGAGTATATGAGAGTGTGAGAATCTCTGTTCCAGCAAGGTTATCTGATCAGAAACCTCATAACTGGGAGGACGAAAAAATGGCTAATTCTAAACAAACAGAGACATAAATGTGACCAAATTAACATGGAGACAATGACAAGAAACAAACCTTGCTAGTCACACTGATTGATGGGCTGTCAAGAAACCATAGGTAAACTGGAGAGAAATCCCTGTCACACAAATAGGCATGAGGGGATCTGTAGGATTGTATAAGCTCATGGGAAGGGAGGGTAGGGAAGTGAGAAAAGAGGAACAAAGAGCTGCTATAGACAGCAAAAGGTATTGAAAACTTCAGGTCATACGTACAACAGTGACAGCCATTATGCCTGCCTGGCTGAACTCTTATGCTTATTGCTGCAGTTTGTCCTGTCTTATTAAACATTCTCATAAGTGTGTCAAACTGTCCTGCATGTATGTTTGATTCTGCAAAGATTTACTGGAAACTACTGGGTGGACTGGTGTGAGAGTACTGCATGTTCAGCTACTTGAGTTAAAAAAAGGGCTGTGGGTTGGGTGCCCTTGGACTGTGGTGTGAGCTACTGCAGCCCATGAGATGTCAGCACCAGCCACTGGAGACAGCAGGCACAATTTACCTCCAGCAACTGAGACAATAACAGTTTGTGTCTGAAAACCAGCTACTGGGGCAACCAAGGGGAGTGAGACAGGTAAGGGGCTCAGCACCAGCCCCTGGAGCAGGATTGAAGGGGGCTGACTGCTGGGAGCGAGTGTCTGTATCTTCACCAAACCAGGTAAGGATGGGTATTTGCTGTCAAACTTTGAGTCTGATGTGTTTATGAACAGGTAGACCTCAAGTCTAGAGTGGGGGATTTTTTGGGTGGAGGGTGTGTGCTGACTTTCAAGGGGACCCATTTTTGTGGGGTGCCTGTGCAAGTGCTTCATGTTTGCAATGAGCATCCAGCTGCACCAACCAGAGAATGCCTGGAATGAGGGATTGATAAAAGGGGACAGGATCCAGTCAGGGGTCTAAGGCAGCAGAGAATCTCTGTGGCTGCTTGGGGAATATGTAGCTGTGTCTGCGTGTGAACCTGAAGAGTGTTGTGTGTGTGCTGTGTCACACCTCTTGCCTCTGCCAGGTCAAAAGGAGGAGGGGATGTGGCTGTCCAGGTTTGTGTCTGGTGTGAGTCTTATGTGTGGCTGCTGTTGAAGACTGAGACTTGTCTGTGGCTGCCTGTGTATCCAGCTTTGTCAGAGTCCCTAGTGTGTGTCTGGGACATGTGCTCAACTTTGCTAGTGGTTAAACCTGTCAATGGGAAGGCAGCAGCTGCATCAGAGCCTGGGCAGGGAGCCCAAGTCCTCCAGGCACAAGGCAAATAATTATTTAATGAATAGTAGTATATATTTGGTCCTAAACTCAGTTCATGTTCATGGGGCTATACATCAAAACATGTCAAAAGAGACAGAATAATTTCAGGACTGGACTAGATGAGCTCACGAGGTTTTTTCAAAGCCAACAATGCTGTGATTTGGCAACAGACATCAACAGAGCAAAAATTTTGATGTAAGAGAGGCCTTAACTTTACAAGAAGCTAACAGTGCTGCTGAAACCTGAAATTCCTATATAGATCTTTAACATGAACGCTTAAGCTGTTTTTCACATCTGTAACCAGAGCTACAGTATTTGTAAAGGATGTTCTGTAGGAACATTGTTGACATCAATTCATTAATTGCAACTTAAGCCACAGGGTTACCTTAGAATTGTTGGGCAAAGATCCTCAAATTTAGCAGTTCAGAGGATGCTTTCTAATTTGATATGAACAAATGCATACGATAACCAGAAGCACACGTGACACTAAAGCTATATATTCATGGAAGCACTTCAAGTGAGCTTGTAAAAGCTTCTCTTCACAGCTGTAGACATTACTGTCAGCACTACAGAATGAAAATGTTCGCTATTTGAGATTTGTAAGCAAGTGTTTTAGTGTTAATTCAACAGGCTAAAACACCACTATTAGTTATAAGAGAGTATTTTTAAATTACCATTTATTAACCAAAGGGTTTATATGAGTATATATGTGGCACATTCATTTTACATCCTCATAACAGTAATGTAAAGCAGAGATTCAACAGCTGCTTGCTGCACGCTTTATTAAAGAATTCACAGTCAGTTTGATAATTTTTTTCATAATGAGTAAGTAGTTTATTCCACTACCAGCAAAAACACCTTCTGAAATAATTTTCTACAGTATAAGACAGAAAAATGGCGCAGTAAAATTATCTAAGAAATATAACCATATATGCAACAGAAGGCAGAGAAATATGGTCTCTACAAATTATAGGTACTCAATTTAAAGAAAACAAAGCATATGTGATCTTTTATGTGAAAATTTCAAGCTATGTTATTCATAAGAATTATTATTTTCTTCAGATCTACTCAGAGTAGAACTGGAGAGAGTCTTTCTAAATGACTACATTCCTGCAATAGCAGCATTTTTTTCCCCTCACATAAAGTTTAGGGAAAAAAAAAGAAATTTAAATAGTCTAATGGAAATACAAGATTCACAGAGAAGTAGAGTAGGTTGATCAAAAATACTGTGTACTCTGGCTTTGGAGGTTTCCAAGACCTAAATTGAAAAATTCTGAGCTCTCTTATCTAATTTTACACTTGATCATTTTTTGAGCAAGAGATTAGAGATCTCTGAATTACTCAATAGCGGTATGATCCTATGAAGTTTTTACTGTGTGATAAAATCTTTTCCCCCTTAATGCACCGACTTATCCCACAAGCAAAATTTTGGAGAGAGTCTCTGTTTAAATGCAAACTACATAGTCTAATAAAATAACTAATATTTATCCAGAGCTATTTGTTGCAGGAAAAAGAATTTACCTAAGATAAAATACTACTATTTAAGGAAAGATTTCCTTAAAATTGTTACAAATGCATTTCCTTTTCTCTTTTCAATGTTTTACTTACGTTGGGTATCTACACTTTAAAAATGTTGAAACACCTATCTCCAAAGGCTCTGTCCATCAATAAGTATTACTTTACCCTTGATGATTTATTGTAGTCCTAGTATTTCAGCGTCAGGCTGTTTCTTAACACATAAAAGGTACGTCACTGACCTTCATTCCTGTTCTAAGATCCTATGCAGCAAAAAGGCAAGATTATGGCATTCTGTGAGTAAAAAATCTATTAGTTAGGATATAACTGGTATTGTGTAGCCTTAAATCCAAATGGAAGCATGCATCTAGACTTGTCTGAATCACTAGCAAAGCATAAGCACTCTCTAACTGTGACAGCATAGCTGAACACAAATATCTTGTAAAACCTGTGAGCAATCTGACCCAAAGTGGGTCAAAGACATGTATAATTGCACTTAGGGGGCATATAAAAATGTGTGAACAGTGACCCATGGAGGAATTTCTTGATATAGAACAAAGGAAAAAATAGGCACAATGGACTGCAAAAAGGCAAGGCATCCTGCTGAGCACACCAGGATGACTGGCAAGACTGAAAACAAGATTAATCAGCATCAGGAGCAGGGGATGAAGGAAGGGTGAGGGAACAACACAAGAACACCAGACATAAGTAGGGAAAACTGGGGAAGAAAGAGGTGATAAACTTCAGTGCTCACTTCTTTTGTTCTTTTTATCATCACATCTGCTGCAATCTATACTCATAGCTAATTTAGAAGTGTTAAGACCTGGCAGGGTTTTATATGCAGCAATAAATAGTGCTAATGATTAAGAATTAGTCATTAGCACAAAATGTGTTGTTAATAAATGGCTTTCTTCCTAAAGGTTTTTAATGAATTAAATTAGGTCTTCTAAATAGTCTTGTCACAGAGATACCTATTTCCAAAGTGGCATGTGTGTGTACATAACACATTATTCAGTTTCATCATATATTTCTCTCTACACAGGCTATCAAGTTGTCATTGTCTCTAATTCTTACTTAGATGTATCAAAACTACTGTTATGATAGGTTTTACACGACACAACAGTAGAAAATTAATCATAAGAGGGTCCTCTGTATTTTGAAGGATGTGCACTGCCTGTGCCAGAGTGTGCTCTTGAAGGTTCAGTTTATACACAGCACAGAAGTGTGTTTAGTATGTTCAATAGTCTAAAGACTTTTCTCAAAATGCAGTGTAGATAAAGCTTGCATTTATAAGAGGCACACAAGCTAGATATCATATTTTAGTATAATTCTCAGTAAATAGAGTAATAGGGGAAGCATTTTTTTAGTGCTATAAAAGAAGTAGCCAATCCTTTAATAGATGTTATTTTGAAATATGTTCATTTATTTTAATACAGTATACAGCCCTTATATAGAGTTATGCTTTCCCTGTTGAAAAGTCTGTGATATTTCTGCAGTTACTTACTTCTTTTCTCTCTTTTGTTCTCCAAAATTTATGTTATTGCATTATGTATAGATAACCCCAAATCACACGAGTGATCAATACATCACTCAACTGTTAAAATTTTGTTAGAAACGCATTTATCACATTGTTTACATAGATTGTGAGAATAAAGAGATGTCACACTAAAACATTCTGGATGAGTCCTTGGAGGTTTAGAGGCTCAATGTCTCTGCAACAGAGACTTACTAGGAAAAAAAAAAATAAGATGTCTTTGAGTTCTGGCTCCTGGACTAATGAAAAAAAACAAATCTGAAAATACTAAAATAAATGTCATACAGAAACAGTGTAATCAGTCACTGTTTTTTCAATTCAAGAGTTGAATTTTGTATTTAATTCATTAAATAAACCCAGTAAAAAGGTAGTAAAATGAGATAATTCTTTTCCAATATGAAATATTGGACACACATGTTACATAAACTTCAATAAACTTTCAGGGAGAGGAGAGAAAAGAAGAGAAAAAAGCTTCTTACAAGTGCATGCAGTCAAAATGGTCTGAGTGCATACATCTTTTCTATTAAGATAATATCATGTATTACCTCTTTTTAGAGCTGATGATTCATTGGATACCAAGAGCTACAAAGAAATTGTACCTCACAGTATTGTATATGACATTGGGAATTGTAACCAACTAGCTGTGTCATATTTAACCTTCAAATACAAGTTACTACAGCAGATTTCTGACCATTTTAAAAGCAGTTGTTCAGACTGGGCAAGGGAACTTACCCTACAGAGGTTGCTCAGAAGCAGAGAAACAGCTGTTAAAGATGATTGGTTCTACAAACCCATTAATCATGCTTGGACAGAAACAAAACCCACAAAGCCCATGAAAAAAGAAGAAGGAAAACATCATTAAATAATTTCAGAAAATAATTAGAACATATGCCCTTGTACACCAGGATCTCACTCAAAAGTGATAAATGTGCAAGTAAGACAAAATGGAAATGTACTCTTGACAGCTGGAGTTTCTGGCTATGAAACATGGATTTCCAAATCCATTAGCTCCAATATGCCCCAAACACATTTAGGTCACACTGTTAAAATGGTTAATAAGAATTCCTGCCAAGTATGAACTAAAACTCTATTTTCTTTAGAAGTATATAGCCCCTGATGGCATCAAAGGCAGCTAAAAAACTTGTTACAAAAGCCTTGCAAAAAATAATTTTAAAAATATCCAACCAAAACCAAAATTCCCAGAACTTTGCTTTGGTTTCTATAATGTTTTTAAGAATGGACGGCAAGGATGGACGGACTAACTCCACAAATGGAAGGCAGGGCCTTCCTGGACTAACTCCATGAATGTAACAACCTAAATTAAAGGCTTTCCATGAGCATTATTTAGAGATTGATACATCTGAACATATTTTTTCTGTTTGATAAAGGACCTCACAGGGTTTGGCAGTAATTTAAACCTCTGACAGAAGTAGATCATAGAAAAAACCTTATGCTTATAAGATAAACTTCCAAATACTATAATAAATATTTCTATTTGCCGACATACACAAAAAGAAACTCCTCTTTTCTGTATCAGTATTGAAGCTATACTCTAACGAGAAGTGATTTTGTGCACATAAATCTTTCAGTTGTTGAACAATTTGGAACATAAATACGTTAAAAACAAATTTTTCAGACAGTCTTGTATATTCTGGTTTGTCTTCATCCTACAAAACTAGACGTTAGGCAGATGTTAGGCAGAGAACAGAAATTTAAAAGAAACCTATCATTTGGAGTTTGAATATTTTGGCATGCCTCTTTGTCCCCTTCTTCATCCATGTTAAAGAATACGTTAGTATCTCCAACAAAATGAAATATCTCAAATTTTGAATCACATTGTCCTAAATGCACTTTCCTGTATTTTGCCTGAATCATTAAATAACTCTAGTCCCCTCATATGTTCCTTAGAGAAATATCTCTTTTCAGAAAGAAATCTTTCATTTCTAGTTTCGATTAAACATACTAGAGCTTTTATTTATATGTTTGTCAGGACATCTTGCCATACTAAGCTTTTAGGATCAAAGCCTGTTTAAAAACCTGTAAAGTTGAGAGAGAATATGTATTTTCCATACAGAGAACAATAATAGTTTGCCTGCATTGTTCTTAAAATAACTTCCTTATGATCAGTCTTCTAGTTCTTTTAATTTATCATGTTTTGTTCTCTGATATGCATCATAATAAATCCTTCTCTATCCTGATAGTATTGAGAAAGAAAAAAAAAAAAAAAACACCTCAGCTAGTTTGTTGGGTTTTTTTTTTCCATAACTTTATCAGTCATATCCTAATTTTTCAGGACTGGAAGATGAGAGGTCATCAGTGCAGGGGAATAAGTTGTGATATATCTTACTTTTGTCTTCACCTTGTTAAGGTTCTTTTCTCACTGCTTTTCTGATTCTCTGACAAGTACAGAGAACAGTTATTCAAACCATACAAGAAAACTATGGTTTAAGTAATTTCAAAACATCACAGGCATTTGGTTTTCAGCTCATGCAATCTCCCCCTACCCCTATTCCAATGTAATTATGAAAATCATACTTAGATACTACCAAAGTACTTAAGGCCATAAATATTGGTAGAGAACAAGATATTCTAATATTTTATTATAATTGAATGCTTCCATTTCCCTAACTTCTGCAGAGATAAGAATGAAGACACTTGGATGCTTCAAGTTGCTTTCTGGAATACTCTGTTTGCCTTTCTTCCTTACACCAGGGACTAACCGAGACACTGCAAACTACATTAAGGCAATAGGAGTAGTCTTATACCACTCCCCTAGGAGTTATTGTGAATGTGCTGCTTTCATTTGCAAAAGGCTTAATTTTCTTCACAATAGCTTGTCTGGTGCTGTGTTTTGGATCTGTGACCAGAACAGTGCTGATAACATGCCCAAGTCTCAGGTAATATCTGAGCATGAAGGATATGCAGGATATGAAGCTCCTCACAACCATCACACTAGTGATCAGTGCCCAAAAGTTTAGGAGGGGAGCAAGCCAGGACAGCTGACCCCAACTGACCAAAAGGAAATTCAATGCCCTATGCTGTCGTGCTCAGCAATAAAACTGTAGTTAGAAGGTGGAAGGGAAGAGTGGGGTACATTTGTAATTATAGCGTTTGTCTTCCCAAGTCACCATTATATGTGATGGGGCCCTGCTTTCCTGGAGATGGCAGAACACCTGCCTTTCCATGGGAAGTGGTGAAAGAAATCCTTCCTTTGCTTTGCTTGCATGCCCAGCTTTTTCTTTACCTGTGAAACTGAGTTTTCTCACTTTTGCTCTTCTGATTCTCTCTGCCATCCCTGCTGTGAGGAGTAAGTGAGTAGATGAGTGAGAATTAGCTGCCTGCCAGTGCTAAACCATGAAAAGGATGAGCCACCTGCAAGCTTGAATTAAAGTGATCCCATGGCAGAGAACTGGTTCAGAAATAGGTTAGTCAGAAAAATGTAGGATTAAGGAAAACAAATGATATTTATATATTGATATATATTTATGTATTTTCATAATATTATGGAAGGTACAGGCTGCAGAAGACAGCCACTATGGTTAGACTTGTGAACTAAACAAAAGGCACTAGCTCAAGTCACGATCATCCATGGTGGCTTTCTGCTAGCACTCTTGCTGACAGGGTTTAGGCCTAATGCCAACTAGAGTTCTCCTCGAAGAAAACAGCTTTTGATGAGTCTCTGTTTTGGGAATAAAGGCTTCAGCCCTAGGAAGTAGCAGTGCCATGCAGATAACAACATGGTAAATACAATAATAATGGTAATGTTGTATATTTATTTAGATTATTAAATATTATTTACGCTTGCAGTAGCCTCTCACCTGAATGTATTAGGCATATTCAATTTGCCAGCATGAATATTTTGTGGCTTGTTTTGAAATACTCTCTTTTATCTATATTTGCCCTTATGAATAAAATGCTAACATAATCAACTCTCCTAATTCAGCTTCAGCTAAGTTCCTGCTCTTATAGTGAGGAAGGTCAAAAGCTTTAATTGTTCATATTCCACTTTTAAGAACTAGAGTGGAGTATCATGATTGTGTAGGAGGCTAAAGGTATGAACCACTGTAATGCTTTTAGTATCCTGGAAAAATCCAGCTTCATAAAAGTCAGTGTGAATTTATCCTTAAAAAATAATGCATGGAGGAAGTTTATATGTTACGAAGGGAAAAATGACAGAGAGCCATTTCTTTACAGAAAGGATTCGCCTAAATAAAAATGGAACATGCTTAATGGAACCTAATTTAAGTTATAAAAAAGAGATATAGAGTGTTAAAATTAAGCAGTATAGGAAAGCTGAGAATTTTGAATGGATGTACAATTTTGAAATGAAGTCATAAAATGCAGTATTTCAGAAGAAACTATAAAAACATTAAGATCTTATCAAGTGTAAAGCATTGTAATAGGTTCTTGAAGCAAGTCCAAACTGTATTTATGTACAAGTAATATATGACTTAAAATTTAGGTATCTTGCAGAGTGGTGGTAAATGAAATAACAGGAATTATAAGCATTTTAAGACTTGTTTGAGAAGATAATCATTGGGATGATACAATATGCTTGAGCAGAAAAACATTACAATTGTGTTTGGTAGATACAGTAAATGGAACAAGCTAAGATATCCTAATATGTCTTCAAAAAATAAATGCAACATATAAATTTATTGTAATTAAGTTTCTGATCCTTGATTTACAAGGAAAAATTTGTTGTCTTATTTGTAAATTCCATACTTAAATCTGGAGAATTTAAGTATCAGCATTACACTACCAAATATATCAAAAGACCGTTTTCAATATTTACAAATAGTCCTAGGCAAATAGAAAATAATAGATGTCAATCTGAATTAAGTATCTCAGCTACGGGGTCACTGAGACAAATAGTCTAACTGTCTTTGAATACTGAGGGACCCTAGATGCCACTAAATTGTGGCATAGAAATAGATTGCAGTAGAAAGTGGAAGAGAGATGTTCTTCTCCCTCAAGGGTACATGTCTGTGGTTTTCAGTGCAAAAGTGGATAATAAGAAAAAGAGGAAGACATAAACAAAACACACAGAAGCATAAATCAGACACAAAAATAGTCAAGGAGGCAGTAACAAGAACCAAATCTGGTGAGTCACACCAGAGTACCTGAAGTGTGGGAATGTTTATTTCAGTAAAATTTTCTTATCAAAGATGATGTCAAATGGGATATTAAGGAAAAAGAGAAAGCCATAAAGAAAACACACAGAGAAATAAATCTGACAAGCATGATGAAGACAAAACTAAGAATCAGTCCTTACAAGTCACAATAATTAAAAGGCTATGAGAATACTATAGACAAACCTGAGCTTTGACACTGGTAAGAATGCAGACCTGAGGGTCTGTGATGTAAGAAGGATGCAAGAAAGTAGAAAAGCTGGGATGCAGATAGGGATATCAGACCAGTTCTTGAGGGATTCACAAATGTATTTTTGCTTGTCAGACTGGAAAGTGTGATGTTTCTGCTTCTACACTGCTTCACTGGTGCCCTCCTGCCTCTGGCAGCCCAAGAAGAGGAGGGGCTGTAGTTTCCTGGTCTTGTGTTTGGTGGGAGTCTTGTATGTGGGTGCTCTTGGAGGCAGCATCTTGTCTACAGCCATCTGTATGACTGGCACTGTTGGTGTTGTGTGTCTATGTCTGTCTGTGTGCGCTGAGGCTGGGTTCCAGAAACCAGCAGGAGGGGTCCTGGGCCAGTGATTTTGGAGTCAGTGGCCATTTATAACATCCCTTTGTAATGAATGTTCATAGAGGTGATGATTTTTGGACTCTCTAAGAAAACAGAAACTTTTTCAATATATTATTATTAATATTTCTGTATATATCAGTTATCATAGAATAGTCACAAACCATATTTTTGTGTATGAAAAACTCCTGTGAAATGCTTTTTCCTTCATGGAATGCAATTTATTTTTTTCATCAAAAAGTCAGAATCAAGGATTCTGCCAGAGAATCAAAAAGGCATGAGAGGTAATCAGAGTGTAAAATAGGATTTCAAGAGTATAAAACCAGTGCAAATGAAGCTAAATTAATTATTTGCTTCAAAGTTTATGAGAGAGGCCAGTAGAGGGATTTGAACATTGAAACTATTTTTAGTGGGGATTAGTCAGATTATTGCACCTGAGTAAAGAGATTTTTAAAAAAATAACTGAAAAGAACAGAAAAAAAAGTGTTAGCATTTGATGGTATATTCAATGAGTTCTAGGGGAGCTCAAATATGAGAGCAGCTTTGCAGAAAAGAACCTCTAGGCCCTAGCAAATGAGCTGAACACAAAGCAGCAAAGCACCAAGAGCTTCCTGTGTTACATTAGGAAAAGAAGGTCAAGGAAGACAATGCTTCCTCTCTGTTTTGTGCTGGTGAGGCCATCTGGAGCGCTGGGTCCAGTTCTGAATTCTCCAGTACAAGAGAGACATGGACATATTAGCTTGGTAGAGTGAGGTCCTGGGTATTTGTGGGATTTTGTCAATATGTGCAAAATCCCATGGTGAGGGAAAAAAGAAAATAAAGACACGCTTTTCTTAGTGGGGCCCAGTGGGAGCATGGGAAACAATGAGCAGAGTAGATATACAGGGAATTCTTAGACATAAACAAATACTTTTTTACTATGGTGGTTGTTTACATTTACACAATGGTGGTTGCATTGGATGTAGGTTTCAAGATTTTGTGTATGGGGTGGGCTGCAGGAGTTGCCTCTGAGAAGAATGGCCAGGGGCTGCCCTCTGCTAGATACAGAGTGTTCCAAACATCTTCAAAGAACCATAAGGAACAGTGAAGCCCCACAGGCAAGATGATGGTCCCTTGGAGAAAACATATTTAAGAAAGGATAAGATGCAGGAGTAGATATGTGGGTGCCCAGCTATCATGTAGGGTGAACCCTCAGCAGGACCCAAGCACTGGAAAAAGTAGCTGAGAGCCTGTGGAATGCCCAGCCTTGGAGACACCAAAACCCCAATCAGGCCTGTGCACCTTACTCTATCTGAGCCCCCTTAGAGCAGGGGCTGTGGGCTAGATGATCTCCAGAGGCGCCTGCTGAATTCAACCATCCTGTGATTCTAAGAAATGACATATGGCCCCAGGCCTCTATAATTAGATGGCAAAATTATGTATAGACTTCTGTTTTCAGTACAGAGTACTTAAAATTATATAACATTTAGGGCTTTTTTGGAGTTGAGGAGAGTAGTGTTTACAGTACACATTGCAAGGAAGTTTGAGATGAAGTTTTCTGAAACAAGATTTGAGGAATGTGAAGGACACTGTAAATAAAATGTTTGCATTTCCCATATTATGCATAAGATGATCACTAGAATGAGCCGTCCTCAGAAACATACCTGATTTTTGCTTAGAACTGTCTCCTTAAATAATTCCCTGAATAAATATAAAGTTTGTGAGCAGTGTTTGACCAAAGGATTTGAATATCTAAGTGAATGGGGAAGCTGTTTATCCGACATATGGGCATAATCCACCATGCCCTGTGACTTCCAGCAGTCTGATGGAAAGGGTTCCTCACAAATTACGGAGTTAAAAGGAATCATGCCCAGAGCAAACAGTACAGCTCTGCCTATTTATAGATGGGCTAAACCAAATGGTAATTTGTTCTCTTATGGCGGTGTACTTACAGTTTGGCATCTTGGGCTGTCTGTCAGAGAACCCATTGTTTGTGCAGCTACGGCAGTAGGTATGGTATTAGAATGGGGGAAGGCTATACTAGATATGTTTGGTTATGCACAAGCAAAATAAAGTTTTTCCCAGATTTTATAAATGGGTAAAATTTTGACCAATTTTCATGATGAGGAGGAAGTATCCTTGCTGATGTAGCCAAAGGTTCATGTAAGTAACGTAAAAACTCAAGAACTCTGGCCATTTTCTCAGAATCAGATAATCATGTAAACCGAAAGTTGCCCAAAATTCAGGCTGATACAGACTATCATGCAGAACTTCAGCTCAGTTCTCTTAAAAACATCACTGTATGGAAATAAGGTCTGAGAAAAGTAAGACAAACCTTAATAATCAGGCACTCTTACAGCTATCCTCTAATTGTGCTTACATAGTTAATCTGTACTTGCAAGTAGCTGAATTTTATATGCCATATGCACTACCACTACTATAATCTACTCCTATTTCCCAGCACACCTACTTACTATACAATGTGTAAATCTATACAGAATCATAGAATAGTTTGAGTTGGAAGGGACATTTAAAGATCATCTAGAACACCTCTCAATATATATTATAGGTTAAATCCTATGCCTGGGAGTTTTTCATATAATTGTCACATTAGGTCAGAATAAAACAAGTGGTTTAAAAGAGCTAGTTTTAGAAATAGAACTGTGTTGTCTCAAATAAGTGAAAATTAAGAATTTAGTCTTTTTGCTTTCCTGATTCCTTAGTAATATAGTGCATGCTTTGATGAATTTTTCCTTAGTGTTGAAATGCCAGAGTACATCATAGACCACTCCTCCAAGTGTCATACTTAAAAAAGAAATTAAAAAGCCTAAAAAGGCCTGAGAATCTGTATTTTTCCCCAGAAACAAATTATGTCAGGAGAAAAAAAAAAGGACAGGATTTCAGTGATATCAATAAAATCTTCAAAAAGCTAGTTATTATTCTTCATCTGCAATCCAGTTTTTGAAAAATTAAAAGGTCTGCAATCCCCTTTTTTTTAATCCTCTGCAGTAATGTTATCTACTACATGAATAATCTAGTGTTAATAACATATAACTCATTAATGTTGCTCTTTCAGGGAAATAAATCTATAGGAGCACAAAAATCCCTATCAGTCATCCTTCACAGATCAAGATACTCTGATTATACAATTTGTTTCTTTCAGCTTCTTTTAGAGTAGATTTCCAGATAAGTTTATTTACGTATATAAGGAGTTCATAATTTTAAGAAGTTGTGACAAATCTAGAAAATATCTTTCATGACACACACAATATATGATTACTTTCATCATACAAATACTTGTATAGCAAAAGGAAACAACTTCAACCATTTTCAGAAACAGTGGCCTAAGTCACTCTGACAGTACAACATGTGATGGGAATATTTTTAAGGGAAAAATCACTGTAGGCTGTTTACTGTCAAGCATAGCAAGACAAAAGGCTAGCTCACTAGGAGGAGAAACCGGATGCAGAATTTGAGGCTTAGGCCTATATGAAATAATATGCTTTTCTTGTATAACATTGCACTGGTAAAGGGTTTTCTGCATATTGGTAAAAGTAAGCACAAGTAAGCACACACACATATGTTATTAAGAATCCATATTTTATCTTTCATTTATTCTGAATATACTTTCATTTTTTTTTTTTTTTCTATGTGGCCAAATCAGGGTAATGCAATAATAGAAATATGTTATGGTGCTTTGTGGCACATCATATATATGTACTCAGAGAAAAGATATTATAATAATTGTTAGATTACTAAATCTTACCTCTTAAATAGGAAAATAAACTAAACTATTATAGTTCTTCTAGAATACAAATTCAGTAATACACCATTCAACAGTGACTTACTTGTCACAAATTGTTTCATGTGTTTTTGTAAGTGCTTGAATCAAAAATTCTAATCTATTGAAACACTGCTTGCAAAAATTTGTGTTGGCTAGGAAACATAGAATTCATCAAATGAATCAGAATATTTCAATGTGTTCCTTTAATTTCACAGGTAAAATAACTCTTAAAAAAAATTAAATTTGTGCTATTTCTGAATGCTGCCAGAGTTTATTCCATTTTGGTAATGCACAGTAGACATGTACCTTTTGTACAACACATGTAACTGAGTATCATTGCATTATTATTAACTTTATGGTATTGAACTTAAATTCAGAAAAAAAGAGAACTCTAATGAATGCTAATAAATATTATGTCTGCAATTAAACTCAATTACCTGTAGTAATGTAGTGAGATGTTATTTTGCCCTGATTTTTTAACACAATGTTTTCTGTATGCTAATATTTACATAATAGTATTATGAATAATTTTCAGTGTCTACAGATAACATTGAGATCAAAATGTCTCTCGTTTTGTGTTAATTTGTATTTTCACACAACACAATTAGAAATTCATATTGCTATATGGAGAAAAAATTACGGAGATGATCCAACAGAAGAAAAAAGTATTTGAATGGTTATAATGTGCAGCCTTGCTGATCTGTACACCGCTGCTCAGTATTGTTGAGTTTTCTAGTCTAACCCAAGAAATATCTTCCAAAAACACAGCAGACGTTTTAATGGCTTTTTAATTTTAATTTAATCTAGTACATGTATATTAATACATTTGAATACAGAGTTGTAAACTGTATAAAACCATGTAGAGGAATGCTATTTGGATATATGTATTGAGGCCTTCAGATATCATCCATTAGGAAGTTGGTACCTGCAGATTTGTGCATGAAATTGGAAGAAATTTTGCACATTCCTACACAGAAATTAAATGTGTTTAGTTACACAGAAACTAAATACCATCAAAGAAATGTTTATATTAATTATACATTAAAGGGATTTCTTATTTCTGATGTTTACTTAGGGAAAAAATTCTTGTTATGGAAACACTGAAAGTTCAAAGGTTGCTTGCCCATATACCTGCTAGAAAAATTTAATGCAGCTCACTCCTTACACAAAATTCCACTGTATGTTGGATGACAGAAAACCAATTACTTTTGGATTGCTTTGCTTCTTTGTTGTTTACTATTTGACCCAATTCTTCACTGTACTCCATGCTGCTGTCTCCTAGAAATATATAGAAAACGAGAAACTTGAGAGCGGGAAAAGGGTGAAGGTGTGTAAACATCATAATATTTTGTTAAAATTTGACTGAAATTTAAAAAAAACCCCAAACATTATATGATTAAAATTAAAGGAAAGACAGGTAATGGATGAATAGTTAGTACTTGACTTACCTTTTGCTGTTACTGTTTTGAGATATCAACTGAAACACACGATTTTATGTGTCTTTCCATTTTGTCATAAATTGCATATCTATTTTCAAATCAGATACATGTAAAAATGAGATTGTCTCATTTTTCCATTGGAATATTTGAAGTGGGGCTCTAAATTTACTATCTACTGACTGTTTGTCAGTAGTGTTTGGTGTAATATCTGTGGATTTAATGTGAGATAGGCCAGACATGAACTTGCAGCACTTAGGGCATTTTAGTCTTCTCTTGACTTCTTTCTAAGGTGAAAATTACTTGTGGTGAGAATCTCAAATATCCAGTACAAACATGAATTTAGTTTTGTGTTCTTTCTCCAAAAATATCCAAAATCAGAATATTAAAGATTTTTTAATTTTTAAGTTAGAAATACATAAATCTAGTTATCTACAAAGACAAGTATTGCTAAAACAATTGTCTCACTAGTTCATTTCCCAAAAACTAAATCAGAAAAATCTGTGATAACACAAGAGGACTTCTAGGCCAGAAATCTCATTTCAGTCATTTTACAAAGAGAACTTTTAAACAATTATTAAATGTGTTAAAATACAGTAAAAAAAGAAATAATTAAAAAGTGAATTTAAATTTACTTAATTGCAACAGAGACAGACATGTTAACTAAATGCACATATTAAGGATTCAAAACTTGACAAGCTTAGAGCTCTCAATGTTAATTACGATTTTCATTTTCCTTAATAGTAGTAAAAGTCTAAGATAGGGGCCTCTTACAGTAGTATCAAAATGTTAGTGCAAATAGATTTATAATGCTGTTTTAAAAATACCCTCTTTTAGGACTTATCTTGTAAACCCAATTGCATGTTTATATTTATATATTTCTCCTACAGATGACCTCTTTTCATATACAATAGTGATCTAAATATGTCTTTACCAATGTCATCTCTTTTCCTCTCTAATCTACATCAGCTTTCCATGAACAAATTCATGTCATACAGACTTAAACAAAAGCAGTGCTCTTTTCTTCAAACAGTATATAACATAGCTGCATGATGAACTGCTAACACATTCAGGTAATGGAACCCTTCCTTCTAAGAAAAAGAAATCAAACAAATTGTAATAAGTATAAGCTAGAACACATTTATTTTCTTTCTAATGGAGATCACAGATTCACACCAACATAAATTCAATGGTAGAACTAATTTAGATTGCTTTTATTCTGAATTTTATGTATGCACATGTGCTTCATCCTGGCTGTGTCTAATGTGATGCGCTCATTTTCCAAATTATTTTTATCTGTTTCTCATAGAATCATAGAGTGGATTGGGTTGGATGGAACCATCAATGATCATTGGCCAACAGTCCGGCCATGGATAAGGACATTTTCCACTGAATTATTCTGCTCAAAGCTCCATCCAACCTAACTTTAAACACCTCCAGTGATGGGATATCAACGTCTTCCCAGGGCAAACTCTGCCAATATTACACCAACTTCCTTCTAAACTCTCAATCTATACCTACCCTCTTTCAGTTTAGAACCATTGCCCCATGTCCTTTCACTACAGATTCTCTTAAAAGACCTCTCTCCTTTTTATAAGCACTCTTTAAGAACTGAAAGGCTGCAATAAGGTCTCCCCAGGGTCCTCTCTTCTCTGAACAACCCCAGACAGCTCCCTCAGCCTGTTGTCATAGGAGAGATGCCTCAGTTTTCTGATCATTTCCATGGTCCTCCTTCAGACTTGCTCTAACAAGCAGGTGTCTTTCCTGTAATGTGGATCTCAGGACTAGACTCAGGACTCTATGTTCAAGCACAGGCATTAGGAAAGAACATCTGAAACAGAAAATACTGATTCTTTGTTTTATGAAATCAAGAATAGATTTACAAGTGCGGTGGATGAGCTTGGAATGGTCACAGATTGCGCGCTTAGCTTTAAGCCATCAACACATGTTTTGCATGCCTTCAAGAAGAATTATATTATTGATGGAGGATGGAAAAGTTTTTTTTAAGCTTCTTGGGTGCAATAGGTAGAAACTGAGTTATGGGTATCACAAGGCCCTTTGTAAACAGATGGAAAAAAGGTCACAGAGCATGCTGTGTTTCAGCCTACTTTCAAGCCATCCCACTGAGGACCAGAAAATATACCTAGAAATAAATATATCTTCATTAATTCAAATGAAATCCTGTTTCCACTGTTCTAGATGTATCCCTATTCAATTGCTATTTACAATATAATGATATTAAGCAGAAATTAACTTCTGTGAACACAAAAAATTAATGTATACAGACAACACTTAATTTAAATCAAAATCGGTACTATGATGATGTCAGCCTAATTTAATAGGTTTTGCTTAAAATGAATCAGGTTATAGTCATTGTTTCTCATTGTACACACCAAATTATTCCTCTTTGAGATGATTTCCTTTCATGAATTTACTGGCAGTCAAGTATGAATCAAAGTACTGTAAAAATCTTAATTGTAACTTAAACGCTTATGATATATTCAAATATTATGATGTATTCTTGCTGCGATGTGGGGTTGGATAACAAAAACTAGAAGATTACTTCGATCTCAAAAGTTATGTATTCCTATTGGATTTTACTTTGGTAAATCTACCTTTCCTTCTTAGCCCTAAAAAGCTGATATGCTTTGTAATCCATTCTGAATCAACTGAGACCACTATATCCAATTTAAATTTTGAGGGAACTCAAGACCATGGATTACTAAATTACAGAAAGCAGAGTCTAAGTAATTCACATATCAAGCTTTTGATAGAGACTACTGCAAATCTGTGAACTTGACACTGAGCGCAAATGACAGTATTACTATTCTGCTGATCCAGTCAGTGTTACTTTTGCTGTGTGAAATATAGACATACAGTCCCTTGCAGTATGGCATTAGGAACAGTATCTGTTCTTAAGTTCTCACTTACTAACAACTTTAATGCTGTTTTGTAATTTAGTTTCCTTAATATCCACAGAAAAAATTTTTCTTTTTATAAACTTTATTATACACTAGAAAAAAAAAAAACAGTGTCTTTAGAAAATGTATTAAAGGATAATGTGTTTTTCTGCAGGTCTCGTTTTTTAAAAGCAAAACTATGATTATGTGCAAATACTTTTACCTCAAATGTTTGAGATATTCTTAATTGAAAAAAAGCCAAACCCAAACAAGTGGACACAATTCATGCTAACCTCCATTCCTGGAATCCTTATCTAATTGATGAGCAGACAAAAAGATGTTTTATCCTCACAAGTATTCATGTTTCTTTGGTATTAATTAGGTTTCTTTCATATCCATGTCTCTGACTACATCTATATCTACATCCATCTGTATCATCTATCAATGGATATCTGTGAGATTACACTCCTATTGACCTTGAATAGGCAAAAGTAATTATATAAGGGATAATATTTCTGCTTTTTGATAAACAGTGCTGAATGGAATACTTTTACAACAGATATTCATAATCTCTAAAAATTTTGTCTCATTAGACCTTTGAGAAAGTCATGCAGCCAGGCTCCTTTTGTCATAGTTGAAATTATACAGAAATTTCATACCTAAAATTCCAACCCTTTTGACATCAGATCCTCTACTCTCAGTTAGACCAGACAGCAGGAAAGAGAAGAACTGGGGCCATGTTTATGAATAGCTGTTTTCATTCTGTCCTTGAAAGCCTGCGTACAGAAATCAAACTAACACTCAAAAAGCAATCATGCATAAGCCAATTATGCAGTGTTGCTCGAGGCTCACAGTTCTGCATGTATGAATCAAGAAAACAACAACTTCTTTGCTTGCTTTCCACCTGCACATTGTCACTCTTGCTGGGGCCTCACAAAACCATCATCCTCACCTTTCCTCAGGGCATTCAGTAGTTGAAAATAGCAGTCACTCATTCAGATGGTACAGGCAGAATCCTGGTAGCTTCTGTGCCTTATTAATGATTCTGGACCATAGATACTGCCACTGCTGACAGATGTAATTACTCATGGAAATCCACTTCATTGTACCCATGTGTTTGCCTTATGAGTATCACAAATGGGCTCTTCTCAAAAATCTGACATTCTAGGAAAGTACAGCCTCACTTGAAAAGAGATGTGAGAGCTGACAAGAGATGACAAATGTCAGTAGTTCAGCCACACTGTTGACAGATCTGTCCTTGTTAACATCAACAGTGTTAGCAGAATGGTGAAATAACCTATTACTCACTTGCCAAGGTTCTGCTGTTAAAAACATCCCACTCCCTTGTAACTCTCCCAGTCTCTCCTTCTAGCTACCCATCCAGTGCCACTCCCACAGACACCTCTTGATTACATCATTTTTTTTCCCACCCAAATAAAAAGGTGAAATAAAAAATTAAATTTCTGAAGTTATAGAGTTCTGTCAAACATATTATAGGGGTACAACTGCTTTCTGATGCACACAAGAGCTCCATAGTAATTATGGACCACACTTGAAGGACAGATAAAGGACATCTGCAATGAGACAAGTTTCACTCTATATGAATTTGTGGCTTGCTAAACAGTCATAGTGGGGGACAGTGGGAAACTCCTGATCTTGAGACCTTGGCCTTAAAACCCTTTGTCTGTGGTCTGGAATGAAGGTTTTTCTCTAAGCTGGCACACTGATGGCTGTCAAAATAGGCCCCCTGGAATGGGACTCCCTCATGTGCTCAGAACTTTAGTTCCTGCCTCAACAGGTACCAGTTTGAAATTATAATAAACATAATGAAAACATATAAGTGTTTTCCATTTTTTCCTATCTCTTCAGAACATGAAAAAAAATCCAATGTTTTCCCAGGTAACTGTCTTTGAAAAAAATAGTTAAAAAGAAAGAAAGAACGAAAGAAAAAAAAAGACCTTTATAACTCTTTTTTTTTAAGGAAAAAAAAAAAGAGTTTTTAAAAACTGAATAAGTTTTATCTTGCCAAAAATAGGTGAAAATTGTATGTAAAATATATAAAATTTACACCAATAAAGTGGAGAGCATGTATATTCTTGGAAATACATGATTTCTCTTTTTCATTAAAAATTAACTTCTACATAGTAGCATTTTATCTGTTTATGTCTTTTTGACTCTCTTTTTTTCCCCCTCCAGATAGAGTTCATTTTGCAGCTCAGAGTAATTCAAAAATAAATTTCTGTAGAAGTAGCACTAGTTCTGTTCTATACTATTTTACTTTATATTATTGGTAGTTCACTTAAATCTTAATGTTTTAAGTTCTTAAATCTTTAGACACCTAAATCTTAAGCCCTTGAACATGAAATTTTCTGATATTTATTTTGGTAAGGTGGAAAAGTTCATTTTATGACTGTTGCCAAACCCATACAAAGTAGCTGTCCTATACTCTTCATGAGCTGCATACAAATATCTGCCTTCAAAATGCAAGTGTCCATCAGCTTAGAGAAACATCTGAGTCCAGCTTCTAGAAAAACATTTTAGAGTGTTTCACTTATGCTTCTGCTAGCTGAGATGAACACCTCTTCTTCAAGTGGCCTATTTCATTTTCACATGTAAAAATGTCACAAACCACTCAGATGCAGCACAAAGAGGATTCCTGCCCTGAACGGCCTAAATCAAACACGACATAACAAGTCAGGCTTATGAACAGATGTGGTGTATCTGGAGGAAAGCAAAGGACAAAGCTGAAAAAAAAAATGATCAGGCTGTTTGTCAGCCATTTAGTCAGTTTGATGTCTCAGACTCTTCCATCTTTTTTTTTTTTTTTTTTTTAATTCCCTCCCCCTCCCCCCATCTCCTTTAAAGATTCAGAGGCTGAATGCACTTTCCCTCCCTTTGCTGAGCAGGCAGTGAATATACACTAAGCATATAGTAACACCCTGTAAAAGTTACTTTATTACGCTAAAAAATTAGCCTTTCTTGTTTTATAATGTGTGTTATTTTTGCTACTGTTTGGATGTGTAAAGTAACAGTGGTCTCTTGGGGTGTAACTGTATCGCAGGGTGGTGAGTTGACCTTAACTGACTGCCAGGAACCCAACAAGCAGCACTGTCACACACCCCATGCTCCCCTTTACTCCCCTTTCCACTCCCTTTGGAATAGAAAAGGAACCTTTGCATATATCTTGGGGAAAAGCTGGTACACACTTCCAAAAGACTTTGCTTTTGGAGCAAACCCCAAAGCCAACCCCAAAAGCCAACCCCAAAACACAGAAGTACATTCCTGTAAGTAAAGACAAGCAGTGCCAAATGAACTGTCCACTGCAGCAAAGTCTGTGAAGATGAGGAGCATGAAGGAGACTCCGTTAAGCATTTGTACAGTCCCTATGCAAGCTAACAGTATAGAGACAGAGAAAGCTCAGAACTGGAAAACACAGATTTTAAAAAACCCCAGAATTAGCAAGCTGTGAGGAAAACCATGAAAAGCTAAGGGAAATTTGATGAGCTGAATCCAAAACAAACAAAGGATATAATCAGAGAACACCAATCCCTTGATCTTAAGCTACAGAAATACAGAATCAGAATTCAATATTGTGTTGTTCAGCAACCTGTATTCACAAGCAAGCAGATGTTTTTCTTTTTCAGTGACTCAGTCACACTGGCAGAAGAGAGGTGAGCGTGCTTACCTTTAATTCCAGTATTTATCATGCTATAAAGCAGTTTGAATTAAGATTAAGATTTCAGTATCATAGAACCATCCATGATCATCTAGTTCCAATGCCAGTTCCAGAGGCAACTTCCCCTAGATCATGTTTCTGATCCTTGAACACTTCCAGGAATACTCCACTTCTCTGAGCAACCTGCTCCAGTGCCTCACGACTCTCATAGTATTTTTCCTTATCTCTTCTAAACCTACCCTCTTTCAGTCTGAAGCCTTTCCCACATGTTTTACTACATGTCCTTATAAAAATCTCTCTCCATCTTTCTTGTAGGCTCCTGTTAGGTTCTGGAAGGCCACATTTAGGTCACCCTGAAGCCTTATCCTCCCTAAGCTGCACAGTCTCCATTCCCTTTGCCTTCCCTCACAGGTATTTCACAAAACTGTATTTATTAAATGGCAGAAGAAGGCGTTTTACAGTCTTGTTGGACTTATAGAGGAATTAAATCCTTTTAAGGCTGCTCATCCTGTCTCTTCTTGGGAAATTTTGGCTATATAGCAAGCTGTAATAGTAGATGTTGAGGTAGTCGAAAACAAAAAATAATCAGTTGAGAAGCATTAGTTACCTTCATGTAACACAGTCAATGAGCAGGAATATTCAGGTCACAACTGCTCTTTGGCACTTAGAATCTCCATAGGGGAAAACTATGGATTTTAAACTTTATTTTAAAATATATTGTTAATGCCTAAAAGAATCAAAACTGCATGAAAATTTACTGCTTTAACTTTTCCCAAGCTTTAAAAAAATTTTATGTTATTATTATCTACTTTTATTATTGTGTAATCCTATATATTTAAAAGGCTGTGCAAGGGAGTAGCTACATCCTTATTTGGGTCTGGCCTCCAACCTATGAAACAATTAGTGGGTCAATATGGAATTAACTTGAAATATTTTGGATCTTCATCTTTGTGATCTTCAACTACTGCTGTTTGACTTTATCCTCTTTTATCATTGTAGCATGTATGGAAAGTGATAGGCTTATTTGGGATTTGATTCATTGGGATAAGAAACGAGCATGCAAAACATTTGAGAAATGTAATTTGTTAACTGGAACATATTAATTTTAATTTTTATTTAAAGTTTTTCTCATTCTCCACATAATACTAGACAGATTTATGGAAATCTCTACACCTATTTTATCTACAAAATACCTTCAGTCATTAACACAATATATCTGCCAATTAATGTTTGCAAAACCCCCTTAATTCTCACAAACAATCAAGTAACCTAGTATTACTAATGCTAACCTTGATCCACTTGAATGCGTTCACTTTTCCATGCAGTGGAAGAGCCCTACACAGAAACTTCAATAGATCTTCAGAATCTTTTACTGAAAACCATCAGTTTGGACAGTGTTACTATTCAGCATTTAATTACACAAGTTCAAAAATAAATTTTAGACACAGAACTAGGAAGACTAAACTATCGTTGAAGGTAGTTCTTTTACTTTGGGTTTTTTTCTCAGATTATAGTAGGAAAATAAGAGAAACCAAAATATATCAAGGGAAATATAAATTGTTCACAAAAAGTCTATCTTCCTTCTAGAACTGAAAACAGAAGCTTTGGCATCACTTATGTCATCTTTATATTGAAACATCCCACTAATTATTTTTCTGCCTTACCTTGCCTCTACATGCAACAGAATAATTGGCTTGTAGGTATATTTTTTTTTCCTTGTTTTTCAACTCCAGAGGAAAATTGAAACATGAAATAACTTATATGAAAGTATGAATCTCCGCAAATACTTGAAAGCTGGAAGTCTTAATGGGATGGAGTGATCTTGGCTGGCCCCAGTGCCACTCTTGCACTTCTTTTCTGTGGGAAAGTGGAATAAGAATCTCATGGGTTGAGATAAAGACAATTTAAGAAGTAAAAGCAAGGGTCACACATAGAAACAAAAAAACCTAAAAATATTTATCATCTACTTTGCACCAGCAGGTGATGTTCAGCTACTTCCTGTGAATTATATCTTCACCATGAATAGTGGTTGCTTTGTAAGAAAACACCCTAATACTTAATACCCCTCCCCATTTCTTTTATCTTATTTTTCATTGTTGAGCATGGCACCATATGGTACAGAACATGCCCTTGGTCAGCTTGGGTCAGCTGTCCTGGCTGTGTCCCCTCCCAGCCTCTTGCCCACCCAGCCCACAAACCTTTGGAGACAGAGGGAGGGTTGGGGAGATAATTCTGATGCTGTGCCAGTGATGCTCTGCTGCAGCCAAGGCATGGGTGTGTTATCAACTCTTCTGGCTACAAGCACAAAGCACAGCTCTGTGAAACCTGCCATGGGGGGAATTCTCTCCATCCCATCAAGAACCAGTACACATGGTCGGGACACAGAATAGTTATTAGATGTTTATTAGAAAAGTCCTAACTCATCATTAATTTATTAAAATGAGATATTATTTAGATTATTTATAAAATATATTTGAAAGATTGTGTAAATATGACACATTCTGGGAATTATTTCCCTGTGTTTACTTTGATTACTAATCCACAGAATGTAATTTTCCCCCACACTGCTCCTAACTTAAGGAACTACTGTAGTTTTGCAATCTCTTCCAAAATGTCTTTAAATAAATGCTCATATTTTAGTTATTTTTTGGCAGGGTCTTATTTCCTGAATTTTTCTGACAGCTACCAAATGCCTTATAATAAGTAGCAACATATTTGTTTTTCCAATTTGGTTATTCACAATAAATGAAGACCTTCATAGGATGTATTCTATAAAAAGCAAAATAAGTTTTTATGTAACAATTTTCATTCTTGTTCATCAAAGTTCTTTTAAAAGTCTCTTGAAAAAGCTTGTTTGTAAAAAAATATATTGAAATTATAGTTCAGAAAAGTGAAATTACATAAATACTGAAAAAAGTTGCTTTATCTATGGTGTTATCAAAATATATGGCCCATATCAGGCATGATTTTTATTAGATATAATAAATAGTACCTGGATTTTTAGTCAAAAAATACTATAAATAAGATCTAACTTCTACTGATGTAATTCAAAAGTACTACTTTTGTGTTTCATCTGTACATATTCTTAACAAGATGCAAGTTCTCTGATATTGCTTGTAGTTATGAAAAGTACACTTCTGGTCTTCCTAATGGCCATCTGCAGGGAAATGTGAGTAAATATAGAATTGAAATGGCGAGCTGGTGCCTGGATATCTGTTTCTAATGTATTATGGGTACATTTGGGGGGTATTTTAATGTGAGTTAAATGACTTTTCTGCTACAGGCAAATACTCCCATCAGCATGCTATAAATTATACAACTTTATTCAAATGCTCCATTCATTCAGTCTTCACATAATCCAACCAAAGCAGCAAGCAGCCATCTTTTGGCTTCTTCTGTGGATAAACAGTGAGTTAGAGCACGATCTTGAGGGAAGAATCAAATTTCCTTTACATGATGTTTCTTGATTTTCCTCTCTGCAATGCTGTTTGTAGAAGAGACACCCTTTCCACCCTTTAGTGTACAAAGTCATTTTACCATTCTTCTGTGAGCATAGGTATCCCAAAATACTTACAAAGCTCTTCATATGTTTTATTATGTTGCTGAAAAGGATGTTGGTATGTCTTATGCACGTGAAGTAGGTTTAGCTTGATAAAATTTTACACACAGTGTGAAACTCTTTAAAAAAAAATAAAAGAAAATGGTAAGCAGTACCAGTACAGAACAGTATAACTGAAAGTGCAAGAAATGAAACTCTCTGACACTGACAACCATCTTGAGTGTTAGAAGCATTAAAAACCAAAATATCTACTCACAGTTTATTTTTACATTGTGTAACACTCAAAAAATCTTCACAGAGTTAAGTAAATATAGCTAGATTATCTTTTAATTACTGTTAATCAAATAATATAATTTTGTTTTACAATTATGTCTATTATTGTCTATTGTGTAAATAGACTTAAAGATAACACACTTAGCACTTTGAAATTATGTATAAGAAAGCCCAGTGGAAATCAGCTAATTTATTAAAGTTCTACTGAGACAGGAAAAGTCAACCATTTTTACCTCCAGGGAAACACATTTATATTCCTATAATCCATCCTGGAAGTAATACAGTAATTTAAACAAACTATTGAAGAGTTTTCAGTGGAATATTGGGCAGTTTCTAGTTGACTTAGATCAATATAGTTTTACTAGCACCAGAGGTTTGCCAATTTACACATTTCAGTGAATATATGCTAATTTATACCAGCTGAGAATCAGGCCTTTAAGAGATTGTAAATTTGTTTAAAGGCTTATTCATAATGGGAAGCATGGTTGGGAGGATTATTTCAGTCATTTTAAAGATGCAATTAAGCCAAACATGTAGACTTTTTAAAAGCCTTTCAACAAAGGGCTGCTATTTTTAAATGACCATTTTCTGTTGTGGGAAAAGATTGTTTACTGATACATTCACCTCACAAGAAACAATTTAGCCACTTTCTTACTGATAAAAGGAGTCCAGAGCACAGGTAGTCTGTAATCCAAGTTTCCTATTAATTTACATACATTTAGACCACTATGAGAAGCTAAAATGATTGTAATCACCATTAAGGTTCAAGCACAATATCTATGTTGCTATTAATAGTACATAAAGCCTGCTAACCCCTGCATTTCTACACAGTAGCTCTGACATCTTGGAAAAGTTCTATCTTCCTTAAAAAGAGTTTCTCAGTCTACAAATCAGAAAACACCTTCAGATGTCATAGACTACCTGAAACTGAGAATCAAAGAAAAAAGGAAAGGGAAAGGGAGAGGGAGAGGGAAAGGGAAAGGGAGAGGGAGAGGGAAAGGGAAAAGAAAAGGAAAAGGAAAAGGGGAAAAGTTTGCTTTCTCATTATCCTTAATCCTTGTAAGTGCAATATTAAAGATGCGTATTTATGTACCTGCTACCATTCTGTTCGTAGCAGAGCATTCCAGGCTCAGAGTTCTCATTCTGAGTGGTATCTTTCCAATGTTAAGAATTTTGAGATCCTCTATTGTTATTTTAGTGTGAAGGAAAAAATTATAGAGAATACCCTAAGGAATTCCTGTGGAATTTACCAATATGTACAACCAAAATATTTGGCTTCTATGGTGAAATGACTGACCATGAGCAGTAAAGGAACCATGTTATTTACTTCCACTCTAACAAGGCTTTCACTGAGTTCTCCCATTGGCTGTGACAGACCTGGATAAAGCTTCTGGCATCCCTTCACAGAAGCTATGCTGTAGCCACCCCCTACCCTGCTACCAAATCTTGGCCATGCAAACTCAATACACTGACCCATAAATCCTCAGTCATCCCTTACAGATATAAGTGTACATTCAACCTTCTCCACATAGGATGCAAAACTTTGTCTCCTCTGTTACTCTTTTTGAAGAGCTTGAATCCATCCAGGACTTCAGTCATTGAAGTTGCCCCATCATGTGTCTTGCATCATAATCATATTGTGGTTCTGTGACTGCATGTAGTTTTTTAATTCCTTCTTTTTCTTGTGCTTCATTTATTTACATACACACATACAGGAGACAGGATTTAGGCTTTGTCATTTACCTTGAGGATGGAAAGCTATACCCTCTTACCTTCCACTCCCTTCACCCTGGCCCTTAGGTCTCTGTAATCACAATATTAGAGTGTCAATAAGAGACATAGCAAACGTCTCAAAATGGCAAATATTTATAGCACATTGTATTCCAAAACAGCTGTTCAATTTCTAGAACTGGCTTGAATATCATTTTGGTCAGAGAGGTATTGAAACAAATATTTTCCGATGTGTATTTCATTCATAGTCCAGTAGTATTACAAGAGGGACAAGAATTTCATTACCTCCTTCCTACTTGGGTAAATTTCCAAAGAAAGATTGCAAAAGTACACCTATTCATATGTAGAGGAGAGACTGTAAGCATTTACCTTTAACAAATATTTCATGTCCATAGGTTCTCCTTTGTCAGACCTACTGTCTTACAACCCAGTTAAACAAGCAATTTGAAATGTATCTCTGACCTCAGCATTTGTAATTACCTAGCAGTATGTAGGTGCATGATAAGGGCAGGTCTCTGTTCAACATTTAGTCAGTTCTGGTATTAAATCTGAAGCACCAATTGTTCTCACACACTGAAGAGAAAAGAAAATATTTCTACTCAATACCTGTCTGTGTTTCAGCAGCTGGGTACCTAAGCACTGCAGTCAGCTGAGATTGTAATTTTTTCTCCTGGAATTGTGCTTGGATTTCACATGTTTATCTAATATGTTTCTTAACACTGACACTGAATTTCACAAGAGAAGCAGCCTGGAGCACACAGCAGGAGAAATGCAGGAAAAGCAAACAGCATATCAGAGCTGCTCAGTAAAGGTTCTTGTTTGATTTTCAGCATTTTATAGGTGGTAGTACATCACAAAAAAGCTCAGCAAGACAAACACGAGTGTAGAATACAGCTGCCAAAGTGCTTAAAGTAAATTTTCCCATGTTTCTCCCTGTTAAAGAAACTGAATTTGATGACCCTTAGGACATTGGGAATTCCTCATTCCTTGTGTGCTTGAGCTCTATTTGGTGCACTCTCATTCTCAAAGGAGTCACAGTGTGTTACTGTTTCAATCAGTAAATCCAGACAGTAAATAGTTGTTCTGAAAAGATGTTTGTGTGTGAACACACATAAAGTGTGTGTTCACACTTTGTGTGTGTTCACACACACAAAGTACACATACACAGAAACCAACATACATATGTATACACACAAGTATACATACACAGAAACCAACACAATCCAGTGCCTTTAATGCAGCACTCGCATGAACACAGACAACAGTAAATCAGGCTCCTCTCCTCCTGTTTATGAGGGCTGAAGAAAAACTTGTTGATAGATAGACACCATTACTGCTTAACCCACGGTCATACCCACAGTCACAGATCTGTTGATTATTAGCACAGGTTTTACGTTCACCCAACACCCATGTGATCCACCCTGGATCCTAGTTCCTCAACTCACACCGAAACTGGACTCAGACCCTGCTTGGATCTTTCTAGGGACACTAGGTAGTCCTGCAATTTCTCACAGTGCTATCTGAAAATTTTATCAGGTTATTTTTTTCTAATTCGTTATGTCCAGCATTTTCTTATGCTATGATCACATTGTCATGATTTTCATGTTCTGTTCAGTTACTAAATAGTGGGTCAGAGCCTACTCATCTGCCTACACATGTTAATACTTATATTTGTATTCATATAAATCTATGTATGTGTGCTTTTTTCCTTTAATCATCTTATTTTGAGGTAGACATGGAAAATATTGATGTATATTGATATTATACAGGAAAAGATATGCCAAATCTACAAAGCAGATACTGAAGCCCAAGCTGTATGTGTTCAATACAAAAGAAGGAGCTATTCCCAGTAAAACCTCACTAGTGTCTCTTTCCCCATGTGTACGGTGAAATTCTGATTATAATGAAAAAGTTGGAATGACTGAACATTCTTTCCTAGAAATGCAATCAAAATCCATTCTTTTATACAGAAACCATTTTCCTGAGGAAAGGTGCGAAGGTAGCATAAAGAAAATTTTCATGAGAACTTGATACAATATTTTCCACAGTCCACAGGGCCATTTCCACTACAACTAATTCTGAAAGCAGGGAAAGGAGATGCAGAGCAGTTTTGTTGAGCTCAAGTAGTGAATTTACACATTTGCAGTGGCCAATCAAGTTTACTATTTAGAAAAAAATCCACTTGTATCTTAGTTGCTATTTCAACCTAAGAGATGGGAGAGCAGTTATCTAGAGGAAGAAGGCAAGAAGTTTTTTTGGTGGGCAAGATTTTCTCTTCTTCCATTGCTTTCATGAATATGCAGATATAGTAGACACAAGAAGCCAACTGAGGGGAAATAATGGATGACAAAAGAGTGAAACCAGTTCTCAGCTGCCTTTTCTGTGGAACAGCATCAGCTGTCATTTAGCTGTTCCTAGAAGCACGGAGTTTTGCTTTAGGACAAATTTGCTGACTCCCTGGAGACTGGTCTCTGAGTGATGGACTAAAAAGGCTAAATAGCAGCAAAGAAACTTAATTGTCAGTCCATATGGATGATGCTTGTCAGGCAAATGTTTCTATAAAAATAGACACATTATAGTATAGGAAATGTTACCTGAGAATGAAGAAAATTCATACCTTTTTTATTATCCTATTTTGTTCATAATGAACTAGCAAAGGTCAGTCATATTTGATGTAACAGTGGAGACCACAGTTTACAATTATTTTAGTAAAGCTGAACTCTCATGTGCCTGTGATCCCGTGGCCATCTGAAAATAAAACAAGTGAATGTTTCCTAGGACAGAGCTATATATTGCCAATATATTCAACTTAGTGGAGTAAAAAAATCTTTTTTTTCCCATTCCCCATGCACAATAAAACTAAAAAATCATGAATACACAAATTGTTTATCAAAATTATTTCATCAATGTCTACAAAGAGACAATATGAAAGACTCTTTTAGATTTAAAGATTTCTTAGGAGCTTTCCTCACTGCAAAATTAAGCATCAATCTTTTAAATTCCAAGAGTTGCTATTGTTCATAGGGTCAGCAGTAGCTGGTCAAGGTAGCATTCAGCTACCTCGGATTATTTTACCAAACTCATCACACTATCCCTTTTGGGCACCTTATTTTTAATATATTACAAACCATTCTGCATGTGTGATCTCAATTTTTCTTCATTTTTTTAAAATGTTTTAACTTGTTTAATTCATTAATGTACTATAAAATTTGAACATCAGTGAAAAATACAACAAAACAAACTCTATGGTGATAATCCTGTAATTTTCAATCTGTGTAAAAACATTTCTTTGTGTGAAACATTTGCAATACATTGAGGAAATAAAAATAATTTGTCTTCTTAGTTTACAGAGCTGAAAGAATAATTTGTATCGCTCTCATTTATAAAGCTTCATGATTGCTGTCTAAATATAGAATGATTTTTTGGCAGTTTTTAAGCATGTTTTTGAGAACAATACAGAATGTCTGTGTAGGAGATCACTTGTTTCTGAAGAACGATTTCACTATTAATAAACTTTGAACCACATTCACAGTTTCAAATTTCTTAATAGAAACTGAATGTCTTGCACCTTGTTTTTATATTGACTGCAAATAATATGAAGAAAAAAATTAATCTAAATTATGTTATCATGCTGTAACTTCCCACTAAAAGATAAAAAGGTTGTACCACTTTTTCCCAAGTAATCAAATGAATACATCTGTTTTGAGCCAATAATCCTTTGTTGATATATATTCTAGGTAAATTAATGATATTTTAAAATTCTAAGTTTAGTCAGTTAATTGCTTCCTGATTTTGCTGACAGAGTTAAAGAGAATAAAATTAATTTTAGTTCTACCCTGTAAAATTCCAATAAACCTTATTCTGACAAAAAGTCAATGGCAGCAGTAAAAAGCATGCACATGGATAAATATGGCCAGCTTCACAAGACCAGACGCTAATCTATAAAGTAGCTGCTCACAAATCAACATAGACACACAAGCCACACAAGCAGAACTATCAGATGGACCAATAATTATTAGAATAAGAGCAGCATATTATCATTAAAAAAAAAAAAAAAAGACATAAGACAATTCTGCACAGAATTTACAGAGTGCAGTTAAAGTCTCTGTACTCCATCTGTGTATACATTTAGCCATGAATAGTAACATTAGGCTCAAGCCAGAGTTACAGTTTGAGGACTTGAGGAATTTTCCATTCCTTCCCAAAATATGGGATCTTTTTTTAATTGTGTAGCTCTTAGGTATTTAATGGCATGCCTTTTTTCTGTGTTAAAATGTTCTGAATGTGTGTTTAAAAGTGGGAAAAATTTACCAACTAGTCTGTCTGGAGAAAAAGAATAATAAATAAATTTTAAAAAATGCAGATAATGGTGATTCTATGATAGCAGTGTTTTTCTGCACTCCTTTTCTGCAGTGGTTTGAGACTCAGAATATTATGGAAAATTTCAATTGCCTTCCCTGTCAAAGGATTTACAAAAGTATTTATACTTTGGGAATTCTAGATAGACTGCAACAGTGCAAAGAGTAGTAACTTCTTTTCTCCTCTTGCACCTAATCTACTTTTACTTCAGAAATACTCCAAAACTCTTTTCAGAGAATGTTTCTCTTTGGTCTGGTGGGCAGAATATTAATACAGAAAGCAAAAGGAGAATGGCTGCATTCCAGCTCCATGTAAAGCCAATATTTTTTATTATTTGTATAAAGCAGAAGAGGTCCAGCAATACAGTTTATACCAGATTTTGTGCTGGTGCCTGTGGTATTGAATATATAACATAACTGTGAAACCTAAACCCATGTATATTTTCATCTATTCAACAGTCAATACGTTCTGCCACAGACATTTCATCTCAATATCAGCAAAACAAGCAGATAAGCAAACAAAAAAATCATGTTTTAAAATAATTAAGGTCCCAAATTATAATGCCAATATATTTAAACTTCTTTAATTCACACTGTGTGACAGTTTTTTTAGTCTTTAATGGAATTTGTAAAAGAATCTATGCTCATTTTTTCCTCTTTAACATCCACATTTTTTTTAAGTATATTTGCTGATTCTATATGCTTGTCATAGCTGAAGAATATTTAGATCTTACTTGATGAGTAAGATGTTTATAATTTGCTGATCTAGTACAACTATTATGCAGATTCAGAAGACAGGCTCTGTCTCCTGCTTCTAATATGATAGTAAAACCGTGTGAGATGGTTGGAAAAAATGGCAAAAATTTATATTGCTATAATTAAATAAGGTTGAAGGAAGAGAGTCCTAAGTAGAATAGTCACCTGTCATTAGTTTGCTTCTTACTGACAGGTTGTCTTACACCACCTAGCTTTTTCTGCAGGATATGCTTATAATCTTTCCATTTGTATACAAAAAACAATACAAAAGAATTTACAAACGTATTCCTATATATACATGCATATACAGTTGTGTATGTATTTACTAATTATACACCATTTTCCTCAAAATTCCTGATGCTAGAAAGATGAAAATGTATTTAACTGTCTTCAAAAATGTCTCTCATAAATAAAAACATCTGAATATTATTTTAATATGAAAATTCAATTGGTAGATCACATTTTGATTGCTCCCTGTCATAAACTCCTTTGCCAATATGCTTCTCTAGTAAATATATTTATCAAGCACAATTTCCATTCCTCAGACTTTGCTCTCTAACCTTGTTCATTCTCCTTAATTCTAGCCACCTATCCAAAAAAGTTAATTTGGGATTCTATTCATCATGAACTCACTCTGTAGTTAGTTGAAAGTGAAAAAAATACTTTAAAAAGCAATTCAGCATTAAATATATTGACATCTAGGGAGGATTATCTCTTTCTACTTATTAGGGAGGAAGCTGAGATAAACATATTCCTCCTCGGTGACTATCAACTAAATAGTTGTTGTTGAGTAGAAAAACCTTCATTATTTTTGATAACTTCAGCCAAATTATCTTTTATCAGCCAAATACATTTCATGCTCTGCTAATGGCATCATAAACTTAGCAACTGCTCTTTATTCTTGGGCTCCAAAACAGAAAAGCACCATATTCCTATTCTACAGATGTAAACAAACTTTAAAGATGAAATGCATTTCCCAAGATAACAGCGAATACAGATCAGAACTCCAGTATGTGTAAGTTGACCAGTATGCATATGTGAAGTATTCTTTGCTCATTTTGGATTTGTCTCATTAAATCTCACTGTCTAAAAAGTGTAAAGTAGTTTATCAAGCTGCTTCCCACTTTGGAAATGCTTATCTCCTCTCTATGACAATAGATAAAATTTTCTTGAAGGGACTGAGCTAGATGCCAAAGTTCTTGTCACGGTTTAAGCCCAGCTCGCAACTAAACACCACACAAATAATTTACTCACCTCCTCCCTTCTGGTGGAATGGAGAGGAAAATAAAAAGAAAAATGTTAGGTTCAGATAACAGTTTAAAAATGAAACAAAAGTTAAATAAAGCAATACTAGTAAATAATAATAAGGATAGTAAAAGGGAAAAAAAAGCCCCACACAAACAAGGAAAAAGAAGAGACATACAATTCAATTGCTCACCAACTTGTGACCAATTCCAGAGCCTGTCCCTGCACCCCAGTCAGGCCCCCTTCTGGGTAACTCCCCCAGTTTATTCTCACAAACCACAGACCCCCGCACCCCAAAAAAAAAACCACAAAAAAAAATCCCACAAAAACTAACCCGCCCTGCAAAAAAAAAAAAACACCAAAAAAAAGAACTAACAAACCAAAACCAACCAAATACAAAATGCTCCACAAAAACCTAATATGTGCTTTTTTTCTTTCTTCAAGCAAATAAAGGCATTGCCACAGGCAAAGAAACAATATCCACAGCCAATAACAGCTTTTGGAATGAATGCAAGCTTCTGTATACATTTGGAATTATTTTCATCCTGTAACCATTCAAGGAAACAAATCTTTCTGCATTCAGCCTTAGAAAAATTACAGTCATAGCCTTTCAATATTTTCAGTGAAATTTTTCCTTTATTCTAAGAAAATGTCTTTTTTTTTTAAATAATGAGAGCTCTATTACTGAGTTGCTAAATGACTCATTTGAAATTTTGTAGTCAAAATTGAATTTAAAAAATTTAGAGATGAAATTTTGCAACCCTTACTGATTTGAAATTAGCTAAATAAAATGAGTAGATTTTTTATGTGAGACAGATATCTGACCTAGACACAGTAAATACATATCACACAGAAAATTCATAAGGAACATAACAAAAGAAAAGCGTTGCATGAAATGGGACCTCTCACAGAGCTGCTTTTGTTAAGTGGTAGCCAAATTGGCAATTACTGGCAATTTGGCAATTGTTGAGCCCAGAATTTAAAGTTCACTGCTCCTTTTTTTTTTTTTTTAATTGCTTTCTTAAAAATAGCTTTAAAAAAAAAATTAGAGACATAAAAAACCCAAACCTTAAAGCTCACTAAAGAGTAGTCTATGACATACCATCTTTTAAAATATATGGTCAGTTATCATCATAGAGTTGATTCTTAGAGTGGGCTGTGTCTATACTCAGTGGGACTAACACTGGATTAGTCACCATGGCTACTAATAGTGTTGTTCTTTCAGGACAGATGGGATCATCACACTGGGATCCTCGTGTCAGCAGGTGACCATGCTGATTTAATTTTTTCTGTCTGTATAGTTCATGTTCCAAGTGAACTAACATTACCACTGTGCATAATCCATCATCTTTTTTTTTATTCCTAGAAGATATGATCCTCAAAACATTTCTCCCAACCTGCAGGAGTGCTGTAGGCGCAGTAGGCACAGACCTGTGGGAAGTAGATGGTAGGATAAGTGTGGATGTATAAATGCTGTTGAATGTTCAGCTATGGCAATAAAGTCAAATTATCCCCTCTCCCCCCACCCCAAAACCTTTTTGCCAGATACAGTTTGACTGTATTGTAACTAGGTAAAGTATTCAAATCTGCATGGAGCAACAAAGAATAATTTTCAGTGTATATGGATTCTCAAATACATTCTTAGAAATAATGTCTTCCTTTCACCAACCACCGAATGACATGAAACCAAAAATGGAGTAAAGTCTACTTTCTACCTGACACAGGTATTTTATTTTCAAAGGCATAAACAGAAAACATTAAGAGATGAAATTTCTGTCAGTGGTTATTACAGGTACATTTTGTCCAACTGGAACTCTCCTTAGCATGCAATTTCAGTTTTCCTTCAAAGCCCAAACATAATTTATGTCTGGCTCAGCAAGGATAATGTAAAACTTCCCTCTGAATGGTCTCACCATTGATAGTTGAAATGCATCAGTGCCTTAATATTTTTCACTAGTATTATTATTAGCACCATTCTTATTATTGGTGTTAAATTTTTTTATTATTGATTTTATTACTAAAAGGTTTTTTTATTTTAAAAAATTTGTTGTTACTTGAAAAAAAGTTGGATTTTTTTGAATAATGAGATATTTTAACACCTGTGGAATATCCCATGTTGGATGAAACTCAAATAATTAATATCTCAGGTCTAAATTATTTTTTCAATAAATGAACAATTTATTTTGTTCTTTATTTAATTTCTACATTTTCTTAGGTATAATGTAATATATATTACATCTATATAAGTGTGAATAAAAAAGTCATATGATCTTTTTAACAATAGATTTTTCACAGTACCAAATTACAAAATTTAATGAGGATTTTTTTCCAGTATTTTTAGTTTTTTTGTGAATGGGAAGTAGCAGAGAAGCCTGATATTGCCTCTGACTACAGGGAAGTACAGTGTATATACTGTATACAAAGACAGAAGGAGGTTTCTAAAGTGTATAAAAATGAAATTTAGGCTATCTGCTTTAAACATGTATAAATATCTATAGAATAAGTTGTTACTGAGCAGAGAGTTCATAACTGCAGAGCCTGTAGGACTCATCAGAGACCGGGAATTGAGGACCTGCAGAGTGAAGAATAAACTGTTTGGAGAAAAGTCTAAGATGAATTTGGGGAAGCATGGAGAAGAGATCAAGGACATAACTGTGAAAAAGAGTGGTGATTGCATAGGAGCAAGATGTCCTATCAGCCTTCTTGCCTTTTGCTGATGAGAAAGAGAAAGGGAATTGAAACAGACTGTAGTGTCCTACACTCTGCTAGAGGCTTGAAGGAAGATAGAAGGGAATGTACCGAAATTCAGGAGCACAGTGCAAAATTGAGAGAAAATTAATAAAAACTGAAAGGAGGGGCTACTGGATGGGGCTATAGTCTAGTATTGAATGGGACACTGATTTGAAGGTATTTCAAGAGCAACAGAAATGATAGTAGAGATGAAAATCAAAATGAGATCCATAAGCAGTCATGAGCAAATGAAGAAATGAAGAATGTCTTAACAAAATGTAAATCAGGGAGATAAAAACCCACAAATTATGAAACACTATTTCAGCAATCATTCCCAGTCATTCTGCTTCAGGCTTAAAAAAGACATGAGCAGTACTTTTGGCAAATGAATACACCTTTGTTAGAAAGCAGAATTAAGCATGGCAAAAAAGTTGGAGACATGTAAAAGTAAATAAAAACAAATATTATTTTATGAATTAAGGCTAAATGTAATTTAAGGTTTAATGTAAATATACTTGATAGTGAAAACTGAAAATTTTTAGGCTGTTTGGTTCTATAAAATTGCAGAATGCAATTTTATAAAAATTGATTGATTAGTGCTTAGCAAATAGGAAGAAAGAAACCCCAGTAAAACCAAAACAACATGGGCTAAAATTATATCATCTTAAAAATTCTGTAAACATTTTTTAATACAGTGGCATTTATGAAATCTGTTAAGAGATATAGTACTAGGCAAGATTCCAAGGACAGGCTTTAATATTGGCAAGATGCTACAGTGTGATAGGATTCTACTTTCATCAGTCTATTGTGTGTTTAATACATTTTAACGGTGTCATATTAGTCAGTCTTACCAACATTTTTAGTCACCAGTGTTTGAGACCATATCAGAAGATATCCCTAGAGGTTACAGGTACTAGATGTTGCTCAGCCCTGAAGGCAGTGTATGTGTTTTCTTTATCCCTGTTTCATTTTTAGATCACAATTGTTTTCCAGTAAGCTTATACATGAGAAAACACTCTGCAAGGCAAAACATATCTCAGTTTTCAAAAAGCATGATAACATGTATTCAGAAGTCTGAACTTAAAGTGATGAGTATAAAAGAAAAATGCTCATAGTAGACAAATTACTGGAAATTTTATGAAAAAAAAATACAAAGAAAGAAAGACTTGTTTTAAAGTACTGAAAGCCTATGCCATCTCACTTACTGCAATACCCCTTCAAACCAAACCCCACACATTGTGACATACTTGACTTGTGTCTGAATGTGTCTGAATGTGTCCACATTTGGGCACACCTCTAGGACTGGTCCATTGCTCATGTTAGGGATCTGTTCAGTAATTTCCTCATTTCTAAAGAACTCACATGTTTTATTCTTCTTCTGTAGAAAAAAAGTAACAAGATGTAATGGGAGACAACTGGCACATGATTGATATATTCCTGACACGAAGCTAGGGTGAAACTTAGAATGATACAGAGACTGAAGATGTGCTCCCATATAGAAGGAGAACTTTTACTTATCTTAACAATTGCATATGTGGCCTTGTCCTGTTGCTACTTTTGGCACCTTGACAAACAGTAATGATTGGTGTGGTCCCTTGGCCTGTTTCCACATGCATGTGTCTGTCTAGCAATCCGTCTGTGTGGTGTGTGCATTATTATTATGTGTGAACATAAATAAATAAATTTGTCTAAAAATGCAAAGGATGGGCTGCTAAAGGAAGCATCCAGAAAATCCTCTCCCCAAAAAAATCTGTGTTCTTATATCAATATCCCTCATCTACAAAGATATTCCAATTATTGAAAATAAAATCCACAATAAATTAGTGTCTGTCATAATTCCTCTTCTTCTCAAAAAACAAAATAAAACAAAAAATCTCACCCACACAAAACGAAACATAAAAGTCAAAACAAAACAAAAACAACAACAACAACAACAACAAAAGAAAAAAAAAAAGGGAAGGTCTGTGAATGCTAAAAAAAAATAAAAAAAATATATTATTTTTTCAAGGCTAAAAAATTTATCTTGCAAAACTGTCAAAACAATGTTTTTTTTTTTAATAAATATTCAGTTTTGAGTCCTATCTGCATTATAGAAGCCTTGACTTCTGGCTTACTGTGTGTTCTAATAAGTAAAAAACTACTCTATGATAGCTTCCTGAGGAGTGAGATATCCAGTTCATTGTCTTGAAGTTACATTTTAGTGGAATATCTGATTCCAGTGTCCACATCATTTGAAAACATATCTGTCAAAATAGCTGCTGCTGTCATTTTTCAGTGTATTACATAGGATTAGATAATTGTTCAGAAATAGAAGCTTTTGTGACTAATCCTTTATGTGAAAATCTGTGATATTTTTTGAATAAAAATAACTAAATGTTTAATCTTTTTAGTGTTGTAACCAATATTTTGTATTCTCCTTCCATTTTACATTATACATATTTTTCTGTTGTCTTCCCTCACGAGTACAAGGAACAGAATGGGGAATGCTGTCCTCATTTCCTATACTATCAATGCAATGTTTTGTCATACAGTGCCAAAGGCACTCTTTGATTGCTATCTGAAGCAGATTTTATCAACATCTTCTGGGCATTTAGACCATGTCTACACTTATTTATTAATATACATCACAATGCTCCACAGGGCTCTGATCTATGATCATACTGCCAAGCAGCTGCTTGGAGCATGCCCTTATCAGTATCTCAGTTGTTTCCTTGTATTTCATTTCACCTCATTTTAGATTTGTACAATGCAAAAATCTACCACTAGAACTAGTTTTCTAGATGTGAAATTCTTTATCCAAGACATGGCTGGTTTTTACAAAGGGCAGGTTGAATTTCTAAGGTTACTAATGAATATTAGCTCTGGACATCATGGGAAATCTGGGCAAATAAACTATCTTGATATTCAGTATTTTAAAACTCTGAATTTACAAAGAACTAAAAAATGTAGTTTGTTGAAGTGAAAGAAAAAATTGACAGTGAGACAGAAAATTAATAGAATAATATGTGATAACCACATCAATAATTGATATAAAATAATGATCAGAGGATTAAATTCTTGAGATGCAACTGGCTAGGACAGTTCCTACAGTTTTGCACTTTTCAGTCAAGCTATTGCAGCTGCCAAATCACAGAGCTCTGCCAGCTGTCTTACTGGGTAGCAAAGGGCCATGAAGTCTGCTACTTGTAAACGGTGTTAATACGTTTGCAATTCAACCTAAAGAGTTGCATTTGAGTTTTAGTATTTCATTATTTACCTTGAAAGAAGTAAGCATAGTGCTCATAAGTACATATAGTGTTTGCTAAATACTTTTAAAATTATATTTTAAAATAATTGTCATATTTTTGTACTCTGCAGCTGCAGGTTTTCTCCTGCATAAACATAACTGAATTTTCATGTAAAATGTTTTCAAGATAATTCTTTTGGCTCTTTCAAAAAAAAATTATTAAAAAACATTTTTTTTCCTATTGGTTTAGAACACAGTGCTGTTCCCCCACTGGCTCTCCAACATTTTTGAACTCTATAACTTGTCTTTCCCCCTAAGCTGGCAGAGGGGAAAAGCAGGAATTCCCAGACCAGATGTTTTCTGCTTTACATGTTTATTGCACAACCAAAGTGCTTATTACCCTCAACAGACTATAAAAGGAATCTGCTTGATAAAACCAAATGTCAATGCCAATAAGTTGGTCATCTAAAATAAGATTACATAAATCGAATCCAGCTGACAATTTGATTTATTTGGTTTTTTTGGGGTTTTTCCCCCTTAAGTAAAACATATAAAAGAAAAAAAAATCTGAGACTACCAGATACATATGCAGAAAATGCAGCAGTGAACAAAATGCACTGCATTAGAAGTCTCATTATCCTGAGATCTGAGATACATAATATCAGGTCATTACAGTTTTTATTATCTTCTATCCTGCCTTTTCTTTCCATTCAGACATAAGTTGATTCATGTCTCATTGTGTGTGGTGCAGGATTGAAATTTATGGATCTCTATCTACTACAGAAATAAGAAGACGTTACAAAATCCTCCAAATGAGGTAGTGAAGGGGTCTTTCACTTTTCTGGTAGTACCTATAATATATTTGATTTACGACTACTGGTTATAGAAAAGACAATAAAAAGGAGAGCATCATGACATCACTACAAATTGCAAATAACTATAACTTTATAGAAAATAAGATAGAATTTGAGGGATATTGTAAGTGGAAACAGATCTCCCTCTTTCTTTTCTCTCTTACACTTCAATTCCCATGTCCTTTATAATGCAAGAATCTGGTAGGTGTCTCTGTCAGAGAGGAAAGCCTTATGCACTGTGCTGGGATTTTTTCTTTCATCCTTGCACCCAGACAAATTCCTCACTCACATATGCTTTGGAGCTCTTCTCAGTTGTATTTGGATGTCTATGAAGTAAAACTGCTGGCCTGAAAATGGAACACTAAAAACAAGGGAGATTATGTCTCATCTTCACTTCCTTGCCTTCTCCATCACAGAGTGGCAATACCTTGAAAATAGCACTAACTGGGGTATCTAAGCAGGGCCAAGGCAGGAAACTTTTCAAGAGAAATGTCTCAGCTATTCAAGTAATTAAAATATTTATGTCTAACCTAGCGGAGAAGTAATAATTCATTTGTGTAATAGTGAAGGCCTTGTTCAGAATAAAAATTAAATACTTCACAAAATAGGCCAGAAATAAACCACCTATTTTTCACAAGTTCTTGCAGACATTATTGGCTTTTGAGAAGTAAATTGTCAACTCCCATAAGACCTGAGTTTTATCATAATTCATTCAAATATTATTGAATTTACTCTGAATATTTGTATATTTTATAAAAAAAGGTTAAAACTCTTGTGGTGTTTGGTTGTCCTTTTGAGAGCATCTAACATGATGCTAAACAGTTTACAACCTTTAAGTTTTACCTTGAAATACTATTGGATTGCATGTTTGAGATTTTTTCCTGAATCATCTTCTATTTTGGGGATTCTTTTCAAATTAGCAGATTTTTTACATCCTTAAAAACTAATCTGTGACTGGGGAATAGCATGGGAATCTTCCAGAAAAGTGTTTTTTGTACTGTTACCTACAAATCCATTTATTATCTAAATACAGAGATATATATTTCCCTCCTTTAATGGCCCTAAATTTAGCCTGCTTTTTGCTCTTATACTCACTATTATTCCTAAATAATGTTATTTGTCACAGTCAACCTCTTAACTTTGTCAAAATCAGTAGTATTTTTTCTTCCCTAACACTTTGCTTTTATTCTTATAGTCAAAAACAGTAGGGTAGAAGTACAATAAATCTTTAAGTTATTTAAGCTACTATCAGAACAAAATGGACATCACTTACAGCAGCTGATTGTTTAAAAAATAGATGCATATGCTATTTGATTTTTTTGTTCACTAGAATTACTTTCTTTTTCCCTTCTTAACAAAAATTCTCTTCTTTTGATCTTATTCAGAAAAGCAGTAATTCTTTTTTAGGACACTTGAAACCCTCAATAGATGCTGATTTTTCCACAACATCTGCCATGTTCCTATTTTTCCATGCTGAACAGACGTTTTTTAAAAGTAAATGCAGAGCAAAACAGATTTTGCTAAACCTTAATTAGCATTTTTATAAAATACTTCACCCATAGAATTTAATAGGAGAACTCTTTATGGCATGACTGGTTTAGCCCAACAGTGTATATATTGACATTTTACTTTTCAACTGGATAGAGATTGCTAGACTTGATTTAACCTTTCATGTGCTTTAGAGATAAATTTTAAACCACTATGCTCTTCCAATTGTATCAGCACTCATTTAACTTAAAAATACCATGACAGTGAAAACCTTATATTGTCATGCCCTTCTTACAACAAATACTCAGTACTGAATACATAGTGCAGTTTATCATGAGGGCTTTGTAACTCAAGGGCTAGATTCCTTTTGAAACACTGGTACATTGAAACATATAACTAATGTTTATATCAAAAAACTTTGCCATAAAAATACTCCATGTATATTATTTAGACAGAAAGCTGTCTTTACAGTAAAACATCCTTTGCCTTCAAAAAGTGACAACTTTCTAAGAATAATTTCTGTGCTGATAATAAAAGTCCCCTAACTCTTCACAAATAGGACATTCAGATAAATTTTTTTCCCAACTGCAGCTGCCATAATAATTTGAAATACATTTCTTTATATTCATTTTTTCTCACTGTCGCATATTCCCACACACTGTGGTGGCCAAGCTGCATCTATGATGATATGAGAAAGAAAAATACACCACCATGAAAAAGAGCTCCGGGGTGCACCACTGGTCAGACAGTATAATTGAAGAGGACTGCTTTCTGATGGGAAGTATGATGTAGAGAAGTGCTCAAGAGTGTTCAAATGAGCTGCCATTAAAGCATCTCTGAAAATGCAGAAATATTTTGTCAATATTGTTGTTGAAGGTTAGAAAAGATTCTGTCACTTTCAGAATTTCAGTCTTGCTTCCAGATAATTTCTGCTTAATTCTGAAAGAGAGAATGTTTATTTCTATTATGATGACGTTAGCCTTTTTAACTGTCACAGTTTAAAATAAAACAAAAAAAAGGAAAAGAGAAACATATATTCTGTTGATGAATTCTCATCATATTTGATTGTTTCTGAAAATGAAAGAATATTAGGCATATTCTAGCTGTTCTATTAAATTTTAAACTTATTTGGCATGTTCCATATGCTAGAAAACAACTTTTATAATGACAGTGTAAATTATATTTAGTTCAGCTTTCACAATTTCTCTTTCATTGATATTTACTTCCATAAATGTGTCTTAAACTTGATATTTTTCAATAATTTTTTACATGGCAGCCTTTCTGTAATGGTATTATTATCTTAAAAGGCATAGCAGCTTTGAAAACTTTGAAAGAGGCAACATCTTCAATGTTTTATCACCTCTGCATGTCTAAAATAAAATCCCTCAAAGTTAATTCTATTTCTGTGCCACAGACTAATTGCATTTGTTTTCTTCCATCAGTTGCATCTAACCAAATATTACCTTTAATCTCTAAATTATTACTATTCCCCCAGTTAATTTCTTTTTCCTCCTAGAAGTTGTCACATCTGCCAGCTCATTTGTTACACAGACAATTAAGTATCCAGCTTTTAAGTACTCACAGGTCCTTATCATTTCCTAAGTTCCTACAGCTCACCTCAACTTTATTAAGGTTATTGACATTTTCAAAATAACTAAGGGATGTTCTTCTTTCAGCATGTCCATAGCATCCAATACAACCAATATTTAGGCTGAGGATTGTCTAAGAGACTGGGTTTTTTTCAAATTTCACTGTTGTTGGGATTTTTGGTTGTTATTTTTTGGTTTAGATTTGGTGGTTTTGTTTAGTTAGTTTTTTATTAGTTTGTTAGTTTTGATGGTTGGCTTAGTGGGAGGTTCTGTTTGGTTTTCCACAAAAACTTTCAGCTGCTTACACGTGGAAGCTCTGGAAAAAGACTCTTCCTGTCTCCCTGGAATTAGAGTTCTGCAAAGTCCCAGGGTTCTCTGTGTTGCCAAATGCCTTACCCAGCTGAAGGTTGTTCTGAAATGTCTCTTAATTGAGTTTGATCTTTGCAGATCAGTGCGCTTCACAGGCACATTTCTATAATGGTAGAATACTGAAAAAAAGTACTGACTCCTTGTTGTGCATAGCAGAGCTTGTGTTAGGTCAGACTGCCCAAGGCCTTCTGACAGAAGCTAGAATATGTCAAACGCTTTAAGGAAAAATTTTGTTTGTTTTGTTTTATCTCTCAATTAGTTCAATATTTGAAAATACAGCTCAGAAGTCAGAGAAGCATATCTGCCTAGTTAAAACTTCTTCCAAGTTCATTTTATCTGAATAATTCTATTGTTTAATTATGTATTTGTTAACAAAGACATAAACCAAAACATCTTTCAACAGACACCCTTTGGGGGAGGATAAGGGAAGCCTAAGAATGAAATATGTCATCTGTCTAGCTTCCAGAATTATAGATTCTTCATAAAAATCTGTTATCATATGTTACCCAAGAAAACAATTTATGAGCAGGATAGTTTGTAACTTACTTTATTGCAGAAGAACTGAAGAAAGTGAAAAGCTGGACATTCAAATATCTCTCACCTGTCTTGTAACTGTGAATACAACTGTTCTGTTTGTGCCTAGACCTGCCTAGAATGTCTTACAACACTGTAAGAACTTCAAAGCTGCTGGTTTGATTTCCCTTTGATTCTGGTCATACTGCTGTAAAAGTCTGCAGGCATTTTTTGCCCTCATTATTCAAGTTTCATGTTGCTTAACTGTCTTTTTGTATTTAGGTAAAAACGTGGATCAAAGTAAAAACAAAATGTAACGAGTTTTTAAGTAAAAAAAAAAGTTAATATAGTTATAATTTATTTATTCACAGTATTAGACATTCTTTCCCCCCTTCATCAGTTTCTTTACTTCATTTTTTTTCCATCTTGGTGTCTCTTTTTCTCACAGATCGATACATCATACATTCCTTTCTTGTGTATTTTTCTTATCCCAAGTGTAATTGTTATATTTGTTATATTAATTCCTCTCATATGTAGAACTCATAATCATACCTTACTTTTCCTCACTCAAGTTTGGATTTTTGAAAGCAGATATACACCTGATTTGGAACATTTTAGAAGCTAGTAGAAATCATTCATTGTTAAGCTAAGAGAAAAATGTAGTTACTCTGAATTTCCATGAGCTCATTCATCAAAAAGAGGTGATGCTGACCAAATTCTTACCTTGCAATATAAATTCCAGAGATTCTGCTTCTTTACTGTCCTTTTAGTTCTTCTTGCAGCTTTGTATGACATGCAGTGCAAGATTCTTAATGTTATTTGTTGCCAGTATAATAGTCATAATACAGGGAGATAGCAGAAGAGATTTTGCACTTTTAAGAGTTCAGATGCATTACTGATAGAGATAACAGGGCTTGTCATGTGTGCAGAGCTACTTCTTTAGTCAATAATTCCTGGGGTGATGTAGGACCTCACCAGCAAGTCATCTGAAGATATGAATTAATAGACTGCCTTGAGAAAAGAGAATACTTGGAAAGAGTTAGCTGACTGAATCTTCCTATTGAATATTTCACTCATTTTGCAACAGTCATCCAGGGGATAACTTTAGGCAGCTCGTAGAATTCCACACATATGTGTCCTGCTGTGCCCAGTCCAATTTCTACACTCAAATTTCTTGACTGAACAAATGGATTGAGGGATTGAGTGAATATATTGAGAGCTGTGCTAGAAGAAGTACTCGAGGTAGTTGGTGGATGAGAAGGTCAACATGACCCACCAATATGCACCCAGAAATTCAGCCACATCCTGGGCTGCGTTAAAGAAGCGTGACTGGCAAGACAAGAGAGATGATTCACCTCCTCTACTCAGCTCTCAAGAGATCCCTCAGTGGAGTGAATACTGCATCCAGTTCTGGGGCCTCCAACATAAGAAGGACATGGACCTCTTGGAGTGAATCCAGATGAGGGGCAAAAAGATGTTTTATCTCATGCTCCAGCACCTCTCCTATGGAGACAGGTTGAGAGACTTGGGGTTCTTCAACCTGGAGAAAAAAAAGTTCTGGCAAGACCCTCTAGCAGCCTCCAGTACCTAAAGGACACCTTCAGTAAAGTGTGAGGACTTTTTACACGGGCTTGTAGTAATAGGACTGTCTTTAAACTGAAAGAGGGCACATTCAGATTAGTTATTGAAAGAAATTCTTTACTGTGAGGATGGTGAGGCATCAGAAGAGGTTGCCCAGAGAAAATGTGGTTGCCCCATCCCTGGTAGTTGAGGCCAACTTAGATGGGATTTTGAGAAACCTGGTCTAGTGAAAAATGTCCTTGTGCATGGCAGAAGGCTTTGAACTAGATGATGTCTAAGGCTCCTTCCAACTCAAACCATTCTAGAATTCTTTGATATACATCCTTGGTGGGGTGTCACAAGTAGTCATCATTATATTTTCCATTTTACCTATAAATGGAAAGGCAAGGCAAGGCAAGGGAAAGGCAAGGCAAGGCAAGGCAAGGCAAGGCAAGGAAAGGAAAGGCAAGGAAAGGCAAGGAAAGGCAAGGCAAGGCAAGGCAAGGCAAGGCAAGGCAAGGCAAGGCAAGGCAAGGCAAGGCAAGGCAAGGCAAGGCAAGGCAAGGCAAGGCAAGGCAAGGCAAGGAAAGGAAAGGAAAGGAAAGGAAAGGAAAGGAAAGGAAAGGAAAGGAAAGGAAAGGAAAGGAAAGGAAAGGAAAGGAAAGGAAAGGAAAGGAAAGGAAAGGAAAGGAAAGGAAAGGAAAGGAAAGGAAAGGAAAGGAAAGGAAAGGAAAGGAAAGGAAAGGAAAGGAAAGGAAAGGAAAGGAAAGGAAAGGAAAGGAAAGGAAAGGAAAGGAAAGGAAAGGAAAGGAAAGGAAAGGAAAGGAAAGGAAAGGAAAGGAAAGGAAAGGAAAGGAAAGGAAAGGAAAGGAAAGGAAATATTAATATGATAAATTTACCTTGATTTTCCTCATCTATTATACAGAATAACTATAAATGAGTAAAAACTTTCTACTTGCATAACTAATGTCACTGACTTTTGTCACAAGAAATTTTGGGTTCTGGATTTGCAGGGATATGGGTGAAATTCAATGCAAAACTTAGATAAAATCTTTCAAAGGCATTTGAATAAAACAAACTAGGGAAATTCCATCATAAGAGTTGAAAACAATTATTTTTTTTTAGTCATGACTCATATTTTGCAGATGTTTGTTATTGCAGATCGTCTGTCATATCACCCCAGTATTGCCACATTTCATTGTGTAATTTTTCCAGAGGAGGTACTTAATAATGTGTATGGTCATATCATGGACATGCTTTTACTGGACTATGTGACTGTATTACTCGCAAACTACCAATGATGCATTCTTCCCACAAAGTATAAATATTTTTCACAGTAGGCACCATGAAGTTTTAAGCTATCTCCCTGAGAACAGTCATACTGGTTGGCTTTCAGAATCAGAAAAATTGGTGTTTCATTGGTCCCACGAGGAAATCTTAGGGAAAATTTCAAAACTAGCCAAGACTTCATGTCCTGGTAGAGAGAATGTTTAACACAGGGCTTGTTGCTCTTTCCACCTCTTTGTCCAGTTTATCAATAGATGGCAGCAAATAGCCCTTTTAACTCTGATGTCCAGCACAGAGGGTTACACACATTTATTTATTTAGAGTTCTTTTGTATTTCTTCCTTTCTTTCTGAGACGGTCATGTACAAGACTATGTTACAATGCAGTTAGACTATACAATGTACACATCTTCAGTATGTAACTTCACCAGATCCTCTCTGGGGAGAATTCATAGGGTTGCACTGAGAGCTGTAAACAGTTCCTGCCAAATCCAAGTTAGCAAGGAAGTGTGTATGCATCCTGTAGAAATTCACTGAAATAATTCAGTGACAGATTGAAATATCCCATATTTAAGTTCCCATTTACTGACAGGCTGAAAGACAGTCTCTAAAATCAAGGTTGCAATTTTTGATTTTTTTTTCCTTATGTTTCTCAGTTTTAAGTTTTGTAAAAGTTTTTTTCTCTACTTAGACATTTGCAGTATTCCTTGTGCAGCTCATCCTAGAAAAGCCCCTTGAACCTAGTCAGTCTGGATAGAAAGGATGTGTACTTATTTGTAAGTGATAAAAATGCTTTCTAAAGCTACAGAATATCTTTGCAGATTTCACTCTATGTGCTCAGAAATATTTTTTTCACTTCCTATTGCTGTGTTCTGAAAAGTTTTTTCTTTTAGATAGGAAAGGGAATGGGAAAGGGAAAGGGAAAGGGAAAGGGAAAGGGAAAGGGAAAGGGAAAGGGAAAGGGAAAGGAATTAATAAGAACCATGGGGTTCATTAAAAGAGGCATGCCCAGCAGGTTCAGGAAGGAGATTGTCCCCCACTACTCTGCCCTGGTGAGACCCCATCTAGAGTGCTGCATCCTGCTTTAGGGTCCCCAGGAATAAAGAGACATGGACCTGTAGGAGCAAGTCCAGAGGAAGGCCGAATAAATAATGAGAAGGCTGGACTTATGAAGACAGGCTGAGAGAGATTTGCAATTAAATGTGGAGAAGAGAAAGCTCTGGGGAGACCTTCTAGCAGCCTTCCAGTACCTAAGCAGGGTTTAAAAAACAGAGGCAAAGTGATTTTCACATGGGCAGATTGTGATAGGACAAGGGGTAATGTTTTTAAAGTAAATAAGGAGGAATTCAGACTAGGTATTAGTAAGAAATTCTTTACTGTGAGGGTGATGAGGCACTGGAACAGGTTGCTCAGAGATGTTGTGGATGCTCCATAACTCACAGGATCCCTGTGAGTATTTAAGGCCAGACTGGATGGGGCTGTGAGAAACCTGGTCTAATGAAAGATGTTCTTGCTCAGGCTGTGGGGGGAGAACCAGATAATCATTCAGTTCCTTCCAGCCCAAACTGCTATCCTGCAATTCAATGATTCTATCAGCTTTGCTGAGAATCACCTTTTAGAATCAGTTTCTTGATACCTGAGCTAGCAACACTTTCTTCAATTCACACTGCAGTAAGTGTACTCTTTCTCACAGTGTGTTACCATGATGATGCTCTTGGGATATAAAAAGAAGATAGTTAAAAAAGAGTAATAGATAGCTAAAAATATTTTGATGCAGAGTGCATTAGAAAGCTGAAAATAAAAGGGAAAAAAGCACCTTAAAACATCAGCTTTTCTGACACCTCTATATAATAAAAGGAGTTAATTTTTTCTACTGAGAACCATGGGCCAAACATGTCCCTAATAAAAAAGGACAGGAAGAAATGCTGAGTGTTCATGTGAGATCCTAGGTAGCTTGAAGATTTAATTTACTATCTTAATACAATAGATCTGTACCTTAATACATCCAAATAAATTAAAAATTATATGAATCATACTTTTTTTAACAGAGTTTTTAATTTTTGAAGTAAAAATATTCGGCTGGATGTTTATTGTCCCAACTCATCTTGGATGTTTTTGCAAAAACAAGAGTTATGAATTGATTTTAAAAAGAGGTAGGTCTTAATAGAAAGGAAGGGAGAAAAAAAAAATAACAGGGAACCCTTTAAAATATCCTAGAAATGATAGATGTTGAATGTGCATTTAAACAATTACCAATGTGAAATGAATTTAACACAGGTTGTATAATTTATTGTCTGGCACTGCTTAGTTACTTAGTTAAGCCAATAAAATTATTGATATTTGGAAATGAAAATGAGAGTTTGTCTTCATTTACTCAAGATGTGTTTCACTTGTAACTCAAGTTTTATTTATACATATTGAATTTTTATAAATTATTTTCCTACACTAATTATAAATTTCTCTTTTGAGATTTAACATGTCATATGTGAAATGAATTGTAAAAGGTCACATTCTACTGCTACATCTTGAGTCAATGTTGTGAAGAAATTGAAAAATGCTGTATTCGATGTTCAGGCCACTGAATTTTTTTGTCCTTGCTACATTACCTATGACAGAACAAGGATGTTGCCAGCAAAACGAACACACTTGTATGAAATCAGTGGGGCTGAATTGCTAGTGACCTGTCCGTCACTTCCTAATTAGTTTTATTTTCTATTTTTTATTTTCTATTGTCATTCTTTAATTATTTTTAGAGAAAATATTATGTGAAAACCCATCACTGTGATACTATTAGGCAAATAAATGTATTTCATTGTTGTTGTAATGTATTGAGCCTGACTGCCTTCCAGGTGTGCATCAAAGCTACTCTATCACTCTTCCTCCTCAACTGGGTAGGGGAGAGAAAATAAAACTAAAGGTTCATGGGTTGAGATAAGGACAGGGAAATCAGTCACCAGTTGCTATCTTGTGCTAAATGGACACAGATTAGGGAAAATTAATTTATCACACATCATTCTGGACTAAGATGATGAGAAGTGAAATAAAGTCTTAAAACACCTTCTCCCCAGTCCCTCCCTTCCTCCTGGCCTGAACTTCCATTTCAATTTTCTCTACCTCCTCCCTTCAAGCAGCATTAGGGGACAGGGAATGGAGGGGGATGGGGTTTGTTCCTCATATGCTCTTTCTGTCACTTCCTCATATTATGAGAAATCCTCACATTCTTTTTCTGTTCTTGCATGGGCTTTCTACCACTAGACACAGTTACTAGATACAGTTTCCAATGAACTTTACCAATGTGACTCTTCCCCTTGAGCTGCAGGTCTTCTTGATCTGCTCTAGCATGAGTCCCTTTCACAGGATGCGGTTTTTTGAGTGCTTACTTTCTTGCAAGCCGCTTGAGACTTCTGGTCCTGAGACCTGTGAGTTGATGGCCTCTGTGTGAGGGTCCTCCTTGCTAAAGGGAAATTGAGGATGGTGAGCTTTAAGACCCTGGGACATTCTCCTTCCTGGTCTGCTAGAGCATGGGTGTGACCCTCTAACACAAGGTCTAGGCAATGGCAAGGCTGAACATGGATTCTTGGGGTTGCACACACTCATAAACACACACACACACACATCAACACAAATAAAAGAACAATGCCTTTATAGGCATCACACAAAAAATCAGCACTAAAAACACAAACTACACAAATGACCTGAACCTGTTCTTACTTGCTTTTTTAGTATAAAATACAAGAAAAAAAACAACTAACAAGTAACAAGGGTACAAAGCAGGGAACCCTAGGAAACTGGTGGTGTGAGAAAAAAAGAAGGAACCAAGGAAGAGGTATAGCTGAACAAGGCAGAGGCAGAAGCAGAACTGAAGGGGAAACATCACACCAGAAGTCTGAGAAGGTAGGTTTTAGTAAAAACAGAAATTTTCCTTAAACAAGCATCATATTGTATGTTCAGCTCAATGACCTCTTCAGGTTTTGAGAATCTCTCTACCAATGGCCATCCAGTTGACACCTTTAAATTTAGAGATTGCATGGTCATACCAGCACAAATGACTCTAAATTCTGTGATTTGGTTTTCAGAAAAGCATCCCTCTGTGTGTTTATTTATTTTTCCTTTCTGAAACAATTTCCCCTCTATAAACAATTTTTCTATTTACAAGAGGAGAAGTACATCCTTACTTTTTGTTTTACCATGTGTCAGGATTATATCTTAATCACTGTCTGGGAAACTAATAAAAAAAAGAGTTGTGCAGCATGATGCTAGTTGTAGGTGGCCCACTTCCAAGAGTACCATAAGCTTTAGCAGATGTTGGCCAGACTGTGCTAAATATGTGTCGGCAACTTTAGGAATCTCAGAACTCTTCAGGCAATGATCCTACACTGCTGCTTTCAGATGGGTTTTTAAATTTTTCTTAAATTTTTTTCTTTTTTTTTTTTTTTTTAGCAAGTGAACACTCAGAATTATGTGAATAGCAGAGAGAATATGCAAATAAGCAGGAACTCAAAGTAATTGCGAGCGATGGTACAAAGTGTCAGAAAGTAGATAGGACCAGCTGCTCCCTAATGGACGGGAAGTCAAGTGAAATAACATGCCAGCAGGGCAGGAGTCTTGACAACCAGAGTACTGTCCTAAAGTACCTAGCCAGGGGGAGCAAAGCAGGAGCAGATTCAGAGACAGAAAAAAAGAGATCTTTACAATACCACCTTGGGCTCTCATCTTTGCACTGTAAATCTCAGGTTTTGACATCCTTATATTCTAAACCCAGAGGTGATAAATATCCTTATTTATGTTACTAGCACAGTTCCCTATCTCTTTCATGGTATCTGTAAGCTGTGAACCACTACAGATCATGAAACTGTTATAAGCGACACCATACCTATCTGCTAATAAAATTGTTTGAAAAGCACACGCAATAAAATATTACAGACTTTTTAACAAAGCTAACAGAGAAAAAAAGAATTGTAAATCAGCAGAAAATTTATCAGCTTTCAAAAAAACCTTAAATTTCCCCAATCCCCCAAAAACCACAAACAAAATGGCAAAACCCAACCCCAACACTAAACGCAAATCTCAATTAATTTATATTTAGTTTTTTAATACTATACTGAATGAAAAATTGATGTTACAATTCTTATGCAGAGTTCTATAAGCATATACACTGCTAAAGTGCTACTACGTGAATGAAGAGGCAAACTTCTAAACTAGCAATTTTCAAAGATACTGGATATTTCGTTTTCTTGATCTACCACTAAAATAGCAACTCCAAATCAACTGCAATAAATAATTTGTCCCTATTCTGTATCTTTCTTATTTCTGTCTCCTGATAGGAACCTTATTCTCTAAATATTAATACATATTGACTGTAGAAGTGTTTTAATATTTGAAAATATTTTACTGCTACAAGCAGTGTTATTTAGGAAAATGCTTTTATTGTAAGGAATTATGACTCATTGGGTAACAATCAGAGGAGATGTTAGAAAGAATTTAGCATCTAAATATCAAGAAATATTGGCATATAAACTTATCTTTTTAATCCTCCAAAAACCCCTCTAATTGATTGTCTCCTGTGTATAATTTGTAGCACTGGATCTTAGGTTATCTATGCATAATTAAAAAAAACAACAAGTGCTCATCAAACACTTTAATTGTTCATTAAGTATTTGCTAACTATAGGAGCAAGCAACAATTAAAATTATAGCTTGAATAAAATGTGCAAATCTAAGAAAATATTTCTTGGATTTAATTTTTTTTCCAGTGAACTCATTTCTGTACTGTTTTTAATGAAAGTCCCTCTTACTTTGGATTACCTTACCTTTGATTTCTAGAAGGGACCTGCCTAAAGCTTAGATACTCATAAGATTTTTTTTTTTTTTTTGGTTAGGGGGAGAGAAACAGATGCCTCCAGCAGAAGATTCTTCTTGCTGTATTCCAATACACATAAACAGCTTGGAGGCATCTATTTCTCTTCTGACTGCAAAGGAAGACTATGTGGATGACTTAGAATCAGACACATAATTTTACAGTTTCTGAACCTAAGGAGACAGACCAAAGTAGTCTCCTAGAAATACAAAAAATGCACAGTTGTATATGTGTGTCTTTATAGGATTGTCAAAGACTCAAAGTTTCACTTGCTTGTAACTTGAACTGTTTTTAAGAGGAAATCAAAGCACTGGTTCTAAATGCATGAGGACATGTTTGTGCTGGAATAGCCTTCCAGTAAATTTAATAGAGAGCTTGTTAAGAACATGTATCTTTTTCAGGAGAGGTAAAGAAACGTATCATTACTATTCATTTTAATAGCAGGCTTAAACCAGTGCTTGAGAGTTTATTCCAGGCCCATTTCCTACAATTTTAGTGAGATACTCTGGCATTTTAAGCTATGTTTCCCATTGCATCAAGAATAGCCTAAGTCTAGAACTGTTGAGCAGTATGCAGCTCAATCATGCACAAAAACTTTCCTTATTCCCACATTACTTATTATCTCAATTTTCACCAATAGTCCTACAGAATGCTACATAAAAAATTATTATGGGCTGGTTTCCACAGTAAAATTTCTTTAGGGGAAGGTATTCTTTCATCTCTGTGATTATCAATCTCATGCAAATTGCAAGTGACCTGATTAAAATTTTTGCATCTGTGTGAAGAGTTTCCAAGCTTCTAACTTGCTATGGAATATGTTGAAACTTTCTAAGACAATAATGGCTAGTAGTTGTTAAAAATTTTGCTTAAGCTTCTGCATAGAGAGATATCTCCATAGGTATGCTTGATCAACTTAGTTAACATACTTGTATTCCTAATTAAAGCACAGAACAGGAACAATGAAAGCAAGACATCAATTGTTTTTTATATATGGTGTTTCTGCCTTTTTGTAATAAATGACAATAATAAAGCTCAATGAACTGTGAGTTTTGCTCACAAACAATATGATGTTGTTTTCACAGCAAGTGATTTAATTATGCCTTTTTAAAAATTAATAGAAACCTGGGACAAGGAATTTGGTACTAAATGCTGCTAAGCATTGAGTAAAATGCCAAACTTGCCTTTTGTCTTTTATTTCTTTTTATATCCATTTCAGAAAACAGAAATTGATTTATTTTACCTGGAAAAAAGATTGAAGGTCAAAATTAAGCAGTTTTCAGGGGGAACTTTAATTAGATACGGTTAAAGTCCCACAGAGCTTCTCTGTCTCCTGTCTTCAGTTCCCACTCTGTGAAAACCTTCTGATCTTCTCCTGCTGCTTTATTCAGATGTAATCAGCACCCTTCAATGAAACTCTAATTTAAAGAGAATTCAATATAGTAGATGATTTATTTAAACAGGTGGAAAATTAGTGCCTCTGAGCAGAGAATTGCATGTTCTAAAATATAGGTAAGGTCTTATATGTAAGCTGTGTCAACACTTATCATTACTGAATGCAATTTATATCTCTATGTAGGTATACCTCTACATAAAAATACCTTTACGTCCATGTCATGGTTTGACGCTGGCACAATGCCAGTGCCCCCATGAAAATACACTCTCCCTGGTGTCTGCTGTGAAACGTGACCAGGAATAAGCAAAGCAGGCCCCCACTTAGAAATAAAGAAAAGAAAACTTTTATTAACTAAACTACAACTATATGTAAAACACACAGGAAAAGTTAAAACCTTCCAAAAACATTTCCTCCTCCCCCCACCAAATTTCCAATACATCCATCCCTCAGGTGGTCCATCACCACCCTTCAGACAATCAATTCTCAGTTCATCAAGAGGAGAGGAGTCCTTTTTGTGCCATAGACTTCCCCAGGAAACACCGTTGAAACCTCATGTGTTTCCGTGTCACTCGTGGCACCACCCGGAGTACATCTGCCATCGTGACCTCTTCCTTCCATGTCCAGTGCTCTCACCACAGCACATGCACCAGAGCTGCTTCTAGGGTTGTCCTTTTAAGGGTGCTTCGTCCCGTTCCAAAAAAAGCACAGTCTCTCACCTTTGAGACACCTGTCCCCCCCAAATTTCACCCCCTGGGGCCGAGGGGTACCAACACTGAACCCTCTTGGCTCTGAGCCATCACCTCCCCCTGGATGCAGTCTCTGTATCACAGGAAACATTGTTCTGTCCATGGCTATACAAGAAAAGTCCAGCTAAGGCCACTCCATCATCACTTCCCACCTAAGATTCTGCTCCACTCTTCCGACATTTTTCACTTGCACAAACTTTCATCGCACTTGCCCATTTCCTCCTCCATTTCATCTCTATCTCTCTTCTAGGAAGGTTATTGTTCAGCAAAGTTTTCATTGTCCAAAACAAAAAAGGGTGAAAAACTTGGGCTCTGCCCGCCCAGAACTCCCCCAGAGGCCTGACTCCTTCTCCCTGCATCCCCGCCCCTCCCCTCCTTCTCCATCTCGGCTGTGCTGCCAGCACATGTTATCAAGTTTCAAGGCAGCATAGTCCAGGCACAGGCTCTACACTCTCTCTCTCCTGGCGGGGGCTGCCCGATGCCTCCTGGTGCTTCTCCCACCTTTCCATCCTCGGGGGCCTCTTCATGTCCCATCTCTGTCCAAAGCCCCGGGCCTACCTCACCCGGCCTCATGGCTTCCCCTCCTCCGCCCAGCTGGGCCAGGGGAGGGATCCAAACTCTTTCCCCACCGGAACCCAAGAGAGCTTCCACCTGGGAGTGCTCCGCTTTTAACCCCCTGTGTTCTCAGAGGTGTGTTCATGTCCCCAGTGGCCACACCAGGTGCCAATATTCAAATCTGGGCACCCATTGGCTTGACCACAGCATTCCAAAAAACTCACTTCCTCTCAAACCTCTACTGTCCATAAAGCAAAACTTATGATGAAGTGTCTCAAGGTATTTTGCAAACATATTAGAAGTGTCCCTTGAATATTCCAATGTAAATGAATATCACTTTATTTTATTACCTTTTATTTTCTAGATGAGTATTATATATAATAAACCAAGGACATCTAAATTGCTCATACTCATGTAGTGAGTCTAAAACAGATATGAAACAAAAGAAACTGGGTTTCTTAACTCATACTCTCTATCTGTAATTACCAGGATACTACAAAGCTGATTTTCAATTACTTTATACCTGATGCAGTCATGCCTCATGCACTGTAGCTGCAAACCTTTGATATAATTTTTTGAATTGATGGCACTCTGAAATGTATCTTCAATCATCCAGATCACTATTATACTTACTAAAGATATTGAATACCTTGGATAAAAATACTAAAGCATAATTTCAAAACTTATTGATGAAATGCATTTACATTTAAAGCTACGGAACAGTGGAAAATTGGATCATCCTACTTGTATCAGGGACACATTAGTACTGCAGTATATTAAACGAGGCAATGTTTCTAGGAAAATACATACTCCTTCATTAGATCAGATGTGTATTCAGAACAACTGAGAGGGTTTCAGGTGTGCAAATCAATTTTTAGGGTTGAAATAGAGGAGCAGGACACTTGAAATGATGTGCAAGCTGAGAGCAATTTTTCTGAGTATAACTTAAAAATGTGGTAATCACTGAGATAGTTTGATGGAAGAGTTAACTCATAGCCATGCAAGGAAAAAAAAAGTGTTCCAATTGAAACAATGAGGATATCATTATCTTATTAAAGATTATCTAAACAATTGTAGGTGTTGGATGTTGGCACCAATGGTGTGGATACTGTAAAATACAAATGCACTGCCACTGAGATTGCATTTACCAATTTGGCTTATAAATAGAGTTACTTCTCTGTCTTTGGGCTTCTTGAACAGATAGTAACCAAGGTCAGATACTGAGTGAATTCTTAGTGAGAAAAAAATCTTTAATATATGACTGCATGCTAGAGAACTTACTGGGGATTTTTGATTTAATTATGTGGGATAAATGATTGCTAATTCACTGTATAGAGAGTATTTTATGCAGTAGCTTGATAGTTGTGTACTATGTATTCCCTCAAGTATAAGATAAAATAAGGATAACTGTTATCCTGAACATAGCTCTTTCCCGAACTGAATTGTCTCCTCAACTCCAAGACTACAGTAAGAGATAAACTGTCGCAGACATCTTTTCATGAAAAATCCTTTCCTTAGGATTTTTTCTCCTGAGAAGCTGAGAGGCCTCAGGAACAACATGTAAACAATGGTTATCTGCTGCTGTGGAATGCAACAGGTGGATCTTTGATTAGCCCATCTTGGATGTTTATAATTAATGGCCAAGCACAGCCCAGCTGGCTCAGGCAGAAAGTCTGAGACAGCTGCCTTTGTTATCATTCTTTCCTTTCTATTCTTAGCTTAGCTAAGCCTTCTGATGAAACCTTTTCTTCTATTCTTTAGTATAGTTTTAATGTAATATATATATCATAAAATAATAAATCAAGCCTTCTGAAACATGGAGTCAGATCTCTGTCTCTTCCCTCATCTGAAAACCCCTGTGAATGCAGTCACAGTAAACAAAGATGATTCTGGCACTATGGAATAAAGGGACTGTACTAAAGTTTATTTCACCCACAAATAATTAATTTCAACATGCCCTGCTCTTTATCAGTTGTCTCATAGTTGATCTTAGAGAATTCTACTAGTATATCTGTAATTCTCTATAGAGAATCTGAACAACTTATCTCCCTTACATTTAATTTTACTGAAGATTCTCTATCTGAAAATATACTTTATCTGAGAAACGTTCTCTAAAATGCAAATATATTTTTTAATGTGTATTCTTGATGATAGTAACATTAGCTTCAGTTCTTGATGCCTCTAATTCATGCTGTGTGATATTCCACAGCAGGACCCATATTCAAATATCAAAGGCAGTGCAAGCAAAAAAGCTTACATTGACTTTGCACACTTATGCAGAGAGAATCTGGAGGTGTAAGCTTGTGTAGAAAGGGTGTCTGCTCCTCTGAGGGCATCTGTTTAAAGAAGCCACAAACCAGAACATGACACATGATAAAGAAGGTCATGATAAGAACAAACGTGGTCAGTGGCATGAATTGGTAAGAGTATGTGGGATGTGAAAATGGTTTTTTTGAAAGGGGGGATGTGGAAAAGGAGGGAGACAATCAGAAACACACCTGGTCAGTCACACTAATCAATGAGCTATCATGGATCTGCAGGCAAACCAGCACTTTGCAACTGATAAGGATACAAGCCTGGAGGTAGTACACGTTAGAGGGAGTCAGTGGGATTGTGTCAAATGGTGATGCAGTGTGTGGGGAAAGGGGGAGCAGGAAGGTACAGAAAGGGGGATAATCAGAAAAGGGTATAAAAGAAGCCAGCTATATGTAAAACTGTGCCAATTAATACATTCTTTTGGCAGAGCCCTGCACCTGATTGACGAAGTCTGTCCTCTCTTCTTATATCTTACTATGCCTTAACTCTCTCTGTGTGTAATCTCACTTTCTATGCCACGTGTGTGTCATGCAAGAACTCAACACCATCTGCTCATGAGGCCTGGTGGGAGTGAAAAGTGGTGCCAGACACTGGAGTCAGATTTCAGCTGGGCTATTGTGTCAGCTCCCAGAACCAGAGTCTTCATGTCAGCAACTGGAGGGAGTGGGGCATCTTTAGACTCCAGACTCTGGGACAGGAATTACGTGTGTCCAAAAAAAACAGCTACTGAAGGGAAGAGGGTGAGTAAGGCAAATGAGGGACCTGGCAAAGCCTGTATTCCTAGTTCCAGCTGCTGGACAACAGCTGTCTGCATCTTCCCAAAACTGTGTGTGTGATGTGTGTGTTCACAAACTGATTTTAAGTTGTACCTGCTGAAGAGTAGGTGGCTTGGGTCTCAACAGGGGTCTCAGGTGCTGGCAGGGGCTGTGCTGGACTGTGACCTCTGTGCCCATGGGGCAAGTGTGTGACAGCTGCACGTTTGTTGCAAGCACTGAGCTGGACCAGCTGGAGAGTAAAAACCTCCAGGGTGAGTAAGAGGGACTGGGATCTGAGCAGGGATAAAAAGTAGTCAGAGGGTCTGTAGTGGCACCCAGGAATTCACAAATGTGTGTGTGCTTGTGATCCTTGAAAATTCACTACTGGTTGCACCTGAAAAGAGGAAAGTGGCAGCTATGTCTCTTAGCCTGGGTGGGCAAAGAGCCAGGTTTCTGGGCACTGTGTTGGGCAGAAGAGAGTCCTGGCATGAGCAAATGGAGGAGACAAATGCTCTCCCACTCAAATGTGAAAATCTATAAAGAATTTAACCAAACTAGTTGCTTCAAGGATTTCAAAATTGGGGTTTATCAAAGAACATTTTGTATCTTGAGACACATTTTTTTTCAGAATACACTTTATTTCTCAGTGAAACCCAAAATTTTGGAACTCTGAAATTGTTTAAAAATACTTCAATAGAAAAAACAAAAAAAAATCACATCACATCTGCCTCTACCTACAATCTGACCCCTAGTCATCTGTGTGGATTTTAATTACTGATTGGCAACCATGCTAGACAAATTTGAGCTGTTACTTTATTTTTAATTAAGTTGGGAAGAGTCCCTAATCAGCCTTCGAAAATGACACCAAAGCTCGCATACATACTTTGATTCTTCTGTCCATAATTCCTTAGAGCCTAGGAATATGTAGACACTTTTCTTTTTGCATATTATGGAATTCTTTTGCTGAATTTATTTGCATTATTTGACATTTTCTGTTAGATTTTATAAAATATAATTTATTGCACACACTACTCAGAGAAGAATACATTATATCTATTTAGAGATTATTTTAAATTACATAAGATTATCTGAGAGCAGCAAGCCTGTTTAAAGAATACAAAATAGATTTGAAATATACAATAATAGATTTGAAATATACAATAATAATTACTCCACAATAGAAATAAGTCATTTGCCTCAGAGCTCATTTGTTTTGAATGCATGGTGGTTGTTTGTGGACTTTGAGTATATTCTATATATTTACAGAGAAGATAGTAAACATCAAGCTAACGAACTGGAAAATCAGAATAAATACAGTATTTAGAGTATAATATTACTGCCCAGTGGGATTTTTAGTAGCCACTAGCTGTAGAAAAAAACCTACTGAAATATGATTTATAGTATATATAATTTTAACAATTCAATAGCATTCTATGACCATCAAGGATCATAATTTTCACATAGCTGGACATTGGTACTCAAAGCTTCTTTCTGTTAAAACAAATCAACAGACTGAAAATTAGTTTCCATGGATTGAAAATGGCTCATTTAGTCTGAAGAAATTGATTCATAGGTCAGGGACATAAACATTTGAATGAGTTTACTCAAATGCTTAATCAATAATAATGTTGAATTTTAAGCTGACATCAGGTGATTAAAATGAACATTGCTACAGGAGGTACAACATTATGAATAATCTGCCACTTGAGACATGAAAACTGCAACTCATTCTAAGTCTGACAGGGGATTTTAGGTATTGCTTCTCTTGATGCCTGGGTAACTGTTTCTTACACTTTTACTTATTGCATACTTACTGAGATTAAAACTTAGTTCAGACCACATTTTTTATCTCCCTAGGTGGTATTTTCCCACAGTAATTACAGAAGAATTCAGATTCACTATTCTTAAAGGTGGCAAATAATCTATTTCATGAAAAGAGAGCTCTACATAGAAGCCTGTTCAGCTATTTAAATATCTTAGACCTAATTCCTACACCACACTGACGCACTTTTAATGCCCCCATTCTGCTGTTTTCTTTCTGTTCTGCTGTTGAAATAATCTTCAAAACATTGACAGGTTCTTGGAATTAAGCTTTTAAATACCAATTAACTTCTGACCATGTAGGGTTACACAGTACCTCATCATGTTCCATAATCTCATAGATTCTAAAATGTTGAAATAAGCCTGGAGTAGAATATCAAGAGAATAGAATGGTAAAAGTAGGATTAGCCTTTTCAGACTAGTGTCATATATTTCATGCAATTGTAAACTGGGTCCTTAAATGGAAAATGCCTTGCAAACCATGCTTTTAAGCAACCAGAGACAACTACCAAAAAAAAAAAAAAAAGAAGAAAAACATAGAAAAAGCTTTTTCAAAAGCACTGTCATTGCCTTAGCATTATTTTATCTTTGAGATATCTTTCTATATAGATGCATCCCTTTTCATTACCACAGCCCTGTACCTGTGCTCATGTGGATGAATACAATAGACAGGGATAAAAAATAGAAATGAAAAGCACAAGCATCTACTCATTAGGGAGCTGGGAGCTGAGTCACAGTGACTGCCAAGAGATGCAATTACTGCCAAGTAGGAAGAGTCTCAGAATAAGCAGAGATCTGTGCCCAGTTTCTTGTTGGAAACTGATGGTGGGAAATGCCAGCGCACCAAAAGTACTAAAAATAGATCATGCAAAAGACAGCTAGGTAGTCCATACAAATTTGGTATAAACAGAGTAATTCCAACGTCCCTGATATGCTTTTTGAGACTCCCAGATAGCTCAACTGACACAAAATGACACAGTTTAATTCATGTGACTTGTAGATTAACATAGACATTGACCCAAGAGAGGCTTCCAAGGGGAGGTGTAATCAGTGAGTCTTGGGCTTCAGGATGAACCAGATGCTCTTCTGTTAGGTAGGAACTGGGAATGCCTTCAGCTGCTGGAGGTGTGCTCTGGTCAAGTTGCTAAGCCAAAAGAAAGAGATGAGAGAGGAGGTGAGAAGAGCATGTTGCATCAGGGAAGATGTGTGGGAAAGTGAAAGAATCTTTGCTGAGATCTGGCACAGTCCAGAGCCTACACCCCCATGGCAAGCAGGAGGAATGTTCAAAACCTGTGCTTGAACAGGGGTAAAATAAAGATTCCCAGGACCACAAGACTTGGAGGCTGGGAACATTTAGGGCTCAAAGAGAGGAGCAAAAATTCCAGGTGGTGATGGCCTGAATAATACTCTTAAAGGGAAAGGAAACAGAAACACATGTATATTGTGTGTCAATTTCTGGCTGCAGAGTTGTCATGTTCAGGACTTTGGCTCCTATGAGCCCACTTCAAGGAATAAGACCTGCTAAAGAGGATTCAGGAATATCACAGTTGCCTGTGAATAACACAATGAAGAGAACTTTAAGCATGATTCATCATAGAGAGGATATCAAAGCCTGAAATGTGCAGGAGAATGTGCATGGGAAAGGGTGATAGGGGAGATGTTCACATTTCCCTTGAAGCAGAGAATTGACTCTACATCCATCTGAAGTGACCTTTGTTCTAACATGTACAGCACAAGTATAGAAACGAGCAACTGGATGCCAATAAGAAATTACAGAAATGGTAAATATAGAGCAGAGTATTATGAATAACTGAACAATTGTGATGTATGGATAGTGGGATTAGAAAAAAGATAGGCAGAGAAGGTGAGAAGGTGTGTAAGGGGTGGTTGAATACAAGTCCTGGACTGACTTCAGATGCTTGTATTTGTCCTACAGCTGATAAATAAAGAATATCTGTCTCACTATAATGTTATTAAATGGCAGCTGTGACTACAGTAAGTAGAACTTCAAGATCCTAAGGAAAGACGAGAAAGCAAGTAACAAGGAATTTGGACTTCAGGAGAGAAGATTTATTTAGGAAGCTGGCATGCAAAACTTTGGGTTCCCAAATTATCTGATAGCATACAGTGAATTTTCATTTTCACTTTATTATAGATTGATAAGAAAGAATTTATTGTTAAGAAATTTGACTGGAGTGAAGAATTACTGAAGAAGAGCACAAAGAGAAATTATTTTTTAAGTATGCCATCTTCTTTAAAGGATGACCTTACATTTTTTTTTTTTTTAATGTGACAAAAGTTTTCTGTTCTTAAAAGAAGAAGAGTTTTGAAATCAAGTGATGGATTACATTTGTAGAGATAAGAAAGAAACTGGAGATGATCTCAAGACTGAAAGAACAGAAAGGTTGGTAGGAAAAGTGATACTCCAAAGTTTTAATAAGGGTCTAATGTTCAGCATATGTAACTTGTAAAAATATGTCAAAGACATATTACACATGCTCTTAAGATGAAAAAAAATCCAACTCTTCAACTAGCAAGTTTTAGTAATTAAATTATTTTGCAATACCATTGTGTTTTGAAAGCATATTAAAATTAATTTTATTCTTTTTAGAGAAATGTGCTGTTTTAAAATAGTTCTAATTGTACAGAAATTCACTTTGAAAACCCACCCCCATTTTCAGCCTTTTACTGTTTTCTAAAATGTCCTATACATTAATGAAATTATGAAAGATGAGATAGTTTAGATAATACCTAGTAGTTGCTATTCTTCAAAATTCTTCAATATTTTTAGTTAATTATTGAGGTGGTGGATATAGAAACACAGCATTTTGAAGAGTCTTTTCAGACTTTTCAGATTATTGAAGGTTAAAGCTAGAAAACAATTCATGTTGATATATCTGAACTGAAAATGAATTCACAAATCAGTTCAGGAACATGCTAAAGATTTAATTTATTTCTTAGGTTTTGATTAGTAGATTTTTCCCCTATCTGGCTTTCTCTATGAACATGCTGTCCAAAGGTCTGAAAAAGTTGTTTTGGCTTATACTTGTAGGTTTATCTTTACGGAACTCCACTAATCTTCACTTACAAGTGTGAATTCAAAGAATCCAGGGAGATTGGTAAAAGGCCTGATTTTGTAAGACAAATCAAGAGTTAGAGACATCTACTGCGAGTTTATATTTCATTGCTGATCTTTAAAACAGATTATTAGTTATTTCATTACCTAAAGTACTTTCAGTTCCAACACTTTGTAAGCACACATAGGTAAGTAATCTCCTTCAATGAATTAGCTGAGCATAAGTTCAAGTAGAATCCTTATTTTCCAGAACATGGCTAAGACGACTCAGGCAAAAGTGGTGAGTGGAAGTTGCTTAATATTCAGGTTTCTGAGCTTTAACTACATTTCAAATCTTGAGTCTAAATTCTCGGGATGGGTGCTTAGGTTGCCTCCCAGTTTAGCTGTCCTTTAAACCTATCTTCCACAGGGTGGAATAGAGTGGTTCACAGTACTGGGAACTCCCTTGACAGTCAATTGAAAGATGTCTTTGGAGAGCAATTTAGAGCACCAAAAGGAAACCTCTACTTTTTTATGCATTGAGTTATTGACTATAAAAAACCATACATGTCTCTGTAGGAATTTGATGCTCTTTAACAATAAATGGGGTGGTGCATTGATTCAGCCATGGAAATATAAGCCATGTGTGCTAAAGATCACTTATGTCAGAGCTGACAGATCTTAATATCTCTTGACCTGGCATTCAGAACACAACATTATTTTTCTCATGACTGACTTCCTTTATTAGCAGAATGAAGTTAAATTTTAAGACTTTTCCATCATAGTAGTTCAATGGAATGACTTAGGGGGAAACTGTCTCTTAGCCTACTGATGAGACTATTTCGTTAGGAAGCTGGTAGGTGTCCTCTGAAGATCTAGTCCCAAATCCAGGGTGCCTAGAGCCGATTGTTAAGGACTGTGTCCAGTCAGATCCCAAAGATCTCTGGATATTCTAGGCAATGTGCTTCATGGCTTAACCTAGGATTTCTATGGTCAATAGATTTTCATATAGTGAAGAATAAGGTGAAAAAGCCAGTGAGTATGTGAGCCTTTTCTATGTGTGCTAGGGACCTGCCCATCAGCGTTCAGTCCATAAGCACAATCTGAAGTAAAATATACAAACCACTACTACCTCTATGAACCAATAATTTTATTTTTGTGTGGCCCACAAGGGTATGAACCTTTCTCACAGTACTGGCTTGCATTCCTTTCCTCAATGGGAAGCATGGAAAAATTAATACCCCCAAATATGTTCCATAATTTGGATAGGATATCCTTTAACATGAGAAATTGTGAATTTAAATGTCCCTGTATGGAAGAGGAGCTGTAATACTTCTGTTTTATATGGGAGTATTTAAACACTTCAGCAGTTGCATATGAGTGAGTTTCTGACAGTTTCATACACCAAAATGAATGCTATAATTTATTTATGACATGGCTAATGCTTAGCTAATGGATTAGTTGTCCCAGGAATTAAAGTAAGATTCTGCTTCTTCTGGTTTATTTTTAAATCAAAGTTGCTTCTAGTTATCCACTGACTTGAAAAGGAATGTTTATGAGCACATCTACTAAAATGTGATGAGGTGCCTAGAGAACTTAGCCTAACAAGACTGAAAAATATTAAATGCATCAAAGAATAGGAAGACACAGATAATAGAAAACCTAAAAAATGCCATTTTGCCTAAGCTGGCAAGATAAAAAGTAAGTGGACCGAATCCTTCCTATAATGTCTATCTCTTTCTAGTTCAATATATAATAAGTTATTTATACAAAATGGAAGAAATTGATCTTCTCCTAGGACAAGTGGTAGAAATCAACCTCTGGGTGATCAGTAAGGTATGGTCATTGTTAATCTCTTTTAATACAAATTGAGTTTCTATTCTCAATTAAGTAGAGAAGACCTTTGAAATCATCCCACTGAAATAACGAGGCTAAAGTAATTAATTGCATTTTCTTCCCTTGGTGTGTAACAAGTGCAATTTAAGTACGTAAGAAAGGAACATAACCTACATTATCTTTGTGAAAAGAATCCTTCATTTCCGTATAGATTTAACATATGAATTTCCAAATGCAATGTGCAAACTAAATGTCCTTATGTATTTCTAATATATTCAGTGTCTGAAATTGATCAGAGATTTTGTTGCCAGCTGTGAAAGTGCTATGATGTTTAGTGCATTATCTGATAACAGTGGAAGACTAGTGTAGAAAATGAAATTATGTCAATTCAAAATCAGTCTGAGTAATGTTGCTCACAGAGAACAAATAATATGGTAAATACCAAAACTAATATGTCAAAAATTAATATCAAAATAAATCAAGAAAGAAAAAAAAACCACAGAAAACAAAAACCAAACAACCTCCCCCCCCCCATAAAACAAAACTCAACAAAACAAAACATACAAAACATGTAACAATACGGATATCACCTTGAAAGAAGCATGATAGAAAATCCCTTTTTCTTGGTCTCATGTCAAATTAGTTACTAATTGTGCTTCCCTGCAGAGTAGGATAGGCAACTAATGTTTTAATGATTTCAGCCACTGCAGAGGTGAACACCAGGAAATAAATTAATCAAAATTCACAAGAACGTGGCGAATATCTTCCTCTTTTTCTAGACTATAAGGGGCCCTACACTACATAATTTTTGCACCACAGTGATTTTCTCCACCTGTTTGGTTACAGAAACAGAGTTTTAAGCTTTGTACTGGTATAGAATCTCAAGCATTAGAAACTATCCTCAGATTTCAAAGTAAACATGGGACAAAAATATTACTCCTGAATTAATGAAATTTAACATTGATTAAAATGAAGTCTTATCTTCTGCTCATAGTAATGGTTCAGTTATACCAATTATCATTGTCATATTCACATACTCTGTGAATCTGTAGCTGTCATGGGTTACCTTGTAACTAGAAGTATCCTGAGGCCAAGATAAATGTGTTTAAATCTGCTCTGTACATCAGAATGAGCAAGTGGTTGAGGATGTCAAATTAAAATCAAAATACAGACTAAAAAGTGTACAACAGCAACTTTCTGGAGGAGTTTTCCAGAATAGAACCATGACCATCAAAGTTCTGAACTAATAAGATTATATAGATGCTAGCATGTCGTTCAAAACAGACAAAGAAAAAAGGATAATTAATGAATATGAATATGTATGTGTAGTTATAAAAAGTTCACTTGAAATAGATTGAGAAGTGGATTTAGGTTGACATAAAACATTATTTTGGTTAAGCTTAGAAAACAAGGTGCACTGGAGAAAAATAAAAATTATTCTAATATATTACAAATACTTTTATTACTATTAATACATCAGGGAGAAATAATGCACAGAAATAGAGCTGGGAAATCTTAAACTAACAATTTATCTCTAGCAAGTAATTAACTTGGTATTTACCTGATGAATCTGCAGGTTTGATAGGAGGAGTTTTTGTGACAGGAAATGTAAGCTTAAAACAAAAAAAAAAAAGCAAGTAAATAATAGGAGGGCTTGATCATAAATTGTGTAAATCTCACAGCTCAGCACAATTGCTTTTAAAATTTATTCTACAACAGACTATTGTTATTTAATATAAATTAAGGCATCAACACTCAAAGAAAATCGAGAAATGATTGGTTTTCTCTATTTTGTACAGAATTACTGTAAGAATAAATATACTAGTGTGAAATAGTATTTCTTCAACTTCTGATTGAAAACAGGTTGAAATTTTTAGGCAAAATGTGTCTTACACAATCCAGACAACACTCCAAAGCACAAAACAACCAAAGTTTGATCAGAGAATTAATGTAAGGGTCTTCCAGTTCATGCAATATATGAATTTCTTCACACTATCAAGTCAACTAGAAAAAAAATCTTGAAAGTTCTACATGTTTCTATTTGTTTCTTAGCCTCAGACTCATTACACTTTCTGCATATTTCTGATTTCAAAATAAAGCATAATTAAACACAAAACCTGCACTTTCTGTTTTTCAACTTATCAGCTATTAAAATATCTTTTTTTTTTTTACCAATTAATAAAAATAGCAATAATTCTTTTAAGATTTTTGATTCACTAGAAATTTTGCTGCAGGATATTTAGAATGACAAAACGCAAAAAATACAAATTCTTTCCCTCTCCTATAAGATTTTATGTTATGCCATTTGGTCTTATGATAAAGAATGTATTTCTATTAAAGTTTCTGCATCACATATTTGACATATATAAATCAGTTTGCTCATTTATTTCAGCTTCTTCAGCACTTTCAGGGCTGAAATCCTTTCCATGAAATAATTTTCCAAAATAATCTTTACATTATGTAAAATATATATGTGGAATACAAAGTAAATATTTTTTTGCTACATTTTAAGTAAAGACAACTGAAAAATTAATACCACTATTTCATAATTATATAATCTTACATATTACAGTATTTTTCTCCATGGTTACATGACTTTGTAGTGCAAGAAGAAAACTTTATTGTTTGTACTGTGTGCTCATACAAAGCAAACAATCATAAGTTTCATTCTTTTCCATTACAAGAAAATAGCAACACTGATTAAATGGTACATTTTGAAAGTGCAAGGTTAATCCAGTGGAAATCTACTTAAATGAAAAAAAGGTTCATTCTTCTTATAACAGCTGCAGATGTAACCCTTGAAGTATGAAATTTAGATGGAAAATCAAAATGTAGAAACGTGCTGAAATACGCACAAGTCACAAATGAATAACTCCTATGCTTTATATAAAGTGAAGGTCAGCTAGTAAAATATTTCTGCTTGGTTTTGTGGAAAGCAATCTAATATTGAAGTACTCAAGACACAGGGTCAAAAAACAAAGACAGATATGTTATATAAGTTTGTTTTTGTCACCTTAACTGTATTATATCAGAAAATCTAAATTCTGGGATCCTTATCTTTTGTTTATCAAGCTTCTTACACAAAACATATTGATTTAAGGAATTTTTTTTCTCCTGAGGAAGAAGTCTAGGTAATGTAAGAATAAGCAGTGTAAAGCTAAAGTATTTTTTACCCCTTTATATTGATGTTAACAATTGTTGGTGTCAGTATGAAATAAAGTCTAAATAAATTGAAGGTTGAAATACAACTACCTTTCCATTTTCCAGTGTGTAAGGGAAAGTTCCTTATTCAATAAGATACTTCCCTTGTAGAACATATAAATTTCCAGACCTTACAAATGGGAGGTCAATGAAATGTTTTGCTCTTTTTAATGCTGTTGTTGATGATGTATGTATTTCATGATTGTAACTCTTGATATATTTTTGAACCAGTTTGTTGATTAAACTGAGATTTTATAACACTGTATTAACAAAAAGACTTTTAAAGAATCTGCAGGTATTTCTACCACTTATTCTTTTCCTTGGTCTTAAACAGCTGGGATAAAGATGCCTCTTTGGAAACATGACACAGAACATTTCAAGGGCAGAAGTAATTATTTAGTTCCTGCCTCTGAAAAATTGTTTCACCGCCCATCTAATTGGAAATTTGAATCCTTCTACCTTCTCACCTGAAAGAAAGTAATTATACCTAAATCTTTGGCCAGCACAAGTCACCGTAGCTCAATAACCCTTATGTTAAATACTGTCATTGAAGACTATAGTTCTTTTTGTTTAAAGAGAAATAGAAATTTTCAGAACAAATTCTTGTTTTGATAACTACTTTTACCCTCAATACATAGTCTGCTGGATATAAGAATAATATATTAAATAGAATGGCGTCTTGATCTCTGTATAAATATAAATTCTGAAATATTCTAGGTTGATGCAATTTATGACCAGATTCAGGGCTTACATCAACGGAGAATGACAAAGATGCAGTAAGACTAGTTTTGGACATAATAACAATAAACTATGGGTAGAGGAGTACCAGATATTTACATAGCTGTACTAATCTTTCATTATGCAGGTAAGATCATATATTAAGACTCTTATTAAAGATTTAAAATTTTAGACAAGCTTCTGTAAGGAAAAAGAAAGTAACAGAAACTGATGAAGTGTAAGTGCCACCTACTATTTGCAGCAGTTTTACCAGATCCACTATGGAAATGTATAGAAACAAACCACTATTAAAAAAAAATCTAATAACTTTTCACAGTTCATTGTTTAATATAAAAAATTAATTGGAAGCTGTGAGACTGACTTAAAAGGCAACAAATTTCGTTTTCCTCTTGGTTCGGATGCAAAACTTCTACTAGAAGTCACATAAGGACAGTATTGGATCATGATTTTGTGTTGTAGCATACTGGGAAAAAGGAAAAAAGTGATTATTACTGAACTAGAAGTCCTACTTCCAAAGTTTCATTATTTTAATGGGCCATAATAACATTATGACTCATGCTAGAGCCCTCATATGGATAAAGCTTTCTTAATTACATTTTTATCTAGAAAAGGCCTACATGGAAAGGCAAAACATTTTCAAAATTTATTCATCATTACATTAACTGCAAGTTTTTCTGCGTTTCTTTGTCACTGTATGGAAGAAGAGGATGTGTTTGGCATACTTAGTCTAATGTTCATTTCTGATTCATTCAATCAGTTCGCAAATAACTACTCTAATTCCACAACTTACCGCTATGAAAAGTAATTCCAATATCACAAACAAGAATTTTGTTACTGGTCTATGAATAATTGTCACAGTGTTTGAAGGTCATCACATATTTGTTCATTCCTGTTTCTAGATTCAACACTGGCAGTGTTACCTATACTGTTACAAAGTGGTTCCAAGTAAAAAAAGCCTCACTAGATCTAAGTAGTACAACTGAGACTAGCAGCATCAGACTTTAATCTTAATTAATTTTTAAAACAATATGCTAATTTGGAAAGAGAAAACTTACTTCGAAGTTTAGATTCAGAATTAGGATATGCGTGGATTAATGTGTTTGAATTTTTATTAATAAATAAAAAATAGAAAAATTAGAGAGAGCAATTATTAGAGATGTGCTTTCTAAAGCATATTTTAAATAAACAATTATTGTTGTATTTGGGTACTGCCCAGTGTCTTAGATCATGAATTCATGTTAAATTTTGTTTAAACATACAAAATAAAAAGAAGAAAGTTTCTTAACTACAAATAATGTTAAAGCCAAAAAATACATTATTCAATTCAGTTTTAATTTAACACTTGATTCTCATAATTTCTCTTAAAATAACAAGATTCCAAATTACGGTTTCAACTAATGAGCATAATCTCAATGATATTTTAGTAAAATATTAAGTGCAGAAGAAAGTTTCATGCAGCCGCTGGTGTTTGAAGACTAAATGATTACCCATTCACAAGTAGCAGTTCTCATGGCACCAATAGCTGTCACATTATACTGTGCAGTAAATCTGATAAACATTTAAAACATGTATGGTGTATTGACCTTGGCTGGATGTCAGGTGCCTAACAGGATGGATGTCAGGTGCCTATCTATCAGTCCCCTTCAACTGGACAGGGAGAAAAAAGTCTTGCTAGAAGCCTTGTGCACAGGATAGCATGAAATTAAAATCAAATCGAAAATAACTTCTCTCCATCCTTCCCTTCTTCCTGGCTTAATTTTACTCCTGTGTTCTCTACATTCTCCCCTGCACAGTGGACAGGGCAATGGGGAAAGGGATTTGTGTTTGGCACATTGTGTCTACTACTCCTTCTTCCTCTGCGGGTGGATTCCTCACAGTCTTCCTCTGCTACAATGTAAGTTTCCTCCCACGGGACAGAGTCCTCCATGAACTTCTTCAGGGTAAGTCTTTCACATAAGCTGTAGTTCTTCATGAACTGCTCCAGCATGGGTTCCTTCCATGGGGTGCAGTCCTGCAGGAATTGATTTCTCTGGCATGGGTCCCCACTAGGGTCACAAGTGCTGCCAGTAAATCAGTTACAGCATGGGGTCTTCCCTCCAAGGAGCCACGGGCCCTGCCAGGAGCCCTCTGCAGCACAGGCTTCCCATGGAGGCACCATCATGCTTGGTGCATCCTCTTGCTCCACCGCAAACTTCCATGGGGTGTAGGGGCACAGCTGCCTCTCCATGGTCTGCAAAACTGACTACAATGGAATCTCTTCTCTGATGCCTTTAGTATTCTTTTCCATCTTTTCCGTCTTTCTTCCTTTCTTTCAGCTCTTGCTGCACAGCAGCTTTTTCCTCTTTTAAAATATGTTATCACAGACAGAAAATGAAGATGTTATTTTTGTCATCCTACTTATGCATAAAACCAACAGTTCCATTTGGTCATCAACTTTATTTAAAGCCAATCTATATAGTTACAGAACATTTTAAAATTACCAGGAAATAAATAACTTTCATATTGTTTCTAAGTTTACAAGCCTTTTCTCTCTTCATTTATCTTTGCTAAAATTATGGGAAGTAATCCTTACAAGTTTGGATTTTTATAATTTTGATATTCATTTCCTTTCCCTTTTCTTTTCCTTTTCCTCCTTCTTCAAATACTTATTTCTATGTCCCTATTTTTAGGAAAATTAGTTTTTTATTTAATTTGGTAAGGACAGTTGCATCCTGCACAACTTTAATTGATTTGTCATGTTGCCAACAATTAACCACTATTTTTTTCTTTTTTTTTCTTTTTATAAATTACAATAGCATTCCTTTCCTGCATTGAACAGTGCATTATAAAGTTGCAGTCCTGCCATCAATACTCCTACAAATATTTTTTAGAAAACTGAATAAAAGAAGATTAGATTTTTTAAGCTGACTTGCAGACTAGATTTCACAGTCTGGTTTCTCTGACCCTGCTGAGACTCTAGCGAAGACAAACCAAGTTGTATTTTTTCTCAGACCCTGATCACTTCTTGCTCTCAGCTGTGCACCTCTCTTCTCCTTGAGGTGTTTTTACTTCTGTGTGTCCAAATCATAGCTAGGGGAAAAGCAAACAGTTAAAGAGGGTGGATTAACAGGAATCTCATCCTCTGAGTTGCTCCTGGTCTTTTATTATTTGGCAGTGCAGCAATTACTTGGCAGTGCAGATAGACCTGGTGGGACTCTTTTAATGACAGCTCTGAGGGGTTAGTGCTTATATCTGTCATCACTGAAGCGGGGAAAAAAATGGAATACATACCTGAAGCTATTTGTGCCCCAGTGTTTCAGAGTCATCCTTCCTGTCTGTGCCTCTGCAATCTAGACCGCATTCAACCAGTCCCACCAAGAAGATGTTTAGTAATCAGAGCTAAATATTAAAGCAAACCATAAGCTGTGTTAGGTCAAATCATTCACATTTGATAAATTGATTTTTTCAGCCATCGAGATTTAAAATATTTATGATTGGGAAAATTTATTTAAATGCTTATTAATTTAACTAGAGTTTAGCTGAATTAGGTAGTTCCGCACATATAAAGGAAAAATGCACTATTACCCGTGTGAAGGCAGAGGCATTTCAGCTAAAGTGGTTTGCTAAAAAACACTTAAAACTTTATAAAATTTTTCAGCAAAAGCCTTTGTAGTGTATTCTCTGTCAAATTAATAGCTACCAAAGCAAAATACTTCACTCAGTAAATTTCATACACTCTTCGGTGATAAATCGACACTGTATGGTTATAGGCTATTTTCCATCAACACATTTTGTATTGCATGTGACAGCTTTTACTTTTTAGTAAGATGTCATGTTTCATTTTTAAACTATTTGACAACCTTGATGTTAACATGTACTGGAAGGAATATGAAACATAATGCTTGTGCACTTACAGGACTCTTGACTCAGGCCATAGGCAGCCTCAAATGAATCACAAAAAAAAAAAAAAAGAAAATTATGTTTTTGGTGGTGTGATCATTCCCCTTTTCCTTTTCCTTTCTTTTCTCCTTTTCCTTTTCCTTATCCTTCTCCTTTTCAGAAATAACTGTGTGCTTGGACAGATGCCATATCATTTTATTAAGCAGTTACTTGTACTACTACTATTAAAAACATTTTGACAGCTATATGCAGCAGAAAATATTTTGAAATGTTATAATGAAAGTATAAACTGAAGTTGAAATATTTTCTTTAAACATTTAAAGCAGAGCTAATAAAAGCATGACTCTGCAAATTTGGAAAACTTGAATTTCAAAATGAAGACCAAGTGTGGCAAAAATGTAGCATACATATGTTACAGAAAAATATGTTTCAGGAAGATTTTTCCATTTTAGTTTTTCTATACAAAAATCTGTCTTTTCAGCACTTTTTATTCGTGTTCCCACTTTATGAATGGAAATTATGTCCTGCATAATTCCATAACTTTTTTTTCCACTCAGTTTATTCTCTCAGAAGTTACTTTCTGAAGTTCTTCAACTTCCTGAAAGTTCTCTTATGTACCCAGCTTTTTTTTTTTACTTTGATGCTGTCCTGCTGCCATAAAAGTATATCTTAGTCATCAGTTCAACACTCTTATCATATGACTCCTAGTGATGCATTCTAGATTATTTGGTTTCAAGCCAAATTGTCAGGTCGAAAGGACTGGCAGCAGGGAGGCTGTTCATTTGCAGAGCACATGCCAGGTATAGTGAGCTTCCAGCAGCCAAGAGGCAAAGAAAGTTGGATTCACTCCAGGAGAAAATTCTGTCCTACTTTTTCTCCCAGTTGCTGGACTCCAGTTTGTCTATCTGACTCTAAAAAAAGAGACTTAAAAATAAAAAGCTAAATGTCACCTATGACATCTCAGTCCCCTAAACAGTCAGAAGTGAGCCGAAATTCAGAAGATTCTGTTCTTTTACAGACTGATTTTTTTCCATGCGTTGGAAGGTAGAGCTGTAAATTTAAAGCAATTGAAGAAATAATTACTCAGCTCTTCTTTTATATTCAGGGGAGTGAGGTATACACGCCATAGGACAATTTATGTGTAGAGCTAGGTAGGTAACTAGGATAGATCAGATTGAATTTCTCCTAAGGATGACTATGTTTCTCAACTGAATATAAAAGAAGACAAAGGCAGGAGCATCAAATATTGATGTTCATCTCTTAGATGACACACTTTGAAATTAAATACAAATATATGTATCAGTTGAGGAATTAACTTACTGTCATAGAAACATTTAGATGACTGATGATTCAGTCCTGTTTGCAAATTCAAAACAGCACTGCTGGACTATTGTTGACAACAGGCATCACCAATTACCAATTTTTATTTCTATCTGTTTGAAGCAGACATTCTTTGATCATCATCACCTAAGAGCACACAACTCCTAGGAGTGGATGTTGCGTGGTTCCTACTGAAGACCTTGCCATGATTTTATTCACTGTGCTGGTTTTGTCAAGGTAGAGTTTATTTTCTTCACAGTAGTCTGTGTGGGGTTATGTTTTGGATCTGTGCTGAACATACTGTTGATAACACAACCAAGTTTTAGTGATTGCTGAGCAAATGGCTTGGTGGAGTCAAGGCCTTTTCTGCTTCTCACAGCACCCCACCAGCAAATATGCTGGGACTGCACAAGAATTCAAGAAGGGACACAGATGATTGGACAGTTGATCCCAACCATCCAAAAGGATATCCCTTTGGTATCACATGATGTCATGCTCAGCATAAAAAGATGGGGAAAGAAGAAGGAAAGTAGGCACATTTGGAGTGGTGGCACTTGTTCTCCACATGACCATTATGCACTGATTTCCTGGAGATGACTAAACAACTGGAAGGAGAGAATGAATTCCTTGTTCCGCTTTGCTTACACGTGTGTGGTTTTTGCTTTACCTATTCAACTTCCTTGATCTAATCCACAAGTGTTCTCTCTTCTACCCTTCCCATTCTCTCCCCTGTCCCAGAAGGAGAGAGTGAGTGGCTGTGTGGGGTTGAGTTGATGTCTGAGGCTAACCCATGAGTCATCAAGTGCAAACTGGCCAGATGTGAGAGTTCTTTGATGAGGAAAAAAATAATTTAAAAAAAGATGAAGTGATCAAACTCTTCCCATCATTCTCATAGTGTTTTTTATGCTTCTTCAGTAAAAGAAGGGGAGGAATCTTATTTCTTCCTAACATAGTTTAGCTTTATTTTGGGACTAATAATTGTTCAGAATTTGTTAACCATCTTTCCTAGTTCTTCTCTAGTTCCAAATTTCCACCTTGTAGGTTTTACTGTTTGCACATTTTTCCGTTCTCCTTTTGAGCAATTCTACCATGAGTTTTGTTTTTCTTCTTTGCCTTTTTATGTTACTTAAATACTTAAGCTTAACTGTGTTGCAAAATGTCAGTACATTGCCGCTGGACATTCTAATTCGGTGTGCTTGTATCAGGGTCCAGGGCAAGTAAACACTATTTATGCTTTGCTTAGTTTGTGATGTGTTCTGTTTCCTGAATGAACCAGGCCTCTACTTTGGCTACTAAACTGAAGCAAGTCTCCAAATATGACAGTGAACCATAAAATCTAAGAATAATGTATTTCACTGTTATTATTTTAGAGATTAATGTTTTTAGATGTGCAAACATATCTACCCTCGTGAAAACAAACAAACAGAAATAAATTTCCCTAAGAGTATAGATTCTGTTTCCACCCTTTCTAGATAGCTTAATTTATCACCCATGATACCCAGACAAATTAATTAAGACTACATACAACATCTATTTTCAAGTTAAAATCATGACCATTTGTTTCCTTCCTCTAGGGAGATCAGTTCCTCTAGCAATTAATAACATTTTTCCCAACAAAGGTATTTTTTAACCACTACAGATAGTTTAAATGCCCTATCAGCTTGTCATTAATTTGCCTGTTTTCACTTGAGATGTGCCAGGTCACACTATTCATAGTTTAAGCATTCCAGCAGCATCAGTTAGTCAGGGCACAATACCATATAACCTATACTGTCCCCTGCAGAGTATAGCAGTTCTGCTATAGCTTGAACTGTCCATACAAATTCCAGGCAGAATTTGTATGGACAGTTCAAGCTATAGCAGAATCCTGTTGTTTGGATACTGCTCTAGCCCCTGTGGTTCAAGAATTTAGCTGATAGCAGAAAACCAGCTTTTTCAGAGCTCCTGTGGAGTTCTCCTCAATGGTCTGGCAAGAGAGGGTAGCATTTTCAATAGATTTCCCTGAAAATATTTGATGCTGACAACTCGCCTCTAGCTGTCAAACTGTAAAGCTTCCTCCACCTAAGTGACTGACCAGCCACATATATTTATGTTTCTATTTATGAAAGGGTCGGCTTTAAAATAACAAATGTAGTTTTTCTCTGTCTAGACATAGCCACAGGAAGCATGAGATATGACAAAAAATTATTCAGCATGTGTCACTACTCCAACAGATGTACAGGTGCACTTGGCAAGAGCCTTTTAGTGAAAGCCACGGTGAAACCACACACAATTTCATTAGCACCTGCTCTTTTGGTGAACACCTGTGAACTCCTGGCATGTATCTGGAAGAAATGCTGAGAAACTTAGGTAATTATCCTGAGCTCCGTGAATACTGATGTCTTTTGAGAATTTCATCAGCTTAGCACCAAGTGGATTTGACATCCTCTGTGCTTTTAGAATAAGAAACATAGTGCATTTCCAACAGATTTTATTTACACTTACATGTGTTAAATTAAGTAAGAGTAAAAAACGTGATTAGTAAAGTAAGCCATAACTTGGAAGGGGAAAAGTAAACATTTCTGTAGATCTTGAGACACCTACATTTTTAGAGTACTGGAAGTCTGCAGGGAGAGGGGCTCTTATGATTCAGGTGAGAATGTAAGTTTTGGCCTCAAGCTAAATTCCTTTTATAAACTCTTCAGCATTAGTCTAATGCTTCCTTGTTACAATAGATCAGCTGTGACTCCATTTCTTCATGCAGAAAAAGCCAATCCTTTATTCAATAGTTCATATTTATAGGAAATATCAGAAAGCACTGTGTTAAACCTAATTGGTCAGGAATACACGGACACTCCGTTTATTGGTTGGTAAATGGCTGGAGTGTGTGTCTGTTAAATCTCCCTATATTTGGTTAGTTTATGTATTTTCTTCACTGATTCTCATGGGATGATTTTCTTGTTTAGAACAGGTGCAAACAAATTTCTTACCAGAGTAGCTTGTTTTGTTAACTGCTTTCATTCTTATGATTTTTCACATGGTAGGTTAGCTAGCTGCACTTTGAAGAAGTCACAGGCCAGCTGGTAATTTAGCAGAGCACAGCCTGATTTTATAAGGCTTTTCTTTTATAATATTTTTCTGCTTGCATGTAACATTTCTTGTTTCATCACTCTCTTCTTTGGGGAAAACAGGCAAAAACCTTTTCAAAACAGAAGTGTTTCATAGTATTTTGAAAAAAAAACCCCAACATATCTGAATTCCTCACTGAATAAGGATTAGGAAAAAAAAAAACAGCGAAAAGTTTTACCAGAAATTCACATAAACTTATTGACAACCTTCAGAAGTATTTGATTTGTTCTTCAACAGATTGTCTCAGGATGGGGTTAACAGTCTTTAGGAACAATTTCCCGTAAGAAGTAAGAAAATCAACATTCATATCTTAAAGAAGAGATATTACTTTTAAATTCTTAAATTTGCATATTATTAATTATACCCTGGGGTTTTTTTCTAAGTACTTTTAATACTATACACATTATTTCAGAGCTGTCCAAGATGAGGGAATTATGCCCAAAAGGCTGCTCTTTATAATTTTTTTGGATGTCAGCATTTTCAAAGGAGTCATCCATAAAAACCCAGCAAGTTTGTTTTAATCAATACATTGTGTCACTCTCTAGGTTCACTTCTTTTATGAAATCCTACGGAAAAAAGTTACTTTGAGAAAAAATGGTGATACCCAGTAGAGATGTTTGGTAAACACCAAATACTGTCTTAAATTAAGCCAATGATTTGATTGCTCTATTTTGGGCACAGAAAGTAATACAATCAATTTGTCATTTTGAGCATATCTATCTGAATTAAGTTAATAATGATTCAAAGCAATGGAAAAAAAAAGAAAATACAAGGTTTTAAGGACAGGATTTGAACAACATGTTGGCTATTAGTTAAAATATTTCTGTCAATTTTCAGAAATACACAATAAAATTAAAAAAAACCCCAGAAACTAACAGCAAAAACAATTACAAAAATAAAACCCAAACAACCTTGTTTTAAATCCATTATTTTGATGGTGTTGCTTTCCCAATATCAAATTGCTTTCTGATTGACATTTTTCCTAACCAGCTCTAAAAGTGACTCCCCAGTTTAGTTGAAACAGTTTGGTAATTATTTTTTATTACTAGAAAAACTATGCAGGGGAGTGGATGTTTGAAATAATGTGGGGGTTTTGAAGAAAAACTAGGTGTGCAGTATCTAATTTTAACATACTTCTAAACACTTAAAATAATTTAAAAGTTTTACAGAATCACAAATCACAGAATCACTCGGTTGGAAGATACCTTCAACATCATTGAGTCCAACCCAGCCCTAACACCTCAACTTAACGATGGCACAGAGTGCCACATACCGTCTTTTTTTAAACACATCCAGGGATGGTGACTCTACCACCTTCCCGGGCAAACCATTCTAATACTTTATCAACCTTTCTGTAAAAATCTTTTTCCTAATATCCAACCTATATTTCCCTTGATGCAGCTTGAGACTACGTACTCTGGTTCTGTCAGTTGCTGCCTGGAGAAAGAGACTGACCCCCACCTGGCTACAAACACCTTTCAGGAAGTTGTAGAGAGTGATAAGGTCACCCGTGAGTCTCCTCCAAGCTAAACACCCCCAGCTCACTTAGTTGTTCCTCACAGGGTTTATGTTCCAAGCCCCTCACCAGACTCGTTTCCTCCTCTGGATCCACTCAAGCCTCTCAATGTCCTTTCCAAACTGAGGGCCCAGAACTGGACACAGCACTCAAGGTGTGGCCTCACAAGTGCCGAGTACTGGGGAAGGATGACGTTCCTGCCGCTGCTGGCCTCGCTATTCCTGATACAGGCCAGGATGCCATTGGCCTTCTTCACCACCTGGGCACACTGCTGGCTCATGTTCAGCCGCTGTCAACCAGCACCCCCAGGTCCCTTTCCACCTGGGCACTGTCCAGCCACACTGTCCCCAGCCTAAAACGTTGCAGGGGGTTATTGTGGCCAAAATGCAGGACTTGGCACTTGGACTTATTAAACTTCACCCTATTGGACTCTGCCCATCCATCCAACCATTCCAGGTCTCTCTGCAGAGCCCCCTACCTTCCAACAGATCGACACACGCTCCCAGCTTAGTGTCATACACAAATTTACTAATGAAAAACTCAACACTACTTCAAGCAGTTGAAGTCTACTTTCTTTTTTTTCTCTTCTATTTTTATTTTTACATTCAGTTCCTCAGTTTCACTAAATCTATCACTTTTTTTTGTTCTTAGTTTTTTATATTGATAGAAATATATTTATATTTATGTTTGTAATTTATCTAGCCTTTTCATCCTGTTTGTGTCAGATATTCAATTTCTCAGTATACTCCCTTCTAAATTTTCCAAATTTCTTCTCTTATATATCTTCCTAGTCTGTGAAAATATTCCACATGCTTAAATCAGGCTTTTTAACCAAGGCACTTTTATGAAAATTCAGTTTATTACTGGAGCAATTCATGTACTGACATTAAGAAATGGAAATTATTTGCTCTTCAACGTTTCTTATTCTCTGTATCTGAATGTTCTTTCCAGCTGATTCTTTGAGGCATATTTCTCTTCTTTTTACTTCATGCTTTTCTCTACTATCTCACTTGCTTTTCTCCAATTGTGTTTATTTTCTCTGTTACCTTACATTTCTTGTATCTTATAATATTCTTGTTTTATCTTAAATCTCTTATTTGCATTCTTCTAATGAGCTCGTTTCTTCAAAGAAGCAGTAAAGACTTTGCTATTTTGGGCTTAGCTTCCAAACAAACAAATTTGGTGAATGAACCCAAAACTCTCCCCTCTCCTTCTTTGTGATAAAAATTCCTCTTTCCACTAGCTACTGAGTCTGGAGTGTAAGTGGAAGATTTTTTGTGCTCTATTATTAATAATAAGAAAGGCAATTTAGAAAGAAAGCAAATACTATAGATAAGTTCTTAAAGCACTCTTATTAAATAATTAGTTGCTACAAGACTGAATATAGGAGATAGAAATAGAGGTGAATTGCCCACTGCTCTAAACAGCGATTTTCAGCCATTCTCTAATATGCTGTAACATATGCTGTATTTTTAAGGCTAATGACAATGAACATGAAACATCAAAGTAATTGCTTTTTCTAGGTTTTTTGTTGTTATATTTTATTATTCATTTGTTTTATTAAATGAAAGTCAATCACATAATATGAAGTTATGCCCTTTGTTATGCTATGCAAACAGATGACTCGAGCCTGGTTGCAAATTTTAGCTAAGAGAACAGACCATGAGAAACTTCTAGACATAACATTACAAACATCTGGATATTGCAAGTATACCAGAGCAAGAAATTGGAAGATAATGCTGTGGGAGGTGAACAGATAACAATATGCAAGGCATGGGGGACAGTATGTAAGAGATGGCTGAACTTTGAGGAGAGCACTGGAGATCTTTTGGGGAATAGAATCTGACAGATTCTTTACAGAGGGTGATAGCAATTGTACTACATTTTCTGCTCACATGCATGTTCTGGCTAATATTTTCATTATCAGTCACGATAGAGGTAAGGGTAGCTGGAACTACAGGATCTTTAATGTCCCTTCCAACCCAAGACATTCCATGATTTTATTACAAGCAGATGCAGGAGTTAGGATAAGGAGTCTCCTGAATTTAGTCTTACTATAAAAGAAGTTAAACTGACTTGCATAAGATCTGGAAAATAATGAAGGGAGGTGTGACAGAAACCTGACAAAACCCCCTTCTGTGAGCCACAAGCTGCAACAGTGTTTCATCAGGCTGGACAGTGATACAAAAGTGACCTTAGGATTTTCAGTGATGAATGTATCTTAAAAGAGGAAAAACAAGTTTTCTCCCTTACAGGGGAAATAATTCCTCATTGCTTTGTTAGTTGGCACTATCTCAATTGATGAAAAGGCAATTTTGGCAGCCTATATGGAGATTATGTTCTCATCCTTCTGGCTGAAATGAAATTAATGATGAGAAGAGAAATCAGAATCAGCAGTGGCAAAGCTCAAGAAATGTTGAGACAAAAAAAGCAGCAGCATTTACTTATCCACCAGGACAAGAGTCAGCCTTACATCAGGATAAGACTAAATCTGAAATGACTGAAAAAGGCCACTAATGAAACAGAAATTAATGAATGCAAAAAGCCAACACGTTCCTTCAGTGCCTCCTTGATGGTTCTTGAAACTTTAAAAAACTTTAAATGTCTATTCTCACAGCATTAATAGTATGCTTGAATTTACAGATTTCTTTACATGGAAATCAGCAGAAGCCCAACACAGAATTGTAGAATCACAGCATCCTAGAATCTTTTGTGTTGGAAGGGACCTTCAAAGATCATCCAGTCCCATCTCTTGCTATGAGCACAGACATATTAAATATTTAATTTTAAATATAAAAAGTTCATCAAGATGCAGTATCCTTCATTAATTCTCTCAAGCTAACAAAGTGACCACGGAAGAGAAAGAAGAAAAGTATATCAGTATAGCAGGGAAGGTAAGCATTTCATGAGGCATGAGACAGTATCCCAGATTTTAATTTCTGCTTAGAAGAGAGAAATGAGTCAGATCACGTCAACCTGTCTCAGTAAGTAAAATAGATTTTGCTTTAGCAAATAAAATAAGAAAAGAGTGAAAAAAATATGCAGCAAAACCAAGAAACCCAACCAACTGAAAAAATAAAAACCAAAAAAACGCAAAACAAAAGAAAACCAACCACTTCTAGAGAAATTTTGAGAAGCAAATAAAATACACTGGCCTATTTGTGAATGAAACAATCATTCCAGAATGTGGTCTCAAGAGCAGTCAGTGCAAACTTTAGTATCAAAATGCACATGCTCATTGACATTTACGACTTCAAGAGCACCACAGTTGGAAGCTGTGAAAGTTTTGTGAAAACCAAAAATCTACTTGAAAACAAAGAACAAATGAAGCAAGAAGATAATACAATAATAAAAATATTTTGTATTTAGGTGAAAACTATTTTCTTTACATTTGAATAACATGGCATTAAGCATTTAAATCTCAAGTATGGAACACAAAGCAAGGTCTTACAAGGTAGATCTGGGAAATTTCAATGAAATTTGATAAGCCGGCTTCAAAAGGAAAACAAATCAGGGAATGAATATTGTTGGGTAAGAATTTGAAGGCATCAAAGAACAAAACAAAAAACAAATAAGAGACCTTCTTGTTTAAAGTGGAGACTCCTATGTCTTCCAGCATCACTCCACCTGCAAGATATTCAGAGGATTCTATACAATGTTAAGCTCTTTATATTCATAGACTTTGATAGCATTGTATACATGCTCCGATTTAGGAGATGGTATTTAATTCTAAACTTTTGTTCTGTAGAAAGAACACTACATAAGTGAAGATTTTCTTTGAGGCTGTCCCTCAACACTTCATTGGCTAACCTCTTAGCAATTCACTGTATTTTAGCAAGAGACAGAAAAGGATTTCAGGCAAACTCTCTCCTGATATGTGTACCAGATGCCTGGACAAAGAATAGACAAGCCTGCAGGATCATTGTTTTGATACTTGGTATTTGAAAATATTCTAAAATACTAGTGTTTTGAAGCTTATCCTACTTTTTAATACCACCAAGGGCATGAAGAAAATATAAACTGAGATTATTGATGCGGTGGCTGAAGACTATTCAAATTCGGTAGCTGTATCAAAGAATGATGATTAAAAATTGGCTGTGACAGATTTTAAATCAAATATGGATTTTAGTAGAACTTTAAGTATGTGCGTAAGAGAGAGCACTCACTTCTCTTTTTTTTTTTTTTTTTTTTTTACTCCTTAAATGTTACCAAGTGTCGTTAAGATAGTTACCCAATAGAGAACATTGCTGTATACATTTCTGTATACATCCCCTGTCAGACAGAGCATCTTGATTCAAGGAAGGAAATCAGAAAAGCTTTTCCTTGGGTCTTGTAATTTTTCCTTAAATTCAGAGCTTAAGTGCAGTCTTTTAGGTACAGCACAAGATTTTGGTTTTTTTTTTTCCATACTCTACCTTTTCCACCTCCAACTGCACACAACCAATTTACTTCCCAAGGAAGGCATTTTCAGAGTAATAAAATTTTAAATTAAAATATATTTTTATTTTTTAAATTAAAATATATTTTTATTTTGTTTGGTTTGTTCTTTTTAAGCATGAACAAATATGCTGGATATCACTTCTGTCCCTTTTAAAAAAAAGTATTATTATGTCTTTCTGAACAGTCCACTGACACAAATGTCTTTGTGTTGAAATTGGAAGCTTGAAGGCAAAATGGCGCTTGCCTTGAGGAAAATGGTGAGACACTTCAACAAATAATCCCAAATAAACAGACGAGGTCTTCTCCCTTAAACACAGGAAAATAACTAATGTCTTATTGGTCTGAGTACATTCACTCTTTGTACACTCTTTGTTTCCCTTGTCTGTGCATATATTTAACATTAATACTTATGATTTATTTTATACCCATGTTTTCTCAAAAAAATAATAGCAAGGGCTTACACTCTGTTGATTTCTTTTATGATTTGTGGTACTTATCTGTGGGGAAAGTGCCTCAAAAACATCTGACCATGAAAGACCCACATTTAGGTACAACAAAAAGAAAATGCAATATATAAACATAAAGTTCAATGTTTTAATGTAAGGTTATTTTTTCATAAAAGCATAGGTTTTTACTTTATATAGACTTGTGTTTTGTCAGAGGTATTTGATGGGAGATTTAAATTGATGGTTCTGAAGATGTTAAACATGAAAAAGATAAGACTAGGATATTTATTGCCACTGAAGTGAAGAAAAATCTCTTTCAAGATCAAGACACTTCCTCCAGTTTCCTCCAACCAAGAAACAGGGGTGTAGGATCCAATAATCTAAATGATTCACTGACAGCTTTACCAGCTAGGAGATTCTGAGCACAATGTGTAGGTGAGGTCAATGAATTCAACACTACATAGATGGCTGGACTCACAATAAATCTGATGATAAGTCAATTGCAGCTGCAGAATAAAAATTATTTATACAGTTTGCTTTGAATATGCAGATCAGAATACTCTGGCTGTTGGTTTTCAGATGGAGTCTGAGCCAGAAGGGTCAATACTTTAAGCTGAAAATAAATGGGTTTATTTCATCCTCAGTTCTGCACCACAAATGTCTATAATTCATTTTGTTAAAAAATAGTTAAATATTTTAGTATTCCAAAGATCTTTAATGCAAGTATACTATTAATGGCGGTGGGGGGGGAGGTTAATATTTCCTAGTTTAGACAGAGTTATATTGTGATTCACATAAACTTCATTTATTTCTTGAATACTTACAATACTGAGTCTTACATGGGATTAAGATTGAAAAATATTGCAACAATGCATCTTTTCTGGTTATCTTTAAGTTTGGATTAAGTAAACACTAATAATAATAATAATATAATAATAATAATAATAATAATAATGTATTAAGCAAGAGTCCTAATGTAGGTTTCTACATTCTGGTTAACTTATGAGGTCATTTTGTGCAGGATCTTTTTTTACTCAATGAGCTCAAGTAATTTGTCATAATATTGATGGCTATTTTTGCTAGTCTGGGGTTCCTGCAGCATTGACACAAGTCTGGCAGACATAAAAAAGGACCTGTGGGAGAGTTGCATTCTGGGGTGGCAGATGGGGGACAGAAGAACACTTAAGCTCATAAAATGACACCAGGCATCTTTGTGCAGGCAATTTCTTTTTTCAGCAGTCAAGAGATTCAAGAGACCTCAGATATCTGGTCAAGTGAAATAATGTAGCTGTCTATAGCCATAGTGTTTCTTCAAGGATATATTCTTTCTGGCACCTTCATCTGTAGTTGAAGGTAAAAAGAGATCTTGTCACTGTACTAGTAATAATATATTCTAATTATTAAATTTGGCTTTCTGAAATAATAGGAGTTTCCTGCTGCATGTGTATTAATTTGTTATAAGGACAGAGAAGAGAAAAATAACCAAATTTATGTTAAAATTTCCATTATAGGAGATAATTTAAAAGCACTGCAAATTTCCTTGATGGCTAGTTACTCTCACTCTCAGAGTATCTGTTTAGTTTTCCGGCCTTTAATACTTCCATTAACATTTCTTGCTTTTCTGCTATACTGCGTAGTTGTCAAATTACATATTCTTTTCCCTTGTCACATACTCATAGTCTGTGATTTATTCAGGTATTTAACCTTCCTCAGAATAAATCAGATCTATGCAGAGCTTTAATTGCTCACAGTAAGGCATGCATTCTGATCCTGTAATGATTTTATTTTCTTTTTCTTTTTATTTGTTTGTTTTTATACCTTGATATTCTTTAAATGGTTTGCTTAAAAACCCAAAAGGATTCTTTTGAAGCATTTAAATCAGAACTGGACAGATCATAGTCGCAACAGCAATAGTTGTTGAAATAATACAGCATTTTTATTTAGTATCTGTGGGATATTATCCTATTTGCTAGCTGGTTCTAGATGATCCCTGTAAAATACTTGGATTGGTGATTTTAATTTTTTTTTTTCTCTAGGTATTTCAAATCTGCTTTTGGCTTCTGTGGAAATTCCACAGATAAAATCTGTGCCTACAGAAAAATTAATATTGCCTCATTCACAATCCAAACAGAAGATCTAAATTAGGACCTCTGACATTGTCTGTCTTGAAAGAACGGTTTTCATTCTACTCTGTGAATGAGACTGTTAGAAAATTTGCTCCTTTCCTCCATAGATTCACTCAACATAATAGCAATTAAATATGTGCCTAAATCTGTTGAAATGTCATCTCACAGTGACACGGCATAATTTCCTTATTAAGGTAGACAAACAGTATGTGTTCCATAATAGATTGATTTTTTTCAGTGGGATGTTATATCTTTTCATACTGATCAGCTCTGACCTACTTGTCATGAAGAATGCATCTTCATAGATGGTTACCATAGTAAAATAACAGTTATTAACATGTAAGATCAATTTTAAACTTCAATCTGACATCTTAAGAGACTACAGCAAGGACTACTGAAGCCTAAAGAATTCATGCTCAATTATTTTTAATTTTTTTTCCCTCTGACTACCCCTAAATCATACTAATGTTACTCTCTCTGACTTAGACATTTTGAAAGTCGAGTCAAATATTCAAAGTATTTATTCCAGCAGTTAATCTAGGAGAGCCTTGCAGATGGATTCTCATCTTTGATGCCCTAATGAGAGAGATGTCAAGGATAATATTTAAGCAATGCAGTGCCTGACATTTTGAGACATATGAGTGCTAGCACTTTTTCAAAGTTTGTTTTACAGAGGATGATATCCTTTTTCTAAAAAAGAAAGAAGAAATAACATATAAAAAGATACTTTGGGATTTTGATTTTTTTTTGTGTGTTTTTGTGTGTTCCACATATATGTCCTGACCAAGTATCAGTGTATCAAATTCCTAATAATGTATGTGTGTAGCAGAGACTACAAAGATTGTTCAGTAGGCAGTGCACAGAGCTTCAGAAAGCAGAACTTCAAAAAAAAAATGAAGCCAAATCTATAAATAGTACTATAAAAGATGGAAGATCTGACCTTGTATGCCTGAGAGATAGCTTAATTAAGAGAAGATTTACTTTGATTATCAAGGCAAGATATTTTGGACAAAAAAGAAAGGCTAGGGTTTGTGAATGTGTTTTGCCTATATTTAGGCCTACTTGTGTAGTGTTCACACATTGCATGAGATTACCATTTCATTTAATCATAGAATCATAGAATTATTTGGGAAGGGACCTTAAAGATCATGTAGTTCCAAGACCCCTTCCCTAGGCAGCTGTGCCACCTATTAGACCAGGTTACTCAAAGCCCTGTCAACCTTGAACACTTAAATGCTTAAAGGCCTGGAAAACCTGTTCCAGTGTCTCATCACCGTCATAGCAACATATTTATTTCTAAACCTGCCCTCTTTCAGTTTTAAAGACATTCCCCCTGTGCTATCTCTACATGCCCTTGTAAAAAGTCTATATAGCTTGATATTGAAGTGTAGTAGAAAGTGATTGGTCTAGAGCACTTGGCTCATAAGGAGGAATGAACACAGCTATTACAAAGGTAATACGTGCTGTAGGAGATCACACTGACATTTTTGTTAGAATTATTTTCATTTTTCATAGGATTATATTAATTTTTCAAGATTATGTGAGGTGCGGAAAAGCACTGACTACAATTTTAATGAATACTTTCTCATTCAGTGTCCATTGTATAAATACAAGGTATTTAAAACCTTATAAAGGCATTGTGTGGTATTTTTTTTCTTTTTTCCTTTTTTTCCTTTGACTTTGTTTCTATGACTAAAGTGCATCACTAGGTGAGCACCATAACAGTAAGGGGAGTAAAAGTAAATTAATCAGCAATCATTATTCAGAGAAAGTTCCCATTTATTTCAAAGTTTTGTGGGGACTGGTAGGTGGTTGATCTATGAATGTGCTGCCTGCTGATCTCCTGCTGAGAAAAGGTCAGTGTCATTCATTGTGTCATTTTTCTTTTCTGCTGTTTTCACTCCTTTTCTGTTAGTCAGCAATTCTGTATTGTGATAATTATTTTCTTATTCTAGACTGTTTGCTGGACTTTGGCCCTAAATTGTATGGCTTGTGTGGCATGAATAGGCATTAGATCACAAATTTTAGCAGAAAAAATATGAACAAGTTCCAGCAAGTCCCAGGATTAAACATAGAGGATAGGGCTGATATTTAATCAGTAGCCCCATACCACTCAACTGGTATTAACAATTTCTTTTGGTGGTAAAGCAAGCAGAAATTAAGACAAGTTTCTAGGCTTAGATGAGGTCTAGTGACCAGTGATCTTTGCAAGCAGCAACACGACCATATCTGATGGGCCACAGTGCTGCAATACATTCAGAAATAACAAGACATTTCAAATTCTTGTACGTTTATTTTATCATAATAATAAATAAGTTCTTGATCTGCTGGCACAATAAAATTTAATAAAGAACAGAGTATGGTTAATAGATTCAAGAAAACAAGCCCAAAAAAATTTGGCATAATACAGTGTTATATAAAGAAACATTTTTAGATGAAGACCTAGCGTAACTTAGTGTGGTCAGAGTCCTTTTTATTGTGTTTCATATTGAAAAACACAAGCCCCATTTTCTTCTCACTACTCTAGCATACACCAAAATCAGCTTTAGTCCACAGCCCATGATTCAAGATCCTCATTTTACTTTTCCCCATTTATCTTTACCAGGAAATGTAGTTGCTTCACACAGTTTATGAAAAAGGCAAATCATTTCAAGACATTCTGAGATTTTAATAGTTAGGGAAATAATTTGTCATCAACACTTTGTCCTGCTTAAGCTATCCTTTTGGAGCTCATTGTAATTTCCATACTAAACTAAAGAAAGTTTGGGGTTTTTTTGCTTAAATTTCAACTAGATGAGTGGTACTGACCATTTTTTTACACACAGGCCCAGTGACTGAAAAATTCATACAGGAAGTACATATAATACAATACATAAATGTAGCACAAATAGGTTATATGACATATATGTTTCTGTTTATATCTGTATACTATTTAAATAGTGTCGTAATAAAAAACTAACACTTTCTTATCATGAGCAGTGAGTTCAAAGTAAGGACTCTGGTCATATATTAGAAAACTAAATTTGAATTATTATGTGAAAGCATATTCATTCAAAATGAAGTGTTAAATGTGGATTCAGAGTGCATCAGGAACTCACATAAAGCTCTCAAGCGTATAACTAACAAGAGACAAGTAAAATTAAATGCATTAAAAGCAAATACTTTGTTGCATAAAAGGTGAGCAGAATGAAAAAAAAAAACAGTAAAATTTTTGAAAGTAAAAGCAAAGATTGTTGTTGAAATAGAGGTGGTGGTGATCTGATACTTTGAGATTACACAAACATCATACAATTATACCGGTCAAATTTTCAGGCCATAGCAGTTTTAATCTCTTGAAATTGTTTTACTGTTTTATATAGACTTTAAGGGTCACTGCCTGCAACCCTGTTTTTGAACTCGTAGTCTTAATATGATATATCTTTTACTGTGGTCTTAACTTTAGCTTAAAAAAGATTATTAGAAGTTATGGAGTTGCCTTGGAAAAGTAATTTGCTTTTTTCAGAGAATAGAGTTTCAGACCCTTCAGAAGTATTCTTTCAAATATATCCAATCATATTCACCAGATAGAACAGTTTCCTCAGCTGCTCAGTTTTTAACGCAGTCCACTCTTAAATAGTTTTTCAAAGTTAAACCTCACTCTTATCTAATCCTTATCAAAAAGGAAATATCTGTTTCAGCATTTTCTTCTGAAGGAGCACAGTGAAGACCAGCAAACAGAAATATGTTAATAACAGGGAGTAACAAGAGAGAATCTACTAATGGCAGCACACTCACAAAATTCTATCTCATTTTTCTTGACTACTCTTCAGAATCAAAATTAACAGTAAGACATTTCTCATTCAGATACTGTCCACACTTCTAATAAATTTCATTTTCAGTTAAATACAGAAATCACTTTGTCTTGAATAATAATTTTAAGTCTGTACTATAATTTTGAACATATAATATTTTTCAGGTAGAAGCTAAGACACAAATAGATATGAGGGTAGGAGAGAACACAGGTAATAAGAAACTTTGGTCCTTTCTAAGGAAAAACATTAAATTATTAGAAACATTGAGGTTTCCCAAGATTTTACAATTTTTTAAAATAGAATAAAATTGCCTTTCAGATTCCAAGCATGTTTACATGAAGATTTATGAATACTTCACTAGATATGAGAACAAACTACTTAAAGATGCAAACATTGTTTGCAAGAACTATTGTAACCATGTAGCGTTGTTCTGCTATTTTTTAAAATAGCATTTAGAATAAGAAATGGTTATGAAAATTTGCTTTAATGGCTGGAAAATGTGAATTATTTGTTTCAACTTATTTCAGAAGATGATGTTTTTTGCTAGGTTATTGAGCTAGACAACAGTTCTAGCTGTCATAATTTAGAGATTTATTAAAATGACAAAAAAATAAGCATTTGCATTTGTAAAAGGCACAGCTATAATACAACAGTTTTGTTCAAAATATGTAGAAGTCATTAACACTGCTCAGATGACTTCGTGGGAATTTTTAGTATGCACTAAATTTAATGAAAACATGAGTAGTAACAAGAAGAAATAAACATTTTGGATTGTCAGTAAGCATTTTTTCAATTAAAAATGATAAATGAAGCATAAAAAGTATCTAATGACAATGAAGATGATAATACTACTAACAAGAAAGACAAATATTCATAGCAAACAAAGAAATCTCTTAGGTGTTTTCCTAGACAACTGCAGTCCAAAATAAATGGACTGAATATTAAAATGAATGAAAACAAAAGAATGTGAGCATACGCATACATACAAAAATAGTACAAGAGAATTTAAAGATAATTTAAAGATAGTGTTTTTCAATAATTTAAGAGTATTCAATCTAATTGGGAAGATATGCCTTATTCTTGATTAGCATGGGTAAAAAGAAGTCTAATTCATTTGCCCACGTTTAGCATGATTTAGCAAGGCTCAGACATGGATTTGGCAGGCACTCTACAATACCTATGGAAGACCCTCTCAACTCTGAAACTGGGAAAAAGCCAGGATCCATTAGAAGGAGTCCTGTAATCTCACATGTCTAAGCATAAGAAATTTATACAAGCTCACAGGTTGGAGTTTCACTTTGAAAAAATATGTCAGGCTTATCTGAATGTGGGCGACTGTGTATATAGAGTATGTGTGATCTCCTTTACAGTCAATGGAGCTTGTCTGGCTTCTGCAAAAGTACAGATCTCCCAAAAGTTCCATAATAATTCCACCAGTCCTTTGTGCATGTTTCACATACCACAGATAACACTTGGCGCACATATTTAGGCAAACCTAATGAGTTTTTGGTCAACACTGACAGTGGAATTTGGAGAATTAATCATCTCTCCGAGAGTATGATGCAGTCCCTTACTTCAGTGTAGGGTCTGTGCTCTCCAAGCTACAGGCAGCCCTTTCAGACATCCACCAGAACTGCAATGCATGACATAAGACCTGGCAGGCAACTGCTTCCTTCTGGAGGCAAAGCTGGAGTGCAAGTCTGACACTTTAAATACTGAAGACTTGTGCTTTTTATGACTGGTCTTACCTCCAAATGTGAAATATATTTAAGCAAGAACAATGTCATGTGTTGACCATTTATTGACATTAAGAGTGGACTTCCGATGTCTAAATTCAGATGTTTGATAGCCTTTTAGAAACATCAGGATATGCTCCCTGGTTGCTATCAGCCTCTTCAGACAAGCATAGCTCTACCAGTCCTATCGGAATATCACTAATATGTCAAGTAATTTGAAATGAGCCGCAAATGTATTTTCCACACATGATAGTCTGCTGATGAGATGAGAGGTAACCAGGCAGACGCCACATGACAGAGTTCTACTGACATGTCAGAGTTCTGTTCCACCACTGTGCAATACCCAACAGCCTTTGTAAGCAAAAATGCCCAATATCTCTCCTTTACATATGAAATGGCTGCCCCTAAGGGTTTATGATGGAAGCAACATTTGACTACAGACTCAAATCTACTTGTCCCTAAAGTATAAATTTGTGATTTGAAAACCTCCATGGCAGAGGATAAATATGCAAGTTCACCTTGCAGACAAATTGTTGGGCTTGACTGTCCTCTCCTGAGCAGGGATGGCTCTTTCATAAGATTTGTGCCTTCTACTGACTGGGAGGATTCCTTGGTGAAATCAAGCTGAAGTGATGGAAAAATTAGGCTGATAAAGTTAAGATTAATGAATTACCAATTGATTGCTCTGTTTTTCTTTCTTAAATATTTAGTGCTAATGTGCCAAGTATATTTATCAACAACAATTTTGAAATTGTATTTCTGTTGCTTTGATAAACTGCATTATTCATTAATGTGAGGTTGTTAAAGTCTTTATTGAATGCAATCAGACTTATAGTAAGAAATTCTGTCCAGCTGCATCCACCACTGATCTCTGAGGATCAGCTGGACACAAGGTGATGCATTTTCAGGCACATTTCTATACTCTTAAAGCAACGCAAAGTTGACATAACCTATGATTGTATTAGCATAAAAATATTACTGTGTATTTAAAGAGGGGAAGGGAGACTGCATCCTAAACTTTGCCACAGTGGTTTGGCACAATATCTTGGTTTGAAAGACACGTGTCTGCTAAGGAAGGCACGAGCATCCCTTGGAATGGAAAACTTAATGGAAACCTTTCCATCCAATTATAATTTTGAAATTAAGGGCCTCTCATGCAAAGAAATGAGACGAGGAATAACAGTTCTTTGCTAGTGTGTATGATAAAGCAAATAAACAACAACAGCTATGGCATTAACACCAAACAGAACCCGGAATGCAGTCCCAGCCTTTCCGCCATGGCACGTTCCCTTTGGTGCAGCTCCGGTCACAGCCGGCAGGGGCGCTGGCGGCTGCTGGTGGGCGGGGCAGGTGCGGTGATTCCCCCGCGGCTGCAGGGGGCGCTGTGGGGCAGGGTGGGGGAGCGCACGGTAATGGCGGCTTGGCCCAAACGGGAAGGGATGGAGGAGAGGCTTTGCTTCACCACTCTGGGGCAGTCGATCCCAGTGCCCCAGCAGGACTCTGAGGACCACCAAGTTGGGACAGCAGGTGATCAGACAGGCAGGGGGTTCAAGGCTACAGTGCACTGAAAGCTTGGAGCAGTGCCGAAGAAGCGGTGGGGGCGGAGCAGTGGCTGTCCCCCTCCCAGCAGGGCAGGGAGAGGCGAGCTCAGGATCCTGGGTACCCCACCCAAACAGGTGGGGATAGGTTCTTCTTTTAGTGACAGAGGTGTCAATAAAGTCCCAGTTCAGTGGCTGCTCTCACAAGCAGAGGTTCACCCCACAGCAGAAGAAGCAGCTACAGGCTGGGTTATGGCAGTGGCAGCGAATTCCCTTCCCCAAGCAGCAGCTCCAAATGTCCTCCTCCAAAGACAAGAGAGAGAGTGCCAGCAGTTGCCCCAACCTCGTCCTTTACCTGCCCAGTCCTTGCAGTATCTCTGCCCCTCAGAGAGAAACGCCCAGATAAGAGATGTACAACAAGATGCCCTCCTCCCCTGAGCTTGGCCACCTCTTTTATTTTTCTCGAGCACCCAGTTGTTAGTGTTTCTTAGCAACTTATGGGAAAAATTCTGTAAGTAAAAAGGAACAAAAGGAAAGAAACCTAACCACCAACACACAATTTTCTAGTTTCAAATTCAAGCATTCAATCTCAATCTTGAAGCAGTCTCTAAAAAAAATACGATTTTATCACAATTAATGATAAACACATGCACAATAAACATATGCAGTTTTTGAAGAGATTAAGCTTTTCAAAACCTACTTATAATTATGGAAAAATAAAAGTTTCTTGAAATATATAAATTATTTTCCTCAATTAATAGAAAAAAATATTAAAAAAAAAAAAACCACAAAAAACCAGCCAAACGCTACATTCCACTCTTGGGTATTTTGAAAAATATCTGTCTATAATTTCACAGAAAAAATAGAAGTGATATAAAAGAAATTAGAAAAACAAAGCGTCACTTACTTTGCTTTCTTAGACAAATGTTGTAGAACTAAGTCTAAAGATACTTGTCTTCCTTTAATTGTTTTTAGTAAATTTTAAGTCACCTTTAATAGCTCATGGTCTGTAGAACTTAAGATGGTGTGATAAATAGGAATATTCTATTCCTGGTTGTGTAGGCATAGATGTGAGAAAATACCAAAACCCCTTTTTTATGCAATATCTGTATACACTGAAGAAACCTTGCACTAAAATACCAATTGTTTCCTTCATTGTGTATGGAATAACAGTTTCCTTCCTTGTGTATATCTTACACAACCTTCGACAATTTCATTAGGTACTTGATTTGATAGTTTGCTCTTTGTAAAGAACACCATTGGTAGGTTTTTCTTGCTTCATTTTATCTTTTGTTAAAAAGATGGGCTCATTTTTAGTTGTTAACTTAGTACAGGAAGTGACCATGATAATAAAAGACCTATTTAAAGCATAGTAATTCCAGCCTGATAGATCCCCTGAAGTCATCTGTGACAATTAAGCATTGAATGAGGACATTTTTGTTGAATTTCTGAAGTGAACAATAATAGATCTGGCAATATTTCTATCATTGACATAGAAGAAAATATAAAATCATTGCTGACATAATATGCAGACAGCACAAAGATTGACGGAGTGTAAAACAATGAACCGTACAGGGCAGTCACACAGAATGAACTGGGTCACTGCTAAAGCTGAGTTCACCAAAACAAACCATGATTTCCATCTGACAAACACAAGTTTGCCTAGAAGACAGGAACACAGATCATGCTTACCCATACAAGGAAGAGTATTCTGGCTGGCTAGTGCATAGAAAAAAATGCTGGGGTCATGGTATACAAATCATTGAATTAGATACTACTACAATGATATGGTACAATACTATACAATGCATTTTACTAGAAGTTTCATCTATGAGGTTCAAGAAAATACACAGAAGGTCCCATAATATGATACTCCTGTGAAGAAAGTAGTCTTCTGAGCAGGTACTGAATGTGTTCTGTTTATCAGTGAGAAACTAAACTATGTTGTCTTTATTTATGAATCTCTTGGAAGAAAATGCTACATTCTCACAGCCTCTATTATTCTAAGGCATGACAAAAATTGATTTCTGCTTCTGAAGATGAACAAAGCAAAAAAATTGGACAGCTAATTATTGTCAGAGATGTTGGCAGAGGTGATTTTATCATAATTAGTAATTGGGGTTTAATAAAGGGCAACGGTGTGAGTGCAATTGTCTGACATAGATAAGTCATAGATAAGTGCAATTGTTTGACATTTTTGGTAGGAAAAAATATGCATTAATCACATATTATCTAAAATAATGTATAGAAATCATTATTTAAATTACTGTGAATCTGACAGACTATGCATCTTAGTATTTTCAGACTTTAGAAATGATGTTGAAATCAATAAGACTAAATAAGATAAAATCACATTTGAAAAGGGGGAAATGTAAAAACTTGACATGGAGGGAGAATAAGTTTAATGAAGGATTTTTATAAAGGATTTTGAGTTTGCAGAATTTTTAAAGGATGTTTTTAAATTTAATGGAACATTTCTAAGCCCATTTACCAAGGAAAAGAATTCAAGAAATATATTTCATATCTTAACAGTTTGTTTTTTTGTAAAAATTTTAGACTAGAATATCAAGAGCAAGAATTCTGACAAGGAATTTAAGAGAAAGTGTTAAAATGGTACGTTCTGATACCTTTGAAAAATTCTCGCTAAACTAACACATTTTCAAAGATTTTGAATTTCTATTAGAAATATTTTTATTTTTCTTCCTCACGGGTTTACTGTTTATAAGAAGTAATTGACACAAGATTAAAAAAACAGTTTCAGTTTAAAAGTCCATCAGTTTTGTAGCTATAGGTCATTACTGACCTGTCCTAGTTACAATTCACTATGAATTGTAGCCTGAATTGTTAATTATTTTTCACACATGGACATGTAGTGACACATAAATTTTGGAAGAGCAGTGAATGGTAATTTAAGCATGATTAGTAATACAACACGTGGCAGGTTGACCACTGACTGTCGTAGTGCAGGAGTGTTTTGGCTGAACACTGTGGAAGATGTAACTGTGCCTTCATGGCATCTCTACGGAGGCAAATATTACGTTTTCTTTTCATAGAAAAAAATTACTTTTTACCTAGTTCAAATTGGTGCATACAAAGCTGCTCAGGCCTGTACTGATGCATTGATATACAAGAAATTATGGAGAAAGATCAAAAGTTTCTTTTAAAAAGATGTAGAATTTTGACAGCAATTTTAAGCCACTTAGGATTTGCAGATACAAAAGGAAAATAAGATCCTCTTTAAAAGGTATTCTTATTCACCATCAGTACAAGGACCATGTTCACTTTAAAACATTAGGGAATGGAGATCTAATTGTGAGAAAAATTCCTTATTCAGTACTAGCTCCATCTGCACTCAAATGAAACACTTGTGATACAATACATATTCTATGTGAATGAGAGCAGAATAGGGTCAGACATTTAAATGTTAAGATATGTATTTTCATTCTAGTAAATAGCATAATTTATTTTGAACTGTCTTGTTCAAAACACATTCAGTTATGCTAGTAGTCAGATAACTATGTAAATTCTTCTGTTTCAATTTAAAATAGAAATAAAAAAAGGTCTGCCTACCAGAAGCTCTGTGAAAGACATTGAGGCTCATTATTTGCTTTAGAATCATACATCCTATGGGATAACTGCAAAGAAAAATATATCACAAGAGCTTGTTGAGTACACACAGCTCACCAATCAGTTCGAACATCAGATTTGATATCAAGATTCTTTTGAACTACCACTTAGAATTTCTTCACAGAAAAAAGCAAGTAGTTTTAAGAAAAATAATTTTAACAAATATGAATCAGTTCTTTCATTAAGACCTCATTTGGGGAAATATCATCACAGTTCTAAGTATCTTCTAAGTATCTTCAACATGGGTATAGTTTTTGCAAATATGGTCTTTTGAAGTGTATAAGTTTTTACAAGATATGACATCAGCTCATGGATAAATAAGATTCTTTAACTCTAATGGCATAATATACAGTGATGAGAAAAGGGTGGAGGGAAAGTTAGTCAAATCTTCAGGGTGTTCTCTCTATTATGAAAGAGAAAATGGAATGCATACTGAAATTGTACTGAATTACATAGTCTCACTTTCTATCTCTTTCGTTGTTGAAGTCTTCAGCCTGTGTTTAACATATAATTTTTGCCAGCATTATGCAGGATGCAAAGACAAAATTAAGTACATGTTAGTCTTGAGCCTGGAAATGTCAAAGAGACAGGGAAACACTGCTGACTCCATCAATACCCAGTCAGCCCTATTGTATCATTAAGCATTAAGTCCAAGTCTGTGTTCTTGATGTTAGAAGTGATATTCTTCACTTCAGAAAGTGTACTGTTGAGGAATGAAAAACAGGTGGCAAGGTATAAAGTAAAATGTTCCTTTCCGTTTACCAGGAACCTCATAATTGTTGCTCTTCTGACTGTGAATGGGCTAAGAACAATTAATGTTGTCATGATTGACACTTTCACTGTTATGAGTTATTTTTTTCACTTATGGTCATCCCTTACTTAATGGCAAAACATTCATTAACTACCAAGCTTGATCCGAGGCCAGATCTGACACCAAATACTTATTCAGTAGCAGCTGAGAATTTGTAATCACTTGTTCCTATGCTTTCCATTGTTGTCTAGCAATATCTAGACTTAAATTGTGAAATTTGTCCATTTTGTTGCAATGCTTGCCCTGTGGATGTCTCAGTGGTCCCTGACAATTTCCTGTGGATACCAAGAAGTCCATTTCTTCCATTTCCATAGTGAAACAGCATTTCACATGCCATGCTACAAGCAGAAATGAGCAGGGAGGGAGGCGCAGGGTACTTGGAATAGCTTTTCATTTCAGGCAAACATAGGACAAGAATTCTGAAAAATATAAGAAGAAAATTATTTTAATTTTCCAACTTCATTTTCTTAATTTCTCTATTTGAAATTAAAAGTATTTTACTAATGACTGATTTACTAAGCTTCTGGCAATGGCTAAGAAATCTCAGAGTTGCTTACATTTTAACCTTAGAGCACTTTTAAAGATAATTATCTGTACTGCCTTTATTAGAGGGTCTCTGAAAGTACTTTTATACAACTGACATGAGTAGAAGCACAACTGAATTCACTTGCTGGAGACATAATTTTAACATCCAGCTGTGTCATTTGCTACCTCTGAGCTTTTAAAAGATCATTTTTCCATTTTGAGAATTGTTTTCACATATTAAATATCTAGGATCTAAAAGAAAAAATAAGGATGCACCACTTAGATGATTACTACATACCTAGTCAGAACAAGAAATCACTGAGAGGAAATGTCAGTCCTCTATATAGCTGAACAAGCTAGCTTGGACTCAACAGTGAGTTAGTTAGATACTTAATTCAAAGGATCCTCCATTCTTTACATTTTCCCTGTGAATTCAAAATTTGATACCTCTTTTATAACATTTAAACCTCTCCAGCTGTAGAAAACTATTCTTATTAACAAAGAGTCTGAAGTGAAATTAGACCAAGCACATTTTTGAAACAGTTAGGTATGAGGTTGATTCTAAAGCTAAAGATAGTCCTGGGATTGCAAAACTACAACTAATACAATTTTCAAATGAGATCTTAATATCTCTCATGTTCTTTGAAGCCCTATAGTGTTCAACCAAAGTTAAAATAACAGTGTCAAAGTTTTTTACTTCAAGAAACTATGCAGCCTTTTTAGTCTGCCCTCTTAGGATGAGCTATCTACCTTCCTCATTAGTTCCTCTTCATTAGCAGTAACACATGGTACAAGTCTTGTATCTTGGAAATCCATTATAGGAATGCTAACAGAAATCTTATATCTGCATCCCCTCTGCCCTTCTTTTTATATGTTTGGTTGTACCTGAATAAAGATTGTCGCAGACATCTTTTGTGAAAAATCTTTTCTTTAAGATTTTTCCTTCTGAGAAGCTGAGGCCTCAGAAACAGAATGTAAACAATGGTTATCTGCTGCTGTGGAATGCATCAAGTGCATCTGTGATTGGGCCATTTTGAATGTTTACAATTAATGGCCAACCACAGACCAGATAACTTAGACTCTCTGTCGGAGACACAGATCTTTGTTATTCATTCTTTTCTTTTCTTTTCTTAGCTAGCCTTCTGAGGAAACCTTTTCTTCTATTTCTTTTTAGTATAGTTGTAATGTAATACATATATATCATAAAATAATAAATTAAGCCTTCTGAACATGGAGTCAACCTTCTTGTCTCTTCCCTCATCCAAGAACCCTTGTGACCACTGTCACAAAAGATGTGCAAGATTCGCGCAAGTCACTATGAATATACAATTATTTCAAAGACATAATACACAGGTATAAATACTTCTCTGAGCTATAAACTATAAATGCAAATTCTAAAATCAGCATTAAAGTATTGATTTATATTGAATTTTTTATAGGTGATGATACTTTTGAAAGACTTTGTTCCACTGTACTTTAGACTAATTTTTGACTGGATGTGAATAACTTCCATTTACAGGACATGGTAACTTACCTCAGCAAGACATCTCAAGGTGCTTTAAAAGAGGTGTACAATAATTAATAACACAGCTTGCAGTGCCAAGCTAATGATGGGAAGCAAAGAGAAAAACAAGTCAGTTTTCAGTTTTGATTTAAAGCGCTCTGACATTCATGACATTTCTTGGCAGAGAGTGTTAAACCAAGGCTTTTCGGTATCTGAAACAGCAGCAGCCCAATACAGCATATAGCAAGATATTAGCAGGACAAGTACAGCACCTTGATATGACCTATTAGTGAAATGTGTGATTTTTAGAAGAAAATTATATGTGAGGTTTTTGGGGACTTTGTTTTTCGGTGGTTGTTGGTTGGGAATTTTTTTTTTCCTATCTGAGTCTGTGTGATTCTTAAAAATGGACTGTTAAATCAAGATTGTTTGGAAATTAGTAAGACAAACTTCTGTCACATTTTTGAAGACAGAATTTGAGTTGTATGCTACAGATCTTCAGTCAGAATTCCATAAACATTTTTTTTTTTTGTAAAAGCATAGAGGATGTTTATCTGCGGAGTATTTATCATGTGCATGGCACAATTGTGTAAGGAAAAGGGATTAAAAAATAACTCTAAGGAATCATGTCTACCTTCAACATTGTATATTCCAGTCTTCTCAATATAAGGAATATTTTGGAATTCATGGACACTATCACAAACATAAAGTGTTTCTGATGCAAATAATTGAGAAGTATCAATACAAGAGTAGACATTTCCCTAAAATTTCTTTAACAGAAACTTAGAAAAGTAACTGTACAGAGATGGTTGACTCTTCTTATTGACTACATTTACTGTGTGCAAATACCTCAGATTTATGAAGCACCTATAATTTATGATATTTTATATGATGACACAGGTGAAAGATCTGTCCATTACATCTAATCCCATTCCCTATCCCTAATAGCATCTAATAACAAATATTCAGATAAATAGTATAATGAGAAGTCTATATCTGATGCACCATCTCAGCTTCTGAAGATGGTGATTCCTATATGAACATCTAGATCATAAAATTTGATAGCCATTTCTCTATTTATAAGAATTAAAACTCCACACCATCTCAAGCATTTTAAATGAATTCTTTTTTTTTTTGTCATTTTCATCTTTTTGCAGTGTGTTAACTAGTTTAATTACAATTTGAGTGGAAAAAACCACTATTTTGATTTGCTTTCAGTCTGTCAAATTAAGCATAATGCAATCTTTCTAAATGATGATGTCGTGAATAACTACTCCTTCTTTCTTTATAAATACATCACTCATAATTCTATCATCTTTCTAATGCATTTCCCCATATCCATCACTTCTTCTAGCTGCTTATTTATATTCTCAGAAGCAGACATCTTAAACATTAATTCATTCTACTTTCCCTCTTCTGTAACTTTTTTTCAGTTTAGAGTATCTTCTGTGAATTTAGTAGGAAGACCAGAATTTATTTGATTTTCAAGATTCAGGTCCAACGTGAAACTATAAAGTGGAAAACCTTTTTTTTCTGTTTTTTTTTTCCTCTATATAATAATTGATAATCCTTGGATGTTTTGATCCCACCTGACAAGTAAACCCCCACTCAGTTGCTTGCTTACTCCCTCTCAGTGGGATACAGGAGACAATAAAAAAGACAAAAGTGAGAAAAAATTGCCAATCCATGTAAAGACAGCTTAACATGTAAAGCAATGTTTCAAGCAAAGCAAAATGAAGAATTCATTCCTTATGTTCTGTTGGCATGGAGATGTCCAGCCTATTCATGGGAAGCAAGATCTCATCACACGGAGTGACTTCTTGAGAAGACAAATCATATGACCACAAGCTACCCCTATCCTCCTTTTCCTGATTTTTATTGCTAATCATGTCATATGCTATGGAATATGCTTTTGATCAGTTGGGGTCAGCTGTTCTGGGTTTGTCCTTTTCCAAATTCTTTATCACGCCCCGATTCACTGGGTGATAGAGTGGAAAAAGTTCAAAAAGAAATAAAACTAAAAAACCCCTCTCAAGTCTATGCAAGAACTGTTCAGCCACAGTCAAAACCATGTTTTTTTAATCACAAATCTGAAATGAAGCAGCATATGGGCTGCTATGAAGAAGATGAAATCTGTTCCTGACAGAGCCAGTACAGACATTCTGGAGTTTATGGCCTCTGCTCTGCTCTGTTCAGAAGACTATGTAGGATGACTCTACGACCCTTTTCTTGAACTGAGAAAATTAATTAACAACATATCACTATATATATGTGACTATAGTTGCTTCTCCTCTTCATATCTGCTTTGTGTATAAAATACTGAATTGCACTCATCATTCAGTCTTTCAAACTTCTGAGCTTCTTCCAAAAATCTTTACTAGCATTTTAGTTTTCATTACTCTAATTGTGTCAGTAAATCTTGTTGCCTTGGTTTTTTAACTACCTTCTCCATATAGTTTATAAACATGTTAACAATTTCATACTACTTTTTGGACAACTTCACTGTACCTTATCTCCACTATAAAAGCATCAATTCATTCATCTTTCATTTTTACCTTTCACATATATTTTACTTATTGAAAGACATTTTCCCTTTTCTGTGACTGTTAATTTAATTAACTTGGTAAGAAGACAACTAGTTTGTATTGGTTTTGTCAATTTGTTTTTTTTAATTTTTTTAATGGATCTACATATGGTATAGATATATCTGCCCTTACATATTGTTTTCAGCATGTCTTGTGGTGTTCCGGGCCATTTTGAACTACACCACAGTTTTAGGACAGCCTGAACACCTGAAGTTCATCCTCTGTAGGCAGCAGTAAGGGAGGAGGACGCACAAAAATTCTTGGAACTGTGATCTTTCCCCAGTAGTAAGTGCAATTGTGACCATGCCATCTGGTCATGCACCTTGGGATCTGACAGTAGTTGACATTGTTTGATCAAGGCAGTTGTACAAATTAATCTCCAAAGGTGCCTTTTAACCTCAGCTTTCATGTGACTCTGATACGCTGTGCAAAAGGTCCTAGAAAACTGGAAGTGTTTCTAGATAAGTAATACAGGAACACCCAATGGATCATTTTTTTCCCTTCACTTGACAACTACTTAAAAGGTGTCTGAGGCACCAATTACTTGGCAAAAACTTTATTCTTCTCCAAATAGAATATACTTATAAACAAAAAACCTATACTTATATTCCTGCTATGACTTCAAACATTGTATCTGAAAGTTGATTTCTGGTTTGGGTTTGTTCTCTGAATCCTGTGTCTTGTATTTTATTTCTGATTCTATTACCTGTTGCATTTCCTCTGCCTCATGATTCCTCAAATTAGTCAAGGCCTTTTTAAAAAAGCATTGAGATTAGGGCCTTCCATTCTTCTGTGGAAGAGTACTTAGGGTGATAGACAACACATTTAAATATGGAGTCATTTTAAATCTCTCTTCTTTTAGAAGCATTGTGTAAACAATCTCTGGTCCAGGCAATGTGTTCATTTTATTAATTCTTGTGTAAAGATGCCACTATTGATATAATTAAGAAAGTTTTTGAGACTTATCTTCATAAAGATGAATCTTCAGTTTTAAGGGTATTATTTGATATGATTTGATACGATTTAAGGGATATGATTCAGCTTTTTGTATAGATCTCAAAGAAAATTTTATTCCATACCCTTTTTACTGTATGGCTTGTCTCACATGCCTTATTATTTAAGTTAAAAAGTTTATTCTCTGTCCACTTCATTTTATAAGCACTGTTTAATATTTTGAATGATCTTTTTTTTCTTCCTTCTACAAGCCTATGTGTTGCTGTTCAGTTTGTTTGTTTTTTCCATTTGACTCTGCCTATTTTTTTGTTTAGTGATACACTCTTTTTCAAAGTCTCTAACATGCTGAATTTAAAATTAGTTATCACTACAGTGTAATTTGGTGGGGAAAACTTATCCTTTCCACAAAGAAACTGAATGGCTACTTTATGGCTATGTTCCACTGATCATTGGATTCATCCTTATGTTTTCAAGAGTTAGATCAAGATGTGCTTTTTTTCTTGACAATCCTCTAGTGAGTTGCTCAAAGAAGCATGGTCCTTAAATGTCAAGGTTCTTTAGCAGTAGTGTTTTTCTCTCTGTACAAGTCAACAGGTAAGGACCATCTTCTGTATGTGTGTGGGTTTTGACACAAGAGTAAGAAAAAATTCTATCCTACACACCAATAGCCATAATTCAAGCACTGTGCACATAATGCAACACTGTAGTGTTGCAATACAATTTTGATTATCAAATTAATATTCACCTCCAAATTACCTCTGTTGTATGAAATGTATCATGCATTCTGAGCCAGCTGTCTTCATTCTTCCTAACGGCAAAAGTGAGAAATAGGTATAGTTCCCGAGAATCCTTCATCTTCCTTGAAATGGGAAGATGGATTTTATGAAGCTCTTACTCCCTATTTGTATCATTGACTGCATAGATTAATAGTTTGGATTTTCTTGTCTTAAATTTTAACCTCAGATTTAAGTATCTGAATTCAGGAGACAGACCTCCCTTCACTGGGGAATAAGTTTTCTCACTACAGTTGCAAGTTTTTCGCACTACAATTGATTACAAGGAGTCATTAATAGCTTGCAACAAATGAGACATCAGTCATCCTGGCCACAGTCCAACAATATAATTAAGACCATGATTAGCATTAATCAATGGAACTGACTTCAGAGAAACTACTCACAAACTTAATGTTAAGTAAGCGTTTAAATATACAGGGAATCAAGTGTTACAAAAAGGTAAAATCTGGATTTCAGATATTCAGTAGATGGCACCAAGAAATGTAAGAATGTAGCACAGCTACATATTAAAAGCCAGGTGGACTAGAATTTAAAACTGGAAAAACCTGAACCACCTTCCCAGATTACATAGTGTCAGATTCAATGTTGAAAATAATTTAAAATGCTCAATGATAAATAATTGCGGTTGCAAAATTAGAAAAATAAACAGAACTAATGGGATCTTCGTGGAGGCTATGCAAAGGCAACATTCCATGTCCATGCTGCACAATGAAAGGAACACTGAGAATATATCTGTGAGAAATGACCCCCACTCTTCAACTGAATTTTAAAAAAATTAATGAAGGACAATAGGGGACAAAATCAATAGAACAAAAGTAAAAGCACTGGGTGCATAGCCACAGCCAGAGGTACACCGGCTAGCCATAGCAATTCTTCTTATATACCCTTTCTATTGCATCGGTCAAATAAATATTCATAAAAGATTATACACATTCAAATATTTCTTTGACCTCATTTACACGTTCCAGGAATATTTTAGCATGGCCTCTCCTTCGATCCATCCTTTTAGAGCATGTGCAGTAATCTTGGACATGGTTTTGAGGGTTGTGTGTCACCTCCTCAAAACAGGCCCCTGTTCCGTGGTTTCAGCAGGTGGCAGTTGTTGATAGTCCAAGTGTCAGTAGCAGGGATCCTCCTCACGCCTGTTCCTGAAATGTTATCTGACCAAGCAGACAGTTTAGCTATTTCAGTCATTGCCAGTTAACCACAGGTACTCAAAATCAACATCACCTAATTCACAAATGTCTGACTTATTTTAAGTATTGCCAGTTAGGTATAAAAATGAAAGCATTAGTTATTATTTCACAACTCTAGCTACTCCTGCAAAAGTTAACATTATATAGTAATGCACAGCACATAACACATCCACTTTAATATTTGCAAAGGTCAGAAGAATAATATGTGCTTATCACAATATCTTTGAATGAGTAGTAGATGGAGACTCACAAGATGCTGCCTTCTGTTGAAAAAATAAAAAGAAACATGGAATCCTGGTGGAAACAAAACTGAATGGGAGCCAGCAGTGAGTCCTTGCAGCACATAAAGACAAAAGCATCATAGGATGCATCATAAAAAGCTTTACCAACAGTTAAAGGAAGATTCTTCCTCTCTAGTCAGCACTGGTGACACCAGACTTGGACTGCTGTGTCCATATCTTGGTTCCCCAGCACCAGAAAGCATTGAAAAACTGGAGAATGTCCAGTGCAGGACTACCAAGAGAATCAGATTTTGGAGCAACAATATTATGAGGGGAAGCTGAGGAAAAGGGATATGTTTATCCTGAAGAAGAGAAGGGTCAGAGGCAGACTGTTATTGCTATCTACAGCTTACTAAAGAGAGAGTATAGAGAAGTCAGATTCAGATCATACTAAGGAAGAATGCAAAACAATAAAACCAAGTTTTTCTCCCAGTAGGGAAAATCTATATCAGACTTTTTTTTTCACCATTTGAGTTGTCAAATAGGGGAACAAGCAACCAGAGTGTCCAAAGAATCTCCATCTTTGGAGATATTTAAGACTCAAATGAACAGGACCATAAGCAACTTTCTGCAACTGTGACAGAGCTCTTCTTGAGCAAGGAGTCTGTATAGACGACCTTCAAAATTTCTGTTCAAACCTCAACTATTCTGACTGTATCCTACTTGCATAACTGAAATTATGATTTTGAAGTAGAAGTTCACTAGAAATCTTTGGATTAATAGTTCATGACTGGACATAGTATATTTCTTGACCCTGTAGTTATCATTGTCTCTGCAAGAATAACAGATATTGCCATATTGGCTTCCTTTATATTATCTGTTACCCAGAAAGACTCCAAATAGGTGGAAAGAATTGACATTAAGGTATATGAGAATTTAAATCTCTCCATGGGACACATAGGAGCAGCCAGTAGATAGAATGAACATTTTTAAAAGTTGTTAATTATTGGAGAAAGGAAAAGAAAAATGACATGACTTTCTCTTTGACCAGAGATTTTATTGTAACAACTCAATCAGCTGAGTAGTAGGTGTACATCAATTGCGTAAGACAAGGGATGAAATAAGGATACACCACTTGGAAAAATGTTAGCCCAAAAGTTGGAATACTTAGTAATCCTGTGCATCAGGATGTGAATGGTGACAGCAGAAATGGACACTAGACAAAAGAGATTGAACTGACACATGTATACATTTCTCCTTACAATTTAAGTACATAACCAAAATAGCATGCAAGAGACTTACTTCATTCTGGGCATGAGGCCACATTACATCTAATTCCAAATCTACCATCAGCATCTCTAGACTAAGCATTTTTACTGCTGTAGATATTTTAAATTACTGAGGGATGTCAGAAGTAAATTAAATAAAACTGTCCTTGGCAGTGACTAATATGCTATTGTTTCTGTTTTGGCATGACTTGGTTTGGTTAGCCTTTTTTCATATTATGTTGTTGTTTCAATAATCAAAAGATAAAGTAGTCTTGAAATTAAGTCTTGAAATTAAGACATGAAGAGGCTTAAAAAAAAGAACACCTCTTTAAATTTGGGTCAACATGTAGAAAAATTCAAATGAAACATTTGTGAGGAGCAACTTTTATCAGCAAGTAAAGGATGCAGAAATATTATATTCCCACACTTTTCCTTAATTGTGAAGGATTAGCAGAAAGAGCACATAGAAAGCCACTTGCAAGTTTCTTTTTTCCTCAGAAAGTCTGGCCATGTGTCCTTGTCACGGTTTTTAAGAAGATGTGTATGATGATTTAGTATAAGAAAACTACAAAACATTTACAGGAAGTCTGGGAAGACCACAGATATGTGAACAAATCTCAAGCAGTATTGTTGCTCACTGTGCCTTGTGGTAGTCACAGTGATTACCGTTTTAGGAAAAAATTCTTAAACTTGATGGTTTATGAGTACATATAATTAATAAGAGAGATTATTTCTGAATTATTCCTGGGATTATTTCTGAATCATACCACAGTAATTATGTTGTCTTTTATAAGTACTATATTATATGTATTTGTTGATGTTACTGCCTGTGTCAGAGCAGACACCTTTGTATTTGTATTTTTTATTATTATATTCTAAAAAGTTATTAATCAAAGTAAAAAGTGTTGTTTAAATTAAATTTAGACTATTGATCACTCTTTAAAAAAAATTAATTCTTTCATTAATTTCATGTCCTTTTTTGGACATGACAATTTAATAATTGTTTTTTGAGAGGGATAAAGAACTTGAATATTTGACCAATGACTAACCTAATGACACTAACCTAATATTTGACACTAACCTTGTATAATAATTTCTAATATCTAAGTGTTCAGTTGAGATGACACTTATTTTAAAATAACACAAAATTGGTTTAAAATTGATTCAACATTGCAGATCTGTGAGTAGCTTTGTACTGACAGTTTAGTTATCTGTCTAACTTGGCATAAACTGCTTAGCATTGTTAACATTTGACCCTAAATACTATGTTATGACATAGAAAGACTTATATGGAGAGGCATGTTGGCAAATAAGACCCTTCCTGATATTATGCTGTTTCTTTAATTAAGATTCCTTCACCAGTCTCTTAATGCTGTGTTTCTTTTAAGTGAAATGGTTCTGTTACTGGGGTTTTGCTTTAGGGGTATTTCTCTATGATGATTCAAGTTAAAGTGTTCACTTTAAAATACCAAGGGTGTTTGTACCACATAGAATAACACATAATAAAAATTACAGAACCACTGAATTGCTACATGGGCTGGAAAACATTCTCAAAGAGGAACAACTCATCTGCTCAGAGTAAGGCCAGGTAAAGCAGGATGCTCAGGACATGTATAGTCAGTTTATATTTCCATGGATGGTGAAAGGTGTTCTCAATTGCCTCTTTAGAACATAGCCATTTGTTAAAAATTGTTCAAAATTAATTCTGGGAAATATAAAGGCTTGAATTTTGTAGCGTCGGTTTATAACAACTAATTTCTTCATATATCTCTTTTTAAATAGGGAAATAAATACTTAATTCTCAGTATTTCCTCCCCTTTCAGAGAAGAAAACATAACTCCTGCCAGAGGTTGGTTTTTTTGTTCATTTCATATAACCTACTAAGATTCTAAGAGAGGAAAATTCTCACTCTAAGAATGTTCATCTATTACACAAATAATTTTGTTCATAGTTCCTCTCAATTTTTCAACACATATTTTTAAAGACAAAAATAACAAAATTATATTCAGAATTTGAAATCTAATAATACCTACACCATAAAACAAAGGTACAATCTCTGCACTTGTTCTGGTCACTTATTTCCTATTTTAGATTCAAGAGCACTCTTAGCTAACGCTGTCTTAAGACTTATCAGCTGTATAGACAAAACTGATGTTTCGGGTTTTTTTTTAATCCCAAATATTTTGAAAGTCTGAGGAAAGGTTTAGAAGTCATGGATGGCAGTAAGAGACTGACTCCCTTTTTCTAGTTCATTTAACTTTAGGTTTTACTGTTAAACATTGTCAGAGACTGAAATAGTTCGTGCCTCAAGAACTGATATTAAGTTCTGCTCACTATAATAAAAAAAAACAACTCTGTAAAGAAGCTACAACCAAAGAAGCCTTCCTGAAGATACCTGACTGGGACTTTGGACTGAAAGCCAAATTGCTGGGATTAAATAAAGGGAAAATCCATTCTTCAGCCACCTGAAACAAAAAAGTAAACAAGGAAAAGAATGTGAGCCAAATACAGCAGCTGTGCTAAGAATCAGCTTTGGCTTGCTTCAGGGTAGGGAAGGGCGTAGCCCTCAGATCATTTGCTGGGAGCAGGTTTGCACAGATTTCCCCCCCAACAGAGGTGAGGGGTTGAAGTCTCCGTGTGTTGTAATCTCTGCTGTGATTTTGGTTCACAGCAGGGGCTGTGAACCAAAATGGCTGTAGAATCCTCAGCATCACAGGCCACATCCACACGACATTCATGTGAGAGGCAGCTGAGGGGTGCTTTAATCCATCAAATGATCCCCAAAATGTTTCCCAGAGTCATTCCTGAAGCCTTGCACCACAGAACTGCACGTGGTGCAACAAACCTGGAGTCTGTTGTACGAGACAGTGGGAAATGTCCGTGCTCCAAGGGAGATGCCTAGGTGTCTGATTCTATGCTTTTTTGGGGGACATTCACCACCAAGAAGACCAGCTGGAGAGGATCAATGAAATATCGTTACGATCCACAGAGTGATGATATTTTCCTTATTCCGCCTCTGTCAATCCTCTTCTATTCCCCCCATCTATTCTTTCTTTCTTTCCTTCTTTCCTTCTCTCCTTCTCTCTCCTCTCTCCTTCTCTCTCCCTCTCTCTCCTTCTCTCTCTCTCTCCCTCCCTTTCTCTCGCTCTTTCTCTGTCTCTCTCTCATATTTACTATCAAATAAAGCCCATACTACTGTCACTGGAATATGGTCTCATTTGCACCTTAATTTGGGCAGAGGCATTTCTAAGAACTTTAGTGACTGGATTATGACAGACATAGAGGACACAGATCAGTCCTTCTCACAGGACCTACTAAAACCCTTTTTCCTATTTGTGATTCTTTCCTCTCATCTTTTTGTATGATGTTCTGATTTAACTTGCAGCAGTAGATTGTCTCAGTCTTCTGTTTCTCAAGCAACTGGAAAGAGAAAAGGGAAAGAAAGATAATACAAGAAGATAAATAGGAATGCAAGAAGCCAGGAAACCTGTCAAAATGCTATGAAGTTCATTTTTATAGTCTTAGTTAGGAAGAGGGACCATCTATGTTGCCTAAATTTGACTCACATTGAGTACAGCAGAGGGTTACTGGAAGTGTGAGATAGTGATGAGTTTTTTGTTTTGCAGCTAACTCCAGAACAACCCACCAATTTGTCCTCTGGCACAGATATGTGTTCATCAGAAGAGACCATCCATCCACCACTGATATTCAGAACAGCCTCTATTATGTAAGCATGAACCTGTTCTTGTTATGTCTTTCATTTTAGGTATATTAAATTGCATTTTCTTTGAATGGACATAGCTTACCAAATGATCTGATTATCTCTCTTTGATTTGTTCTTGTTATTACTCTTCACTGTATCAGCCCCTCTTATATGTACAAGTGTTATCAGTAGTGATTTCTAATTCTGTCCAATTTTTCAATTAACAGCAGTGCCGGTAGCCGAAACACAACTGAAAAATCCCCACCAGGTGATAATCCTTTTTAGATAAATTTTTATTTAGATAAACACTTATATCCCCCTTAACTGTTCTAAATAATTTTAATAGTTTTTTCACTGGAGTGTGTTATTAATCAATCAAACCAGTATATGACAGGCACCTGCTTATGAAAAATACTATTGATCTACAATTTATCTGCATAATTTCTTTCTTAACCAAATCTGTAATCTCATCAATGAGGAAAATTAGACATTTTGTGGATTTCTTTAGCTTGAAACCTAAACTGACTGGTAGTTACATTCATATTTTTAAACTCTGTCAGACAAATCAAAGGGTCTCAGCTAACAAATTCAAGTTGTTTTCTCAGTCCTCCCTCATTAAGCAAAATACAGTCATCTGGCAACATTGGTTACCCTAGCTCATAATTGTATTGATGCGATCCTTTGTATAACTACCTCAAAAAATCCATTTACTTTTCATTATTTCAGCTGCACCATGCTTTTCAGAAGAATACCTTTTGATTGCAGAGGTGCAAGACAGACTGTGTGTTTTTCTTGTTGGGCAAGGAACAACAGAGCTGTCAGGGTCTCTCAGGGCAGGACTTGGCAGCCAGGAGCAGGGCAGCAGAAGGGCACTGGCACAGTTTCCACCCCAGCTCCAGGCATAGGTCACCTCCCTGCTGTGCGGAACAGCTGAGGCCCAGGCTGGGATGTGGGCCTGTGGATTGGGGTCAGCATCAGACTTGGAGAGAGGACCCATGGTCCCTACACAAAGAATGGCTTTGCAGGGCTATGGAAATGGGGGCAGGGGCAGGACAATTCAAGAACTGCTGATGGGGCAGAGGCATGTCAGCCCAGGGGTGAAGCTTTAAATCAATATTAGCAGTACCACAGGCAAGCAAAGGCAGGGTAAGATGTGTCAAGTAAGGGGAGAGAGCTTCTGGAAAGACTTTTTCCATACCTTTATGGAACAAACCTTCTTGCCAGTACCAGGTCTGATGGTTGTGTATTTTTACCCAAACCCAAAGGGAGGAGACTTGGGCCCTGATGCAAATTCTTCCCTTAGCCACACTTACACAGCAGCACTATCTATCAAAGAGACGCTCGTGCTTCAGTTCTGAGATGTCAATAGACACTGAATGGGATGCAGACACTGAATTTTGAAAAGGAAGGGAGGTGGAAGGAATGCTTCAGTGGGAATGAATGGCTGCAAGCAGTTCTGTTAACAGGACAAAGCAACAGGAAATCAGTTCTGCTAACAGGACAAAGCCCACTCAGAACTACTTTAAGATTTCCCCTGAGTATTTCTAAGCAGGACTGCAGGACTTTTGTATCAGAGATGAGGTATGTGGTGAAACTCCCTATAGCTGAGAATAAGGGATAACATAATCTTGTCATTAATTCTAGAAAATTGATCAAGTATACCAAATATTTCCATTATATAATAAAAATGGGAACTATCAATCAATATATGGAAAGAAAATTATTTTATATTCATTATCTAATTTGTTATTACATTAGAATGTAAAAATAAATAACTAAATAAAATCCTAAATTGCTTCTAGTTGTTGGAATATTTTCCAAATGATAAAAGATTTGCAGAAACTTCCATGTCTATTTTTCTTGTGAGAAAACAGATGTTTTGGTGTGAATTTATTTAAAGTGAAACTAATATCATTATATTATTGATTAATTTCATCATCTCAAAATATCTTCACTCTCATAGAAAATTCCTCACCTCACTTGTTTGAGATGCACAAATTCATTGCTATAATAATTAAATTCTCTGCCTCGGCAGGTTCTCTGGTAAATGATTCAATGCGATAATTTGCAGAGAATCTAAAATGACAACCAAGTCACGTTCTTTTTTGTCAGAACTTCAGAACTGCAGCTCTGCCAGTGTAATCATACAGACAATGAACATGCATGCAAATAAAACATCGTATCCATGCAAACTGCTCTAGCTTTTTTTCAACGTTTCTTCCTGCCTTTAAGGAATGTGAATTCATAACTCTACTGGAAGTTGCTGTAAGACTGTACAAATTTTTTACATAGGTTGTCATGAAAAGGATTAATTTCTGCATTAAGGAAGTTTGTTTGGTCTTCCTTGTCAATACTGTTATTTGATCAAGAGTCCATTTGCTTTTAGGGTAATTATGATGAAACTGGCTTTCACCCATCTCCTCTTGCCTTAGGTAACAATAAGACTGCTTTATTTGTAATTGTTACTAATTTTACTGGGTCTTGAAACACTGCTGAAATAAAGAGCACCCTTTGGCACTATTTCTTAGCTCTGTGTCAAAATGCTGAACAGTACTTGCAAACCAATTTGTATTTTAATTATGCAACTTGGAAACGACCTTGTAAGGTTGATATCTTGCCAGTATTTTAAAGGATTTATGTAAATGTTTTCCATATATGAAGCTGAAGAAAACTACAGAGTTGTTAAAAAAAACATCTTGTATATACATGAAGGCAAATTAACCTCTAAAGTGTCTCCATCAAATGGAATAGCTGTTTCAGAGAATCGTTTAATTTTTTATCTATAGGTAATAAAAACCCCCGTAACATGAAACAGAGAACTCTTTTGTTGCTCCTACTTTTTAAATCTAGAGAATTTTTTTTTCTATTTCATGAAAGCTTCCCTTAAATGATTTGACAGATGGTAATCGATTTACATGTGTGTTCTCTGTATTATTGCATTCTTCTTTGACTGTAAGTGGGTAATGTGGATTTTCTGGAAGGAGACTGCTTCTCTCCTGAGGAGTAACTATGCCTGTTAGTAAGAGAAAGCACCACAGATTGCACAAGATGGCAGTAACAATGAGGAGCCCCTGCAAGACTGCAGCTGAAAACAAGGCTGATAAGATCAGGAAACAGAAAGTAAAGGATCAGAAGAAATGGAGGAATTCCTCCTATGAACAAGAATTTCACCGTTAGCTCTCAGTTAGTCACTGAGCTAACTGAAAGAAATTAGAGATGCAAAAACACAGTAGGCAGGATATGGACTGTTTTCAAGCCCTTTGTTTTGTTTTGGTTTGGTTTGGTTTTTTCCTCTCAGTTTCTGTGTTGTACTTGATCATTTCAAGATTTATAGTTTAAAATAGAAATTATCTGCATCACTTTTTTTTCTTTCAGCAGGTAGCTGATAGTTATTGCTAAAACTGTACTTACTAACTGGATTTGTTCTCCATCTTTCTGACCCTTATCCTTGTATTCTCTCAAAAATTGTTCTTATTGATCTTCATCTCATCATGCTCTGGCCTGAAACTGAACAGACAGTTTAGGACAGGGGCTAGATCTGCTCCAGCAAAATCTGAAAATGTGAAAGGTGATTTCATTAGACAAAGTAAATACGTTATATTGCATTGAAATGCCCTCACAAATTTCAGATTTTCCATTTTCAGAAGGCATTTGTGGCTACAAATAATTCATGCCAGTGATTAACTATGGATGTGATTTCAACTAAGCTGAACTGGAGGGAAAACGAATAGAAACAGATAAATTGAATACTGGTGCATTGTTTTTTCTTAGAAATACAGAAGCTGACAGATGGGCCCTAGAAATGAAAATCCAGAGCAGGATATAATTCACCTTCCTACAATAACCTGAAAATAATTTAAATTAAATGTATTTTTTCCCACTCTTGTCAAATGAGAAACAAACATCCCCTTTGACACATTCAAAGGTGATTAATATTGTGTGACTTATAAACCCCAAATTTATACTAGCTAAAGTTTCATTGAGTAAGTGTTTTTGTAATATTTTTAAAAGAAAGGGGAGAGGTCTCTTCATTTTTGAAATATCATTAACAGTCCATGTTTTCATATTTTACATGCTGAACCTTGAGGCAAATTAAAGTGTTATGCAAGTACTGTGGTGTCAGATGTCAAAGTAGGAAACACATTTTTAAAAAGGAGATTAATCTTTAATTACTTTTGAAGCATCTAAATATATATTTGTTTATATAGTTATAAAATATGGGTGCAACTTAAATATAGAGTTATTTATTACATTATAGGATGCTCAAATTACACTCAAACCAGCAGTTTGCAGGAGGCAGGTGTGTACACCAAGTTCTTGAAACTGAAGAATTAATCATGTTGCTCTCAAGTTAACTGATAAATGCTGGTCTTTCACAGTGATCTCTCAAAACAGATGAAATAGAGAGAGGAGGTATTTTTGTGTCATTTTGAGGGATATTATCAAGGTGATTTAAGAGAAACACCAACTGTGCTCCCCTTCTGAGCATCTGCCGGATATGAGAAAATACAGATATGCCAAGGTATGTAAGAGATGGACTTGCTTCAGGTCCTGCTAAGTTCCAGGTCAGAAGGCTCATGCTTTCAGAGATGAGGAAGGACAGCACATTGACCCAAAATATCTTGGTGGATCCCCTGCTTCTGGGAACTCACACTGTTCACAAAATACAAAATCATTAACAAAAGAGATCAAACAGTACAGGCTGTTTTAGCCTTAGCAAGATGATGAATTCAACCTTAATGACTTTTGTGTTCAAGGACAAACTATCAAGATACCTTCAATGTTAAATTTTATGCTGGAGTATATGTCTTCAGCTAGTTCTTTTAGAATATAAAAAATGCACAAGAGTATCTATATTTAATAAAGAGATTAATCAAAATTTTAAATCAAAATTTTATAGAGCTTATTAACTACACATCAGAGATTCAGGAAGCAACCATTTCTTCTTCCAGAGCTCTTAGCCTGTAATTATGATAAATGTTTAGCCTGTGTCTTTATAAGAAAACTTTTAATAAAACTTAGAAGCCATCTGCCATGATAAGTTTATCACTACCCTCATTTAAACTCAAAATTAATTAAAACTGTCTATTTTAACATTATATGTAACAAAAATTTGCAACAAAATTCTAATAAAATGGTCTTTATTCTGCTTATTTTCTAGGTTCTCACAGCAGTTTGGAGGGAAGTGTTCCTTCAGAATCACCTCAGAGTAAAACTATGTTGAATCTTCACTAGTCTCAGTGAAGTCTCACGAGTCTTAGTTTCAGCCAGGCACACTTAGGAATTTCCATTTTATTATAGTATTCCAGGTGCATACTTTGTAGTTTCAATCCTAAACTGTAATTTTAGTTTTAATCCTAAATTGTAGTTTTAATCCTAAATTTAAAAATTGGTAACTTCAGGATTACATTATTTAGACCCCTCCTTTAACATTAAATCTATGTGAAATTTATTTCTGTCTACTTTTTGCCTTTTTGAGATCATCACCAACACCTTGTCCCTTGTGCATTACTACATCACTCATGATTTTATTGCACAAAGTCTCACATCTATTTATTTACAGAATTCCAGTCACAGCATTTGACTGAATTTATAACTTTTTGTACTGTTTGGAAAGAATTAAGAAGGAAAATAAGAGAAGTAAATATTTAAACAGAATATACCTCATCTAAGGAAAATTTGTGCTCCATACATAAAATATTATCGTTTCATGTTTATTCAGAGCCAGGACAAATTATTATTAATTTGCTTTGAATCAATGACTCAATGATTTAAATCTGTGAGCTGAATTAGTAATGTTGTATCTGATTTTAAGGTTGTGACAAATTAGGTGGAATGGTCAACCTGTGTCAGTTACTGATATCTGAGAGGGGGGTAGGGCTTTCCTATGTCGGATTAATATAAACATAAATATGCTGTATGTGGCAAAAAAGAATATCCTGTTTGGACGTTAGGTTTCATGAGATCTAGTTTCAACTCCTTTGTATCTTGCATCTTATTTGCAGGCAATCTGACTATGTTTTTAAATACCTCTGAAGTAAATGCCAACTTTTCCAAGGCTGTTGCAGTCTGAAAAAGACTGTACTTTTCAAAGCATTTGGCAATTTGCTCAAAACTGTACATATGTATTGTTTGGGGAATGGAAGGGTTCTCTAAAACCAGTGCCAGTAAATATAAATAAGAACTTTGAAAATTTAAGAATAACCTTTTTTAAATCTAAGCTTGTTCTTGATATTCTTCTTAAGGGTAAAAGTTTTCTTTTTAGAAAATCTAGACTTCTAAAAGCTGCTAGTGATAATAACATCCATATCACTAATAAAGATCAGGTCATGTATATAACATGGTATATGGGGAAAATGTATCACTTTCTCCAACCCCAAAATAAAGAAAAGAAAGTAAGCCTTTACACCCAGAGGCGCATTTGTGCTTCTTACACAGGATGAAATTAAAGATAATCACATTTTACTTTTTGATACTTGTGATGACTGGCATCAAACATATTTTGAGTGACTTCAGATGTAAGGAAGTTAAATTGTTTGTGTTTTGTGCAGGTGAATTAATATCTATTTAGTATGATGGGTGACAGGAAGGGGGTGGCAGGCTAGTTAGCAAGGCTAACAGTGTTCTCTCTGTCTTTTCTCCCCTCTCTGTCTCAGATGTGCAAACCTTATCTGTGAAATGTACAAGATCATGCCATTTATAAGGAATTCAGGATGTTAAATGATACCTATTTGGATCTATATTTCTGAGAAATGTGTTGTAACAACTACAGGCTACTTTTCCAGATCATGCTTACATATCAGTGGAACGTCATACCTTGTTACTCTGAACATGAGGTTATATCTGCTGTAAGGCCCAGGTTCAAAACAAGCAAGATTGGCCAATTTATTGTGTTATTTCCCTTGAGATTGTCTCCCATTCTATTTTTCCCTCCATGTACGCCATAGAAAATACATTAAATAAAGAGTTTCTTTTGCAGATACGAGAAATGCAGGGACAATTTAACAGGAAAAGTGTCACTTAAACTTCCTCCTTAATTTTGGCTCCAGAGAGCACCGTGTGTGCTGGTTGCTTCACTACTTAGAAGCTTCTGCAGATTCACTGGTGTTCACTGTATGTAATTTGTGAAGTGCTTCGGGATGAAAAGTGCATTATAAATGTAGGGCATTATTACAGTGTACGTTGCTTGACTGGAGAAGCTTCATCAGGAAGATTGTTTTATTGGGTTATCTCCTGGGTAACTGTGATTCATTATAATGATAGCGACTAGCAGTCTTTAAATTGGACAGCAGTGGCACAACTACAACCTAACGGGAATAAAATTACATAGTGCCGAATTAGGTAATGTTGATTAACCATGTACTAAATGGATATAAAATTATAAGCTCTGGCTTCTTGATACACATACATTTGCAATTCAATATTAAAGGCTATATTTTCCAAGATTCTCCAGAGGTTTTGGTAACAGCAAGAAGTTACTGCATTATCGTATTTAAACCTCTGCATTTCAATTGCATTTAAAATATTTAAGTCATTGTACCATTTCTAAGTTAAAAGTCACAGAAAAAATGCTTCGCTATGCATACTTTATGTATACTGTTTTAGCAATTGCATGGTAATTAAGACCTCAATTCGGGAAAGCTAGTAAGGAAAAAGATTCACTTTTCTTGTTATTTCTGGAGGACAATTCACACATTTGAAGTTCGTATTTGCATATTATGATAAGAAGCCTTTGGATAATCAGATGTCATATTCCCCCTCCCACTGAACCACTACACCAACACAAACTTCTTTCTCTCACTTGTGCATAACACTCCCTCTTCATAATTACCCTAACAACTCATTTTACATGGCCTTAGCAGCACAGCTAATCTCTCTTAGCTGACTTCCACATAGGATGCTTAAGAAACAGGTCACTAAAATCAGACAACAGATTGTACCATGTATTCTCTGGGATACTAGACCAAAGCCAAAAATTTTTCCCTTATTACTATCACCTGTCCTTATAAGCACCAGGGAAAAAAAAGCCTTTCAGACTTCAGCAACAAGGCCCTTTTCTGGTAACCGCTTGATTTTTTTATTATTGCTAGAGAAAAAGAAATATATCTAGGCAGTAAAAAAAATTCTCCACTTGGTACAATGGAAAAAGGTTCCTGTATGATAGTGAGGAAGCTGAAAGATATGTTGATAAATTAGAGGTTGTTGCCACAAACGCAGCCCTAGTGTAAGGATATACTTGCAGATGAATGAAATAAAGCATCTAGAGAGATTTCTAACAACCGTGTGACAGAGTCCCTGGAATCTTCTCATGTAATAGTGAAAGACTCTCTTGATCCTTCTCTAAGTCACAAGTGCTATAGAGAGCTTGAAAAAATGCATTCCAGGTGCTCTTCTGGTGTACCTATTAATTCTCATAGTTACTCAACTGGGAAAAAAAAAATTGTCATAGATTTAGATAAAAGTGTTAGATCTTAAATTGGTGCTGGAGAAGTTTAAATAAATAAGGCATCTAGAAACAGTTCTTTATCTATCAGTATGAAATCTGGATTATCAGAATTTGATATTTCTGATGCATTAAGACATAGGAAAAAGAAAGAAAAGTGGGTTACAAAGAGAAACTTACATTACTATTCAACTGCACAGATTTAAAGTTTTAAATATTTAAATTTAAGCCTGAGTTGATAGAATTCTTAGACCTTATAGTAGATGAAGTGAAAAGAGTATACACACTTATAGGTGTAATAAATTTAATCATAAGATCTTAAAAATTGGTGCAGATCCACTTCACTTGGACTGTTCATACTGGCATAGTTTTGGGGGAGAAACACCAATACCTACGTGTCTATATTCAGGCTCTTCTGTGATTCCATAGTACTTTTTTCTTTTTTTTTATTTTTATTATACTTAATTTATGCAACTCCAGAGGTTAAAAGTCTTCGCTAAGTATCCTTGTGATGCTTTACTAGAGTAAGTAAAGTATGCAGTACATCCTGTAACAACATAGCATCATAGATTCAAGGTTGGTAAAGACCTCTGAGATCATCAAGTACAACCTTTGAAAACCACCATGTCAACTACACTTATAGCACTAAGGGCCACATCCAGTATTTCTTGAACACTTTCAGGGATGGTGACTCCACTACCTCCCTGGGCAGCGCCTTACAATGCTTAACTACTCCTTCAGTGACAAAATTCTTCCTGATGTCCAACTTGAACCTTTAACAGATGTGGTAGTAAACTAACATTAGAATATGTTAGTAAAAGCCAAAATGTAGGTAAAAGCCAAAAGAGATGGACAAATTGTTATGGATTTTGTTAGTACTCTGCGTGGAAGAATAGTGTTGAACAAGAGATATCTTTCTCCTGAAGCAGTGACTCCACACCTGCCAGGAGGTAGTGTCACTATAAGAGTTACTGCTTTATGGCATCAGAAGCATAGAAGACAGAGGCAAGGACGCTTTTGTACCGAACACATATTGTGTAGAAATACGTCAAAACACAATAGCCTATGAGTTGTTTGATACCTGATGATTACTTTTGGTATTCAACACACCCCCTACATCATCAGTAATGAAGAATTAACCAATTAGATGTTCTTTTCTTTTGTGGGAGATGGAATCTTGGTGGCAGCTCTCTCTCTTTTTAGGGAAGCTGCTGTCTTTCAGTGTGTGAATAAAACAGGCCTAGGAGTCAAACTCCACTACCTTCTACATATATATTGCAAGCACATTACAGACATTATCAGAATATGTATATTTGGCAAGACAGTGAAGTCATCCTTCACCTCATCCTGTTTTCACAGCAAGTTTTCGGATCTGTAGCAGTTTCCCTTCAGTGAGCTAACATCTCAAGTATTCCCTAAAAATTCTGTACAGGAAAAGATTAACTACATCTGAAATTATCAGCAAAATAAGACTGCAACAGTTTATGCTGAATTTTTCTAAGTGATGAGGAAGTCTGTATGCCACCTCATGGTGAAGCATAGATCTGTGTGAGCCAAAGCAGTCACGTGGCAACTTTTTGGCACACTTTCTGCTCATTTTGACAGATTTTGTAGCTGGGTTATCAGGAGTGAGAAGTCAGGATTTAAAAGGTGTAGATCTTCTTAATAATACATCTGCTCAAATAAGATAGGTTGGATAAATAAATCATAGAACAAGACTATGGCTGGTTCCGCAAATAAAGGAAAAGAGAAAAAAGAACTAGCTTCTAAATGACTCATGGTGTTGTTCTTAAGCTATCCTTAAAGCTATTTGGTGCAAGCCTAGAGAGTAAAATGAAAGCTGACTGTTATTTGCAAGAATGAACACAAATCGCAGCAGTGTTACTTCAATTGTTGTCCATCGACCACTTTGAGGATTTTTACTAAAAATATGTCAGTAATGTAAAAAAAGAAAAGAAAAGAAAAAAGGAAAAAAAGAAGAAAAATGGAAAATCCTTCCTAAATAATATAGATAAATCTATAATTTACACAATTGATATAATATTCTCAAAGTATTGATCTCTTGGGGATTTTTATTCTATTGAATAACAGGGGGTGTGCACAAGGATTTTGTAACTGGGGGGTTCTAGATTATTTCATTCTAACAATGAATGATATTTTCTATAATCCTTTTCAATATTTTGCTGTTATCTTCTCATATTTTTTAACTCTGATTGAAGAGTAACTCTACACACTGAAACTGCTATCTAAGATTTTTCATTATTTTCTGACATACATAATTTCTCAATTTACAGTGTCCACATACTTGTGGCTTTACTTCTACTACTATCTGAAGACAGAACTGTTCATTTGCCAGTGTAATTCTGTGCAATTCAAGGGAAGGAACAGAAGCTTCTTTTACTGATCAAAAGTTAACTGTCTTATGCCTTTAGTAATCCCTTTATATCTGTGTTATTCAGCAAAAATTATTAATGAAATATAACATCAGTGGAGTCAAACATTTAAAAAGAAAGGTTAACTTCATAACTTCAGGTGAATCAGTTATCATTGTAATTTATTCTGGAATAATGTGCAATGAGGATTGCCTTTTGCAATTGTTCTTCTTGATACTGTACAGATTATAATGGGGCATCTGACAATAGTTTCTAAAGCAAAGCATTCAGCACCTCACCTATTTTGTTTTATTTTACAGAATAAATTTGAGAGAGGTAGAAATAGCATCAGGTGTGGTAGGAAAAAGAAAAGATGTTTGTTTCTTGGATTTTTTACATTTATCAGTAGCGGTTTCATCAGACTGTTTCCATCTATGATTCTAACATAATATATGCACATTGACTGTCTGTCCAAATTTTGCAGGTACGTCTTTAGTTTAATATAGTGTCTCAAGGGGACAATGCAATTGAAGAAAAATTAGGATTTTGGTAGAAATAGGTCAGGCTTTGCCTCTGTTGTAATGAATTTAACACTTTTTCCTTTTATCTGTGTTATCTGATGTATGAACCAATCCATGGCATGGAAAAGAAAGAAAGAAAAAAAGAAAAAAAGAAAAAAGAAAAGAAAAAAAAAGAAAAAAAGGAGAGGAAAGGAAAGGAGAGGAAAGGAGAAAGGAAAGGAGAAAGGAAAGGAAAGGGAAGGAAGAGGAAAGGAGAGGAAGGAGAGGAGAGGAAAGGAAAGGAAAGGAAGAGGAAAGGAAAGGAAAGGAAAGGAGAGAAAGGAAAGGAAAGGAGAAAGGAAAGGAAAAGGAAAGGAAAGGAAAGGAAAGGAAAGGAAAGGAAAGGAAAGGAAAGGAAAGGAAAGGAAAAGGAAAGGAAAGGAAAGGAAAAAGGAAAGGAAAGGAAAGGAAAGGAAAGGAAAGGAAAGGAAAGGAAAGGAAAGGAAAGGAAAGGAAAGGAAAGGAAAGGAAAAGGAAAGGAAAAGGAAAGGAAAGGGAAAGGAAAGGAAAGGAAAGGAAAGGAAAGGAAAGGAAAGGAAAGGAAAGGAAAGGAAAGGGAAAAGGAAAGGAAAGGAAAGGAAAGGAAAGGAAAGGAAAGGAAAAAAGGAAAGGAAAGGAAAGGAAAGAAAAAGGAAAGGAAAAAGGAAAGGAAAGGAAAAGAAAAGAAAGGAAAGGAAAGAAAGAAAGGAAAGGAAAGAAAGGAAAGGAAAGAAAAAGAAAGAGAAAGAAAGAAAAGAAAGAAAGAAAGAAAGAAAGAAAGAAAAGAAAGAAGAAAGAAAAAGAAAGAAAGAAAAGAAAGAAGAAAGAAAGAAAGAAAGAAAGAAAGAAAGAAAGAAAGAAAGAAAAAGAAAATCCATTCTTTGCACCTTTAGAATTCAAATCTTGGTTTACAGTCAATTTTGATGTGAAATTAGTCTAGTCCAGCTCATTATGCTACCAGCTGGAAGACCGTATTTTGTCAGTGAAGCATAGAAAATTGAGGTTGATGCAGTGAAGAATTGAGCTTAATATCCAGAAAATGTTCTACTTCTGTGTTGTTCTGTATGCCTGGTGCAGAATTGATGTTGACTATGCAAGTAGTTGTTAACCTATCATTTTGGTAGAACAGGAGAAGATATCAATCTGCCCTTCTTGTAGCAGGATGGGTAATTCAGATACTGTAGTAGTGCAAACATGGGAGAAATATCCATAGATCTAGATAAAAATGGGATTCACATTAAAAACAGGAACAAAAAAAAAAAAAAAAAAAAACCCAGAAGAAGTGAAATTTCTCAGCACTGAATCTTCCTGTTAAAATATTCTTTACTTACATTTGGATTTGGATTTGGGGTTATAGGATGGCATTCTCAGACATCTTGTGAAGATGCCATGTATGGGAATCTAGAAAGCAGACAAAGGCAAAATTCCTCAGCTGTGCCTCACTTGCTCCATAGAGCAAGAGCTATCAATTATTGCAGATTCATTAAAAATGCAGACGATAACTGACCTATTCTGGAAAATATATGCCAACTCTGCTGTGTACTTGTAATAATTCTGTTTAGCTAGCATCATAAACATGATGTCCATTTTACATAGTGGTGAAAACATTAAATTAAAAGGTGATCCTTGTTACTTGTTCTTCTTCCTGTTCTTATTACTTTAAAACATCTACTTAATGCAAGGCAGTTAGCTTGGATATCAAATATGCTTTGTCATGGAGCTGCATCAGGGGTTTTGGCTCTGGTAGTTACTCTTCACAATAGCATGTATGTTACTGCACTTTGGATATAAACAGTAACAGAAATGTCATTGCTTCACTAATATTTTAGTTATTACTTAATGGTTCTTGCAAAACATTGTGGTGGTTCATCCCCCTGTTTCCTCCTCAGGACACTGTATAATCTCACAATCAGGAACACTGTTCACACCAGGAACTTCTGGAACTTCATTTTTCATCCTCAGTCTCCAAAAAATAACTTAAAATGTATTCTAATCTGATTTTTCTTTATATGCTTCATTAATGTAGTAAGGAATTGAGGGGACCTTGTAGCTGAACACAAGGTATAGCTCATGCTTTCACAAATTTATATGAAACTGGTTTTTCTAACACCTTTCATAATGATGCTTTGAGACCTAAAGCACTCATTTGTGATAAATAGTGAGGCCTTCTCCATTTCTCATGCTGCACATCCATATTGAAGTAGCAAGAACTTGGTAGCGATCAGGAAGCTGGGAAGCTACATACCTGGGACAGCTGACTGCAGTGGACCCAGTTTATTTAAAACAAAATTTATACCATATCTCATTACCATTTGCATTTAATCACGCACACACATACAGACACACGGAGAACATTATGAGTTAGAAAGTACCCAAAAGGATCTTCAAGTCTATCTCTTAAATTAGTGATGTGATATTCAGTGTAAAAACTACCAGGGAAGAAGGAGAAAGTAGAAGGCATATCTGGCTTTGGAAGTACCTGCTAGATATGATTTAGCTCTGCTTTTCCTGAGGCTAAATACATGACAGCTGATGGGAAGTAGTGAATTAATTCCTTACTTTGCTTACCTGTCATATGCACCTTTAGCTTTCCCTCTTCAAATGACTTTTTCCTCAACATATAACATGTTTTGCATTCACCCTTGTTATTCTCTTCCATGTCCCATACTGGGGAATGAACAAAAAACTATGTTGACTGGAAGAAAAAAATAGACAACTTGTAGATATATAATAGACAATTAGCTGCCTACGAGGGTTAAATCACAGCAGTCTCGAAAAAAAGAGGCAACAGAGTCATTAATGTATAAAATTATTGAATGTATGAGAAGAAAATAGCATGTGGAATTCACTGCTTACTATCACAAAATATAAGATAAAAGTCATCTACAACACACCAGCAAGGACACAGTTTTTGAGTGCTACAGTTTTGAGAGAAATTAAACATATAACTGTCAGTGGGGAAAGTATGTCTTCAATGCTAGGAATTAATTTTCAAAATCACTATGAACAGTACAGTGGTGTTTAAAAGTTAATGAAATGGTGATAAATTTAAATTAGTGATGAGTGCTAAAACCAGAGTCACAATAATAATGATTTTAACACTTAACTGTGAAATTTTTATGTGGAAAAGCAGCAAATTTTCAACTACATAGTCATTTAAAAGCATGAAAAAAAGTTAAATTGATGTTCTTGTATTAATGCTTTAGACAGGCCACTGACTGGTATACATGAGAAATCCATTTGGATTTCAAAACCATTGTTATAGAACTCTTGTGTTTATCAATTCCAGTTGCAAGCACCTATTAATATTATCATAATATAGTGAAATAGCACTTCTGGTACTCCTGGTTGAAATGGTAAGTCCAGATTTTATGAAGTACATGTTATCAAAATCCATTTCATCACAATGCTACACTACATTAGCTCTGAAAGACTAGAAAAAGTTACAGGCACTTCTTTCTGCTGATCTTTTATAAAAGATTTTCATGGCTGAGCCATCAAACTAAAGTGTAATAATGTCTCAGGGCATACCAAAATTACTGCTTCTTTTATTTTTTCTTGTAATTGGAATTACACTGTGGAGGTGGACTTCTAGAATTCAAAGCAGGGATTGTGCTTTCACCAGGTTTTAACAAGAGATCCATCACCTCACAATAATTGCACCCATAGTACATATTAAGAATAGCCTAATTGATTTAAATATTTGCTAAACAGACCTCACTGGGAGATTCAAATTACATTTTCAGTGTTTTAATAGTTTCTTAAACTGCAGAGTGGAAGGATGTATGCACTCATCCACAATATCAGGCTGTAGTAATTTATATTTTAAAAACCTTTGAAGCTAAAAAGTTTTAAGGATGGATGGGGAATATTCTTCTGATTAAACTTTTTCAACACTTTTGATTTACTTATCTACTTGAAAATATAAACCACACCTGTATTTTACTGTACTTTTAAATCTGAGTTCATTAAATAATCTGGTTTCAGTCAACCAAGTTATTTTTAAATCATGCATATTTCCTTGGAGTTAAGAGAGCTTCTGAACCTTATTTATTCTACTTTTATATAAAATAAATACTGTAATAATAACTTCTAAATTAAATACTGGGACAACATGTCCTTCACAGAGTCTCTAATATAAAATTCAACACTACATCCTTCTTTCAAGCACAAAAATCACTCAAATCAATGTCAATAATGTAACCTTTGCTGTCAGGTGTAATACTAGCAATGTGTACAAAATTGATATTTAATATTTTGTTTAATGTTTTGAGGTATCCAGTTATTAAAAAGTTACCTTAGAGAAGAAAGTAAATCCATGGTTTGTCATAACATTGAACTCTAAGCCAGGTTAAAGTCTGTGTTAACAAATTGGAGAAAAGTAATTACAGGAAAGTTTAATTAGATCTCATTTAACACTGTGTACAGTCTTGTGTTACATTTTAGAAAAATGACTGTTTGCTTTTTCAGACTACTTGTCACTTGTGTTTGAAACATAACGTCTTTAATGGAGCTTTCTTTCAAACTAATGTTTATACCTGGAATTGATTACAATTTCGGGTATGAAAGACACTTCCAGAGTTTTAAAAGTTTTGTCTGCAGGGAAGTTTATAATAGCTAGTCCTATATTAGAAATGTGGATTTAAATAATTTATTTCCGGAAAATATTGATACAAAACTGATGACAGGGTTTAAAAGAAGATGGAACAGTTCATATGTCAATGAGATTTCCTCTATTAAATAATTGAATAAATAACTTTAGTTCTGTTAGGTGACCATTACTCTGTCATAAATTAATATTCAGTACATATTGGACTAAACCTGGAGGCAGATCTCAAACACTGGCTTGACAGCAACTGTGCAGATAGTCAGCATTTAGCACATGCAATAGTCCTGAAAGGTCACTGGGTTTTGATCTTATTTCATTTAGTTAGTCTACTTCTATTTCAACTATTTCAAACATTTTTTTACTATATAATTAAGCCTTGATAGTCTTCCATGGAAGAAACTGATTATTACCACTTAAATTATCCTTTTTGTCTATCCAATTTTCTTTTCATTTTAAGAATGCTTAAAATTTTATTTTACTACAAGTACTGTTCTTTCTCATTTTGTAAGGATACATGACTGCTCAGCAATGAAAAGTTCTGTAGAATTTTTTTTCTTTATTTTTTTTCTTTTTAATCTCTGAGTCGCAAAAAAAGGGTGAAAGGGCATTTATGAGAAACTCTAAACCCAGCCACTTCCAAGTCTGATTTTGCTACAGACACCTATTTTCCAATGTCTTTATTTCATTTCTTTACTCCTTCTTCTACTCCTTTTCTTTACTGCCATCTCCTTTCCCCTCTCTTTCTACACTTGCCTGTCTTAAGCTATATGCGGTTCTTTCCTTAGAATCAATGATAATTGAGGTGGAGGCGGTGTTGAAAACAGCCCCACTCACTGTATAATTAATATAATTATATTTTCTTTTATGCATATTATATCACATATACTGCATAATTAATAATTCATTTCTAGTGTTTCCCATGCAATTAAGTTATAATTTATTGCAGGATTCATAGTTTCAAATTCTATGGTGCATGCACAAAGACTGACTGAAGACTTGAGCAGTAAAAAGTTAGACATACTAGAATAACCAGAACAGTCAAATATGTGCCATAGTTGTTAAGCTAAGGATACTCATACTTCTGTCTGTCTCAGTATTTATCTATTGATATATATAAAATTATTAGAAAAATGGGATTTTCCTCAAAATTGAAGCTCATTTCTTAACTCTCCCAGTAACTGAATTTTAAGTCTCATCAAAACAGACATCTGAGCTCTAGGGTGTAATTTTCTTTTATTAGAGGAAGTGTGGGGTTTACATGTTTTCTACACAGCAAGAACCAATGCAAGGATACTTTAAAATCTTTACATACAGTTTCAAGAATCAAAGGTCCAAATAATCAAAGGTCATTTGAAATTTTGAAATATTCAAGATGTTGCTTGAAAGCCCATTTTCTTTTGCATATTCTAGTCATCACTACTCTTTACCCTTTGAGCAAGTATATCCAAATTGTCTGCCCATAGGTGCACCCATGGCTGCTGCACATTAGCTAAAACACATGCACTGCTGACACATATTGGATTGCTTTCCATGGTTATGACCCATTGAGAAACATCAATGATACACATTAACATAAAATTACTGAAAATAAACTCCAACCTGTGATTCTCCTCCAGAAAACAAGAGGTTTATCTTCACTTGTCTGTGATTTTCAGAAATCACAGTGGTAGTGGTTCAATAGCTTTCAAGATGAAGGAACACAATTATCCAAGCTAAGTGGAGGTACTGTGCTTCCTTTAAGAGTTCGGTATTCATCTTCTTATCAAACTGTATATTCACAGCATCTTTATTGCTTTGGAATTATGTGTACCTTTCCAATTTATCTAGTTAAATACTGATTTAATAAAAGCACTTCATTAGATCAGCCATTTCAGAAGCACATTGATTTTATATCCCTCCTCATTTCTTATACTTCTGTTACCTCTTTAGCATTTCCTCTTAATAAAAATGAAAAGTTCTTTGACCTCTCCTTACCTTGTAACAGTCCCACTCTGGGCCTTTTTGAGACAACTTTCCTGAGATACTGTATAAGGATATGCACAAATTAAAAATAAAAAAGCAAGTTACTTATTTGCTACATATGAAGTTGGGTTTAATGAATTAGAATGTTCAGCATTATTATTCTCACTAATCCAGTGAGATCTTTGTTAGCTAGGCAGCTGCCTTGTAAGAAAAAAAAGACCCCTGAAATAGTTTGACTCTGGATGTTGCTGAGTAACCACTCTCTGAATATTTTAGTTCTTTCCCTTTAAATGCCACTGTTTTGTTGTTTTTTTTTCCTTGAGTCCTTGACCTGCCAGTTATACAAATCTCAAAAATCTTACCTTTCTCTGAAATTTTACTTTTTCTTTCTTTCAAGGCTGTAGTCCACATGCTTTGTCACAATGAGGAGGTGATGTATAACAGTAATAGGATTAACTGTTCTGCCTGATGTCAAATTAATTTGGGAGGATGGGTTTTGGGGAAGGATAAGTAGTTTTCTGAAATGAAGACTCAACACTGAGCCTTTTTTTCCTATTACCCTTCTAATGTGTTTTGAAGAAACAAAACTGTTGAGACTGCAAGATGGGTAAACCTTTCAGGACTTTTCAGTTTCATCAATAAAGAGTTCAGAAGAAACAGAGGAAAGGTGATATAAAGAGGGAAGAAAGAAGGGGAAAATGTTTTGAAACTATAGAAACTTTTCCAAGAAACCTGTAAGAATAAGCTTCACTTCTGTATATTTCTTTAGGTAACACTTCCAAAGGTACTTGAAAGATAAACTTGATAATATTCATGTTTTATTTTCAATGAAAATTAATTCTTGGATTTAATGATAATATTTATTAATAATGATGAACAATCACAACAAATATTCTGGATTTGAACTACATATGTGCTGTATTTGAGCTGAATGAGGAAATGATTCAATTAGACACCCCATGCTTCAACCCTGAGGAGACATGTCCACCAGAGGAGAGAAAGTACAGCTATTCTGCACCACTGAGCTGGCTAATTCAACTTTCTGTGCATGATTCAAACATCAAAGCAGCTCCACCTTTTTTGCAAGTCTCTCCCAATATTCTGAAGAAAAGTTTGTCTGACTCTTTCAGAAGGTTGGCTAGAATTAGGAGTACAGGATTAGTCCAGAAGAGTTTAAACTTTTTATGCTATGAAACACTTTACACTACCTGGAATATCCAAACTAATCCTATTACTGTTGCAATTCATCTACATAGCTTTCTACTAAATTACATGCCAAATTCCTTGAAACTGCCAAAGTTAGAAAACAAGGACTGCAGGTAACATCTTCCTGTGAACATTTTTGAATCTTCCAGTCTGAAAAAGCCACAGATTTTATATTATAATTATTTCCTGAGTGCTTTACAAGCTACATTTTGCTTTCAGGTGTCATTCTCAGTGTCACTGAAGATTTAATTAGTATTATTAAAGAGTAATTTACTTCTAAGCAACACTCTTCATTTTATCAAAGACCCTTTTCATGCTATCAAGTATAAATAAATGTTGCTTTAGCAAATAGATGCACATAGCCTTTCTCTCCTCCCCAGAGGAACAATACTGGAATGTCAAGGACTTTACCATTTAAGTGAAGCCCAGCAGATGAATTGTGATAACTTATTCAGACTTTCTGACAGTATTTAAAACATTCATCTAGGAGAAAAGAAAGAGTGATAGATAGCCCTTCACTGGAGATATTTACCTCCTTTTTTGAGGAGATGTGAATAATCAGCATTTTCTTTTTGTAGCCATGATAATCTGATAAGATCTTGTAGCAAAGCATTGTTATGAGCAATGCCTTTCCCCATTTCTATCTGTTATGGAAATGTCACTGTGTTTATCCTAAGGGAAGATGTAAAGAAAATGTTCCTCCAAATCCTAACAGATTTAATCTTTCTTGCTATGCCTGAAAAAGAATGTTTTTGACTGCTGTGCTCTGTCTATGAGTGGACCCACCAGGAGTACATAATCACTGTGCCCAATTCATTCATCCTCTTCCAGCTCACTTCACTGGATCCCAAAGAAGAACATGGGCACACCAGAGGCAGTAACTCTCTGCACAACAGCCTCACTGTTTAGGGAATTTCTTGAGAGAAACAGCATTCTGAGGACATTCTGTGGGGAAAAAAAAAAAAAAAAAAAAAAAAAAAAAGTGAGGTTTTTCACATCATTTTATTTTGGGATAGAAAGGAAATGGGCCACTTATATACAGAAAATTATTTTCTCTAGCCAGATATTGTGCTCAAGGGATTAAATAATTAGATAGCATTCAACTCATGACCTGTTTTTTTATATTTAATTTAGAAATCTTGATGATGCACACAATAAAAAAGCACTCTGGAATCAGACATATGGCTTATCATATTCCCCATTTTTCACTGCAGTCAAAAATGAGGTAGTGAGGGGGAGGAGGTTGTATAAAAAAGGATTTTTGACAGCATCAACAGCACAAGTGTGAGAGGTTGCTGAATTCAATAGCCTTATGAGCATTAGAGTGCTGTTGTTCTCTGTCTTCAGGTCCAGCCAGTGGCAAGGGTGAGCACAAATTCCTGATAGGCAAGCATGCATGAATACACACAAACACAATATACATACGCGTGGCTAATCACATGGATCAGTAGAGACAAAAAACATAGCACTAAAACAAGCATGGCTGATAGCTGTCTCCTCTTTCCTGAATAAGGTTGAAATGTCCTGACAGAATATCCATACTTATACATACACAGATATTTATTTTCATTATAAATTGTAGAATACCAGGCAACCCAGTGGTTGCTTCCAGATGCCCAGATCTCTCAAGCTGTTGGTATTGAAATGTACAATGGCCCATGACTCATAGCCCTACTCCATTATCAAGTTCCTAGACCCAAGATCTTCCCAGTGTTTGTCTCCTGGACTTTCTTGTCATCTACTTGCTAACTTCTCTGGCTTGAATTACATACATGCACAAGCACAAATATTATATTAAAATGTCACACAGGCAATTTATTTTTACAGAGTCATAGAATTCCCTGATTTTGAAGGGATCCACAAGGATCACTGAAGTTCAGCTCCTGGCCCTGCAGAGGACAGCCTAAAGAATCCCACCATGTGCTTGAGAGCAATGTACAAATGCTTCTTAGGCTCTGTTAGGCTGGTGCTCTGACCACTGTTTTGAGGAGCCTCTTCCAGTGCCCAGCTACCCCCTGAGTGAAGAACCTCTTTCTAATATCCAGCCTAAACCTTCTGTGACACAACTTCAGGCCATTCCCTTGGGTCCTGTCACTGGTCATCAGAGAGTGATCAATCAGTGCCTGCCTCTCCACTTCTACTCGTGAAGAGGTGTAGACTGCAGTGACATCTCCTCTCAGTCTCATCCAGGTTGAAAAAGCCAAATGACCTCAGTCACTCCTTATAAGGCTTCTCCTTCAGACAGTTCAACATCTTCAAAGCCCTCCTTTGGACTCTCTTTAATAGCTTTTTATCTTTATCTATATTGTGGTGCCCAAACCTGCACACAGCAACCAAGGTGACGCCACATTAGCACAGAGTAGAACAGGACAATCACCTCCCTAGCCTGGCTGGCAATGCTGTGCCTGATGAACCCCAAGACACAGTTGGCCCTCCTGGCTGACTAATATTCCATTTGCCATTGGCCAGGACCCTCAGGTCCTTTATTGTGGTGCTGCTCTCCAGTGTTTAATTCCCCACCTCTGCATGACTTTTAAATATTCTGTGGGAATATTAGTCATGCCCACTTCTCCAGGAAGTCTGTTCTTATGAAGAAATTTTTCCAAATATCTGATTTAAGTCTCCCCTGACACAACTTGAGACAATTTCCTCTCTCCCTTTCACTTGTTACTTGGGAAAAGAAACCGGAACTCGCCTTGTTACCACTTCCTTTCAGGTAGTTGTAGACAGCTGTAAGGTCTCTCTGCCCTGAGCATCCTTGTCTCCCGGCCAAATACTGCCCTTCCATCAATCACTCTTCATAAGACTAGTGCTCTGGAGCCCTCTATAGTTTTGATGCTTTTCTCTTGATTCACTTGAGCACTTCAATGTCTTTCCCGTGGTGAGGGGCCCAAAATTGAGCACAGGATTCAAGGTGTGGTCTCATCAGTGCCCTGCACCCATCCAAGTCATGAGCAGCCAGTTTCTCCAAGAGAATGTTGTGGGAATCAGTGTGAAAGATTTTATTAAAGGCCAGGTAAACCATATCCACTCACCCACTTTCAATCACCCCCTACATGGGTCATTTCCTGTAGGATGAGATCAGGTTAGTGAAGCATGACCTGCCTTTTATAAACCCATTGCCCTTGGACTTCTAGCTGTAAATTAATCATTGTCTACCTGAAAAGTTAATAATGGCTGTACCAATGTAGAAAGCTTTCTTGCCATATCATCAATTTCCTTAAAATGTGGGCCTGGGCTGCATATTAGGCCTTCTATTGCCCTCAGGAGACAATCCCCTTATGGCAATTAACCATCTTTTGGTTTATGGAAGCAGTTTTGACACAGATCTTTTGACACAGATAACTTGGAGATACCTTCAACCTTGATGAACCATTATCCTATTATCATTGGTTCCATTTGCCAGGGCACCTGGGAAGGTGGGGCAGGACAGAGAATATGCATCTGCTGTCCCAGGCAGAAACTTCCCATTGCCCTTTACACCTTGAGAGAGAGAAATGATATGGAATCCTTCTTATCATATTTCCTGTCTGCCTGTGAGTCCTGCCCCAGGAAAAGTAGGGTGCAATTTCTGAAGCATTTCAGTGCAGTTTCAATCTCTCCCTCAGACTCCCTCATGCCTCTCATCCCACGCTGCTCCTCTCAGAACAATGTCACTATGTGGAGGAGTTCCTTTGCCCGGGCACACCTCCCAAGGCGCTGCTGTCTGGTGCTGATGTACGAGCAGAGCACACCCTGCATCCTGACACCCAGGTGACAGTGTTTTCCCACTGTAGCTCTGTCTGGGAAGCTGTGTCTGTCACCATGGGTGCAGTGCCTAGAGCTGACATGCCCCTCTGGAAGTTTTATGCCTTTGCTCCCTGGTCGAGCTGGCAGAGCTACAATCCTCTTGCTGCATGCCCTTCTGTGACAGCTTATTCTGTGTGAACTGCCGTGCCATGCCCTCGCTGATGTGCCATGCCTGAATTGCCCATTCTGTTCTCAGCACTCCTGCTCACTAGTGGTATCCAGAGGCTTCTTTTGTTGAGGGCAGTGGCATGTTTGGCCATTGTTGCTCCTCTCCCTGACAAGTTCTATCAGTCACTGTCATGCAAGCTACAGGCTTCAGGCAGCTCTCTCTGCTCCTCTGAGGATTCCCCAGTTTGGGAAATCTTGCCATGAACATGCTACGATGCCCCACTGTACATGATCCTGGCACCAGATCTGCTTATCGAGTTACATATCAACTCCAATCATCTTCAGAATAGATCTTCAGAATCACATCATAACAAATTAAACTAATTTCAATAGAGTGCTGGACTGCTAGAAAAAAGCTTCTGCTATTCCCACCAAAATTAACACCTTTTAACACAGTTTTGACATTGATAAGTAAGAATTTCATTCATATGTAAAAATATTTCCTTTCAGTTTTATAAAAAAGCCTCTTTACTTATTGTCGTATTGAATGAAAAATTCTCAGAAAAGACCACCACCCTTTGATTTCCATTTCCTTTGCTTTTCTAAAAGGAAAATATTAACTCAGATCCTTAGTGAAGGATTAATCTCACCAAACAAATATAAATTGGCACGGTGGATTAATCTCACATAATAGTTGTCCACAGCACAGAATCTTTATCTGAAATAGTCATGTAAAACACTCATGTAATCAAGGGACAGAGCAGACACTTAGTAGGTCTCATTCAGCTGACCTTTTTTAGATACTTATATTTGAACAAATATCTATTTCTCTCCAGTGACTAAGAAAGCTTAGAATGACTAGCTCCAATGTCAAGCAAACATACTTCTAACAAACTGCAGAATCTAATGGACTAGGATCAAATTAGGACTTGACTTATTACCACTGAAGTATAAAATTGGATTTTAAGATTCCTTTAGAGAGAGAGCACATTAGTGTTACAAAACGCATTAACTTTTTCCCAGATGTTATTATCACACTTCTTCCTAACAGCTTTGGGCTACATCTTGATTAATCCTGACCTGTCATCATGTATTTGGGTTTTGCATATGATTGAGGCCAATTTTATACGTAAACTAAGGGTTTAGGCATTCTATTTTACAAGAAAATTTCACCTGGAATTCATGTCTAGAGGCATACAATAAATTTTAAATTTAGATATCTACAGTTCAGAAGTTCAACTCCAGGCTACATACATGTACATTTGCATTAATGTGTGAGCATAGGATTCAAATCCATTGCCTAATTGATTTGGAACTAGTGCAGCTACTGACATTTGAGGTACTTGAGAACATCCAAAGTATTCAGCTGGGCCTAGCAGTTGTGTTACAAGGCATACATGACCCTGGCCTTGTGAGGCAGAACATAAAACCAGCTGTGATTAGATGGTAATCACTTGGATCACATGCCTATGCTCAGGCAACTAAATAAACCTGCTACACAATGCACTCACCAGTGTCTAAAGAGCTCTTTTGCTGAGCCAGATACTGGTGAACTGAATGGAGAAGGGAATAGCTGTCTTGGCATTTTTTGATTTTGTTGTATTTTCTTATGAAAGAATGAGGACTGGAAAATGTATTAGTGCTTTGCAATCACTTCAATAAAATTGCCTAATTAATTATTTTAGCAGAAAAATTGACTAAACCCAACAACAACAAAAAAATTAAACCCCAGGAAATCTTGAATACTTTGAGCAGCTACCTTGGAAAGTGGTGCAACAGGTTAGTACAAAACAGTTGTGCAAGGCAATGTGGGAAAAGAGAAAAAACAAGCTGTCCAACAGAAACTGCCCTGGCAAGCACAACATTCACATGTTGCAGAATTTCTTTTTTTCTTTTAAGGGACATCTGTAGCTTTATTTGGGGCAAAAATATTGCATAATGATTTTTCAATTTAGTGCATATTGATCTTGAAGAGTGTCATCTTATACACAGATGCAGAAAAATTATGCTATATTAAAATGAATTTGCTTGAAAACCAAACAAGCATTAGTCTAAGTTTTAATAAGTGTCATCAAGAGAGAAAACATAACATTTTGCAATTAAATAGACCTTTGCTGGACAAAGGTAAGTGATTGGTTTTACTCCATGTATGGTTTACAAGAAAAAGCAAGCAATTTGGTTTTTTTTTTTTTTTATATTTAAATTGAAGATAATTAAAATTATAGAATCATAAAATCATAGAATCATAAAGTCATAGAAGTTTTTGAATGGCATTCCCTCCTTCCAGCATGTTGAGGTGCTTAATTAGTGTGGTTCCACTTTCTGTATATCAAAACTTTGAGTTATTTGTACTTTGATCTATTAATTTAGCTCTGGATATCCAATGTGGAAAAATTTTGGCTGTAGAGTTTGACCCTGAAACAAGTCAGTAGTGAAGAGAAGAATAACTCTTCTCTCTTAAGCTGCAACTGAAGTTCCTTTAAATTACATATGTGTAATAGACAAACATACAGATAGAGGTAGTATCTTAAGACCTCTGAAGTCAGATAGCATATAGAATCATAAAATGAAAAAATAATTTAAATTGGAAAAGACCTTGAAGATCATCATCAAGTCTAACAATTAAACAAACATTGTCAAGTCTGCCCTTAAACCAACGTCACTAAAACCATATCGTGTACGTAAGCTTATACTTTCTAATGTGACTGCTTTTCCTTTTCATGAAGGCTGAGTCACTTCCTAAACAAACCACTGCATATAGAAATGAGAAGGCTGCATTATCTCCAGACTGTTGCATGGAATAGAAAATAACCCTAACTCTTTTCTTTCCTTTTAATGACCACAGAAGTGGTAGTGGTGGGCAGAAAATATATTAGGGTTGCTTTTTACATTTAGCACCAACTCTCCCTGAACTTTGTTTGGGTGAAGAGAAGCTCTTTGCATAAATTCCACACAGAAAGAATAACTACAGCAGAATAAAAACACAGAAAGAACCTAACCTATAATAAGAACAAAGTAATATGCAAACACAAAACAAAAGGTGCAAACAAAGGAAATGTTTCTGCTTCTTTGACTTCCCACATGTTCTTTGGAAGATTAACTGTTTGATTAATCTGTGATATTAAGGTATGATTTTTTTTCTTTTTGTTCCAAAGGCTAAGATACGTAACGCATTTGGAAAAAGTGGGGATTTTGCTTACTAAAAAATACCACTTGACTATCAGAAATACTTGCCACATTGCATAACCACATATTATGTTACCTATTGAAATCAATAAGGGATGGACTTCTACTCGTATCTTTTTTTAATGAATTCAGGACAACATGGTCTCATTCAAAGTCCATCCAAAACTTCAGGAATGATGAAGTCTGTGAGAATTTAACTTTTTCAGAAAAATACATCCCTGATTCCTTAGGCTGATGCATCCATAATGAATGTCTCTGGATTTATGCTGAGCCCCATTGAATCACTTACCTGGATACAGAAGTACATCCATATGAATCAGCCTGTTGATCAGGCCCTGTGTTCTGGCAAAGATCATCAGATTGATGCACAGACTGACTTGAAGTCCCATTTAACAACTTCAAATAGACTGTAAATGGGAGTTAAATGCTTTAAAGGTTTCTGCTGGCTTTTCACCAGGGAATTACACCCTAAGTGAATGTACAGGCTGCCCATATATTTTATATAGTGTCAGGAATTCATAAGCCTCTTTTGTTTGGAGATTTTAAAAAATAATTTTTACACTGTAGTTTTCTCATGGAACTTGTTTTGTGTCTCAAATACTGATTACTTATAAACAGGTTTTTATACATGGATTTTATTCTTTTTCAACAGCAATTACCAATTTACCATTGTTAGAGAGTCAGATAATAGTGATTTTTTTTTCACTGTATCAAACCCTTATTAGTCCAATACAAAGAATAGGACAAAGTTACTTGTGGTTTGTGGGTTTTTTTCCCCTAGAAATTAAGAGGTGTATATATCACTTGTCTCTGATTTCTCTCTGCCTTCACTTATGCTAGTTATTTCATCAAAATCTCCATTGTAAGTTAATTCCAATCAAGATATAACCTAATCACACAGGTAGTAAGAAATATTGAAAAGCTTAGAAATGCATGCAGTACTTCAAAGCTCTTTGTCAATGCATATTTCTTAGGGCTGCATGTTCAATAGATGTAGTGGTTAGATATGTTTTTTGTAATCTTATAATTATATAAGAATTTTTATATTTTGTGAAATGCTAATTTTGATAACCTTGATCCTCAATTCTTTTATTCTATATACTTAGCATATACTCTATTAGAGGAGACAAATGAGGGTCTGAATTTACTTTTATCTGCTTGTGCCCTACTCTAAGTAGAACCTACATCTGTGGTAGATTTATTTCATTTATGGAGACAATTCTTATTAGAAAATGACTCAAACATTTAAATTCTGAAAGAGTATTGATTCACAAGCCAATACAGATCCATGAGCCATTGTAAAAGAAACAATTATGACAACATTTTTATAAAAAGCAAAGTTTATTAAATAAAGATAAAATGTAGGAAGTTGGGGTTGCGTCTAATATTTCTATTACTTATGACTTATAGAAATATTTTTCCTGGTTGAATTTTTTGGGGATTTTTTGATTCCTTCTCCCAGTCTTTGTATATCAGTGGATTTTACAAGAAACAAATCACTTTTAATTGTTTAGATAAGATTCTCTTCATTAATGAAATCATGTATGCTGCCACAAATTTTCAAGTGGTAGAAGAAACCTTAGCCCATGCTTCTGAAGCTGTTGTTAAAAATGCACTTTCATTGCAAAGGCCAAAGCAGCGATGAGCAGAGAAGTGAAAAAGATTAAGTCAATTTCTTGAATAGAAGGAAGAAAAGAGGAAAGAAAAGAAAGGGAAAGAAGGGAGGGAGGGAGTCAGGAAGGCAGGAAGGAAAGAAGGCAGGAAGAAAGAGAAAGAAAGAAAGATCCTTTCTGAAAGCATGGCAATGCATAGTTGTTTAACTTTTTGCAATATTAGCTCTCCAAAATCATTAATAGACTATTTGATGGTAATACTTTTAGACTGAAACAAGCACAAAAGTTTGACAGGCGACATCCCTAATTTTCAGTTAATAAGGTTTCTAGTTACAGATAATCTCTTATTCAGCACTGGTAGGACCATGGTAGGAAACATATGTGCTGCCTTCTCTGACATTCCTCTAGCATGAAGATACTCAAAGGGATTGAGTCCAGAGGAAAAAATACAAAATGTTTAGCCGTCCTTAGAATTTAACTGAGAAGATAGCTCATGGGGTTTGTTGCTGTTGGTGTTTTTGGTTTTTTGTGATTTGCTTTTGGGTTTTTTGTTTGTTTCGGTTTTTTAATAATCATTTTAAAACTTAAATAGCAAAAGTGAAAGTATTTTCTGTGTGTATGATAGAATATAATAACATATTGAACTATAGAAGATTTCACTTGGATGTCAAATACAATTTTCTAGTAAGAATAGTATTAATTTCTTATGTAGGCTGCAAAATCTCTTTTGCTGATTTTTTTTTTTCCCTAAGAAGTATTCTTTGTGTCAGTAGTGCCTAGGATACACTAGATCTCACAGTTGATCTAGCAAAAAGTAGGACTTGGTAAATTTTCAAGGTCTCTCTTTTTCTACCATGATATTTGTTAATTAGGTGACAATGATGCTAGTGTTTTTATTAGTTAAGGTTTATCTGTTAATCTGTTAATCATAGAATCACAGAATCATGTTTTACTTGACACCAGCCCTTTTCATAAAATTTCCAGTCTTTATCCCACAGACTGCCTTGCTCTGCACATTTTCTCATCAGTTAGCACAGCCACTCTGACACTTTCCAATACCCTGGACCCTCTTTATTGGTTACATAGTCCTGGTTAGCCTGTAGTTCCTTGACAGCCCATGCCTTCACATGACGGAGGATATTAATTTATTGTGTCTTCATCACTTTTATTGTCAGCTTTGTGTCTGTATGTTTTGTTTAAGGTTTCCCTGTTTTCCACAGTATGCCATTTGACAAGGTCCCCATCAGTTAATAATACTGAAATAATTGTTCCCTAATTCTATGGGCAATTCTATTATAGTGAGCAGACCTGGGTCTTGTAACTGTCTCTCTAAATCTGGTCAGTGAGGTTTGTGTCCATATATGTTCTCATGTACGGCTTCCTCCTTTTCTCATTATTCCTTTTTTGCATTTAAACTGCCTTTGATCACATATCCTTAGAGGAATATTCACTCTCTCCTCCCACATGCACTTCAAAGTACCACAGTAACTGGGCTACTATTACTAAATTTATTATATGTCAGTCAGATTTTGTTCAAGTTAACAAGAAATTCTTGACTTCATATATGAAGTCTTTTCCATTTCTTGTCTTCAAGGTTTTGAATGTAAAAGTGCTAGCATACAGGGGACAATAGTGTGGATGAGTTGTGCCTTTCTTCCTTTCTCTGTCCATTATTAAAGTTCTTTATATTCATCTTGCATCTAAAAAGATACTAGAAATAGATTGGGTTTTTTCTTGCCTTACAGAAGGTTTTCCATATAAAATTCCTATTTAGGTTAATGTAATTTTCTAACTATTAATTGTAATAAATGCAAATGATACAGGGAGATCTAATCTACCCAAACTCTATGAATTAAATTTGCTCTGGAAAGTTATGCTTTTCTCTTTTGAGCAACACTCTGATTCATAGTTTTTAAAAGAAGTGTCAAGCAAGCTTTCATGCTTAAGGTATGGAAAGAAAAGCAATCAAGCGCTAGTCTGTTTTTTAAAAGATATATTTAAAAGCTTTGGAAAGAGTGTTTCCAAATAAAACATAATATTTAAGCAGATATTTGACACTGATTTTTGTGCTAATCATCTTACTTTCAGCCTGGCTGCTCTACTGAGTAAGTGGTTAAAATTCTTCAGCTCTCAAATCAATAAACATACTAACTATATGCTCTAGCTACATGATTTACCTCTCTTGTGAACCAATTTATGCATTGGAAAAGTATTTTGTGTTCAAATGATTTGGTTTGTTCTTGGCTTCAAACATAGGTAAAAAGACTAATATCATTAAAGGTGTTTTTGTCATTGTTCAATTGTTACTTGCATTAAATTTCAGAAGACAGTAACTTTTAGCATCTTAACTCTTTTCTCTTCTGTAAATTAAATGTGCACGATCATTTGAAAGTTTCCTTTAATCTCCATTTTAAATTTAATTATTTTACTTGCTTTCATTAAAATGGAGAGGGGAAACTAATTAAAATTAAATCTTTATGGGGCTGCATGAATGAGACATGACCATACTGGTTGTGTTTTTCAGACTTTCCACCACCCTTTTTACTACAGGTTTTGGTGCAAGAGTGTGTTGTCTTCTACTAAAAACAAGACTTAAATGATAAAAAAAAAAAGGATATGAAAAGGATATGAAGCAACACCACAATAAGCATGTAGAGCATATCTTCAGTTTAGAATGTCCCACTTGAATATCAGAGTATATTATGGAAATAGTGTGGTAAATAATACAGAAGATTTTTATTTTCCTTACAATTGGGGAAGTTTCTAAGGGTTTTTATGCTTAAATTAATGAAATTTGTCTGCTTATGAATTAGAAAATAGGCAATCCACTTATATTCCACTGCCTGGTCTGAAACATCTGAAAGATTGTTTTATATATCAACAAATTATTTCATTATTTTAAAATTTATCTTATTCTGCTGTTTAAAATTCATGGCAAGTAAATTTTTAAATTACAGCACCTCCAAAAATAAAAACCTGATATTACAATTTTTATGACATTTGAGAGTAGCTTTACTGTGGAAGGTAAATGAGTAAGAGGAAAAAGAATGAATCCAGGCAAACAAACTGAAAACCTTGTAGCACATATAGCGGATAAAAGGTTTTCCATTATCTGAATAATTCTTAAGCATGAATAGATTATCCAAATTTCTGTGCAGTTGTGTGAAAGCTGTTTGCTGTTAGTATAATCATACATGTCACGAAGAGTGATGATGGCATTTTATACAATCAAAATTTGCAGAGTATGGTTGTCAATACTATATCTAAGCTTCTTTTCAAAGGAACTGGTGTTTAAAATTTTAATCTCAACTTCTACTTCTTGAAGAAATGGAAGTGCTGTGAATTGCAATTGTAAGATTATATCAAAGAAATGCTGATTAGAAGCGCAGCTAGTCTGCAAAAATGCACAATATTTTTCATTAAAACTTTATTTCATCAAGATCAAAGCTCATCACTATTCAGTCTTCTACACCTGGGCACCATTCTTAATCTAGCTTTTTTGCTTAACATTTTGTTCAGCCTTGATTGAAGAAAAAAAAGTCATCCCCTACTGGTGTTCATTCTTGTATAACCAAGAAGCCTTGATTTTTAGGTCTGTTGTTTTTATTTTATTAGATTCAAAGGTAAGTACTATTTCCTCTGCAATATGTATAGAGTTATTGTTCCTGGGAGGCAACAAAGGTGACTGAGTTATTTCATCACCTGTCCTTAACTTCTTTTATTTTTCAAACCTATTCTTTGCTGGACTTCTCTTTACCCATACAAATTGGAAAACAGTGGAATATTGTCCTTCAAAGCTACTATAAGTACTCCTTTTTAAAGCTTCTAAACAGCTGTAGGTTAGTTTCTACGTAATACTTTGAAATAATAAACTAGGCTAAAAATATTTTTTCTCATTAGTTTTGAATTTTCACTTCTTAACTGTTTGTTTTTTTTCTCTGATAGGAGAACAACTGAAACTCTGAAACATTTTTTTCATTGAATGAAAATATTGCTCGGTTACCAAATAAGGTAAGAAATTTATCAGAAGTACTTCTTAAATTACCTAATATTTCCTTTCTTATTTAGGGGGAAGATTTCCCTGCAATCCATATTTGCAATATAGCTTAGCTAATTATCTTCAGAGAAAAATCACGAAGTGTTCTCAGTTCAGGAATGTAATAGCATTGTTTATATTCAGTCAAAGAGTCCAATAGCTCAAAAATGCTCTTGACCACTAAAACCATATTCATCATTCCTTGCTTCATTAGTCTCATGAGAGGTACACAGAGAAGAGAAAAGCACTGGTTGTTATTGCCTAAATAGTTTCTTTTAGAAGAATGTGAACACAACCAGGAGTCTTTGTGGATAATTGTCCAAAAGCATCTGTTAAATGGTCATTATTAATCTATTTGGCAAATAATGTGAGGATGTCTTGGAAAATGAAGAGAATGGAATAGATAACACAGTGCTGTTCCCATAGAGACCTGTGAGGCATACAGTCCTTGAAAATGGCCTGAAGTTCTCACCATAGCAAAACAAATATGAAATAGTAACAAAGAAAACCAAGGGCAATCCGAGGTAGCAAATGACTTTCATAAGAAAAAAAGTAAATAAGCTAGGATCCATCAGCTTGGAAAACAGCAGCCAGCAGAGGATATGCTAGTGGTCTAAACTCACAGATGGACAGCAAAGGCAAATAGGGAGTACCTATTCTTTGTTTCTCATTATATTAAACAAACAAAAAAATTAAAAACCAAATAAAACCTCTGCAAAAATATTCATACTAAATCATGAAGTAAAGAGTTTAAAGCAACTTTTTTACATACATATATATAAAAGAAGTTTACTGTAAGAATTACACTGGCAAGTAACTGTAGAAGCATTCAAAAATAAAGTGTGCAAATTTAAAATTTGTTGCTTTAGGCTACAGCCCATGTAAACACTATAGTCCGCAAGATTTTAATGACTAGAAACTTGGAGGGTATTTTGAACAGAAACTTACTTGTCTCCTTTTTCTTACATTTGTGTTGTAAGACTCTGTAGATCAAAGATAAAAATAGAATCTTGGTCCACATGGAACATTTGTTTTGCCTTAATATGATTGTTCTTGTGTTTTTAACTACTGACTAACCCTGTATTACCCCTGCTATGTACAAATCTTGTGCTGTTCTACTACAATTGGATTTACTGTATGATGAATAGTACCAATAATATCTCTTTTTAATCATCTCACCATAATCATCTGCCCAAAAACTGAAATATATTTCAAACCTCAGTATATATATTTTTTGTAATGTTAAATTAATATGTGATGGGCAGTACTTCTTAAATATTTGGGACCTTGCTGGGGTGATTTTGCTAGTAGATTAAAACAATTAAATGAGTATTTGACTGTTCAATAAAGTCAGTTGTGATATTAGCAACAATAATGTTTTTCCAATTTTAGTATAAGCAAACACAATCAATTTCCTTGTAAATTGTTCCTAGGCTTAGGTTTTTGAGCAAATGTTGAAATCATTTTCCTCCTGCCCCCACCCAATGTGTGCTGCAATAGACAGCCTTCCTATTTGGTGCACAGTTTTCATTATTTCCAGGAATTATAGCTGCAATAGAAACAATACTTCAACATATCTGAATTTGCTTTTTTTGGGCATGATAGTCTTTGCACTGCTCCTATGTTGGGCAACAGCTCACAGTAGAACAAGGGAAAAAAATTATTTAACATTTGTCCTGAAAGAAACTGTTGATTTTGTAGTAAAAAATCAGTGAATTGTGATTAAGAACAGACATTATTTTATGCCTGTTCTGAAAGCCAATTTTCTAAAATGGCATTCATAGTTATTTCTGTGTAATATATAATTTTTGTTGTACAGTATTAAACTTAGCACTTACACCAAAATTGTCAAACTTTATTAGCTGTTCTGCTAATTTTATTTCCTAAAATTCTTTTAAAAAAAACCCAAAAAGTTATTTGAAAGTTAAGGTACTTATATAAAGAAATTAAGTTGTATCAGAGACAGCTATGGAAAATCTATGCTTACTATTCCAGTGACTCAGTGGCATTGACAGTCATCTACCTTCTTTATCTCTGTGGTTTGTGTAGAGAAGTGGGAGGAATGCAAAGACAGGTCGTATTTCCAGTAAGGTCACATTCATTTTGTAGTATTAGTGAGATAAACAACTGTTTTTTAGAGTGGATTCTGATGTGTGCTTCAAGTGCTCTTCTAAGAGGCTTTACCTAATACTGTACACATGTAGGGGGCAAGGCATGTCAGATTCCAGAATAAATGGAGGAAACTAAAAGGAAATTTGACTTCTTCAATGTAAGTTCACTCATTTTAAGAATTAGATGCTGACTACCAAATATTATCTCCACCAGAAATATTTTCAAATTGATAGTCAAGAATAAAAATTTCTGTCCATTGCTTTATTTGATATTTGACTATGCTAATATAAAGCTTTGTTTATGAGGTACACCTTACATGAAATGCAGTTGATAATTTTATTAAAAGTTGTCCAGTCAACAATTCTCCAAAGGGAAGAGAAAAAAGAAAAAAAAAAAGATGACCTCTCTGTACTATTTCTGCATAGTTTCTCTGATTAATAGCAAAAGGTTTGTCTGAGTTTTTTGTTTTACAGTGTGGGTGGGGGTTTTTGGTTGTATGTTTTGTTGTTTGGCTGAGGAATTTAGGAGTTTTGGGGATTTGGAGTTTTGGGGATTTGGAGTTTTGGGGGATTTTCTCCAAATGTAGGCACTTCCAATGATATTCTAAATTAATATTTTAGCACTCAAATACCAGGGTTTTTGTTTTTTTTTGGTTTTTTCCAGTGGTAAATCTTTGGGGTGTTTTTTTCAATAATTTAAAAGGGTTTGTTGATATCTGACAATTCTTGAAAATCTAGTCAATTTTATTTAATTTCATAAACATATTTCAAATCAAGCATGCTTGCACTGGGCTATGGGGTATATTGCAGAGAATTTTAAGTTTGATGAGTGAAGATTTATAAATTTACACACAGTTTGTAATATTGGTATATCTTCAAGTTGAAGCCTCAAAAAAGTTCCTTCTAAACTGGCTGAGATGCTGTAGTGTATAGCTGTCATAACTGCATAAGACATCTCTAAATAGAATATGTTATGCAGTTGCCACCTCAGGCTGTGACCTTTAATTCTCATTTTGTAACTGCTTGAATTTGGTTTAGTTTAACTTCACTTTTTTTTTTTTTTTTTTTTTTTTTTACTAGCAGCAGATCAACAGTACAGTGATCTGCCTTGAAGTAACTGCTCAGAGAGGGGTTTAAAGGAATATCTTTTACTGCAGTCTTAGTAACACTTGCTGTATCAGTTCCTTTCTCTGATCTCACATATTTCCCAAAGTCCTTTGCAGATCTCAAGCTGCACCCTCTGAGTTCAATGCTTCATAAAAAGAAAAAAAAATAAGAAAGAAGGAAAAAGCAATGTGTACATGTGTGTGCGCTTACATGTCAGCTTTCAGTAAAGGTGTCCAAAGCGACGCCAACAGACCAAGGGGTTGCAGACACCAATGAGCCAGAAATTACAGAGATATATTGTGCAATTGTGTAGAGTACTTAAAAACTTGGATAAACTGATCAATAAGACTGCTTTCTCAACTGAGAACTCAGTAAGGTGATTCAAGCGTTTCCCAGTCTGGCATGTATCTCCTTTAGAATTGTAAAGTATGGCTCTCATAGGTGCTAAAATTATTAGTCCTAGTAGAGAACCATAGTATTTAAAAAAAATAAATGTCCAGGATAATTAATCTGAACATAAATGCAAATAATATTTTATTAATATGCATAAAGCCTATTCCAAATGTGCTTTTATATTAAAAAACAAAAATTCTCTAGTTCTGCATAAATAAACATATTGCACAAAATGAGTTACAAAAAATCTGAGAATTTCCTTCTATTATCAGACTGTTGCAGGATTTTAGCATTTATTGGGTTAGTAAAAACATACTCTGAAAAACTTTACGGATAGCTTTAATTTCTGTAGTGCTGGCAAAATATCTAATAATACATACCAAACTATATTTGTTTCCAATTACTTTTTTAATTAATACTGACACTTTAGACTGTTATCATATAACCTTTTATATTCCCAACACTTTTTGTGATGCCCAAATACATCAGCATCATTCCAACTTTTTTTTTTTTAATCATATGTAAGAATTGGGATCAAATCTATTCTATGTCTGAACTTAATTTTCATTTTTTAGAGCTTTACAGAATGTTCTTCCTCATCCCCTGGCTTTTACAGAACTCAGTGTTGGTATTTCTTTTCCTCTTGATTGTAGGGATGATCTGCTTCTTCTCAGAAGAAGATGTTTGCATAAAGCAAAGCAGATAGAAAGGAAACCAGATTTACTTCTGTGAAAACTTTCTTGCTTAAGAAGAGTAAATCCATCTGCCACTTTTAAACAGTTGCTAATGTCTGAACATAAGCAAGTCACCCCCTGCAATGTGTTTTCTATCTCCCCTTTTCAGAGTTGGCAATTCTAACTCAATTTGTCAAACTATGGCTAGAAGCATGTATAAATGACATATTTTGCTGAAAATATGCAAATATATGAAAATATCAGCTGAAAAAAGTAATGACTCCTTTGATACCATATTCTGTGACATCAATGGCTAGTTAATGAAAACTATACTGGCCAAAATTAATTCAGATAGAAACCCAGTAAAGCTTGGGGGCTGACGGGTGCGAAAGGCAAAACCACAACAATTAATATACTTTTAGATAAATAATTTTGTCAGTTGAGTCAGAATTGGCATGGTCTTGGTTGAAGTGCTGTATTTCTTGTGCCTGAAGCATGTGCCACTATGTTGGATATTGCTAAAAAAATGAGGAGGTGAGCAAGTAACATTTCCTCTACCCTTCCTGAGTTCAGCTTGCCTTTAGCTGAACAGAATAACAAACAGCCCTTTTCACAGAGCTGGATGAACAGCAAAATTGTTGTGTTGTGACAAAGTGAAGCATAAAGTCTACTTAAACAAAATTTTTATAATTTTTATAACTTTAGTTAAAATATGGCATATTTCAATATATTTCCATTTTTATTCATCCCTGTGTTAACTTTGGTAAGTTCATTTACAGTGTGACCTTTAGTAAGATTAAAAGATTTGCTGAGTACCATGAGTGAAGTCTGAACCTCAGAGCACCATCAGAAGGAAATAAAGAGAGAGAGATATGACCCCACACTGAAGCAGGTTGGTTGGCAGGATTTGTGACCCCAAGGGGAAAACCAACACTGGAGCAGTCTGTTCCCAAAGAACTGCACCCTGTGCAAGGGACCAACGCTGGAGCAGTTCATGAAGAAATGTGTCTCATGGGAGGGATCCTATAATGAATCAGGGAATCAGAGCAAGGAGTTCTCCCTCTGAGGAGGAAGGAGCAGCAGAGACAATGTGTGATGGACTGAATCCAAAAGCCCATCCTTATTTCCCCTGCACTGCTGAAGGGTAGGAGGTAGAGACAATTGGGAGTAGAGTTGAGCCCGGGAATAATGGAAGGGGAAGGTGTTTTAAGATTTTTTTTTGTTTTGTTTTTTTCTCATTGTCCATGATTTATCTGATTTTATTGGTAATAAATTTAATTATTTTTCCTCAGGTTGGGTTGGTTTTACCTGTGATGATAATTGCTGAGTGATATTTCCCTGCCCTTATCTTATCCACAAGCCTTTTGTTGGATTTCCTCCTCCTTCTCCTATTGAGGAAGAGGAGCTTTGGTGCACATCTGGCATCAGCTAGGGTCGACACACTAAAGGAGTTTTTAACTTTCTCTCACATATGCCTTAGAGATCATATAACTACTGCTCGAAAAGAAACACAATGTTCTTGTTACATTGTGAAACTCCCTCTGTTTTGTTATATACTCCTATGTACTCTTCTCAGAAAAAGCAGAGAGGGAAGCCTTTAAAGTGGACAGGATCAGATTTTCATTTTTCTGTCTATTAGTAGGCTTAACTGTGGGTCTCTGAGGGAAAGTGTACTCAGTAATGAAACATTACAACACAGCATACAGGACTTTGGCAGATTTTTCTTGCTTTCCTTTATCTGTCGACAAAACAGAAGTCTTTACTAGCTTTCTCACAGGTTACAAATATTTTTTGAAAAATTTCCTGGGTTGTACAATACCTTGATTCCTCAAAACTAAGTTACTTATTTGAGAATATGTTACTAGTTTTCCTTCCTTCCTTCCTTCCTTCCTTCCTTCCTTCCTTCCTTCCTTCCTTCCTTCCTTCCTTCCTTCCTTCCTGCTTTTCATTTTTTCTTCTCTTTCCTCTTTGTTTTCCTCTTTTTTGTGGGCTCATCTGACACTGAATCAAATTTTTACATTCAACTTTCTCGTGAAAAAGTACAATTGGACAATAATTTATATATAATATAAAGTTACTCAAATGTGAAAAATTGGGGTAAAATAGACTTTGAAAATGTTCAATACTAATGTACACACACTAATGAAAATCATAGATTAGATATTCACTTTTTTATTGGTGGTGAAATCACATCAATATCTCAACAACAGCAATTTCTAAGATGTTTAACTGAATCTTTTTTGTGCAGTTTGCACGCGTGTTAGTAAATTAATCTTAAAAATTATAACTCTAAGTTAGCAAGAAGTACATTATTTTGCTGTGAGAGTTTCTTGAATGACAGAGCTGGCTATTTCTGAAAGACAGTATAATGTTCTAAAAAGGGTTTTTCTGTTTTCAAAGCATGTAGAATGTGACAAATGTGTTAATGTGTTTAGGTTCCAGTTTCAAGACAGAATTTCCAAATTTCTCAGATAAATGATGTATTACATTTTTGGATTTTTTTTTTTAATTTTCCCTTATCCCTAGCTCCCCCAAGTAACATAGGGGGGGAAAATGGCATTCTGAGATATGTTTTGGTTTGAGTATGTAACTGCATTTTTCTATTAAAAAGATCATAAAATCTTGAAGATCAGATCCTCAGTCTGAATAAGCCAGCATGTTTTCAACAAGCATGGGTATTTACATCAGCTGAAGGTGGATTCAGCACCTTTCCTGGCTACATAATTATCTGCTACTAGTTCACTGCTCCACAAATCAAACAGATATAACATATGCAATGGTTAAAGAATCAACTTCTGACAAGTGCTGTTTTCAATTTCTGATCACTTTCAATGTTATCTGATAGAAAGTATGCTGAAAAAAGTTCTTTGGGTTTAAAAAAAATGTACATACAACTGGAAAAATAGTGAGTACTCTCCAATGATATTTTTCTTCTGCTATTGCCAGGGTGCAGTATAGCTTTTTTCTTTGTATCTTTCAGATACACAAGGATTTTGTTCTTTTCTCATTTGTATTTATAGGTAGTATATGCTAAACCTATATCCCTTTTTTGAAACACCTATCTAGCTCAGGGTTTAGCTGTGTCTTCTTTTATACACCTGCTTTTTAAAACCACAATATAAATTTACAGAAAGACAGGTAAATTATATAACTGATTTTATCTTCTTTCTCTGGGAGTGAAGTAGTTCTTTCAAACTACAGGAATAATACTTGTAGTTTTATATAATCAAAGTACACTTGGACAATGTGTAAATTTGTGCTTACAAGGCAAACATATTATAGTAAATAAATAAATTATTTTGCTCTGATAAGCCTCATTGCAAGTTGTAGAAAATTTGTTTAAGTAAGTAAATCAGCAAAGTAAAACTGTATTATGACTGTCCTACAGAGCGATTTATAATATTGCAAGTGACAATGAAGGCACCCCCTAGCTTAATCTAATTATCTACTTTGTGAAAACCAAAAAGGAGTATTCTACAATTATAAAGACAATGGGGGAAGGGAGGTTTTATGAACAACCATATCTAAGATTTTTAAAGTAAATGTTGAGACAAGAATGACCAGAATGTCTGAACTGACTCCAACAACTTCTGTGTGTCCCCACTACACCTGTTTTCAATAGTCTGTTATCTGGTCACTGGTTTTCTGAACTCTTTAATTCTTGTGTAACTATTTAAATTGATATGTTGTCCAGCTTTGGAAGGAGTTTTATTATATTTAAGAATAAATTAGGCTTTTTTCTTAGAAAGACATTATTATTACCCCTAATTTTTAAACCTGCAAAGAATTTAGAATAAACTAGATATTTTTACATTCACTAGGAATGAAAAATTTTAAAAATTAGAAAGTCAGGGATAAAGAACCTTACCAAAGGAAAGAAAAGCCTATAATACAATCCTCACTCCAAGAAATCTCTGTGCATTTTGCAGTAAGGAGATATGGAAACAAGTGCAAACAGTGTTGATGGTTTCAACAATAACATTTCTGCTGTTTCCATAGTACCAGCCTAGAGTTAGCTCCTGATTTCTAGCTTCCTGAAGTTAAGAATTATGTATTTTTCTTCCACAAAAGAAGGCCTTTAACTGCAATTTTTTTTCCCCTCCAATTACATTCCCTGTATCCCCACCTTATATTTTGCCTATAACTCTCATAAAGCTGCAAATTAAATGTTTGAAACTCCATTAGTGGAAAGAAATACAGACTGTCCCTTTCCATTGTGGTTGTTGCCAATTAGGTATGAAATAAGTTTGCATGAGAAAAGAGCAAGCATTATTAAAAGTTTATTGAAAGTACAATTTCTTTTTACTGAACCAAGCAACAGCAATATTTTTCATGTGTTCTGAGAATAATTAGCAGATCAAGACCCTCTAAGTTTTGTGGGAGAGAATATTTGTCCTGTGAACCCTAAGCAACCTTAGATATTACACAGATTCACCATTTTTAGGCATTCAGAGCAACAGGAATTGAAAAGTTAGCAGCAAAACAGATGGCATCTCTATCTGCAAATATCTGAAGAGTTAAGTGGGATTATTGTTGCATTAACTGTCTCTCCCTCCCATCAACAATGTGAAGGGAGGGAAGCTTAATTACCTGTGTATTCCATGCTATCCAAAAGTATATTCTATTGGTTTTTCATCCAACTAAAATTTCTCAGTAATCATTCAAGTTCATGAGAAAATTCAGTACTGATCCAACCCACTAGGGAAAAATACATAAGTAACAGAGAAGTCACAATTATGGATTTCAGTTTGAATGGATATGTGCATGTGTGTGCATATACTTGCACACATATGCATAAAATAGCTATTATATGAACTGGATTTTACATACATAACTATGTATAGTGAAAGTACATATATATATATGTGTGTGTACATATATATCTGCATTCATATACACTGGAATAATATGTAAAATATACACTGGAATGAAGTCAGCCCCTGAGAGCAGCCCGGAGGAAAAACATCTTAGGGCATTGATGGATGAAAAGCTCAGAAAGGTCACTAATGCATGCTTGCAGTCCAGAAAGCCAACATCACCTTGGACTGCATCCAAAAAATTGAGTCCAGCAGGTCGAGGGAAGTGATTCTCCCCCTCTACTCCGCTTTTGTGAGACTTGAGGTTCTGCTTCCAGCAATGGGGGTCCTAACACAGGAAGGTTTTGGACCTGTTTGAGAGAGTTCTGAGGAGGTCCAAAAAGAGGATCAGAGGGCTGGAGCACATCTCCTATGAAGACAGACTCTGGTTGTTCAGCCTGCAGAAGGGCAGGCTCCAGGAAGAATTTCTAGCAACCTTTCAGTACCTAAAGCAGCGCAGAAGAGAGCTGGAGAGGGACTTTTTACAAGGGCTTGTAGGAAAAGAAACGGCCTCAAACTGAAAAATGTTGCATCTACATTAGATATTAAGAAATTCTTTATTATAAGGGTGAAGAGACAGTGGAACACGTTGCCCAGAAATGTGGACAGTCCGGAGGAGTTCAAAGACAAGTTTTATGGGGCTTTTTCTTGGTCTACTGGAAGATATCCTTATGCCATGGAAGAGGGGTTTGGAACTAGGTGATCTTTAAGGTCCCTTCCAAGCCAAACCATTCTATTATTGAGGAAATATGTACTTCACAGAAGGTGAAAACACTGTGTCTTCTGACATCTTCATTTACGATGACTTGTTACAGGATTAAAATTAATATGAAATTTTAACTCTGAAGATTTCCCAAGCATAGTATCGCAATTTCACTTTAAAGTTAGGAGTGAACATCTTTGCTCTGCAGCCAGGCAACATTTGCAGATGACACTGTCTTTTCTACTCAACTTTGTTTCTTTGTTTTCTGCTGATGCAAGGAATTGTTACTGAGAAGTGTCCAAGAATTGAAGAACGTCTGAATAAGGTGCATTTCACCAAGACATGTTGTAAGTTACACTTCAGTATTTAGCAATATAATTAGGTTGATGCAGTGTTCACATTTAGAGAAAGAGGATTCATGGGTGCCACTGTTGACAGGAGCTGGGCCTAGCTGACAGCATACAAACCTAACTTAACCCTCTGGAAATGTAGCTTGAGCTTACCCAACCTGTTAGTCAGTGTAAAAGCCACAAACTCTCAAGAACTTCCCAGAAGCCTAATTGAGGGTGGCAACAGCCACCAACATTTCTGCTGGACTCCATCGACTCTTGTATGGGACTGAAGGGTCAGGTATTATTTTAAAAATACAGTGATTGTATCTGTATATCTGTAACTGTAATTAACTGTACTGTAACTGTCCTGTATATTTCTGATTAAAGCCCCTCAGCATCCAAGTCCATAGAGTATCCAGAGTCAATTTTATCTTAAATTTGTCAGAAGGAAAAATTAAACACCAAGTATTATAATGTGTAAAATGCACAAAACAGCTTCTTTCTCCTGATATTATCTTCCTCTTATATTTTGCTGTATTTTTATACTTGCTTTAACTTTTCTGTTATATCCAGGTTTTTTTTGCTTTTCTGTATGTAGACATCTGGCTAATAAGTACAAAATTCACTAACTTAAACCGGGCTGATAATCTATAGCAATCAAATGTTGTATTTAAAATTCGCTTTTGTAAAGGTTCCAAGAATACCATAAAATGCTAAAAAAAATGCCCAGTCCTATGAATGTAACAGCAGGAACCTACAAGTAATGTAAATGGAAAAGAAAAAAAAAAGAGAAAAGGCATTAAAAAAAAAAAGGTCATAATAATGAAGTTATACATACCTGGTAAGTGACCACCAGGAAAATATATACCAATAGAAATGCAACATCTTCCCAATCAAAGCCCTGAACACTTAAAAAATGTTTCAAAGGACTGTTAGGTATGACAAATAAAATTAAGAAATTAATAGAGAATAAAATTAACTTCAAAAACACTTTATCAAGATTGCCTGGACTGACAGTGTATATGTCTGAAAAAAAAATTAAATGAAAAACAGAAAGTCAGCTTAAGAATTGCTAAGATAACTTCATGGTGCTTGGGGATGACAAGAATCTTGTGAGCTGCTACCATCATTAGCATTGTCACCAATAGACTATGAATGGCAAAAGGCTATTTATCTATCTTTTTTCCTGGTCCCTATTTTTTCCTTTATTAATCAGGTGAGATGGCACATATAGGGTTGGGGGACAGAGGATGGACATATTTCAAAACTTTAATCCACAGAAAAAGAGATTAAACACTGTATCTAAAGTTTCTACAAAATTTCTTAGCTCTTCAATGTCTTCAATCATTAAGAATGAATACTATGAATTTCACTAGGGCATGTCTCATTACAGGTGTATTTCTTACTACCAGGACAAGACTGTGCTGCAATTAATACAAATAGAATCACTGATGATCTCAAAGGTATTTTCCAACCTAGTTAATTCTGTGATTCTGTGATTTATTTAGAAAATTACTGATAATAAAATGCAGCATTTTCAGAACATGGACTTGCATATCTATCCAAGGATTTCACTATTGCTGCAAAAAAACTATCATATATAAATGAAAAACGAACAGGTGAAATATACTGCTGCTGTAAATCAGTGAACTAGGTCACATTTTTTAATTATATCTGTTGATTACATGGGTTCTTATTAAAGTTATCTTTTACCTACTGAAAGAAATTTGAACTTATTTTTGCCCATGATTTATACTGGTATGGAAATATATGGCACATAATGGGATATTTTATTCCAGGTAATAGCGATAGTGCATAATTATGATGTGTGCTATAGGTACAGTCACTTTTAGCTTTTCTTCAGGGTACTTGTGGTCCTAACATACATTACTTCCTTTGTGTTTCTTTGACTATTCTTAAAGACCTTTCACATTTGGAAATTTGACTTGTCCTTTTTTACGTACCTTGATGATGCACTAAAATATTACAGTTATAGGAACTATACATGTTTTAATAAAATACTATTATCTTTACTATTGCTACTTCTACTGATACTAACAACACTAATGTCAAATGAATTTAAAAAAACAGCCCTTATACTCAAGCATTACATTTATAATAATAATAATAATAATAATAATAATAATAATAATAATAATAATAATAATAATAATAATAAAAGATGATAAAGGGTAATAACAACAAATAAGCAATGAAGAAAATAATAACAAATCACCATATAAGATGAAAACACTTGAGTTACAGCATATAAAGACTTATGATGTTGATTCTTCTGAAAAAAATTGTGGAAGAGATTTCAAAGTTTTTTGCTCTATTTCTTTAAGTTATATTGTCTTTTGCACATTTGCTGGCTTTTAGAGACACTTATTTTCATTTAATAAGTAGTTCTTAACTATAGTTCTATAACTAAGAGGATCACTTTTGAAGGTTGCTTATGGGCAGTTAAAGAGAACTCAACATTTGAAATTAAAATTAGCACTTCAGGATTCAGAAGTCTGATCCATACTGTCAAATTAATCTAGCAGTGCAATAGAGGCCTTACATAGATTTAGGCATATTTGATATATATTCTAAGCATGAATTTGCACTCATTTTATCAAAGGAAGCAATGATATAATTTTTCTGATATCTGAAGATTATGGCACTAGATTAATCTGTTCAGGCAAGTAATTTGAGATACAATGTCCATACCTGAGCTAGGCACGTCCCTCCCTTTACAGACCATGACAAGAATTAGCATTTGTAGGCTGTGATTCACCTTATTCCAAAATGAGTGTTCACATGATGTCAGACAGATAATTTACTAAGATTATCTGTTTCACACTACTGATTTTAAGGCAAATTCAGATCTAAATTATAAGCATTCAAATACGGGAAACAAATCTTATCCTCAAAAAAACCTCCAGACCAGACCTATTTGTTTAGTTTTACATTTCTGTGAGGAAAAGAAGATGGAAGTACATAGCACATGACAAAATACATTTGTATTTATTTTTATTTCTTCTTTTTTTTTGATTGACAATAATCAATTGACTATTTAAAAAAAATCTTGACTCTCATAGAGTATAACTGAGTGACCCCTGAACACCTACACTGCATATTTGCTGCAAGTAAAAATTGTGGTGTATCTTTTCTCGTCATCTCCTTAGGTGGCCTGGCCCTCCATGCCAAATCATTCCTTGACCATGAGTTGCCATTTCTGAGCATTTACAGTTTGAATTTCCCCTTCAACCTGTCAGTATTCATAGCACAGAAGTTCTATTTCAGCTTGATCTAAACAGTTAAAACCATACAGTAATCATAGTCATTAAGAATAAGTTTCAAGGTTTAAGAAGGTTTAGCTACCTTAGTAAGTAACCCTCTTCAGCAAGAACTGATGGTGAAATACTTACAAACTTGTTTTAAAAGAAAAATAAAACCCAGCAATTATACCATACTGAGTATCAGTATGGTATAATTGCTGGTCTCCTTAGATGTGTGGGTTTGACTATTTCATTTATCATGTCTGGCTGCTCCAAAAATTCCACAGTGATATCCATTCTGGATTATGGCATAACCCTATGACAGGTTTACATCTTCAGTTTACTTTTTATGGCATAGCCGTATGAGGAGCACAGTGGTTACTTTTTATAGTACTACTGAAACTGTGGTTCTAATATTTTACTTGTGTTGGTTCAGTCACATAGTCAACATGGAAGACCTCAGGGTCTCCAGCTACGTCTTTTATAACTGCCTTCTTTTTTTCACAAAAGGATACCTGCTGTTTAACAAGGGCCTTTAAAGATACCCTAAAACTAAATCTGCCCTTTATATGTTCTTAGATCAAGAACTTTATGGAAAAAAATTTCATACCAACATCTCAAAGCAAATAATTTATGATGTGCAAAAGTCTCTGAGGCAAAGTTGAGTGAGGTGGAGGCCAAAAAAAAAAACAAGAAAAAAGCAAAAGTTCAAAGAGAATTAACTACTGTTTCCCAGGTATAAGAAATTCATATTCCAAAGGTGAAACTGTACATGTTCCTCTTGGATCTTTTGTTCTCCCTGCATTCAGCTCAGAGTTAGTGAGATAGCAGAATCACCCAATAAAAATAATTATGGTCATTTATGTAGAACAGGCATGCATATGAGAGGTAAGGCCAAAATGAAAAAGGGGAGTGAGAGATGCAATATGAAAGATAAAAAAGTAAACTGAAATGTAAACATTTTATATCAGTTTTAAATAGATTGCTTAGTTTAAAAGTGTATCAGTTTACAATGACAGTGTATCTTGAAATTAATTGATAGGTAAAAAAAATTCACAAGTTGCCATGGAATTTTCCATTTTAAACATAGGGGAGTGAGGTTGTCTGGTTGGTTGAGGTTTATTTACAAGAACCATCTTTAAGTGAGCAGTTATTGTTCTGCACACAGTTAGGAAAGAAGTAGCTAAGTAGTGGAAACAAAGGATAAATACTTACAGTCTTGCTTTATCACAGAGAATTCTGTAGAAGTATGTTAAAGTGTTCTAGTAAGAAGGTATATCTCATCTATTTGGATATTTCTTCACAAGAATAAAGACTAAATTTCTCTTGGTATTACACGTCATTGCTGACTCATCATCTGTAACAGTTCAAATCAATTAGAGCAAATGTGTGGAATTTCTTCATATTCTGTTTCAAATAGGAAAAAGTAGATTTCCTTGTCCCAGAGGAACAGGTGAATTGTCCCTATTAAACAGGTGAATTAGGACCACCCATTTCCAAGTAGTAATTTCTAATCAGAAAATACCTAGTTGATATGAGTCACCAAATACTCCAAATATTCAAGTATTTGTATTCAAGTATTCCACTAGTTAACATAGTCAATAAAATACAGATGTTTCAGTGCTTTTCAATTTATTTATTATAGATTGTTTGCAGTCTCTAAAATGGGAGATTTGTGAAACTGGATTACAGTGAAAGACTACTATCATTTTCCTTAGATGGGAAGATATATCTGTGGGAAACCAAACGTTTACTCACTGAAGAACTAAAAAATAATTTTCTGTCTGATAAGTGGATCTTGCCAACACAGACCTGATTTTTTGAATGATCCAATTTAATCTAATAAGATTTTTCAGGATTTTTTCCTACTCTTATTAATATGTTAGCATATTATTTCTCAGACTAAGAAAATATAATTAATAGTAAGCCTTTTAATTTCATATAGTCACCACTCATTTTGTTCTCTCTTGGATGTTGCTTACCCTGCTCCTTAGATCTTAAATTCTTTTTGTTATGCTACTTGCTATACTGTTTGGGGATTTAAGAAACGTTGATCTTCATTCAAATAGTGCATGATAGAAAGCTTTTCATTTATAAGTCTCTTCCACTGAGGAGAAGAGAGATATAAGCAACAGAAAAAAATTTATGGCATCTTAAAAATTACCATCTGTTACATGAAGCACCATAGATGACCAGAGTTCATACCAATCATGGCAAATGTTACCTGTGCATTATTTGGTAAGATTTATAGGATTTCTGGTGTTCTCTGTGCATATGATTTGATATTTTTTAAGAGCAGATAGGAATGTATGTAACTCTTTATAAATTATATCAAAAATGATTTGGGGTTTGGTGGTTTGTTTTTATTAGTGCTTTTTTGCTTGTTTCTTTCTTTCTTTCTTTTTTTTTTTTGTTAACAAATGATTTTGATTGCATTAATTTATTTACTTAGATGCATAGTGTGTAGAGAATTAAGTGCATCAATATGACTTTGCATTTATAGTTTTATCTCTTTGTCTTCTCTGTTTCTTAGGACATAGTCTCTACATTTTATTATTTACCAAAAATAAATTAACAAGACTAAATTAACTGATAGAGTATGAAAAAACAACAGCTCTTTCACAATAGCTGAATGATTGGTAGGAAAAAAATAAGAAAATAAAAAGAAGAAAAACCTTATTAATTCTTTGCTTACTGAAGTGCTTATCTCAGAGTGGCCAATATTCCAGCAATCTTTTTAATTATTTTATTTCACTTTCAAGAAATTTATTTCTTTCCATCACAAAGACTACCAAAAGAATTACTGATGATTTTGGTGCTTGTTCTTCAAAAAATAGGACTAAGTTGTTTGGGGTAATTGTTGTTTCGCTTTCTTTTTTTTTTTGGGGGGGGGGGGGTTAGTGGTTTTTTTATCTTCCTTGAGAAAAATGTCCAAAGTTCAGCTTAACCTACCTGATGAAGGTCTGTCATTAACCAAAGGTGTTACATGTTCAGATTCAAGGCTAAAAATCTAAGACTGTTTTGAATTCTGAATAAGTCTCATTTAACCAAAATAGGAAGAAAAGCAGTCACCTTATGAATTATTAGTGACAGAGAGAAGTAATTGGAAAATCAATCCAGTTTGCCTGATTTAAGTATTTTCTTTTCCTCCAGCTCAACCAGTCCATCCAAAAAAGTGCCTCTGCCTTTCATGCAGACAGTGATGTCTAAATTCAAAATGCCTAAACTAGATATTCAAGTTCCCCTTAGAATTTATGGCCACCTAACCAAAATAAAAATGCTTGGTTCATTTGCCTAAATGTGTACATCTGATATTATATAAGATATTGCAGAGAAGCTGTATTATCCATGCAGTGCTGGCAGATCTGATGATGCAAGACTGATGGAGAATTCACACCTCCATGCTGGGCACCAGAGACCAGGACATCCTGCTGTACATCAGCTGGCCAAATTATCTGTTTGTCTTGTTCACAACCAGCAGTGTCTGGGAAGCTTCTAGGCTAGCTAAAGATAGCCATAATCTTTATTTTAGGATGATCTGGTCATCTATCTGGCAAGTTTTCTGAAGACTGATTTTGCTTTTCTGGAAAGATAGTCAGAATCTCCTCCTTATAGCTACACAAGATTTACAGTGTCTGAAGTTCATGAATTTTGGGCCTAACTAGTCCTAACATTAACAGATCCATGCTGTTAAGTCCTTGACACCATTGAATATAGATAGGAAGTCAGGTAGTGTAGTTATTTCAGTTTTAAAACTTGTGTGGTCTATTTGAGAATCAAATAAAATTTTAGAAATCTTTTAGACATTGTTTTCACTTAGCTAAAAATCATTGCTTAAATTCAGGGTGGAAGTAAGTTATAAATAAAATAAAGACAAATCAAGAAAATACAAAAGGCCACCTTCAGGAATGTGTAAAGTAATCTACAAAAATGGTCATAGAAAATAAAAAATGCTTTAGATCCGTCTGGTTTATTTGAAGTGTTTAACTCTGGGTTCCACTTAAGAACTTAATCACTCCTGATATTAATAAAGGCAATAGCGACGAGCATTCTTTATTCCATGATTTAAACAGGTATACCCCTCTCTCACTGCCATCATTGGCTCTGTTTTGTGACCTCATAAACTTCTGATAAGCCTTGACGAAGCCAGCTGAGTAGTAAAGCATCCCTTGACTGCACCAGTTAGGCCATGAAGAGCTCCCTTGTTCTTACCAGGAGCTTTTGCATGGTACAGATGGGAAAAATCAGGAGCATCAGCTGCCTTACCAAGGTGGGAAGAAAAGGATAGGCAAACATCTTTTGAAGCCTTAGCAAACCACGCACCCAAATCACAGCCCAGGAGAATTGTAGCCCTAGTGAAATGATACTATTGTTACTGCACTTGAGGAAAAAACCCAATAGTAAACAACTTGGATTGTGGCCAGGATGGGAACACAGTGATAACTGAAGTCAATCAACTCAGAACCCTAAAAACAGTGATCCTAAGTGAAGCCCTTGGAGCTCTTGTGACTGCAAGCAGGCTATGCCAGGACATCCCTCTGAATTTGATGTCTCTCACAGCTGGTAAACCTTTAAGTATGCAACACTCAAAGGGCCATGGCTGATGATAAAGTCTAGGCTGATATCCCCCCCATACACATATGTCCATACTCCTTGAGGTGCTCATAGGAAGCATAGAAAGATTTAATGTATTTCACTGAACTTGAAAGGAATTTTTGATATGTACCTTTGCACACAAAGAGGTGTACACATCATTTTATCTGTATGAACTGATTATGGGCTGAATGTCACTATTTCAAATCTACAGCTAAGTAATTTTTATAAATGTAGTAAACCCTATCAAATTGCTTTGTAAGTGTCAAAGCACTCAAAGATTAAGTGTTGCTAAACACCTTTGCACCCTTATCTTTACATCCACTAATAAATGTTTACATTTGGTCTCTTCAGCAAGACCTTTGAAGCACATCTCTGAAACAGGTCTATTGCAGAGGCAAGCAACCACAAAGTTCATTGCAGCCTTCCAATTTTCATTACTATCCAGCTATTATTTTGATGTGTTACATATTCTAAGATTTTTCTGAAAAATAATTACTTCAGTCATACTTCAAAGAATGAGAGCACAGAACATGCATTTAAGCAAATTAAAAATAAAGCTATTAATGCTGACAAATAACCATTGAACCAAGGGTGTTACCTTTAATACTTAATATCTCATAAATATTATGGAGTTTTGAATAGTTGAGGTTTATCTCCTTTCTCTTTAAACAAAAGATCCAATCATAACATAAATGTACTCGTGGTAAATTTTTATGAAGATATCAATAACACTATTTTGGATCAAATCTTCAGGCTGTTATGTAGTAAGAAGTAATTTTAGGCTTGCATTATTACAGACTAACCTCAAATCATTATTTTCCACAGGACAATAATTTTGTAAATTATTTTGAAGTAATAGTGTTGCAAGATAATTTGAAATAACTCTATGCCTTTTATGAAACATCATTTTGAGGACACATTTCAAGATATTAAAAAAAGACTGGGAAGATGTATGCTAGTTAGAGACTGTCTAATTTTGTGGTGACATGGTGCATTGCTGATTTTTTTTTTGAAGAAGAGAGAATTTCAGGGGAATCATACTAAAAATGTGTTTTTGATTTTTTTAAATTGTTATTTGTTTTCTTATTGTGGATTACCTATAGTTATGAACAACCTTTCAGATATTGACATCTTATAATTTTGCAGATCTGTGAATGAGAACTGGCCCATATGACAAAAATCCAATGTAGTGGTTTAGGATACTTTTTCTTCTGGTGTTTAAATGCAAAGCATAATTACAATTTTCTTAGGCTGACAGTGTTTTCTGTCATTCAGCATTAGTCTCATTGCTTTATCTGACAGCAGACCCTTGGCCTGTCATGGCAGAGAAAGTGAGAGGGAAAATCTCTTTATCAGAGTCAATGTGAAGGCACAGTTAGAAACAAACTGCAATTTTAAATCATCATTTCTAGCCTGCCTTTTTTATTTTGAGGCATGAACAACAGAGGAGAATATTGTGGAGTACTAAGAAAATTAGGTTGTTATTTATTGTTAGACTTACTCTTTTTGAAATTATTAGCTTCTGTTAAAAATATGCAAAGGAATGTTTCATTCAGATGCATATTTGTAACAGACTAAATCAGTCATTAATAAATAGAAACAAGAGTTTTGTACTTATAGAGGAATAGAAAATTTACTTTTCTGTAATAGATAAATAATTTCAATACCTATGTTCCATTTCCTTTTTTATTTTTTAAATTCATATACTGACTATTTGTTTAAATCAAGGAAAAATTACATTTACTTGTTTACTAAACATGAACAAAAAAGATGTGACCTTGAGCTTTGGGTTCTCTTTTATTCTTTCTAATATATTTCATGTTTCATTGTTATTTTTTTATTCTAACCTTTAATTACTCAGTCCAAAACTCTAATTAAAAATCTTCTCATGTTCTTAAAAATAGATGTTCTGAGAAATTTTCCACCATTTAGCCAGGAACCCTAAAATAAAACTTAATAACTTAAATTAGAGAGAGATATAGTAGCTCACAACAACCTAGAATTCTGATTATGCTAGCCATCTCACAGGTAATGCAAGGGTAATGGCTGTAATACATAGCATTTCACTTCCACTACCAGCCCTACCTAACATTCTATAACAAAACACTTTACATATGCCGAGTGTAAATGATGCCTTTAAAGACAAGGGTAGATATATCCTGCTTTATGTTACCTGTTTTGAAGGTTGGGATGCCACTGCTTTCCAGAGCAACATCTGCATTTAGGACTCTGCGATAAAATCAAATGTTACCTTCAGGTCTCTTCATGCTCTATTCACCTCCTGATGTAGAGGGCAACCCCTCCTCCTCCACTTCTTCCCCTGTCCCTTCTAAACAGTCTGTAGACTTGGATAGTCTCACTCCAGTTATTGAATTCATCCCACCAAATTTCAGTAACACTGCAGGCATCTAGGTCTTAAGTACATCCAATTAAATCTAACCAGGGGATTCAGTGCACAAAGTTTATACAGTGTAATTTTGTAATGATGGGATACATCATCGGGTTTCCAGAGGCCTCTTGCTTTCCCTTGGCCACCAAAGCAAAAGGCCTCCGCTGTCTAACATATCTAATGATCTTCTGCAGAAATCTGTAACATATCTAATGATCTTCTGCAGAAATCTGTAGCAGCATAATGTATGTCAAGTGATACCAGACACAGATATTCAGGCAGCTCAGCCCCATGCAGCAGAATATTGTAAAACCAGTGCAGAAGGGAAAAGCTTGGAGCAAGGTATTAATTCTGTGTGTATTTTGTATCTCTGGTGTGTAACAACATTGGCTGTTGAAGGATGTTTGCTTTTTACCTAAGAAAATATACTGAACTTGCTTTTTACTGAAATTAGAATAGTGTAGATTAATCCCACTCCCAGGTCAATGTGGAGAGGGATGTTTAACTTTTTTGTGTTGCTTTTTTTTCGTATTTTGGTTTGTTTTTTAGAGGCAAACTATGAATATCTACAGCCATTGGATCTTGGAGCAACACAAAATGATACCTAGTAAGTACAAAACTTTTTGCTGGGTTATATTATTTCTTTTCCCTGACTTTGGAACTAGAGTTTTATACATAGAGGCTGTGTGAAAATGCATTCCTCAAAACTGAAAAGAGAGAAAACCTGTGTTTTTATCTGCCAATAAAGCTGAATGGATTGTGAAAAATTATTAACAGGTGATAATAGCGACAGTAGCTTGGAAGAAAACGCTGGTTTGGGCACTCTGCAAGATAATAATAGGAAAAAAGTAATAGATAATATTAATGTGTTCAATGGAGTAAATCAGTACCCAGATAGGACCTCTTTGAAAAGAGTAATGAGTACACCAAAATTTAAAACACTTTCCTAAGAACTCAGCAATCCAACAACTGGCTATTATATTCTTTCTGAAGGGTGAGAGAATTGAATTCTTTTTAGCCTCTGCTAAGGAAAAATTATGAATTGAATCAGTTTTTCTCCAGTACAAAACCAACCCATAATTTTAAGAAAACAGCAATAATATTAGCAAACTTACAACAGTCATATAAGTTACATACCGGAAATATTTCCCTTTAACAAGTGAAAAGAGAAAAAACTACTAACAATTTACTAGTATTATTTATTATTATTCATGCAGCAATCTATAATTTAAGGATTTAGGATTCAGGAAACTGCTAGGTAGATGGTTTAAATGTGCAACAATCTTTATAAAGAAAATATGAGGCAAAACTGACTGTAGATATTTCTCCAGAGGATTGATTTTGTATCTGTTTATATAAATATATTCGCATTTTTATATTATATACATGTATATAATTGTATTTTTATATATCTATATATTAATAATATATTATAGGATCAAACCACTGAATAATTATAGAATTTAAATATTTCTAATACTTATAACAGAAAAATAGTGATTACAACTGTAACAGTTATTCCTTAGTTTCCTTGTTTTTCACAAAACTGGAGAATATTATGCTTTTCTGATCTCTCAAAAAGCTTTTGCTAAAGCCCAATGCTGATGGCATCCAATTCTACTCCTACATGCAAGAACTACTCTCTGTTTATGCCAAATATAATTTTAAAATAGCATTATAGGGACCAGATTTTCCCTTAATTAATAGAAGTTTTGTCTTTTTTTCACACAGGACCTTCATGTATAGAATGGTGAACAGGCATTTGGCTCTCTACAAAATAACCAGCAAAAGGAAAGTATATCCATGTCATCCAGAGTTCTGTGGTTCAGTCTATCCTTTACTTTTGGACTCAAACTAGCACGTTTATTTCTGCCACAAAGAAAAAATTTATTTATTCATACTTTCTAAATAACACACCATTATTTGTAAAGGAGATGTTTCTTTTTTTTTTTTTCTGTAATCATTACTGTATTTTTTCAGCATACTATGAATGCTTTAAATAAACTTCAAACCCATCTTCCTGGGTGTCTTTTGTTTGTTTTCTTCTTTTTTTTTTTTTCCTTAATAAACTTTGTAATAGCAACTTGTTTGTGCCACATAACTGAACACTAGGAAAACACATGATGTTACATCAAGCCTATTATTCTTTGCGTGCTTGAATGCACGCACACTTTCCGAATGCCTAACAGATCTCAGAGATGATCTTCTGGGAATAAAAAGCAAAGAAGTATTAAGCACAACAAATAAATAGTGCATAGGTCTTCTCCACTTGATAAATAATAATAGTTATGATTTTGACATATATTGCATGTAATTATTACACTCTCTTTATTAATTAGACAGATAAACATTTTAATTAAGTGGAGAGAATAAACATTTGACTTGATAGTTTTTTTTATTTCCACTCCACAAAAAATTTAAGTGGCTAGAGATACATTTGAAAATATATATTCAAATACATATATACAAATTAAACCTTTAAATATTTTCCTCTCCTTTTTTCTTTTAATTTGTCTTTTTCGTTTGTTTAACTTTACACAGTGCACAAAACTGTCCTCAACAGATAGGGATAGTTCTCTACTCCCCTTACTCTCCCTGGTGGAGATTTTAGGACATTCCATGAGAAGGACCATTTAGGTTTTTTAGGTCAGATTTTACTTAGTTTAAAGACAAAAATTGAAAAAGTCTATGTATATACATAAATTATAAAAATATGATGAGGTTAACTGCATAGAACCAAACACGAACTAGAAGAATAATGTTATTGTAATAAATTTGTATGCTACTTTTAATTCAGAGGTTAAATTAATTGTAAATTAAGATTAAAATCTGTGATTTTGCATTTCACATACCGAGTACTAAGCAAGAATTCACAATATATTCAAATCATTTTGCTTTTACTTAGCACTTTGAATTATTTTTTACAGATTAGAAAAGACAGCAAAATTTATTCATTGCTAATAAATCGCTAGTACAGAGAAGGGAACAAACTGGTATATGGAAATTAAATAAGAAGAAAAAAATTTAAAAGAAAATTAGAACATTCCTAAGCTGTTTAAAAAGTATTGCTTATTTTTCATATTATGAATGCGCTGAGTAAAATGTCTCAAAAAAAGCTGATGGGGTTTGGCTTCGGTGGCACACCATGATTAACTTCTAATCATTCTCCATAGTTTAGTGAAAGAAGGCAGCTCATTCTATTTACAGATCAAGATAAGTCTTCATGCCAAACACATTTTCTCTCTGCTTTGTGGGTCTTTTTAAATGCAAGATTTCCAAAATACTTCCAAGACTATTTGATAGTGCCTGAGATTAATTTCAGTTATATTTATCTCAGTAGAATTCACTATGAAAATAATGCACCTGAAGGTGTCTGTTTCAGAAACATGAAATTTCATCTTCATTCAAAATGCCTAACTTGAATAAGCTAAGACAGTGAGTGCTTTCTTTTCAAGGATATTATTCTTTTTCCTTTAAGATTGGGAAGCTTTATTTTAGATATTTTCCACTTATAATTGAAGCAATTTTATAGCTGACAAATTGCTTATTCCTGCTCTGCAAACACAAGCACATTACCCAGATTATTGTTGGGAAGAGAAAAAAAAAAAGTGAAAATGACAAGTTTTACTTTTACACTAGAGACTAGAGTGAATTTTCATCAGTATTTTTGGTTTCCTTGTCAAATCTGTGGTTAGATCTATGACTATGTAATTGTGCCCAGCAATTAATTTCATAATTATTACACCAGACAAGGACTCAATACAGGACAAGGGCATTGCACAAAAAAAAGACTGTGTCCAACTATTATTTGAAAGAAAGATTTAAAGAAAAGTATGGAGTCTTTTTTTATACATTAGGGGCATTCCATCAGGGATGGTAGGATTCACTTTTCTTAGAAAGAGCATATAAACATAAAGGGAAGAACAGAAATATACCAAAAAAAAAATTATGTATTCTATTGGAGTCCTAACGGGTCTGCAAATCTATTAAAACTCATCTTAGTAGAAGGAAATATGAAAAATCTTCATGCTTGCAGACTTACATCTTATCACTGGTTTCTTCAGGAAGCGAGACATCTTTATTTAAAAAATATATATTTAATATACTCCATATAAATAAAACGAGGCAGTAGTGCACTGAATCATGATTTAGGACATAAGCACATCTTCAGCAACATAAGAAAAGACAGAAGTGAAAGGCAACAGTCAGCCATTTATTAAATTTCAATTACACATATAGCTCACAGTTGAACATTTGAAGGAAGAGATGCTGAAAGATCCATGATTTTAGGTAACTGGGTGTACATCAGAGGGAATGTTTAACTATAAGCCAAATAAACTTAGAGAAAGTAAAATAGAGTAAGTGTTTCATAATTAGTCTTATAAATTTAGGAATCTAAAAAGAATGATGATCCTTGACTTGCACTCCAGACCCTTTACCAGTTTTGTTGCTGTTCTCTAGACACGTCCTTTCTTGTAGTGAAGAGTCCAAAAGTGAACTATTTTTGTTATCTTCAACTGTTGTTTCATTATTAAATAATTTAAATTAAATCCTTTAGTTTGCCTCTGTCCCTTTTAATATCACTTTCCCCACATTTTTTGAATTTTGTTATCTGCAGACAAAATAAACTAATTTGCTACCAGGTTATCACATGCTTCTAACATTTCCTTTATTTCTCCTTGATTTTCTATCTCATATTTCTACTCTTAATGATGTTTCTGAGGCTCTTTATTTCTCCGGTCATGGTTTTCTTAGCTCAATGAAATTACACAATTGAGAGAACCAACCTTTTTTATGGTACAAACACATAGTAGACAAGAATTCATGGTATGATTAATTTGTCATGAATGAAAACTGGATACTAGGGAATCTGCAGACATCCTTTCCTATGCCATAAGAGGATTTTAGCCTAGCACTTGCACAACACGACTTCCCATGATATCTGAGTCACTAGATAGTTTTTCAAGATTACATCACCAGAGATTTTACTACTTCGATTAGCACCATTAGAATGTAGTATTTCCATCCCCAGAATCTGTAGCCAGGTGGAAAGAGAGAGTCACTGCAAATTTTCTTAATCTTCCTTAAAGATTAATAAGTCAATTCCTCTATTCATTGGAATTTCAAACAGTTTTCCTCCATGAGAAAGAACATATGACCTGTTGCTGACACTTGTGAGGATTTATACAGTAACAAGAGCACAATGGCTGAACTTGAAAAGGAATCACAGAATCAGTTAGGCTGGAAAAGACCTCGGAGATCATCAAGTCCAAGCTATGACCAAACACCACCTTGTCAACTAGACCATGGCACTGAGTGCCGTATCCAGACTTTCCTTAAACACCTCCAGGGATGGTGACCCCACCACTTCCCTGGGCAGCCCACTGCAGTGTCTCATCACCTTTTCTGTTAAGAAATTCTTCCTAATATCCAACCTAAGCCTCTCCTGACACAGATTAAGGCTATGTTTTCTTGTCCTCTTGCTGGTTGCCTAACGGAAGAGGTCAAAACCCACCTGGCTACAACCTCCTGTCAGACAGTTATAGAAAGCAGCAAGGTTCCACTGAGCCTCCTTTTCTGCAGGCTAAACAATCCCAGCTCCTTCAGCTGCTTCTTATAGACCATGTGCTCTGGACTCCCTGCATTTCTCTAGACATGGTCCAGAACCTCAATGTGCTTCCTGAATTGAGGGGCCCAGAACTGGACACAGTGCCTGAGACGTGACCTGCCAAGTACAGGGAAAGATTGCCTTCCCTAGGCCTGGTAGCCACACTGTTTCTGATACAAGCCAGAATGTGTGTTTATAACTAACCTCAGAAAGAGCATTAGTCAAAAAAAGGCCAAAATCCTCTTGGCAAGCTGAAGCTTCCACAGTGAATTATTTCATTCTATTCAACTTCATGTAGGCCCTGTATTTGAGGAATGATAGAGCCTAATCTCAGATGGCTCAGAGGAGAATACATAGCGTGATCAGCAAGACAAAAAATCATTAGGCAGTGTGAGCCCTGTGAGGCAAAGCTAAGGATTTTTTTGTTACTTTAGAGCAATGGTTTAAACCTATGAATTCTTAAAGTAAGAGAGTGGTTTTTTTCTCAGCACATAAAAACAAATGTGAAAGACATTAAGAAGCAAGTATAGTGTTAATAGGGTTATACTGTCTGTATTAAGACCTTAATTTTCATTGGAAACGAATGATATGGCAATTGAAAATACTTGAAAGTTTTTTATTTGGGACAGCAAAAGTTTAACTTGAGTTTTCTTGTCCACAAAGCTTTTGTGGCAGAGGTCTGCTCTTTCAATTGTCCTGGTGATACCAGAAATAGGAAATCTGAAGCTTATGCCCTTAAACAGTTTTGATACTAATCGTCCTGGATTTCAGAAAAAATGTAGATGTTTCTGAAAAAACAGTCACATTTGAAAGAGGACTTCTATTTCAGAAAACACCTGCTAGTGGTCTCATTCACTAATGTTCCTCTGTTAGTCATCCACTTCGAGAGGAATCAGCAGGTTGTCAGAAATACTGATTTATTGCAATTGTAGGACTCACAAATTGGTTGCTACAAAACTGCACTAGTGAGATCAAAAGTTTACCTCATATTCCTCATTCATCAGCATTCCTGAAGGCATAGGTTTGTATGGAGATATTTCTCATTCAAAGTGTGTAATACATAATCAACACACCACATCAATTTCTGCTGCACGTAGGGAAGCTCAGGACACCTGGGGAAGCTCAGTTACAGAGGATTTTTACAGTCATATTTACAAAGCTTACTGTCCTCAGAGAAAGTATGGAGAAGAGAATAGTCTTGTTTTTTCATTTGTCCTGATTTCTCTGAGGATCTGACATGGATTGATTTGCATTGTCTCTTTTTGAAGAATTTGGTCTTTTTTCAACTGACAATGCATGCAGTTTATCAAAAGAGTTCTGGCACCCCTAAGTTAGGATTCTAGCACTTCTTTTAAGTCTATCTTCTCCTGCCCTCAATATTAACTGTAAATAGAGATATGAAGGAAGAACCTCACAACAACATTTGAATTATATTAATTTTAAAAATTGAGAAAATTTATATATAATTTCACAATTACCACCAAACTACATCTATTTGTTGCACTTATTTTGATGCATGCATGTGGTTATGCACTAGCACCATTCTTTAAAAAATGTGTTACTTAAACACTACTTTCTACAGACTAGTGATTTGTCATCTTCAATATTGCAAAATGTAGCATTCAATCATTCTGTGCTATAGGCATGGTACATCTGAACTTACTATGAGGAGTGGTATTGCTGCTTCAGTGAGAGAATACTGAAAGCAGTTATCTATTTATTGTGTAAATTGAGATCATTATATAACAGAACTGCAGCAGCAAAATCTCTATAGGCTAAAGAAATCAAATAGTAAGACAAGTATTCTAATGCTCTGTTCTATCACTGCAGATGCAAATATCTACATCACCATCTAATAAAGTATGACTTAACATGATTTTGTATTATTTGAATTTAATTTCTTCCACCTTTATGTTTAATGCAAAACTTTCAGATTTCTATCAAACTATTTAATATCTGCTGGGGAATTTATTTCTGTCAAATAATCTACAAAAATGTTGGAGTTCACAATAAACTGCACTCTGGTGGGGAATAGAAAACAGTAAAGTCTTCAGAAATACTTTCTGATAGGTATCATAAAATTTATTATCATTATAAGTGTACACACTGTGCTAAACAGAAATTTAATTTCTTGCAATATTCCCATAATACACATTTGTGTCAGAATAGAGTATACACTACTTTAAATTCTGTGAGCTTTTGTGTGCTTCAGAGAATCTGGGGGTTTGATCACACTATTTAGCTTGAGAAAAGCTGTGCTATTTTGAATGAAAAAGAACCAGCACTTGAATATCTGGAACTCTTTGGGACTATTCCCCCAGCTAACACTCTTCAGAATCAATATTTACACTATATTTGAATTAGTATAACTATTGGCTTTAACCACTAGTTTCCCCATTTGGTACTACCTTCTGACAGGAAACAGTGAAATCATTATTTACAAAAATTTATCTGAAAAAATGAGCTTTTATATAACTATAGGAGCACTTGAAAATTAATTTACTCTTTTATTGATGAAACATTGTAACATTTGTAATATCCCTTCAGTTAGGATGGAAATCTTTTGTTTTTTGCTTTCTTTGTTGGTCCTTTTGTCTCCACCTCCACCTGCCAACATATATGGATGGATTCAAATACTACAGAAAAGATGGTTCTGCTCTGTTGGATTATAGGCTATTTTTTTTCCCACAAGATTTAGTTTATTTTTATCATATTATAACATTTATATAGACTCTGACTATTAACAGGATGTGAATCAAATGCCATTCTTTTTGATGTTTGATCTTTGGTAGCATCTAGCCCAAACGAGGAGGTGGGACAGTTTTTATTATGGCATATAAAAGAATTGATTCTTCCTTTTATCTATATCATCTCTGTAGTTTTTAGCAAAGATCTATGAGATCCAACGTGACCTCTCTACTTACATCCTCCTTCCACCTTTTGGCCCTTGCTCCTACCTGTGACTCCATTTCTTCCCACTTCAACACCATGACTTCTTGAGCCCCGCTGTCCTTTCTCCTGTTTCTTCTCCTAAGAATATAATCATACTGTAAAATCCAGCAGCTTCTGAAAGCCAACCCTTCCATTCCCCCTTCCTTTTCAGTATCACTTCTTCCCTTCATCAGTGAACTCCTTGAACTCATAGATTATAGCAGTTGCCTCAAGTTCACTTCCTCTCATCCAACATAGTTCCTTTCTAATTGGACTTTTATTGTGCACCAAGGATATGCTAACATCAAGGCCTACAATGACCTCTCCACGTCAAGTCTCAGGGCCTTTGCTCCATACTTGAACTCTGCTGTTTTTATCATGACTGATCATACATTTCTTTTAAAAACCATGCCTTGCCTTTGCAACTCTGTCCTCTCCTCACCATTTAACTACTCTGATTTGAACATGTAACAGATGGGTCACAAGTGGAAAAGAAAGGATACTGTGTTAGACTTCTAAAGCTCCATTAAATAAAAATATAGATCTTTTCTGAAAAACACCCTTTCATACTGCCATGTGAATTTCTTAATGTAAGCAACAAATGCCTGATTATCTGGGGCTTTTATATTTCTGTCATCTTCAGCAATTTTGTATTCCACTTCTCTTTTCATATTACTTTTTGAGTTGTGGAGGAATTGAGAAGGCAGGCAGAAGTATACTAAGCCCCTCTTCAGGAGTTTTGGGCGTTTTGTTATACATAAAATAGCCCAAAATTATCATGTCATGACACAATATAGAAGCTTTTCAATATCACAGATATACATTTTATATCAGATTTATGAAGAAAAGAGAATTGCTGGTGCAGCTGAAAGAAAAATTGCTTACTTGCAGCTAAGTGAATATATATATTTTAAACTTTAGCCCCCTGAATGATAATGGATTCAAAATTTGGACCTGGGAGATTAGTGAGGTCCTATAACTTCAGTGTTTTAATTTTTTAATGACAGATGATTCCAGTTTTGATCCCTCTGACTATCCCCACATGCATCTATAAGTATTCTAAATGATGTTGAGACAGTAAAAATTTTTCTGAACTTAAAACTATTGCTAAGAGAATGTCACTGTGAAATACATTAAACATAATAGTTCTGTAAAGTCATAAATAGCATAGAATTGATTTTCAAATACTTTATTCAACATTATTTTGGGTTTTTTTTTAATATTTTGAAGATTATCATGCTGCAGTTAGAAAGTTAATATGACGCTTCAAAAAGAAGGAAACTTTATTCCAGTTAATTATTTTACCTGTAATCCAGGAAACACATTTATATCTCCAGGTGAAGAAATATATCTGTGTTTACCTTGTACCTTGGAACAGAAGATTTACTTTTGCTACTGAACGAACTTGATTAATTCTATCTATTACATAGGCCTATTTAATGACTTCCATAAAAATTCTGAAGAGAAACAAATTTCACCTGCCAGAAAATGTGAAGTATAACACAGACCAGTATTTTTAAGATTTGCAACATTTATTTTCATAATCAACATTTCCACATAAAAAATCACAATGTGGCTTTATAGTCTATAAGTAAGATATTTAGCATATTGTTTGAACTCTGATTTGGTGTGACTATATAATATGTTGTAAAATAGAACATAAGGAGAAGAAAGGGAGAATGGCACAAGAAGTAGGATGACAAATAAAATACAGCATCTGACAAGATTATTTTTCATGGTAGGACTAAGTCTGATTTTCAGTTTAAGGTGTTTCGTATATCACACATTGTGGAAATATTGTCAAAACACTAATCCTTACCTAGATCTTTCTTAGTCACTAATTGCCATGATATGTAGGCACAAGAATAAGAAATCTTGAAATAACATAAAGCAACTTCTTATTGAGTCCTATTTGTACCTCTCTCATCACTAGTTTTGCAAATAGATCGAAATACTCTCATTCTTGGCAACTGTGAAAACCTCTTTTACACTTCTCTTATGTTTCTGTCCATAGCACTCCTTAAACTGTATTCTCTCTTTTTCTCCCAAGAGCTGATCTAACTATCAAGTTGGCTCCGTGCAGGAATAAAAGAACATTTACTGGGAAAAGAAATGCCAGATGCAAAAAAAATCCAAACAAGCAAAACCAAACAAAACCAAACACAGAACAAATAAAAAAAATCCCCCCTCTACAAAACAAAGAAAACACCAAACCAAATCCCTCCCTGCCACGAAAAAAAAAAGGTGACCTATGTCCAGTGATAGATAGGCTACTAACCCTGGGTGTATCATAACTATAAAGCAGTAACATCGTATCATCAAACAGAGCCAACTAAAAGCAGTTCTGATTTTATTTGATGGTTCAAAGAGGTCAGAACAGCAAAAGATAAAGAAGTAGTAAACACTGATTCCTTTAAATGAGTGTGACTTTCATAACAAGATTAAAAATTAAGACATCACAACTACCAACCTGATGCCTGAACAATGTTTTTACTCCACATTGCTGAAATATATAGGAACGCAGGAGGAACAGAAAGCACATTAAAAAAAAAATGGGCTCTATTTCAGCTCCTCAAAAGGATTATGCAGCACATCTTAAGAAATTTTGTTTCTTTCATAACTCTGTACTAGTTTGTAGGAGTAGATTTTATTAATGTTTTCCTCAGACAATATCTTTTCCAAATTCTGGTTTGTTTTGATGCTAAGGTGGTTGGGACATTCCTCTGACTCAGATACTAAATGATAAGGCTTAGCTGTAATGGCACAGTTAATGTATTCTTTGGGACAGAATAGCTGTGGTCAGGATTTTTGCTTCTGGTCTCTGCTAACTGCTCCATTGTACCTGGGTATTACTGAAGACAGTAAATTGTGAAGGACTAAAGTCATCCCAGAAACCATACTAAAAATTTAACTGCAGAGACAGTTATATCCTACTGCCTCATAACATCATTATCTTGACTCTATTAACCTGATGAACAGAGAAATGCACTTCAGTGTTGGTCAGTGAGCCTGGAGGATGAATTGGTTCGATGAATGACTGAAACTTATCAGCTGTACTGATGGTACTTCCCTGACAGATTCTGAAATGTTTGTGGGGCTTTTTTGTCAAGTCTCAACCACTTTTCTTTTTCTTGTTGCCTCTTGTGGTGGCTGCAAACATTCTGGAATCTGGTACAGATTCCGGAATCTACCTTGATGGGACTCTTCATTTGCATATACATTTATTTCCCTTTCATACATCTTATAGTCAAATATACAATATATTTCTGGACATTAACTTGATTTCCTTGTCAGTTAGTAGCAGAAATAAGATATGGGGAAAAAATATATAGTTAAACAACAATAAATAAATATAATGCAAGACTCATCTTCTATGAATTTATATTAATTTATATTCCAGCTTTAACATGAAAAACTCAATAAAGTTAATTCATTTACAATTATTAATATTTATTCAAATTTTCTATGTTTAGAAGCTTAGCTACTTCTCTTTTTAAACTCTGGTTTTGGAAGCAAACAAATTGCGCTGGGATGACTCACACCAAAAATCATTTAAAAGTGTGAGTACTTATTAAAATGTATTTGGAAGTAAAACTACCAAGAGAACAGTAGAGAAATATATTCTTTGTTCAGGAATATATCTAAGGTATCTGTTAGTGTTAATTAATAAGACAAAAAACTAAAAAGTACAGGGAAGTTTAAAAAAGAAGGTATTTTTCTATCATAACAACAGAAAAATACACTGCATAGAATAATTAATTTTGATTAGCTTCAATTTATTGTTAATTTAAATGTGTAAACTGGATTTCCTAATACTTGCACTTCAGAGAAAATCAAATATACATGATATATAGAAGTGAATGTGTGACCTTAATGTCAATGTTCTCTCAAATTAAGTATATGAATTTGAGAACATGATGAAATGGAGGCATAGTTTATACATATAAGTATATAAATATTTCATTTAGGGCTATTTAGAGTGTTTTGCTAGAATTAATAATTCTGTGTCCCAGTGATTATACTGAGTTTAAATGCAAACAGATCCATAAGTGATGTACTTGGGACATTTATTTAACTGATTAGGATGTTTTAAAGGGCTACTTCTGGGATGACACTGATCAGATGTAATTTAAAGTACTTTACCTCCTGAAATTTGGGGTGAAAGTCATCTAAGACAGTCACATTCTAGCTCTTTAATTGCACTTGATAAGATGCAGGAAAAAAAATATTCCAGAAGAAATGCAGCAATGAAGAACCCAAAACATAGTCAGAATCAGTTGGAGAAGTGGGCAGCTTCATTGGCTCTGGCTTTTCTGCTTCTGTGTATGGTTGATTTCTTTCCAGTATCTACCTCATAGTCTCAGATATTCTATGGCTAACCTAACATGCTAGTGAGAGTCTACTTCAGCATTGTCATCCTAGTTGCAAGAGAGCAATGATGGAAAAGATGGATTGACATTGTTGTATTGACTTTAACACTATGTTACATAGACACTGAAGACAGCAGGTATTAGTTGTTTTGCAAAATTCATCCCAATACACTTCCCTCCCTTCCCCTCACCGCCCAAAAAAAAACCCAAAAGTTTTGTCCCTTCTCCCTCTTACTTTGCTGGCCTCGGATAACTTCCTTCTTTCCTTTTGATCTTTCCTGATTATACCACTTTATGGACCTTGTTCAGATCTTGAGAATGTATCCCAGTTATTTCAGCTGGTTTAGTTCTACATTTGTCTTCTAAACTCTTTTTTTTAATTGTTGTTGCTTTGTTTTGCTTTTCTAACTTTTTTTTTCAATTCTGCTGCATTTCCTCTGATTTCCATTGCATGGAAATCAACCTGAATTAAAAGTCCATTTCTGCATAATACCTATGCATTTAACTCATCTGTCTCTCACCCCTTGCTCTCTCAACCTGATAAGGCTTAATTCTAATTATCTGACTTATATAATTCTGATAAATTCACTTGATTAAAATAAAATCTGGATATTCAATTACCTGGGATATCTTGTCAAAACTCAATTTCTATCAAGTTAAGTTCATTATACTGCAAAAGTTAGTAGATAAAATCACCAATGTACTTATCAGTATGTTCCTATTGATCAAAAGCTGTCTTCAGTAAATTCAATAGTGTTTTCAAAGTGCCAGGATTCCATATTAACATTAACATCATCTTGACACTTTTCTTTTCATGCTAGTAAATTTTAATGTGAATTTAATTGCATTGAATTTTTTATATCTGCATTCTTAATTGTCAATATAATTTAAACTTGATGTGTACCAGGAAGATGTAGTTCAGAGGAAAGGGAATTGGTTCCTAAAGCTAATCCAAAGATCTTTCTTTTTTATGTAGCTCCTTAAGAAAGTTAAATGTCAGAAACACACATAGAAAAAGTAAATCAGGATTTTAAATTTCTTTAAAAGATCTCCTTTTTCTATAGAAATACAGGTGGGTAAATAAAATTTGATTTTTTTCTTCTTCAAATTACGTATTGATTCATTATGTCACATTTTCATAAAGAATTGAAAATAAAAGCATTACAGTGTTTATTTCAAGACCATAGAGGAAAAAGAATGTATATATACCATTACTGAGAGGGACAAAGCAAATTTCTAAAGAATAGTACTACCAAGTTCCAAATATTCCTTCTGTTGTCTGTTGATAAGACAAAACTCCTAAGTCACAAAGCTCTAGTATCTCTTTTTTGCCTTTTAATAAAGTGAACAAAGAACTTCCAGAGTAGAGGAACAAAGCCACAAAGATATATAGAGACATTAGAAACAGCATTTTAAAATGAGATTTCATGCCCAATAAAATCCTTCATTTTTGATTGTTTTCTTGACAGACTTTTTTTTTTTTGTCTAAATGAGGTACGTAAGAATGAAAAAGTATGAAACTTATTTGTTTATCTATTTATTTTTCTACTACAAGCTCTAAATAAACTATTATCAAAAGCAGTATTAGATCATGTAGAAGTAACCTACTCTGTTTGACATCAAACTGAATAGAAGTAAATAGAACAATCTCCACTAATGCATTTGCAGCAATTTTTTGAGATGGAAGATAAGGGCAGAGAAAAGGACAAAGTCTCTGAAAAGTCTCATGAACTAAATATGAGGCTCAGTCTTTAGAACCCCATTAATGGACTGAATTGCATTTTTCAGATCAGCACTCCTGTCTCTTCCCTGCTTTGTGATCCCATACCACAGTTACACAGGAGGAGTACGTCTGTGAGCTTCTCAAACAACTCACCTGGCATACAGTCCAAGAAGCAGGAGAAAGTAATTAGACAACAGTTCTTTTATGTTACCCTCATAAACAACTGTGGCACAGCCATGTGGTGCAAGCACACATTCATTACATGACTGGGTTTCCTTCACCATCACCTGTCCTGACGCCTTTATCAGGACTCCAATCTTTTGAAGAGGTTCAGTGTACATACACGTGCATAAGTACAATTGTTGGATCATGCATATGGATACTTGAAGCTAGTTAAATGTAGTGATAATTTGCATCAATCCAGGAGCCAGACACATACCATTAAAAATTCTTCAGAAGTTCTCACACTGAAATCTTTTTCTCTAATTTTCCTTTTGTGCACTTGAAATTATTCAGATATTTATGTATTGGAGTGGAGCTGGAAGAAACTGAAATATATTCTATGACTGGTTTAAATTTGCTGTGATTCTATACTTTTCCTGTGTATCTAGAGATTTTAAACATATTTGTATAAAACCCTATGTCCATGTTGCTGAATTGCCTCTATACATTCATTAAAACCTAAGGCAATATTTAGAGTACTATTGCTCCATGTGTGAATGTAAGAAGAACTGACACAAGAAAGTTCTCTGAAACAAGGATTTGACCTTGTAGTTAGTTTTTCCTAAATAAACCTAAAAAAGAACTGAAAAATAAGGATTTTGTCTCAAAACACACTGGATTTTGAAACAGTTTTGCTGTCATGACTTTTTATGATTTATTTAGAAATTATGCAAAACATTTTCACATTTTGAAGTGCATGGTGATTTTTCCATAGACAATATTTTGTTCCGGAATTTGAATTGTCTATAAAAAATAGAAAAATGTCATCTCTAAAGCAGTTAACTTAAGCAACAGATTTTAAGGAGTCATGGGAAGTTTACAGAAACTCAGTGGAATGAAAAAAAAAAGCAGCCAACCATGTTAAGAGAGCTATCTTATGCCAGTAAACAGTGTTACATAACATTAGCCTGGAGCTATGTTAACTTCAAAATATAGATGTATACATTTAACTATCCAAGACATTTCCAGACAAGTTTAAGTTTCACAAATATAAAACTTCTGCTGTGCCTGAGAGTGAAAATGTTGAAATTTTTTGTTTGTTGAGATTTTTTTTTCCCAGACAAGTGTGATAAAAATTCTGTTTAGTATATTAAACTAATGACTTCTAATAAAATATTACTTTTACCTTCTTATGAATGTCTATGGACTACAAGGTAACTTGCTCATTTGAAAGTGCTCTATGTCCCAGAGAGAAAATAGATGTAATCATGCAAAAATTATTTTTAATCGTAGTTCTTGGTAATTTGTATACAGGTGAATGTAGAAAAGTGAAGGAATGGAAAGGATATTTTTAACACGACTTTCAACAAATGTGAAAGAGGGACATGGGAAATTCACAATGTTTGTGATTAACAAAGACACTAGGGAAGGAAAAAAGTATGATTGGTCTCTTACTGTTGTGGTTTTTTTCCTGGTAAATATCTTTTTTGTTATACCTTATAATCTTTCTGATGGCAAACTGAAATAAAAAAATCTATCCATTATTTTGAGAAATATACATAGTGTTAGAGGTAATATATACAAAGGAAAAATGTTTCTTGTCTATTTCTTTCCTCACACTGGTAACTTCAGAGATACATGTTTAACTCTGTCTCAGTGGGACCTAATTTTATCATTAAAACTAGAACCTATGAAATAAAAATGTTTTTAGAGACAGAAGAAATACTGTTGTATATCAGAGTTAATGTATAATATTAAATTTTCTTCTAAGCCTAATCTCCTAAAATCTTCTTTTAAAATACTTTATCTGTTTTAAATCAGTCTCGTGTATAATGAGAGAAACTAAATTTGATTGCAATGAGTACTGCGTAAGCTAAAACAAGAAAGCTGTAGTAAAACGATGTGTTACACAAAAAAAAAAAAATCAGTTACACAAACATCACCAAAGGTATCAAATTTAAACATGATAATAGTAAAATAATTTTACAGCTTTTTAGAATTGTTCATCCAGAAGAAGTAGCAAAGAGCTTGAGCTATTGCTTCAAACTGATGATATAAGAATCCCTCGTATACTTTGAATTTTACTGTCTATTCCCCTATCATCACAGTTTTTCTACTAATCTTTATAAAGCACATATTCATGCCAACTTATTGTATATCTTTCTGTACTTCAGGTTTCTAATAAATTTAACAAACGTGCTTTGGTGTCCTAGCAACTGCTTTTTATTTTGATTTTCTTGGTTTCTTACTTTCATCCTCAGATTCCCAAGGAAGTTCCTTTTCATTCCTTTAAAGGACAAGGCTTAAATGATTCATTTTTAATTAGATGAAATTTTATGATGCTTCAGATGTAGAATTTGTTTTATTGATATATTTGAATTTCCCTTATGATTTTTCCTTTAAATTACTTCAGGATCTTGATATATTATTGACTTATAATACTGGCTGGTACAGTACGGAATGTTCAAATACTTTCAGAAGACCAAAATTTAGGGCTCAGATCCTAAATGAAGATGTTTCATACAATTTCCAGATAGACTGATGTCTTCTTTCTCCTTTGTTAGAGGAGCTAATAAACTGCATTTCAGTGTTAAGATTAAGGCTTCTGAAATGTATAGTTTTTGAAAACCAAATTTATTGGTCTGTAACATTAAGTAGTTATTAAGAACAAAATGACCATTCATAACTAGACTAGGGTTTTTTTCATTGCTTTTCTTTTTGTTGCTTGTAATATAAAACATTCTAACACCCATTTTTCACAGTACCTGTGAAAAATTTCCTTGTCTATGCGGCAGGATGTGTCCCCCTCACTCTCTACCACAGATAGCTGGTGCATATGAAAGACCCAGCAAGGGGTGTTATGGGTTTGGGAGGATGCTCGTGCACAAAAAACTCAAGAAGCAGTCAGAATAGCAAAGCAAGTCAATTTTATTTGTCCTGTTAGAAATTAAAGGCATACACACCCCTGGATGCTGGAGAAGCCACTAAGCAGGAGGAGGAGATTGAGCATAGCTACTGAGCCGGAGGGGAAGGAGGGCAGCACACCTTCAGGGCATTCCCTGGATGAAAACAGTGTGCAGCGTGTCATCCTCTGTCCCAGACATCCTTTTATGAAAATCCTTTCCTTAGGATATTTTCCTCCTGAGAGGCTGAGAGGCCTCAGGGGCAAAATGTAAACAATGATTTTCTACTGCTGTGGAATGCATCAGGTGGATTTTTGATTGGCCCGCTCTTGGATGTTTATAATTAATAGCCAATCACAGCCCAGCTATCTTGGCTCTCTGTCCAAGACACAAACATTTGTTATTCATTCCTTTCTATTCTTAGCTTAGCTAGCCTTCTGAGAAACCTTTTCTTCTATTCTTTTAGTTTAGTTTTAATATAATATATATCATAAAATAATAAATCAAGCCTTCTGAAACATGGAGTCAAATCCTCATCTCTTCCCTCAACCTGAGGCCCCTGTGAACAGCGTCACAATCCTCTCTCCTCCACCCCAGGACCACAACTTATATCTTCTCCTCAGGAGTGGCCAGTTTCAACATCATGTTACACAGGGCCATGAGATGAGATCACAATGGCCCATGATCACACCTCTATGCCAACTATGCTTGTATGTTGTTCCCCTTTCACAGGATGAATCCCACCAGGTGACCAATACATAGTTTTGTTTCTGAAGGTTATTCCTACCAGCTAACGATAAGTTCTTCTTGTCAACATGTGCAACCACAGATGAAATATGTCAGGCCTCAAACCCATCTTCGGCCACTGACACAGTGGGGTCATCTCTGGTGCCAAAAGGGCTCAGGCCCCAGCTAAGAATCAACATCTTAGAGATGCAGCTGTGGGAAGAGATAAAATAAATATTCCTCACTGAAAGACAGTGTTTTGCAAAGACAATGAAAGACACAAGAATTATCACAGAGGCAGAAGTCCCCTACACACACATGCCCTGATAAGCATTCAGGAATTCTCCTGGGAGTTTGGATGCAGATTCAAGGGTTACTTACCTGAAAATTGAGGGAGAGGGTCTTGATGTGTGCCCCACCAAAAACTGAATGGCAGCATACCATATAATCCCAGATTATATTATTTCCTCAATAGCTGTAAAAAGTGCTCCAGGGACACTGCAGCTGCAAAAGGCCTACCAAGGCTAGCACATCACTGCCCCAATATTGCTCCTTCCACACTTTTCTCCTTGGCACCAGCCTCACACCCATGCAGCTTTTCCTGCTCCAGCTAGGGTTAGGGTTATGTTTAGGGTTACAGTTCAGAAAACCACAAAGCCCAGAGCTCCAGGGACACTGAAGCTGCAAAAGGCCTACCAAGGCAAGCAGGGCGCTGCACCAATTGCTCCATCCATTGAGTTTCTCCTTTTCACCAGCTGCACCCCCATGCAGCTTTGCCTGCTCCTCCAAGGGTTAGCGATGTGCTTATGATTACGGTTTTGACTTCCATCATGGAGAAAAGTTTTAACAGAATATTTTTCATATAGTATCATGTTCCCTTTGGCATGCATTTTTTAGTTTTAGTGTCCCTGGGTCTCTGTTCTTCGTGTTTTCCTCAAGCTTAATCCCAAGACAAATTCTCAACCTTGGCAGATTTATTAAAGCCAGTTTTCTTGTCTAAGGCTGAGATACCTAGCACAAGCATGATGCCAGGTAGAGAGGTGCAGGGAAGCAATGCTGTAGTTGTGCCATTCTCCTTTTTCAATGTCTGTAGAACACCAGGCTTGGTGGTTATTTCAAGCCTTGCCTAAAGAAAATGCCTTACCAAATCCTGAGAAGTAACAGAAAGTTTTCTGAGTTTCCCAGCACATGGGTGAGGTCAAAAAAAAAAAAAAAATTAGGAGAGCATTCCTTAGGCTGTGGTCTGTTCTTGTTTTGAAGAGAACGTGACAAAAACTTGCAAAAGTTATACTTACAAAAATTTCCAAATGAGCAAAAAAAAAAAAGAAGCCTCGGTAGATGGATAGTTCAAAGGAGAAACCAAAAGAAGAAGCCAAGTTGTGGCATTTCTGTGTTGCCCTTGGCATGCCTTTTGCAGCTGCAGTTTGCTTGGAGCTCTAGGCTTTGTGGTTTTTGGAACCCTAACCTTAGGCAGAACCCTAACCCTAGGCCAAGCAGGAAAAGCAGCCTTGGGCTAAGGCTGGCTGAAAGGAGTAAAGTGTGGAGGGAGACGTGTTGTGGCAGTTCTGTGTTCCCCTTGGTGTGCCTTTTGCAGCTGCAGTTTGCTTAGAGCTCTAGGCTTTGCGGTTTTCGGAACCCTAACCCTAGGCGGAACCCTAGTGCATAACTATCTTTTTGTCTTCTTGTTTATATTCCTTGGTTTTTTTCCCTGTTAAAGATAAAATGAAAATATAGTGTATTTGAACAAATGGGAATTAAAGTTGTGTTGTCACAACAAAGTTCATGTTGGATTGAATCTTGAGTGTTTTCAAGTGCAACTTCTTTCCCAGAGCAGTGTGAACTCTGAGGATGCCTATGTATTTGTCCATTTGAATCTTGTAAACTCCAAAGGATGAAGTCTCTTTCAGTGGGCACCTGTAAGAACTTACAGTATACAGTTGCCCACCTCAAAACACTGCTAAAGCTAAAAGAAACCTCCACAGATGGAACTTGAGAGAAGAACAGAAGGGAGGCATTTGCATCAAGAAGGCTCTTATCCCAGATCTAGTAAGGCCTGAAAGATCAGAGGTAAGATCTGTTTAGCACATCCTTTTTAATGCATCCAGAAAATAAAAAATGCCTTGGTTGCAAACAGTGGGAAAGAAAGCATCTGCTCCTACACATATCACCTTAAGTTATTTGAATGGCATCTGTTTCCTGTGGATGGATACCTGGAACTTGAACTGTATAAAGGTGGTACCACCAGAAGAACGACTCTGGAACCCTCACCACCAAAAAGCCCAGAGTGAAGAAGGACCAACAGAATGCTGCTGGATCCATGGCTGTTGACTATCTTCTGCTTGATCTCACTGTCTCTCTCTCCCCCCTCCCCCTTTTCCTATGTCTTTCTTTCTCTATCTTATCTTTACTATTAAATAAGACCCATGTTATTGACTTCATCATATGGTCTCATTTGAATCTTAATTCTGTCAGAGGCATCTCCCATCTCAGATCATATTAGCAACTTGATTGCCTTCATGACTCTTATTTCCAGTCAGAACCCCTCTTCTTTCAGCTTATGCCCTTGTCCTGCCACCAAGCGGGTCTGTGAAGACTCTGGCTCCTTCGCCTCCGTGGCCTCCTCCCTCCTCATAGTCCCTCAGTGTAGCAATACTTTTAGGCTGTATTCAGTCCCTGGGAAAACTTTTGTGTGATTTTCATTGGCATACATTTCTGGATACATGGAGGAATGGAACGCTTTGGGAATAGTCTAGTTTACCATTTACTAGACTTAGGCAATCTCATTGTCTTCTGCATTAAAATAACTGGGTCTGTGGAGAAGGGGAGAGCACAGAGTGAGAGTCAGTGACTTTGAGTTCAGCAGTCTCCCATTCCTGAAGCCTTGCTGGTATATGACAATGTGGGTGAGAGGAAAAGCAGAGGGGTGAAACACAGCATGAATGAAGGCAGCAGTTAAGAGGTTTGACTGTTTGTGAATGTGTCAGTATTTGGAGGAGATGTGTAATACATGAAAGAAATTAGAGAAAGTACAGTAAATAGTTTAATACACTGTAGGCCTGCAGCAGTCCCACAGGGCAAGGCTTCCTCGGGGTCAGGGGTGATATCAGCCATCTAGGTCTGGCTGGAGATGGTTCAAGGCAGTCAGAGATGGTTGGATTTTCCCTCTCCTCTTCTCATGTTGCTTCCCAATGGGAACTGGCTTGGGGACTGCCTCTGACTGGCTGGGGCCAGTGGCTTGACATGGGGTGGAGAAATATCAGCACTTTGTGTCACAGGGTGGGGGACACCAACACTGCCCCACAGAGGTTGCAGATGAGCTGACAACAGGCCAGGAAAGAAGAAATGCCAACCCAAAACCTTGAGCAGGGCTCTGAGATGAATAATGGAGAGTCGTCACACCCACGATTTCAGTGATTGCCTTCTACTTCACCTTAGATCTTTTGGCACAGTTTATTGAAGGACATTCAAAGGAAAAGCACAATGTCAAGGGAAGAGAATAAATTCTCACTCTTGGGTTTTAGTTTTTAATCGTTTTGTTTTTTAATTTTAATTTACGTTATTTAAAGTCTCTCTAGTGAAGATTCTCTGCAAACAGATAAACTGGCTAATAGATACAAATAACACATACAGGTAATTAAAGTATTAAAGCATTCTTGGGTTTAACAATAAACTTAACTCCACTCAAATATCCTATGTTCCCTTTTGCCCATGGTGGAATTTAACAAAAATATTTAAATTTTAATTTCTGGAAATTTTTTTTGAGAGATTAGTGAAATTTTCATTAGAGCTGTCAGCTACTCTTTCCCCAACCTTAATTTCTCCTGCCCTACCATCATTCCCTTAAAAAATCTCTTATAAGCTTGATGTTAACCACCTGCACTCCATTCCTAAATTGAAAAAATCATAAAACTCCTGTCAGATTAAAAAAATGTGGTCTTGAAATCAGAAGAACAGAAGGGACTTCTCAGATAAGTGCTCCCCAAAGTAAAGCTTTTTTCAGCTTTTTCTTGAATTCTTTCATTGAGTCATGATTTTCTTGAAACCACATTAGTTATGAGACAGTATAAGGAATAGAGAACAGCGTTATTGAGATCCTCAGGTGGCCTCAACTAACTCATCTAGTACTTAGACAAATTTTCTCAGCTATGGGAGGCACAGGTTCAATTAATTTTGGGTAAGAAAGAACTGAGATTTACCTTTTTTACTTCTTCTTTTGCTGCTCAGATTTGTACAACATGAGGGTACTAAGAATAACTTTTTGTTATGGCTTTACACTAAGGACAACTTATCTTTTCTCAAATGAAGAGACTGATATATCAATCAATGCATGAAGTATAATTTCAGATGATGGAATGGAGCTCTGGGCCCAGGAGCATATCTTTTGTGAATTAGAGTATCAATAAGATACTTAAATTAGATGTACTAGATGGCACAAAAATTATTACTAGTTCAATTTTATTTTACCTCTCTATCTCCAGACTTTTCTCTAGCCAGTATTTTGAATTATTTTAATGTGTACAATTTTAATAAATCTGTTCTATATGTAATGACTCCTAACAGGCAACTGGGGACAACTGCTAACATATGTGCCAAAATTATACAGAATGAGATAGAATAGATATAATTCAGTGTATTCCTGAGAATTTTCTGTTTCGAATTCAAGATATTTAATGGATAGCCGCCTTTATCATTCTTACAATTAATTATCATAACATTCAAGGAATTTGAACCTCATATGACTTGAACAGCCACACTGAAACAATATTCTTCTAAGGGCAATCTTACGTGCAAAGCTCTTGCAGAAGCAGAATATAAGGAAAAATAAACCTTTTATTGATCAACGTATCTTTATTGAGCAACACAGCTCTCCTTATATAGAAGATATCACCCAATTTAAAAAACTAAAAAAATAAGGACCCCGATATTTCTAGCAGGTAAACATTGCTTAGAATTAACTTATGGAAGCAGAATTACTTATGCAAGCTCACTTTCTGTCTGGACTCACACAAGCCATTGCCTTAAGGAGTTAGTCTGATATCATTAATTAGTATGGTCTAATTCATTTTAAAAAATTAGGATTTTTTTCCTCTTTGTAGGCTTCATATTTCTGATTCAAATTAGTTTATTTTGCCATAAGTCAAAGAACAAGCTGAATTTATGGCATGTACTAACATTATTTTCATGAACATATAGTAGTCATGGCAATTTTCTTCATCTTCCATCTTCAGTGACCTCGATCCATTACTCAGTAACTCAGGAACTCAGTATAAGCTTGACCTGCTGTAATCACTCATTTTTAGATACATTATTATCTCATACTGAAGTAATTTTTAAAAACCAAATAATTCTTAAAACACTAGACATTTAGAAAATTTCCTAAAATATGTATTATGAAAACAATAACAAATAGTGGCCACTGATATTATTTATTTGAAAAAACATACACGATTTCAAATTTATGAAGCAAAAATTGATACAATGTGAATGAAAAGGAAAATACCCAAGTATGTAAATAATATTAGCTAATCAGTATTTTAGGTAAGATAGGTCCTGAAACAAAGAATTAGCTGTATAACATCTAGTTCTGTCACAGATCTCCGGTCTTAAGGAAAAAAACAGATACTACAGCAATACAGTGTTACAGGGAATTAATCTACTGGAAAAGGAAGAGAAATATGCATATTCTGTGTTCCCATTACCATTCCTCAGCATTCCTATCATAACAATATGGATATTAATAACATTCTGATTAAAATAACAGTCTGATTATTAAACGCTTTCAAGTGAAAATACATAACATGTCCATGTAATACGTTCCATTATTTATTCATTTTGACTACTTCTGACATGTACCTGATAAAGCAACCACATACAATTTTTCAACAACATCTTTTGAACAAAAGAATATGACTTTTCTTTTTTCAGTCCTATCAACATATAAAAAGTTATATTTGCTAAAACTTATGAAAATCAACACAATGTCTGTCTCTAGAGAACTAAAACTACAAGAATAATTGATATTTAATTTCTATTTCTCTTTTTCCTCTTATGATTTTACTATTGGGATTTAATGTGTAAAATTAAAGCAGCTAGTTATGACTTTATAGGTAAAATATTGAACATATTTTGCTACTATCAAACACCATATTTATTATTTAATTTCTCCTTTAGATTATCAGTGAATTTTATTTACTAAAAGTTCATTGAGATGTTCCATTTTTCTTCTTTTTGTTCTCTTTTCTTTGATTTCTAATAAAAATTACAATAACATTTTGCTACAATAATTACAGAAGGCAGTAAAGTATTTTGATCTGGATTTAATCCACCTAATTTGAGGCTCATAAATGAGGTACTTATATTGTAACTATATTTTATGCTGGGAAGTGGTGAGTTGTGGAGGATAGTTCAGATAAGTAAAAAATTAATTATTTCCATTTACTCAATTGTGAGATTATGACAACCACACTCTTATCTCAAATATTCCATTATAGTACTAAAAGTTAGATTAAACATATCCAAACCATTTTAACAGACTGTAAAAGGGTTGAGACCAATTGCATTCCTTTGAGAAAAAGTTTCTATTTAGTAAGGATAAGGATGGCAAATTAAGGATATAAAGTATTATAAGTTTTATTCTGACAATATAAATAATTTTATTTACTATTCTTATTTTCTAAGAATAAAAAGTGTTCGCATCTTTTTGAGGGACTCCTAGATTAAGTACTTGAGAAAATTTTAACTATAAAATCCCTTATTTTCTAAGGAGAAACAGAAACTCTAAGCCCTAAATTGCATTACTTAAAATGTTGCAGTGCATTTCTCACACACAGAATTGCATAACATTGTTGCACAGTGTCTCATACATCATTGAAATAACCCTGGACATAAAATTGCTTTCACCTTCAGAGAAAACAGGGAAAATCCTGCTTTAAAACTAGAAAACAGGACAAAACCAGTTGCATCCTTTTTTTTTTTTTTTTTTTCATGTTTGATTATACCAGATGAAAGAAAATTTACTTCCAGGATGATATATTTTGTCAAGGTTATATTTTAGAAGTTGAAACCCCCATTAGCCAGCAACTGAATTAGAGAAGTTACATTATTTTAATAGAAACCAAGAACCTGTAGAGAATAAATTCTGGGTGACCTACCATTTATTGAAGAGAACTCTGAGCTGACTAACAGCATTTCCATTAGTTGTGCAGTGCTACAGGCCCTGATGGAATGAAGTTATATTCTCAGGACTAGAGGTTATTTACTTATTGTTATTTATATCTGTGTTTTAGTAGTATGTTTAACAGTTTGAAGTTAATTTCAAAAGTCAAGGGGTTGTTTTGTTGGTGTTTTTTGTGCTTTTTTAAAATGGCTGGCTCTTTCATTTCATATATAAAGACACGTACAATACATAAACAGTGACTTGATGTTACGTTCCACTCTAGTGTCTGATCTCTAAAAATTGTGGCCATCTAGTAGAACTGCCAGGAAGCAGGCACTGGTTCTCTGTGACTTAGTGTTGTGACAAGACTCTCATTGAAAACTTCACAGAGGACAAGTGAAAAGACCCTTAAGTATTGTCTTGTTTTTAGGTCCTGATCCAGAAAGCTTTAAACACATTAAACCCCCATGTGGTAAAACATTTCACTTAAAAATGCTGTGAACATATTTCCAAACTTAGATCTCAGAAAAAGTTATATGGCATAGGTATCTCAGGTGGGGGGAAGGATAGCTCAAGAGAGAGCATAACTTATTTGGTCTGGAGAATGCCAGATATGAGTATAGACTGGTAGAAGAACTCCTTGAGAGCAGCAGTGAAAGACTTGGGGGTTCTTGTGGATGAAGGGCTGGACTTGAGCCAACAGTGTGCACACATAGCCCAGAAGGCCAATCACATCCATGGTGGCATCAAAAGCAGTGTGGCCAGAAGGTCAAGGGATGTGATTCTCCTTCTCCACACTCATAAGATGCTACCTGGAGTGCTGCATCTCCAGCTCTGGAGTCCTCAGCTCAAGACAAGCATGTACCTGTTAGACTGAGTCCAGAGAATGGCCATGAAAAGGATCAGAGGGCTGGAGCACCTCTCCTGGGAAGACAGGCTCAGAGACATAGGTCTGTCCAGCATGGAGAAGAATCCTGGAAGGAAAAATTGTATCTTTCTAGTGATTAAAGGAGGTATATAAATAGGACAAACAAAAAGGAATAAAAAGGGTTATAAAAATGAGACAAACAAAAGAGTATGATTGGATTGTGAGATTTTCTTTCCAAAATAATTATGACATAAATATATGAAAGTACACAAAGATAACTTTATATTGCTCTTTGCAATATAATATATTGACTTTATTGCTCTTTCTTTCTATTCTTTTCTTGGTTTAGCACTCTTTTTTTTCCCCTTGAAAATTGTACATTGGTTGTATTTTATGTTCCCATTTTTGCAAGCCAGTCCTAGATAAGACAGACTACAAAACGTCACTAGTGTTTCTTTTATTGAACAGCTTTCTACTCCACAAACTTTCACAATGATGTTTACCTTTAAAAAATGTTATTTGGGCATTTCTTCAATTCTCTTTTCTGAGTCAACAAGATTTAAATTCTCCTATAAATCCTTTCAACATTACTTGCCATTGTTACGAGTTTTTTTGTTTTAGACTTTTAATGGTTTTTAGCACCATGACATCCAAACACTTGACAAATGCACATGGATTTAATCCCAGATCAAGACTTCCATTCTCCAGATGGAAGCTGGGACTATGTTCCAGACCTCTCCAAAAGGGCTCATTGTTCAGTTTCCATCAGAATCAATGCTTTTAGAGACTCAATAACTAAACAGTCAATTTAATCACTTTTCAAAAAACATGTACACACAGTAGGAAATATGTTAAAAGACTTCCAGCTGAATTTAGTTTGAAGATTCTGGAATTATAACATGCAGAACAATACTGAAGAAAAAACTAATGATTCTTTCAGAGTCAGAATATGTATATAGCTAAAAACTGGCAGGAATCCATATGCCATTACATGTGTTTATACTGAGAAATGGAAAAATAAAGACAACAACAAAAAGAGAATGTGGCTTGAAAAACCATCTCTTTCTGAAGAAAACATTGCCCACAAATCAGAGCTGATTAACAAGGCCAGGAATCTTTTCATTGCCTTTCTTGCAAGCCATTGAATAACATCTGAGCTTCTTTACAGCTTAAAATCTCTGGCAGTTCTATCAATTCAACTAGCCATCCTCAAAAAGAAAAATGGCTATTGGATAGTCATGGCGCATCTATGGCCATTCCTTGCTCTTCTTGTTTCTATGACACATCTAAAAATTTGTGGCTGTCATGAGGACATGATACACAGTCCACAAGCTCTATGTGTATTGTTCTTTTTATTTTCTTTTTGTTTGTTTTTTAAAGTTTGCGGTCAAGTATTAGGATGATAAAAATTCAAAATATTTCCTTCAAAAATATTTAGAGGATGCATTTTTAATATCTTTTCTATAAGCATTGAAATTCATAGAATGTCTGAAGTCAGAAGGGAACTGACCAAGTCAGGTCAGCAAATGGGTAAAACTGTCTTGTGATTGGGAATCATCTCCCTCTCCTTCTTAGTGTGCCATACTTGACTAAGGCTCAGGTGTGTCTGATGATGGCTTTGACTAATCTTGTTTCACCTGTTGCTTCAACCCTATCTCTTTGCCAGGTGCAGTTTTGAAGACAAAAATAAGAACCTTCCCTCTCTCTCACTCCAGAAGCCACATGTTTCCTGCATATTCCACATTGGTGGTCTCCACTTTTCTTTAGTGCAGTCTCCCTCTGGGTTTTTTTTTTCCATGTACCTTATGGTTCTGGCTCTTGGCTCTGCAGCATCTCTGGATAGCCCAGACCAATCAACTGCTCTCGTCCTTGGGGCTGTGCTGCTTTTCTACATACACCATCCATTCCTACTCCTTGTGATTGTGGATGAAGTCAGACTACAGTTGAGAGGTGAGAGGCCACTCTTGCTGCAGAACTTGCCCTTCCTCTAGTCCAAAGCCTGGAGAATGTCATCATCTCTTTAAAGCTCTGACAGGTCCTTGGCCTTTGAATAACAAGGACATCACCAACCACTAATGGGATATAAGGTCTTTTATTCAATATTTTGTTGTTTGCAAAAATAAATGCATGACTTTTATGGAACCAGGATTTATGGTTAATATAATTAATGTTTTTACAGTCCAGTCAATACCACAATCAACTGCTATTACTAGTCCAGTTACAATGCCAGTTGCACATATAAAAATCAATACAGAAAATTCTCATTCATAGTACATTTTAAATAGTTCTACCATAACGTCTTCCTACCATTTTTCTCTTTTACTCTGGTATTGTGGTTACCCTTCCAACATTCTTCAGGAGCACAGATTGAAAATATTGGGTTTCCCAGATGAATTTACCTATTAGAAGGGAAGGATACAACAACTTAGTGCTTTGCAGTTCTCAGAAGAAGCATGGTGCCTATGTCAAATGCGGCTGTCTCTCCCTGGGCCTCTGGAGTTAATCTTCTCCCTTGACACAAAAGGCTTTCTTCCCCACCTCTGGGATCTTTCAGGTCATTGTCCCTGGCCAGCTGATTGCAATCTCTGAGCTAATGGGTGTCATGTGATCATGGTAGTTCCAACCAGCTACTTCCAACCAGTTTAAGTCATCCAAGGCTGGCATGTCCCCCTGAGAGACACCTGCCCTGCCACTGTGCTGTTTAATGTCTAAGGTGGGTAGCAAGAGTACACTACTTGAAAGGAAAAGACAACATCAACTAACAAACCCCTTTTGAATGAAACCATGCTTTTTTTTTTTTTTTGTCTTTGCTTATTTTTCTTTTTCTGAAAAAATATATAAATGCATATTATGAAATTGCAGATGTCTTAATTTAATTTATTTGAAGTTTAAGTTTGTTAGGACATCAAAAGAATTGCCAGTTTCTGAGAATTGCCAAAAAATACTTTGCTCTTTGTTTTTCTTTTAATGGAGTGACATACATTGTTTTTTTCATGACCAATACCTTTTCCCTTATCTAAAAACACTCCTGTCCTTTAGAAAATAATTAGCTATTGAGCTGTAGTTGAACCTGAAGAGTCCTAAGATGATTGACTTAATTTTGTGACTCAGGCATAATTGTACTTTTCCATATTCAGCTTTCCATATACAGCTTTCCATATACAGCTTTCCATATGCAGCCCATTTTTGGGAAAAGGTCAGCCTCTTTTCAATTGCCACCAAACTGGAAGGTCATAGAAAAAGTTATAGTAAAATGTAAATATCACCACCTTCAGCAAAATACATCTCAAAGATTTTGCGATTCACTCAGTGATAGAGTTTTTCTTGTTGACTCTTAATGTCCCTTCCATGATGCTCTTCTTTTTTAATATCACAGAATCATGGAATCACAAAATATGCTGAATTGGAAGGCACTCCCAGGAATCATCAAGTCCAACTCCTGGCCGCACACAGCATTATCCCCAAGCCTTACACCATGTGCCTGAGAGCATTTTCCAAATGCTTCTTGAGCTCTGTCAGGCTGTGACCACTATCCTGGGGAGCCTGTTCCAGTCCCCAACCACCCTCTGAGTGAAGAATTTTTTTTCTAATATCCAAGCTAAACATCTGACACAGGGGCCTTATCTTGGATCCTGTCACTCTCCTGTCAGGAGAGAGAGCAGATCAGTGTCTGCCCCTCCTCTTCCCCTCAGGAAAGTTGGAGACTGCAATGAAGTCTCCCTACAGTGTTTTCCAGATTGAATAGATGAAGTGACCTCAGCCACTCCTGGTACAGCTTCCTTTCAAGGCCCTTCACCATCTTTGTTGCCTTTCTTTGAACACTCTGTAATAGTTTAATAACTTTCTCCTATTCTGCTGCCCAAAACTACACACAGTGCTCCATGGAGGGGAGGCCACCCCAGTGCAGGACAATTTCCTCCCCTTTTTGGCTGGTAATGCTGTGCCTGATGCACCCCAGGACATGGCTGGCCTTCCTGGCTGCCGGAGCACTGCTGACTCATATGTCTCTGTATTTATTGTAGGTGAATAAATTTAAAAAAAAAATCAATCTGCTAGTCCTAGAATGCTGTAAGAGTCAGGCTTATGTGAAAAGAGGGGTACATTTTACTAGGATATTTCTCTACAGAAACAGCTTTCATACAAATAATTTATTTTACAGTTTCTTTTCACTGTAATTAACATGTTGCTTCCCTGTCTCTTATACCAGAGGTAAGGAGCAGAGCTGTGTGAAACATTAATTTTACACCTAGAACTTGTTGAAATGGAGCCTGATTTTTGAATTAAAATATGTTGTGCAAACTCCTATAAGAGAAAGAAAAAATCATGTAGGTAGATGATGGTATAAGGGCACAAGTTTTATCATCAAATTCTTTAGTATTTCCTGGATTTGGGAACACACAGCACTCCTGATTTCAGACTGTGGTGGTGTCTCAGTATTCAGTCATGCATTATGATATTGTACCTCATCAAATCTGAAATATAATATGACACATGTATTAACTTATAATCAATATGTAGAATAAGTACATGATTTTGAATGCTTGCTAGACTAAGTCTTGTTAGAGGTCCAGAGGAGGACCATGAAAAAGATCAGAGCATTGGAAATTAGAACATCTCCCCTATGGATAGAGGCAGAGTGAATTGGAGTTGTTCATCCTGGAGAAGACAAGGCTCCTGAGACTCTTTATTACATCTTTTCGTTACTTAGAGGGAACTTATAAGAAGGATGGAGAGAGACTTTATCATGTTCTGAAGTGACAAGAAAAGGGGCAATTCTTTTAAACTGAGAGAAGGTACATTTAAGTTGGACATAGGGAAGAAATTTTACTGTGGTGGGGAGTGAGACACTGGAACAGGTTGCTGAGAGAATCTGCGGATTCCCCATCATTGGAAACGTTCAGTGAGGTTGCAAAAATTTTGAACAGGGAAAGATATCCTGACCCATGGCAGGTGGGGTTAAACTAGACAATCTTTCAAAACTCCTTCCAACCCAAACTCCTCTTTGATTCTATGAACTTTAACCCACTTAAAGCAGAGTTATTTGAAACCTCCTGTAGAAAACCTTTTTAAACTGAATCCTTGTTTTTATGGACTTATGTCACCCTGGAGATTCTGCTTCAGTGAAGAAACAGACTTGCATTCCATAAAAGCAAACCCTCAACTGTGTATATATAATGCATAATTTACACAGTGAACACAGATATTTAGGAAGAATGACAGCATAAATATAGGAACAAATGAAGGTAAGAGTTTATGTGTGAAAGTTTATCCACTAATGCACCTGGAATCTAGACAAATAAATAAATTTTAAAATGTTAGTCTCTATGACTGCTCCTCCAGATCAGAGTTCCTTTCAGAGAACTGAATTCTCTTGCTTGCTCATCTTTGTTGACCTGAAGATTCAGACTGACAACCAATCTGCTTCCTGTCATCTAGGCTTTGATAACTGTTGTGTCTCTTCCTAAGAAAGGTGAAGTGATACAGTATTGTTTAACTCATTCATTGTAAGTCATTGATCATTCTAAAGTATCTAAAAATAAATAAGAAGTAACAAAATTAGAGTATTCACATAAGCCCTTTAAAAATAAACTTTTAATTTGCTGCATCCAATGACATCCCCTAAATAAGATGGTCTGAAAAACTGGAAGGATGAAAAAACCTCTCAAAACCTTTTGGGTGTGAGTATGGGGGAAGAGACCGGTCAGGCCTTGCTCTGGTGAGGCAATGCCCTGCTCTGCACACCCCACCTACCCAGGCCTGTACCCCAACCCTGCAGTGGCCACAAATCCCTGGCATACCAGAGAAAATGCTCCACACCTGCCTCTGGAGCCCCAGTCTATTACGAGAGTGACCAAATAAGTAGAAGTCCCACCTCGGGGAGGGGCCCAGGAAAGCCAAAGGGTACTTAAAGCAAAACATGAGGCAAACCTATGTCTCTGCTTTACCTGCTCTTGGAATTTCTATCAGCTGAACACCACTGGAACCAGGAGTGGTAGCTATACTTGTTCTTTTCTATATTTTTCTGTCTTTCTCTCTTTCTAATTCTCTAATTTTAGAGTTCTGATTAACTTAAAATTGGATGAGTTTGGAGTTTTCTAAGTTGGATGGGCTAAGTTAATGCTTTGTGAAGTGTTTTATGTTGATTTAATGCTGCTCTAAACTTCTGCCAAAATTCTCGGATTTTCTGAATTTGCCAGTAAAGCTTTTTGTTGTTTTGACTTCCTGAAAATATCTTGTTGATATTTTAAAATAGATCTGTGCATCTTAATCAGAGTACATGAAAAACTACAAGCCCTTTTGAGAGTCTTGTTGACAGAGTTTTCTGGGGCCTTACATAAGGATATTGTATTGTGTTTGCATGGCCAGGTTTTGGTAGTAGCTGGGGGGGGCGGGGGGGAAGCGGGAGGAGGGCAGTACCAGGAATGGCTTCTGTGAGAAGTTGCCAGAAGCTTCCTCCATGACTGGCAGAGCCAATGCTCTGAGATGGAGCACTGGGCTGGGTCAATCAGAAATGGTAGTAATGCCTCTGTGATAGCATATTTTCTATTAATCAAACTGATTCAATATTTAATCACAAAACTATTCTAATATTTTTAAGTAAATAATGTTTTAAAATAATTCACATACAATACATGTATCAAGTGGTTTACTAAAGAGATTCAGAAACATGAGCATTTCAATAATCCTATTTTTTTCTGTAACATATTTTCCTTACTTCTCTCCTGAGGTACTTCTTTTAACATTTTGCCTTTCATTGAATAAGAACCTTCTTTACAAAAACCCAAAATTAATGGAATCTCTATTTAGGTTAACAAGTTCTTCTAGCTTTGGTTGGAATGAGCTTTGGCATCCGTAATCCTTGACTGTACCAGGCAAAATGTAGCCCAACAAGACAGGGTAGAATTTCAGGTTTTGGTAGTGGTGGGGAGTTACAGGAGTGGGATGGATGAGTAGGATGTTGGGTCCGTAGTGAAGTGACAAAAACTTTTTCTTCTTGTTAAGCAATCACCTTATCCTGAGACACTGTGGAGATTCCTCCATCTAAAATGGTCTCTGCACTTGTTGTTCCTTGAATCACAAGCTAAAATTCACAGCAGACAAGAAACAAGTTGTATTATGGATAGTTGCATTTGGAAGACTTCAAGACTCAGAGGATTTTTCTTTCCTAGTTCAGTGCAGTAAAAGATAAAGTCAAATTGTTTGGACTTTTAGGCACACAAGGTTACTCTACCATGGCACAATGGATACATATGTTTCTGTGCTCGATGCAGCTGGTGGTGAAGCTGAGGACACATTCCTGATTAAAAAAATGTTTCAAAGAGATGCTTTCTTTCCTTGACCTTTTGGAGAGTTTCACACTAGGGATAATGGTCTAATCATTGTCCTTTGATGGCTTTAGGGGCATCAGATCTGGTTCCTAGGGTTCATGATCCATCATTGTTCATCTGGTCCTAGCTAGGTCTCCATGTTTAACTGGATTAGCTTTTAGTCACTAAACCTAATATTCCATATAGTCAGCCAGTTTACAGTGAAGTGATACAAGCATTTACTTCATGTTAGAGCAATAACTCACCTCAAGACATTGTGGAGATGCGCCTCTGTAAAATGATTTGTGGTTGCCATGCCTTCCGTCACTAATTGAAATGTACAGCAGACAAGAAACTGTTGCTCTTCAGGAAATGCATTTCATTCTGGAAGATAGCACAGTGATCCAAGATTAGCACATTTTGTGATAATCAATCATACCAAGAAAGGTTTGTAGCAGCAATCATCTTCAATTAATCCAAACAGATCACAGGAAGGAGTCTGTGTGATTCTATGAAAGAAAGAAGGTGTTAGAAATTACTGTACCTCAATACAGGGAAATTCCTTCTTGGTGTGTAGGACTCTCCATCAGATGTGAATGTGCTGTGTGCAGTTTTGGGTGCCACAATACAGAAAAGACATTAAGCTATTAGAGACCGTCCAGAGGAGGGCCAAGAGCATGGTGAAAGGTCTAGAAAGAAGCTTTATGAGGAGTGGCTGAAGTCAGTTGGATTGTTCAGTCTAGAGAAGCCACTGAGGGGAGACCTCTTTGGGGTCAACATCCTCATGAGAAAAAGCAGACAGGCAGGTAAAGGTCTCTTTACTGTCAGGACTAGTGGCAGGACTCAAGGAAAACAACATGAGACTGAATCAGGAAAGGGTTAGGTTGGATACCAGGCAAAGATTTTTCATCCAGAGGGTAGTTAAGTACTGGAACAGGTTCCTCAGGAAAGTGGTCACATCACCAGCCTGTCTGGATTCAAGATACATTTGGACAATGCTCTCAGGCACATGGTGTGACTCTTGGGCTGCCTTGTGCAGGGCCAGGAGTTGAACTTTGTATGAAAATATCAACATTAAAAAGGATTAAGTACAGCTTGAAGCTTTGTGAAGCATCAGTGATACTCAAGTAAAATGAAGTTCCTTAGTAATCTTTGTGTGCTTTTGTGAATTAATCCTTCTGGAGGTAACAGATTTCTGCATGTGCAGAGAAATATATATATATATATGTATAAATTGACTCACTAGGAAGTTCTATATGCTTACTTGGTACTAAGTAAGCAGAAGCCTCCTGGCCCCTGCAAGCAAGAGGATTTGTTTCTATTCCATCAACAATATAAACCAGTTAATTTAGGAGGAATGCTTTAATAGTTTTCTAAAACATTAACATGAATTCCCTAAATTGAAGACCCCATTCTGTGAAATAGAAGTTGCAACTGTTGTACAGATCCCCAAAAGAGTCTCCTCAGTGTCTTGAGAGTATTGAGAATCAAGGATTCCCTATAATCTATTACTTGCAGGAGGTTATTAATACATAGGAAACAGAATTATTTTGTATGTCTCTGTCACTACTCTGAAATGAGGATTGAAAATTGTACAACCTACTGTGAAGTTGAGCTGAGGATCTATGCAGTAGAAAATATTTACAGACTGATCAGACTAACAGCTATTAGGGGAAGGATTAAACTTCCTGAGTAGGTACTGACATTTTGAGCTGCCCTGGAGTATCTGAGAAATCTCTCCTGGTCTGGTAATTATGCTTTAGAAAATCACCATGCTTCTGAAGCCTCAGCTGACTGTGAGGTAAGTTGCTAAAAAGTATCTCAAACTTCATCCTATGTAGAAGAAACTCCATCCTATGTAGAGTCAAGCCTTAAACTTTTAGGTGAAATTATTTTTCTCATCCAATAACTGTGACTACAATTAGAATTTATAGACTGAGTGTGCGTGTAAATTCATGTAAATGCATGCAATACAAGTAAGGATGCCTAATTGTAAGTGTCCTATTCCAAAACAAATCTCATCACTGGATTACAATTTTCTTTAAAAATACTAAAAGCAACACTAACCTTGCCTTACAGCCCATGTACTTGGGCACATTGGATGATTGTCTGAGGAGGACATACATGCAAGAATAGTTAGTGATGGAATACCTTTCTGTTTAAAGCAAATTATTGTGTAGGCACAGTATAGGGACTGTGAAGGTGGGATTCAGATCTCAAATGCTTTTCATATTCTTAAAGTTCTACATCAATTTTCTTGTGAAGAAAGTGCTCACAAAACACCTAGAAGTATTGTGTTGACAGTGCAGTGGAACAGTACCATAGCAGCACTGTTATAAAGACTGACATAGAAATAATTTTAAAGTGAAATCATATTAAATTACCTGGGAAATAATATAGCCATTTTTTAATATAGGCAATTAAATCAGCAGTTGATTTCTCAAATTTAATGCTCTTTTCATCTTACATGTAGAGAAACTACATGTGATTCTAATTCCTAAGCAATTATATTTTTTGTCAGGAGGATGTGAAAGTAAAACTTTAGTTTCTAAATTTTTGTTTAAATAAAGGGATTATTTACTTGACTACTACTACTGGACTTTAGATAAACAAGAAAACAAACAACAAACCATTTGAAGGGTCAGGCACCATAACCATGTCAGAACAAGTTCATAAATGATTTCAACATGGATGATACTTTAATAACAAAAGCAAAATGGCAAGTACCAGAAAACAGTGGGAAAGAGAAATTTAAGAAATTTGGATTGCAAGCCTAAAATAATTTGGGTGATCTTTCTTTATATAAAAAATATGCATCTCGCTGTGCATAGTTGTTATATATTTTGCAATGTGTTTTATATATTTATAATTGTGTTCCTATGATGTATTTGAAACATGGAGACATTAAATGCAAACTAAATATATAGCTATTAGATCAGCTATAGATATTTGCAGCTGCTGTGCAATGTGATAAATGACAGTTTCTGAAAAAAATTCTCACTTCCAGCTTTTAAGATTTTCCCTACATTCAGCAATTATTCAACTTTAAAAAAGTATTCAGATTTTTTTAGCCTCTGTCCTATGTCTGCAGCCAGATGGGAATGTACCTGTGTCTGAACCAGAGACCAGCAATCAATGAAAACTGCTGCAATCTGGAAAAGTGAAGAAGTTTTCCTACATGAAATAGGTATAAAATTTTCATCCTTTGAAGAGGAGCACCCCAATGTATAAGAAAGTTCTGTAGGAAGTATAGGGAGCGCGAGGGATTATTAAATATTTGGGAATGACTGTGGAATGTAAGTTATGTGATAAAGACATAAAAAGAAGGAATGTATCATAGTGATTTAGAGAAATGAAGAAGGCCATCTTTAAAAGATGATAGGTCCTTAAGGCTGATAGAACTTGGTATATTACACAAATAGCCTATTCATATTGAATTACAATGGACATTAGGGATGAGTCAACCTAATTATTTGCCCAGGAAAATTAATGTTTGTAGGAGAGTACGCACAGAATTAGGGTTTCGAATGACTAATGAGCTTGAGGCTGCTCTAGCTCTATTTATTTGAGGAATTTTGAATTCATGGTACTTGATTTTTGCAATATTAAAAACCCACTTTCATATGAAAATGTCAGGTTTCTCTACTCTTTCTTCATTTTGAAAAGGGAGTTTGAGAAAAACAAACACAAAGACTAAAACTCTAAATGCTTGAGTAGCACTTCCTTATCTAAATAAAAGAAAAATGGTAAGGGGAAGAGAAATGTGAATCACTGTTTGATATTAAGAAAACCTAAAAAGTTAAAGCTATGCTTGCTCCCTCTGCTGAAAATTTTTTCCTCCTATTTAATCTCTTTTCTCTGACTATTATACATATTTGTTTCTAGAAAATTCTCTTATCTTGTAGTTTGAAGTGTTGTATCCTGATCTTGTAGAAAAAAATTCACACAGCAAAAGCATGAAGTAAGGCTTATGCTTCATTTAATTGCTCAATGTTCTACTTGCTAGAATGTGAAGGCGGGATTGATCCATGAAGCAATTACAAATAATTACTCCTTGGTTTCTAAGGCTAATGAGGCCAACATTCTTCTGTAAAAATAAATGTACTTGAATTATGCTGAGGTTGCCTGTTTTCCTTAATAGGGTATGACTGACAACTGCTCTTCAATCTGCCCTTGTTCTACCTTACTTTTTCTGGACCTAGGGAATTTGTTTCAAAAATTAATGCAATAACAAATTAACAAAACTTATCTAAACTAAACAGTAAAATAAAATAGTAAATTCTCAGAAGCCATGTACTTACAGATCTAGTTGATGAAGTAGCTGCACCAATGCTAAGGGTAGCAGAAGGAAGCTAGGAGGTTAAAGAGGAAGTTTCCTTTACCTGCACTTTTGTAATGTTAATGTGGGAATAGAATTGCAGGTGTTGGATCCAGATTCATATGAATATGAATCAGTAAAGTGTTTATGTGCTTTAACAATGGCCTTTGTATTTAGATTTCAAAATGTTTTTTCATTATCATTTCACTCTCGCATTTTTAAATTTTATTTTTAATTAATCATATCTTCTAATATTCCTATGACATGTGAAATTATTATACAATTTTGAGTAGTATAAGAGATCTGCTTGAGAAATAACTGCCTAATGATTGAATCGTCTGACCTGAAAATAAAACTCGTTAGCATAAAACCAGTAGGAAAAGCTGCAGTGAATACCACAACAATTTCCAGGGCTAGTTGGAAAATAATGAAATATGGTCAAGAAGAGCTGATAATCTGTTTTTTTCAACAGATGTTTCTGGGGGGTTGGGCCAGCATTGTTATTTATTTATACATATTACATGAAGATAACTAAACTGAGATACTGGAAGGATACAGCTTCAGAGAAACAGAAAAGAAATACCATATTTTAAGCGATGTATAATTAAGTTCAGTTTGAAATTAAGAAAAGAAACTCCGAAGAAGAAAAGGGTTTTAAGAAAATTATTTATAACACAACAGGATTCAGGGCAGAAATTTCAAAATACCTTATGTCAAGTATTGGCATTTAGCTAATAAAATTACTATGGAATATAATTAAGAAGCATAACTGTATGGCAACAATAGGATAACTAAACCAGAAAATTATAAAATACTAAAAACATTTTACTCTAATAATTTTGAATAGGTTTTAGGTTAGATAAACTGATTATTCCGTGTGCAGCATGAATTGTTTTGTCAAAATATATGTGACCATAGGAACAAATTCCATTTCATGTACATAAACAGTCTTTTTTCATCTACAGGGAAAACACTGTTTAGAATGAGTACTTATGAGGAATTTTAAACGATTGAAACTGTCTATGAGATTTTGTGTCTGTAAATATTTTGGGGGGGGGGGGGGTAGAAAAGTACTTTGCACGTGGTTTTGCTCCAACTTAAGTTGAAAAACACTAGTCTCAGGAGACTTGGAAATACCTTGACTGTCAATCTCAGACTGTTTAAACAGAAAGATACCCATCTCATCTACGCTCCCTGAGAGACTCAATGCAGTATGCACATCCAGCCATGCTGACATCATTGAATTTTAAATAAAAAACTGAGCAGGAATTTCTCAGCAGGTATAGGAATTTTCCTTAGCATGAAGTGGAATGAATGATAGTATACATTTTCTCACAATAGTTTAATGTTTAAATTATTTACTCAAGGAGAATAACTTCTGATTAGTAAATCTATCTGAGTTTGATGGTTCAGACCAACAATTCCTACATTCTGAGGGGATATTCCTGAAAACTATTTCTGGGGTTTCACTTCAGTGGAAGAACCTGGACCCTTGGAGTCCATTTTTCAAGTGAACATGAAACTATATAAAAACATGGTTCTAAAGGGAAAGATAGGTGTAAATGAGCAAATGTATGAGCAAAATAATGTGTTTAGGTAAGAAATTTCACATTTTCTATGCTTTTCTAACTGCCAGAATTAAAATTATTAGACAGTGTACTGCAATTTTCTATGTGAATGTGATGAATTAATATGAGAATTGACTTTCTGTAGTTTAAAAAGGAACTGAATAAGTACTTCCACCTTATGAAGTTTTAACCTTACAGCATTTGCTACAAAGCTCTAAGCTTGAATTGTTCCATAACTTCCATTATTCTTTCAGCCTTCTCTGTCTACCAACTCATCTAACCACGACTGTGAAGTAGAATCTTTCTGATATAAAAGAATGTTCCAGCATCTTTCTGACAGGAGTATCCTTTCTGAATCTGTCAAGTTCATACTATTTTATGTTCCTTTCTGGTGTTTCTGTAAATACATAGTCTGTTATATCTTATAAACCAGGAGCTGTTTCCATAGAAACTAATGAATTTAGTATTATATTTAAAATGTTTCACACACTGGAGGAGCCCTTGCAGCTTTGATATTGCCCACATTAGTTAACACCCTAAAAGAAATATACACATAATACTAATAATAATATTACTGTAGATAGTTGTTCTCATTGAATGGGACAAATGAAAAATAATACAGTCAAAAGTGACCAAAAAAAAGTGTTACTTAAAATTAATATCCTTGTTAATGAATTGAAAATATTTAATTCTGTGTTTTTGTTTGTTTGTTTGTTTTTTTTTTGGTTTTTTTTTTTGTGAAATCTTAATTAAGTTACTTTGGAGCAATTTTTTTCTGAAGGAAATATACATACTGATTTGGATAAGACAGGAAGATGGAACTTAGACAAACCATCTAAATATATATACATTTTTAAATTAAAATTTAGTTTTAAGTTGAATAGGAATGTTTCAATTCCCTTACAAAAGGTGATCTTTACATGGTCTGGGAAAAATATATGCTGCATATTTTTATAGTGATCAATTTAAAACCAAATCAAAATTATACGATATATATAGTTAATTAATTGAATAAGATATTTGATTTCAACATTATATAAAATATAGTTTTTATTTATGAAGAATTTTTTAAGAATGTCGGTTTTTGTATTTTTGATTGTATGTGATAATTGTATTGTTCTTTTTCCATAGAGTTGAACTTAGATGTGTTCCAGAATTGATTTTTATTAGCATACTTAAGCTACTCATCTATGAATAAATCTTAAAAAAAAAAAAGTACAAATTCCTTATCCTAAAGCTTAATTCAGAGGAAACTGTTTTATTTCCAAACTCTTTCTAACTCAAGTCAAATTTTAAATGAATACTACTTTTTTTCTATTTTACAATTTATTTTTTTTAGGAAAATGTTTTTGTTCTGGATTTACTGTTTTGCTAAATCTTCAAAAATAAAACCAGTTCTGATTTTTTCTGTTTTTAAGACTAATTGAAACTCTTACAGTTGAAAAACACTTGGTTAAAGTAAGTTTTTGGTTGTTAGGAAGTAAAAGATCTTTTCCATTTGCTTTAATTGCTTTCTCCATGTGAAATGGCTTATTACACTAAGTTCAGTATTTTTCTTGTTGAAACATCTAACACAATGATTTTTCTTTCCACCTATTTACAATTTTTTTGTAATTCCAAATTACTTAGAAGCAATGGCAACTTGAAGTAAAAAAAATAAAATAGGGGTTTGGGTTTGGTTTGTTTGGGTTTTTATAATAATCTTTTTGCTTTCAAATCAAGGGAGAAAAATGATATATAGAATCTACATATTTGTAATGTATAAAGGTCCATCTAATTGAATTTAAGACTTTTTAAGAATTTTTATTTCTTTGTCATACACAAATAAACATATGGCACCTTCATAAAATCTGGGCATTCTACCAAGTGTGTGTAAAAAATGTTTTATTACCTAGTAAACATATTTCTGAGATGAGAGAAGGTAAGATAGAAATGAAAAGTATTTCTTCTAGAAATTGCTCACACATGTAGAAGATTGAACAGAGGAATCTATTCTGTACTGTGAATTTCAAAGTCTAGTGATGTTCTAATTTTTTTTTGCTGTTATGGTTCATTTAATTATGTAGAAGATAGAAATGCTCCTATGCCAACCTATTATCTTATTCATTCATGGTATTGGAGTCCCAGAAAATAGTGTTATAAAAAATATGCTGCTTTCTAAGGCAGCAACAAAGAGGAAACTTATTCAGCTTCAGATCTATACATCCAAGTGCCACTTTTCTAGAGCTTAGACATAAACAAGGCACTGCAGGTCCCTTTCAGAATCAATGGTGCCCAGATCAGCACCATCAGTAGTCTGGAGACATATTCAGTTGACAGGGTAAATTTTAGACTAAAGTGGGACATTTTAAAGATGGTTCCCTGCCTTTGAGAGTTAAAAGCCATGTTGCAAAGAGATGATAAAAATCTCCTGAATTCAAAGCCCAAAAATAACTAAAAAGCATAGATGTGATGAATCACCTAAGTCATAATACATCTATACTCTTCAGAATAATAAACAACATGACCGTATATCTCAACAACCATTTGTTAACTTGGAAGCACAAGCCAAAACCAATAAAGCTGCCTCTACACAACATGGTAGGCCCTTAAAATTTGTGCTAGAACACACTTCACCCTGCAGAAATATCAGTAAATGGATAGACATATAAGTGTATGCCAGAGAACATAAAAAAATTATTTATATGAACTACCTTTGTTTCACATGAGATCTTAAAGGTAGAATACAAAATAGCTGAATGATGTGAAATTCCTACTGCAATACTTTTAAAAGGTTACTGGAGAAATCATTCTGAATATAAGTAATTATTAAAAACATACCACTGAATAAGTATAAATTTATTTTTGTGACATGACAGCCTCCTCATGGTTTCTGAATTGTTATTGTCATCCCTTATCATAAGTTTTTTATTCTTTCATTCCCTGAACACTTTGTTGCTTTGCCTGATTATTATCAAGGATGACCAAGGTCATGGAGATGCAGAGCAATTATTCAGTAATTGTAATTCTTCTTGCATCATATCAATAACATGTTTCTTGGCTTACACCCAAATAAAGTAAGATCTAAAGATGATTCAAAAGAGAATGCAACAGATCTTTGTTAGTGGTAAAACAAGTTAGGAACTGTGGTAAGAAAATTTTATGCCACAAATTCTTTAAATAATCTGAATATAAATTGTAGTTATAGAAAAATTTAAATAGGACTATACAAAATAAAGAAATTTAATGTATCAAAAAAGCACATAAAAAGCTTAGGATTTGAAAGATCAGCTATAATTTATGTAGAATAAAAATAAATAGAATATAAGTAGAGAAGAAGATAAAATAAACTCCAAATATCTTAATTAACTGTGGATTACATTTTAAAATAGGTGATACAGAAAAGATCAGTGAATCAGTTATGATGTTCTGATCTCTGGAATATAAGGGTTGAGTTGTGACTGGCTAGTAGGATAGTAGCATAGACCAAAATAAAGTAAGAAGAAATTACTACTTAAATTAGATTGTAAGATGCCTTGGCGAAGCTGTGGCATGTAAAGACCTAACTTAAAATACTGTTTTAACTCCCAGTGATGATCACTCAGCTCTTCTCTTGTAATAGGTTTAGGAGTTGTATTAGATCTATAAATAAAAGTGAGAAAAAAAGGACTCAGTAATCAATTAATAACAAGTTTCTTTAGGTTCAACACTGCAGAAAATGAGAAAAAGCCTATGACTATTCAGTTAAATATCTAAATTTGGTAAAAATATACAGAGAGGATAAAGATAGAGTTGTCAGGGTTCATCAAGTAGAGATTTGTCAAGAATTGACTGTGTCAAACTAATTTAATTTAGTCTTTTCATAGAAAACCTGGCAGAGTTCATAAAAGAAATAATAAAACAGATTCACTTTGACTAGTGGAACCTTAGTTTAAATGACATTTTTATTAAAAAATACTCATGAAGAAGGTATAATAACCAAGAAGGTGCATGTATAATCAAGAAAATAACTTTACATTTAGGTTCTCAGACTGTCTTTCTAGTAGGGATTCACAGGGAACTATGCAGGAATTTGTTTTGTTCAGTATTTTCAGCTGTAGTTTTGGTGCACTTAAAAATTTCCAAATGACATGAAACAGTAGGGAGTGCAAGCTCTCTGAAGAGTAGTTTTTGAATTCAAAATTATCTTAGTAATATGATGAAATGGTCTGAAATCAGTGGGTGGAATTTAAAAAGGATGACAAGAGGGGAGGAGAGGAGAGAATATTTCAGTTGGAAGAGACCTGTAGTGATCATCTAGTCCAGCTTCCTGAAGACTTCAGGACTGACAAAAAGTTAAATAATGTTGCTATGGGCATTGTTCAAACACCTGTTTAAAACTGACAGGCTTCAAATACCTGTTTAAAACAGCAGCCACCTCTCTAGAAAGCCTGTTTCAGGATTTGATTACCCCCTCAGTAAAGAAATGTTTCCTAACATCTAGTCTAACTCTCCCCTGATGCAGCTTTGGACTGTCCTTACGATTGGATCGTAGGGAGAAGAGAAAAATACCGCCCTCTCCACTTCCCCTTCTCAGGAAACTGTACAGAGCAAAAAGGCCATGTGTCAGCTTACTTTTCTCCAAATTAGAAAAACACAGAGCCCTCAAACATTCCTCGTGGGACATTTCTTACAGCCCTCTCATGGTTTGTTACCCTCCTCCTTTGACCGTCTTTTTATACTGCATTTGATATACTGCAGGACGCAGTTTGCAATATATGTTCATATTATTCTGTCAATAGAACATTTTTTATATTAAGATGCAAAAGGTCAATAACTTTGTGTGAATTTTTGTAATTCATACTTCACAACTGTTTGAAAATTTATTAGGAAAATTATTTAAAAGTAACTGCAATCAGCATGCATTGCAGGATTTTCTAAACCTAATCAAATTTTCACCTAAATTTACACAGACCCATTCAACTGATAGGAAGTAAAAATGTCAAGCTATCACCAAACTCAGGTTAGTGATATCAAAGAAATATAAAAATGGATGTTGTATAACACAGGCAAAGAAAATCTACCTGGCTGTCAGTAAGACTACTGAGGATTTCCCTTGTAATTATAGCATTTACTACTCCATGTTAATTATACAATGTTCTTCTTAACTTTTCAAATATTTAGAGGATATTTGAACTCCATCATCATTCCCTAAAATGCAAACTTTTTGCATAGTCACTTTAATAACTTAAGCTGCTGAAATTCAGTGGTTTATTCGAGGTTTGCCTTTATGTTCCAATTGCCCTGTTCCCATTAAACTCTGGGAATCTATAAAGTCTATAAATTACAGGTTGCAACTACATTAATTCAAGTCAGTGGACTCATAACAAATGGACTATATAAATGTTTGAAAAAGTCTTGCACAAACTAAGCAAGATGATACTACATTCATATGTTCAGTTCTAGAAAATTATTTTTTTGTGTTAGTAGGGTTCTTTTTTTTCAAATTTAGTCCTGTGGTCATTACTGATAAGAATGATTAGTTTTTTTGCATAAAGTGTTCTGTATCATTGGTTTTTCAGTGTCTCAGTATTCAGATTTTAGTTCAGTACACATTCAGAAATGTGGAGTTCCTTTGTTTGATAAAGTTGTGAGTCCTGAGACTTCCTGAACTACCTAAGATGGTCATATTCTTGAAATTCTCATCCACATTCTTTTTTTTTTAATTCCCATATTTACTTTTAGAAAAATACATTAATTTAGAATGAGTTAAGACTTTTTTTACACATATTATTCTACAAATTCACTGCACATCACGATCTCCAAAGAATATGACTAAATCTTACAAAATTTAAAGGTTTACCTGTCTGTTCACATGGTTACATTTAAGTTACACACAGGGTCAGGAACCCAGAGTTTCAGAGTAATGCGCATTTGCTTCTTGCCCAGTTTTGAGGTGTGCATGTGTATAGCTAGGGAAACAAAAAGGCTGGCTGGGGGGAGAGGATGGAGAGGAAGAGCGAAAAAAAAAAAAAGAAATAAACTAGAAGAATAAAAACTCAGCTGAAATAGGGAAGAAGAAGGGAATGAGTCAGATACCCCAGTTCTGGGACTGAAGTATTTTTGTCCTCCATTAAAGCAACATTATAATATGGAAGTTACAATGAGAGCAACCACAGCTGGTGTGAATCTTTAAACTATTCTAGGTTTCCACTGAATCATTGAGCTGAAAGATATATTCCTCTATAAATATACTTTAAAAAAATTTATTAGTAGCATTACAGCTTGAGCTGTGTGTCTTCATAGGGACCTTAAATAAGGAAAGACACCAGCAATTATCCCTTAAATTGAAGTTCCCCATCCATCTCACAAGAATTTGGATCAATAGTAATATTGGAGTCAGGGGTCCTTTCTCTTTTCATTGGGTCTTCTCATCATGTCTTGATGGGGTGTTTATTTTCTTCTCTCTTACATGTTTTAGCTTCTGCTGATGGTTGTAACTTCCTTAACTTCTGACTTGAGCCAGCTCCGGTGCTGCCTTCCACTTAACTAGGTAAACAATATCTTATCTAGGTGAAAGCTCACCATCTAATGCTTCAGCAAATTTAGCTACCAGTGGTAAGCAGGATCTACAACCGTTAAATAAAATAAGCAGGGACTGAACTTCAGGCTCTTTTCCTACATAAGCACAATATTAGGTTATCATTACGATTTTCATTGTTCTCCTCCAGCTCCTATGAAACAGTCTTACGCAAACTGTATTAAAATTTAAAAGTGAATTATGAAGAGTGAACCTAGAAAGAAAATACTTTTGTGAAACAGGTTCTAATCTGAAAACCACTATGGATTTGAAACTCCTACTTGCTAGTCTGAAAATAAATAATTACTGTGCATCTAAATGATTCTGCAGAAATTTTACTGAAAGGATGGACTAACACCATCACCACAACATCTTAACTAAGAAGAAGACTGGATTCTGAGTGGGTTCATCTATTGCATTTTATTGGCCACATCCTTGTCAAAGGAGTGAGAACCTTAATGCAACTCACTTCCTTCCTCCAACAAGGAATATTTATATTAATCACATAGAACTACATTCCAAGTGGAACAAGCCTTAGTCATACTATTTTAATGATCCCCTGCACAGTTTAAGGACATGAACTGATCTGAAGCAGATAAGACAGAAAATAATATTTTCATATGGAACGTTTTATAGGGAAGATCAGTCTGCTTTAGACTGGGACATTTTCAGATACTGCAACTCTAGCAAGGACAAAAGTTCCTAACAAAGATGTTTAAATATTTTCATACTTGAAAATGAGAATAATCATGTGTAGGAATCTAGATGACACTATACCCTAGCATATCCATTAAATCTCAGTTTAAGTTAAATGGGGGAAAAAATCACCCTACCTTCTTTAGTTCCAAAACATTTAAATTAGTATTAGATGCTTCTGGTATCTATTAACTGGGTAAGATGGATGCATTCTGGGTGTGTCAGGCCATCACAACAGTTATTTTATGAGATTCCTTACAGCCACAATGCAGCCACAGGTTCAATGGCATTTATCACACTCCAGGACTAGAAATACATGGAGGTCAATTTTATAGACTTTGAAGTCCAGAGGAGAGATTTCCTGTGCTTTTTTGATACGTTTTAATAACATTTAGGAATCTTTTGTCTGTATCACTATAAATACCAGTTCAATTTCCTCACACTGCTTGTAACCTGGTGAAAACATCCTCCTGAAAAGGAAGCCAAAATCATATATCAATGTAGAAAATGAAACATAGTCACAGAAATCATTGCCCATCAGTACACTACAAGAAGCTTCAAAAATTGCCCATGAAATACTCACTTGCCTAAAAAATATAAATAAATCTTCTACATTTTAAAGGTCCAACTGAATGAAGTCCTGAACTGTTTGGAGCAAGACATAGGACTTGGGTGTATCTAAACCTGAAATATGGAAAGGAAATGCAGAAGGCAAGGATCCCTCTATGTGAAACCAAATGAAAAGGTGTAACCTTCCACATACTTCTAACTTACAGTGTTGTGAAATAACCATCTGTCTCTGACGTTTAAATGTATATGTGGAGCTAATGACACAAAGTGTGATACCTATAGTCCCCATCCTGAAATAGCTCCTCATAGTGTGTTTGCCAGGGAGATGCCAAGGCTACTAGAAAGATCAGTTAAGAGCGTTCAGGAAAAAGTAACAGAAATGCTCTTCAGACACCCTTCCTTCAAAGCATCCCAAAAAATCTCAAGCTTTCATGGATAAGAAGTTTTTTTTTTCAGTTTTCTTATACATAAAATCCTTCTATGGAAAAAAAGGAGTCACTACATTAGAAGAACTTTTTCCAGATTAATACTCTTATTATTCATATTCTTACTGCATAAAATTATGCCTCAGTTCTGCTTGTAAGTAGAGGTTCAAGGGGTGAGTTCAGGAACTCAGACACCTACTTATCCACAATTATCTCAGTCCTTGCCTGGCTTCAGGCAATCTCCAACTAACTCTCCAGAACAAATCTGCTTTAGAGGTACATCTTAATGGAATGGATGCAAGCCATACAGAGCCAGACTCAGGGCCAGAATTTTGCTTCTAGACCATCTTCTATTTGACATTTTAGACATAGCTTTGCAAAATATTTTATCATTTCATAATTATTATAATTAATGCATTTTTCTTTGGTTTTGTTTGTTTTAGGAAAGTTGTCAAACCTTCCTAAAATCAAACCAATCATCACTGCAACATGCAGAAAATGGTGTTCCTCATGAAACTGTTCTTAAGGGTCAATCTGAGCAAATAATTATTGTAATTAAGGCAGGTACATAATAGCCATGGTCAGAGACACTTTTGCCTAGACCAGATTGCTAAGAGTCCCATCCAACCTGGCTTTGAATGCTTACAGAGATGGGGCGTTCACAACTTCTCTGGGCAACATGCTCCAGTGCCTCACCTCTCTCACAGTAAAAAACCTTTTGTGAACACCTAATTTAAGACTACTCTCTTCAAATTTAAAACCATTACCCCTTGTCCCATCACTTTGAAGCCCTGTGAAAATACACCTCCATCTCTCTTGAAGCTCCTTTTAAGTGCTGGGAAGTCACTAGAAGGTTCCCTCTAAGCCTTTGCTTCTCCAGTGACCATTGCCAGCTCTCTCAACCTGTCTTTATAGGAGAGGTGTTCCAGTTCTCTGATCATTTTCATGACCTTTCTGTGGAAACAATCCAATTAATAAAGAACTGACACAGAAATCTTTGGTCTAAAGCAATACATAGGAGTAAAAATGATAAAATTTCAGAAGTCTTTCCCATTTCTACTATTCTTTGGGAAGATAAACCAATTTCCATTTGCCTCCATTACACCCCATGTGCTTTCCTTCCTTGTCCTCTTCATAATTGTCTGATGAGCAGAAAGAAAAACCACAAAGTCTCCAAATCCACATGTAAAGTGCTTCCTGCAATGAATGTGCAAATTATTCAACGATCTTAATTTTGAAAGAGAAGAAGAAGTCCATAATGAATCTGAATAATAGGAACAGTTTAGACTATTTGTTCATTCAAATCCAAATGAAATTGGATTCTGGTCTTATATGAACCAAGAGACTAGATGCCTTGCCCAGGATTCTGGAGAAAAGGCTTAGAACCATTCATTTTAGGAAAGAATACATTATCCATCAGGTTTTAAAGTGCAATTTATCCTTTAGGGAAAGTAAGAATTATATTAAAAACTGGGAAGGAAGAGACAAGGAATACTATGACTTTAACTTCTGCACACTGTTTGAAGGTTAACAGGTAAGATAGCACTCTGCTTGTTTTGGCTGGGATAGAGTTAATTTTCTTCATAGAAGCTTGTATGTTGTTATACTTTGGATTGGTGACCAAAACAGTATTGATGACACACTCATACTTTATTTATTGCTAAGCAGTGCTCTGTTTCAAGGCCATTTTGCTTCGCACAACACCCCACCAGCAAGGAGGCTGGGAGAAGACACAGATGGGTCAGATAACCCCAAAGGGATATTCCACAGCACATGACACCATGCTGAGCAATAAAACCTGATGAAAGAAGAAGGAAGAAGGAGATGTTTGGAGCAATAAGGTTTCCTGGAGATAGCTGAACATCTACCTGCCTGCCTGAGAAGTAGTGAATGAATTCTTCGCTTTGCTTTGCATATGTGTGCAGTTTGTGCATTACCTATTAAGCTGTCTTTACCTTGAGCCTCTTCTTTTCTCACTTTTACTCTTCTGATTCTCTCCTTCATCCCACCAGCGGGGAATGAATGAGGTGCTCTGTGGTGCCCAGCTTTCTATTAGGGTTAAACCACAGAAGCTATTTATATTCTATCACTAGAAAATCATTTCAGTCACTCAAAATTCTCCCCATACTGGTGAGCAGGACTTCAGAGAAACAGAGGAAATACATAAGTCTAAATAATATCCTTTAGAGGCAAAAAGCAATTACAGCCCTTTTTTCACTAAATACATGAAAAAAATTAGACACTTTGGGTAATTATTCTGATGACAAATAGTTAATTTTTTAGTGTTTTTCCCTATATATATTTAGAAATCTAGATCCTGTCAAGTAACATTTGTTATAGAACTGTAGAGATTCAAAAAATGCTGCCATCCTTTGACTAGCGTTGTGGGAAGTAAAGACAAGGTGTTAAGAAATGTGGAGTAAGCTAACCATGTAACTGACATGAGTTTGACTTGTAGCATAATGGGAAATTACTGACATGTTTCAAATGGTATGAAGAGGGAGGTGGGTAGAATGACAGAGGAGAAAAATAATTTTGGCAGCAGCTTTTTGGGCTGCAAAGATCTGAGAGTACATTTAAGCTAAAAAAAAATACAAAAAAATACATGCAGATATTTTGGAATAAAAGCAAGAATATGTATTACTAAAATGAATATATGTCCATAGCCAGAAAAAAAATAAATTATGTTTAGACTCCTATTGCACACAGATAATTCCTTTTCTCACTAACCAATATTGTCTTATTGCTTCTGAGTATTCTCAGGTCTATGTGAGTGCATTTGTTATCTTTGTACTATATTTAACTCATAGATATCATAAAGCAGAGATCATGCATCTGTTTCCTGCTTACAGGGCTGTTTGCACTTCAGGGTCCTGAGACAAGTTTGGGCTGGTTTAGTGTTATAGTGATACTTATACGGATATATTTGTCAAGAACAAATCTAGACAAACGATTTTAAGTCTTGCTTCAACAAAATTTCTGGTTTAGTTGTTAGGAGGAAAAAGAAAAATATAACTTACTTGGTTTTGTTGACATTTTGTTTTTCATGGCATCTTCATAATTAGACTTTGAAAATTAGGTGGCACAGCACTAAGATGACTATACAGCTGACTTAAAGTATTTACCTTGAATAGTAGTTAACCATGTCTCAGAGGAAAACTAGCAGAATATTCCATGTGGAGAGCAGTACATCTAGCAGGATCAGTTAAATAATTGCTTGAATTACTTAAATAATACAATAAAATGGTGCATAGAAAATGCATTTGCTACTCAGATTTGGAAATGGTTGCAATTTCTAAGGACAAAACTAGAATTTAAACCATCTTGATTAAATTGGAGGAATTATTTAAAACTTATAATTGTCAATAATTATTATTGACAAATAATCACTAATCAATCAATTAAATCCAGTAAAGACATGGGCAAAGTTCTGTGTTCAATCAAGAAATATCAAAATCATGATTGGAAAATGGGAAATAACCAACTACTCAAAAAGTATGATGAATGAACCAAGCCAACTGTGATCCTATTGCACAAAAGGCAAATTTCATTATTGTGTAAATCTTAGTGACTGTATAGGTAGAACAGAAGGCTGTTAAAAATTCAGCTGAAATGTTAGTTTTAGTTTTTTAGGCCTGGAAAGTATGATTGTAGACAAATGTATTTTTGCCACATTTAGAAGTGGCAAGATTTAGGAAATGATTGAAAATGATGTCTAAGAAATGTATAAAGAAAGTTTGAATGCTTTTCTTCTGACTGAAATTATTTTTTTTCATTCAGAAAAGGATAAGACCAGAAATAATGTAATTATCTAGAAGCTGGGACTTAGATAGTTAGAAGACCTTCTAAGAATAGGAAATGTTTTACTTCAAATATCTATTTCTGCTGTTTTAAGGGGAGGATCATGAATTCCTCTTAGGATGCTGAAAGTATGCTTTATGTCTCAGAAATAGTGAAAAAGAGATATTTGCTAACTTGTTTGTTCAGGGTTTTATTTTGTTTTATTTTAACTGTAAGCTCATCTTCAGAATTTAAAACAAAATAAAACAAATCTTTTGAATATTAACATTTTTGAATTTTGAATATGCAAATCTTGAATATGAAAAATGTTAAACGATTAGTTAATAACAAAGAGGGAAATTCTTTAGAAATCTATGATTACATCTCAAGTATCTCAGCCTTTCCTGATATGAAAGTGCACAGAATAGTTAAGGTTGAAATGCCATTTTCTCCAACCCTCCCTTCTTGAATTTCGCCAAGGATGGGGTTCCACAGTCTTTGTGGGAAAGCTGTTTCAGTGACTGGTTGCTCTCACAGTGAAGGGCATCACAGACCTGTTGTTACTCTATCTGGTGTTGCTGAATGCCAGTTGTCCCTTGAAGAAGTTTTATGTTGACCTCCAGAGGAGTTCCATTACTAGGTAGAATATGTTTTGTTTATTATGTCTTGAATTAACCAGACAAAGTGCTCTACCACCCATGGAACTGAGAAAGGGCTGTCTATCTGCCAACCCTGCCTGTGTCCAGGCTGGGCGAGGCTATCCATGATGTTCCAGTGTCTTAACCATCTTTGTGGACTGCTTCTGGATTTTTCCAGTATATCCATGTCTTTCTTGTGCTGGAGCATCCAAACTGGACACAGCACTCCAGCTGTGACCTCACCTGTGCTGACCAGAGGTGAAGGATCATTTCTTTTTACTGGAAATGCTTTGCTTATTATGTCTCGGGATTCTGTTGGCCCTTTTTGACACAAGGGAGCATAATTGGCCCATTGTCAGGTTGTGGTTGAGGAGGAATCCAATGTCTTCCTCAGCAGAGCCGTTTTCCAGCCATTTACCCCCAGTCAGTCCCTAACATGTGCAAGTTCCTGAAGTAATTTCTCTCAAGGTGAAAATTTTTGCCTTTCATTTAGTGGAACCTCAGGACATTCTCCTCAGTTTAATCCTGCAGACTGTCCTCTGCTCTGATGACAGCACAACTCTCTAGTGCAACAGCTTTTTTTCCAAGTTTCATATCTGTAAAACCTTACTAAGTATGCACATAGTCTCAGAATACAGGCCATAAATGTGATGTGAAACAGCATTGTTCCTAGCACTGACCAGAGTACAGAATTGCTGACTTGCCTCCAGTTGGAGTCTACCACTGATCACAACCCTCTGGACCAAGGCCATTGAGTCATTTTTTAATCCACCTCACCATGCATTTATCTAATCTGTGTTTTTCCAGCTTACCTACAAAGATATTATAGGAACAATCTCAAACACTTCACTAAGGATAAGCCTTATAACAGTAAACAATGGTGGACTCCCCTATATATATTCTATCCATGCTTTATTCCTCATGAATTAACCTTTCTCCATTTGAATTTTGTTGGTTATACACACAGTATGAAATTAAATCACAACTTGGTGTCAGTTTTCTCTTAAAAATTACAGGAATTGAATTTAGATTCCTGTACTGAATCAAGTATGAAGAGGATTCAAAATAAGTTATTTTCTTAATGACCTCCCCTCTATGGCCTAATACTGTTCTACATTCAGGTCACCAAATACCAAATGTAACAGCATGAAGAGGAATGATTGCATGTGACTCACAGCAGAAAGCAGGGAATGTGTCATAAAATGTGTTCAATTTGTCAAAGTATTTAAGTAAGATTTAAGAGTGTTCTAATGAGTATGTAACATGTTGAACTGGCACAGAGTCAGCACTGTCTCTTTTTGGTTTTGCCCCTTATTAAATATGCCCCAAAATACCTAATTCTTATGTGGAAAAAAAAAACAGAAGGTGAATTTGTGAATAACAGAGGTTGCCCCCAAACTGAGAAACTATCTTTCTTTCAAGAAAGGATAAAAAGATCAGAAAGAATTGGAAGAACAAGGCTAAAAGTGATAGCAATAGCAATGCATCATAATGAAAAATAATAATTCTAAGGTGGGTTTTACCAGTAAAAGCCGTATTAAATTTTAATATTACTTTTTTATTTATGTCTGGAGAGTTTTCTACCATTAAAATGAAATATACTCTTGTCAGATAAGTAATGGAAACAGACTCACAACAGTTCAGTTTTAAAGAAGTTGTCTAACTAAAGGAAAATGTGTATTAAATCCTGGAAATTACAAAATTTAGGCTTCCAGGATTATAGTTTTAATGTACTAGCTATTCTTCAGTTCAATAGAGTATAAAATATAGGTAACAAGTAGTTTTGTTCATAGATGTTTTGAATTGGAACTATACCTTCAGGGGCAGCTGTACTGCTCATGTACTACATGAGCATCTGCTGTAGCTTCTATAGAGAATAGAGGTCTTTCAAGTTTTGACATTCCAATCCGAAATAGAAGGTACATATAAAGTGGAAGAATCATGAATCTTAACAATTGATAAAAAGAAAAAAAGCAAAAGAAAAGGGAAAACTAAGAAGGAACATAGGATTATATCAGAAATTACCCTGAAGACAAATTACAGTCGATTGAGGAAGGTGAAGTATGAACTTGTACAAGATAAATGAGAAATAGCCAATCTATATGAAATTTATATTAAAACTTGAAAAATATAAAAATCTGAAACAAGAAAAGCCTTCCATTTTATAAAATATAGAAATAAATGTCTTCTGCAATATTAGCATACATTAACTAACACAAATACTCAATACTTTCTCCTGTCTCAAAGTCTTTTGTGAATATTGCTAAAATTAACAGGTAGACGAATGAGAAGAAATTTAACACAGTATAAATATTAGGATATTACTTTGTAAACATTGAATAGGGGTGCATTGTGTCTTGCTGCATTTTGTGAGTGGATTTTTGTTTTGATTTATTTCCAACACTGGCAATGATGTAGGAAAGAAAAACTTAAAAAAACCAAAAAAATAAAGTACGGCAGATTCTGATGAAAATAAATTTGTGTGGGAATATTTGGAACAACAATGAGTGACACAAAGCTTGGAACCTAACAAAACGGAACTAAAAATACTAAATTAGATTGCTTCTGAACTGCAAAGAAATCATTTAAACTTAGGGGTTTGGGGTTTTCTTTAATTTTTTTGGAGGGAGGGGGTTAAAGTTTTATTAGGAATGGTGTTCTGAAGTAACTAAACACGACCTCATTTGTGAGGCAGCTTTGAAGATCAAATGGAAAACAGAGCTACCTAATTATAAAAAAAATGAAAAAGAAAGATTGTAATTTTTACTTTTGGGTACAAATAAGATTGTGATTTTTACTTTTGGGTTCCTGCTGTCAGCTTATTCTGGCTCAAATAATGTACACTGGTAGTTTACTGGAACTCAAGTCATGTACTTAATCTTATCCAGTGAAGTGAATTTTATTCTTTGTGAAATGTTAATTACACACTAAAAGATATTTATTACTTAGCAAAATTACAAAAATTACATTAATCTATACTAGTAAATGCTAACAAATTGAACACAGCTGCTGGTATATGAAGGTATGATAAATAGTTCATAAATATTCTATAAAATACAATAAATAATTAATTATTATTAATAATAAATATTATATAACATTTTAAAGTGTTTGGTTATATTTAAAAATTGTAATATGGTGAAGCTTTCCTAAAAACACTCTCAGACTAATGAGATCTTTAGACTATCTGTCCAGCTCTTACTCATTAAATGATTCTAATTTGCTAACAAGAAAAGCCAGATAGTTTTTTTAGGAGGAGGGTTTCCAAAGGCTCTAGAATTCATCTGCTGATCTCTAACGATTTAGATATATCTGGGAAAGAAAAAAAAAAAAGAGAAAGAAGCTCTAAATGTATTCTCTTTTAATACACCAAAGGCAAGAAAGAAAAAAGGTAATAATGCAATTTAGACCATCGACTACTAATTGGCTTTAGGTATCAAGAAAGTAAGAGACATTGGCTTGGGTTTACAGGGCCAGCAATGCCATTGTCTGTTAATGTTAAATATCTGTCACAGACTAAAATATTATGGTTCATAGCTTAAATATTGAACGAGTTTTAGTTATTATGGCAAAATTGTTTAAAGAAGCTATGGCCACTGAAGCCCTTCCCTCCCTGAAGATGCATCCTAAGGGGAACTTTGGACTGTGAGTTAAGCCACCTAAGGGAATTCAAAATAACACACTGTTTGTTGTTCAATCATCTTAGATCTAGGAAGATACAAAGAAGGATGAGGGGGAAGAATGCATCAACAAGAAAGCCAAACACAGAGCTGTGCTGAGAATCATCTCTGGCTGAGTTTGGGGTTGGCGAGGCCCACCAGACTCATTTGGTGAGAGCACATTTACACAGACTCCCCCCAGCCAAGGGGAGAGGAGGAGGTTTCAGGTGTGTGGTGTAACCTCTGGTCAGAGGTGCTCTGAGTATCCATCCTCCCTTACACAATCCAGTCCTGCTATGCAACCCCCAGTCCTGGGAAGGCCACATCCACGGGACATTCACGTGAGAGGCATGTGACGGTGTGTCATAATCTATCAAAGACCACCTACGTTCTCTCCAGACTTATTCCTGCGGCCTTGTACTGCAGGACTGCAAGTGATGCAAAGTGATGCAACTGATCTAGAGTCTGCTGCAAGAGACTGAGTCAAACTGCCCTCCCCACCAACACCCCCAAGGGGAGGTACCTGGGCATTCCCACCTGAAAAGAATATTAATCAATTGGATTCAAAGCTTTCTTGGAGGACCAACACCACCAAGAAGACCAGCTGGTTAAATAAGCAGAATAACATTCTAAGTTGCCATCTACTATGCATTAAGATGCTTAAATTTGAATTTAAAGGAAGTTGCCATTTAAAGAAAGAATGAATAACGTATGTCTTTATATGGCTTTTTAACCCCAAGGAACTTTTTCTGAATTTACAGTGGAAGTGCTGGAGCAGAAGTTGAATACAGCAATTGTACATCAGTACAATTTGCCTAGTAGAGGTCACAACAGATAAAAGAGTATGGAAAATATAACATATTCATGCAGAAGAAAAGATAATCAATATTCTAAAAAATGAGGTGATAAACAGCAAAAAAAAAAAAAAAAGAAGTAAACCTACTTATGAGTAATATCAATCACAAAATCATTATGTAGCTTTTCTCATATATGACACATAGAATAAAGCTAAAGATTTATTTAAGAAAACATGTATGAGATAGCAGTTACTATTATGCATTAGTAACTGGATGAAGTTTAATACCATTGTTGTGGGGTCAGTTTTATATGTCTTCATTATTTAAACAATTCTCCCTGAAAAGACGAAAACCTTACACAATTCACTTTTTAGAAAATGAAACATAGCTGTTCATTCACAAATACTCTAGTCTAATGTTTAATAAATGTCCTTTAAAAAAATATGACCAACTATATAGGTGGATATTTGGAAAAATTTGCACATTTACCAGTGCGATTTATGCCATTGACACAAGAAAAAGAAAATTTTAATTTTCTAAAATAATACTAGATTTATAAATAAATAAAATTTAAATTTACTAGTGAAAAAACAATGGAATATTTAGTACATATAGTGTGGCTTTTAAGGCAATTCTATAGATGAGGTGGAATTATTCAAGACAGCTAAAGGAAGAGAATATATTTAATTTAAATTAAATTCTTCATTAGGTGAAACTAGCAGAACCAGTCTAACACTCTGATGCAGAGCTTTGTGATAGTGAGACTACAAAATTATTTAATGTTAATATAAAAGCTGCTCTAAATAAACTGCTGTCAATAATATTTTAAAGGTTAACTTTTACTGCTTTATTAATTTTCTTAGTTAATTCTTGCTATCAGTAATTTACCTACAGTAAAAATAAAGATGTACTTTGAAAAGCCTATTTGCACGTTCCAGCACTGTTATGAATGCTGATAGCCAGGCCTGACCTGACACCAGCAATCTCCAATCAGTCCTGGACAAGACCAAGCCACCTTCCTGGCTGCCCCTTGTTTTTCCAGTGTATTAGAACTTGCCTTCCGGTATTTTCTTTCATGAATCCTTGAGGCAGTAATGATCCCTCTCACCAGTCCCACCACCAGCTGTACCTGTGATTTTCCTACCTTGAAGAAGACTTTCTCACTACTTGCTCAGCAGCCCAAGCCCCCATAACGTATCTGCAGAGTATCAGAGCTGGGCCTGGTACGGTCATGATAATAACAAATCAATCTTTTGTGGTTTTTTTCATTTCTTCCTTTTTTTTTTTTTCTTTTCCTTTTTCCTTAATTAGATGGTCAGGTTTGGGATCTTCTGTGGGCTCGTTGCAGTAAAATAGAAAGATATTCAGAGTATGCTTCACCTCATAACTAGTTATATCTAACTTAGAGTGAGAAAACTGCTCTCTGGTAGCCCTTATTTGGCTAATATTGACTACCCAAACACAGTTGACCACATTTCATCAGATGATTTGTATGTCTGAGAAAATAGAGTGAAATGGTTGGAAACTCTCAGAATAGGTGTCACAACTCTAAACAGGATAGACATCTTCATTAAAGTGAGATGAGAGGAGTTAGCATGCCAGCCAAAGGACCTAGTAGGGGATCCCAGTAAGGATCCCTTAGGCTCTCAAAGTATTCCAGTAAGGGGGGAATATTATTTAGGTAGGGATAAGAGGGAGAGAGTTGTGTGGTAAAGTGGAAGAGTGCTCATGGAATCATGGGAAGGGTACACCACCATTTCCAGTTAATCCTGTCACCTGTGTATTGATAGCCATTAGCAAGGGGTGAATATGTGTCCTCAGTCTGTATTTAAGAATCTGAAATAGAGAAAATCACAATATTTTTCAAAAAGCCCCGAGCCAACAATGCAGTAGTGTTCCATGTAGCTGTATTCCATATGCTGAATAGGATATGCATCCTAACATACTGGTTTTTGAGCAGAAATTAATTCAAACATATATTTAAGTGATATATGACTGGATTCCCTTAACATTCTTTAGCCATTCATAAAAATGCCACACAGCTGATTAAATTAAAATATGTATATAAATATATATTTTTTTTAATTGGAAAGAGGAAATACTGAAAGTGCAGCATCATTTTCATGGCAAACAATGACACTCTACAGTCATTTCAGTGGAAAAAAATACACATTTTTTATTACTAATTATTGCAAATAGTTATAACTTAAAACATTAATTTGAAAATTTTCTATAAGGTCATCTAGCCAAGAAGGTCACAATACTCCTTCTGTTAAAAACTGCTGAAACATAAATTAATGTTTTAAATAATTCTGTTTTGCCTATAAGAAGAAAATGATTTAAAAATTAATAAACTGACCTACTTTAATTTATGTAAGTGAAACCAGCATCTGTACAGTTAGGTAAATATATTTATCTCTTTTTTTTATGGATGTCTCCTTCACTTTCTTATTATTCAACCTTTTCCTTCACTGGCTTTTATGGTTTTCTGATAATAATTCAACAGAAGTGTATGACAAGCCTCATACATAAAAGTCTGAATAACTTTAGGACTTCTGAATCAACACTTTCTACTGTTTTATCCTTTAGCTCAATGCATATCTTTCCATCTCTGCTGTGCTAGTATTGCATATTGAATTGCTAATCACGCTGCTGGGAATTATTGTTTCTCTGATAATTTATTAATATTAGGTTTATCTCAAAAGACTCATATCACAGAATCAAGGGTACATTACATATATATATATATACACAGACACAAAAAAACCCCATATAAATTCCCTGTTTTCCTCTCTATATCATCTTATTTTAATCTTCATTTGAGATAATGAGATACACTCACAACAAAATTCTTAGGAATATAGCCGTGGGCCTAGCAATGTTGTTATAAAATGTACTCTTTTTTTCTTTTATATAGTAAATTTAAGGCTTAATTCCAACTTGAAAAAAAGAGAGAAATGGGAGCTTTGTTCTTTTCTGCATGGGGCTTTTTGGGGTTCTTTAAATCTGACTTATTCTCTAAAGATGTTAAGCATTCCTTAGGAATGTGCAACATGTGACTTCAGTAAAGACTTAAACGTTGATTTCTACAGTATTTATAAACAGTATTGATTTTCTAAAGTTTGAATGGAATATCCATCTTCTTCCTTATAATATCAGTATCAAATAAACAAGAAAAATTTCAGAAACAGCCAAGTCATCTTAAAGGGGAGGACAAGCCAATCCAAGGAAGGGATCCAACCATCTCAAAAATGTGAAGGCAAACAAAACCGGCTACAAAAGTGTGCCCAAAGGAAGAGCACTAAGATCATAGACAATCTCATTTTAAAGATCTGTCACAGAATGGAGTCAGTAGTGTCCCGAAGGACAGTCCAACATCTGTGGATAGTTTGTGTGGAAAATTCAGCCTATTTAGGAAAAGAAAAGTACATGCAACATGGGAAGTTCTGGGAGAGAGATGGTCAATTTTGCATAAAATAAGTCCTCTTTATATGATGGAGACACAAGAGTGCATAGGACACAACCCCTTTGAGCAGTCAATAGATAGAAATTTCTAGTTTTCAACAGAAATTCATTTCAAAATTACTTAATTGATTTTAATAATTAATAATTTAAATAATGATTAATTTCTACTGATTTTTTTAATAACAGAAAAAAAAAAAGATGATCTTTTCTGTTTTCTCAGTCCAATTTTAGTTTTCCAGGCTGCTTTATGCCATTTTAGATCATACTCTGATGTTCCAGTTTCCTGGTTTTGCACTAATTCATAGCCTTTTGTCATGTGGAATGCTCACAGATAGATTTGCATGAGAGCTGATAAAAGACCTCCTTTGTATTCCATCCGTGTCCCATTTGCTGTCAATGCCTGTCCTTCCTGGTGGTGAGGAAGAGAGACTCAACCCCTTTCCATATAACATTTTCTTTTGTTTTGTTAAGATTATTTAGTTCACTCTTCTCTGAAATATTAAACCAAGTAATGATAAACCTAAAGCCTTCCAAGACAGAACTGGGAAGGTTAATACATATTCTTTGATTTATATGATTCCAAATATGCATAAATCCTTGTACCAAATCCCAGGCTAAATTTGGTTGAGTTCCTTAATTCTCAATTAGATGAGACAAAATTGTACACGCATAAGACAAAAGCAGAAGCTTTCCCCACCCACTACAGATCAAGATGGTGACCATTATTTTGATCAATGGACACCTGAATTGCAATGACTGAATCTTGTCACTGGATCCACAGGTGGTAGTATCTTTCCTCTCTGCTATGTACTCTTATAATTTCTTTCTCTTTGTTTAATTTCTTTATATATTTTCGTAAGGGATATTTTCATACTTTTATATTGTCATATTACCATAGATAATAATAAAAATGGCTATAGACCTCTTTTCCTTTGCAACTAAATTGTCCAAAAATGTACATATATAAAAATATACACTGGTCATTCAGTGTTATTTCGCTCTAATATATTATTATATGATATTAAAAAGAACCTCAGTTACCACACGTCAGGAGTAGGTCATAGTATTAAATTGGATGCCCCATCTTGGAAGTGTTTAAGGCCAAGTTGGATGGAGCTCTGGGCAATCTGGTCTAGTGGAAAGTGTCCCTCTCCACGACAAGAGGGCTGGAACTAGATGAGCCCTTCCAATCCAAATACTTCTATGATTTGGCGCCACTGGTTTCTAGATACCCAGGTTGTAGTTCAAAGAGGCCAGCTACACTTCTCAAGGATGCTTTTGGATCCAAGGTCTGATACCCCACCTCACAACTTCTAGTCTGCTATGGCAATTTCTCTATCGCTATTTTTCTGCTGACATTTTATTTTTTACTTTACTTCCCCATTTTCATTGTCATTCTGGCTGTTCACATCAAAAATATATGAAATGTACTTGACAAAGATAACAAACTTCTATGAAAATTTATGAAATTATATTATTACATTTTTCTTACGTGTAAGTAGTGTAGTCTTACAGACACAACATCAGTTAGGAAATGTCCATCACAGGAAGGACTAAAAAGACCAAATTCACAAGTCTTAATCTGACAGAAATTTCCATGTGTTGAGAAAATTTCTCCATGCCAATTAATTTATTTCCTTTATGACTGTAAATCTAGAAGTATATATAAGAGTCAATAAACATGTGGTTTCATTTCAAAACAAGCTTATTAGCTAATATTTTTCTGTAAACAACATAAGGAATGGTATCAATGTCATGAAGAATAGTAAAAACTTTGAGAATATTCCTTGAAACATTCCTGCAGATTTGCATCACAAGTACATATGCAAAGCTGGTTTGTATATCCCTTTAATTCTCAAATGCCTGCTTATTTGATGAAGCTAAATATCTGATAGTATATAATTCATCAATTATTTCCATTAAATATTACATCTCAGACTTAAATACTTTTGAAATCCCTGGGCAAGATTTTCAAAGGCACAAATAGTGTTTATTACACTCTACTGTCTTGCTTTGACAACTCAATAATTTCAAATGGCAAAACTTTCTGCTATTGAAATGAATTAATTTGCTGTCTTTAAAATCCTATTTGTTAACTAGTAAGTGGTGATATTCTTTTCTTCATAATTTCTGTAGTAACAGCAACTACCTTAAAGCAGTTTCTACTTATGTTAACTCACATCTTTTTTATGCATTTTCCTTTTTTTTTTAGATCTGTTTCTGAAAGGCTGTGTTTTATTGAGTGCATCCTTGGACAACATGCTGTCAAAGGAACATAACATGCATTTGGAATTAATTTTTCTTTTTTCAGATTGCCTGTGTTTTTTTTTTTTTGTTTTCCTATACAAATTCTAGCCAGACCCTTAATATGAAATATATTTACTGTAATCTGTATTTGTAAACCTTTAAAGATTGTTGGAAAAAATAAAACAGACTTAATGAAGTAGTTTAAAAACTCACACAAACTTAAACACTTATTTCACAAGTAAATTAAAATGATCACTCACAGAATATGCATATTAGAGGTTGAAAGCTAAATACTAGTAATTTAAAACCCAAGTACCAAGTTGTTTAATATTTAAAAATGCTTCATCATGATAAAATCATAGTCTTCATGATTTTCTCCTCTGAAATAGACATACACACAAAAACCCTAAACCAAGACACTTGTGAAAATAAACAATGATATGAAGATGTTTGCTTGCTGTTGAAACAAGCAACAAGCAACTTGTTTTGAATGAACATAATGTATAAGGCTTGTAAGCGTTTAATTTTATGAGGGGAAAAGTATTCTCAAATAATGATGTCTTGTAACCAGTCCCTTTGCAATATACTTTTATGATTTTTATGACATAAAGATGACTCTTTAGTAAACAAAAAGACAGCCTTAAGCACAGGTGTACCTTTGGACATTTCTTTAGCCAGTTAAGCTAATGAAAGATGTAGGTAGTAAGTAATGGATTTAGCATCCTGAATGGCTAGCAGAAACCTACTTTGGATTTCATCTATTAGTGATAACTATAATTAAATAAAATTTTCTAATTAACTGAATATTCACACACACACACACACACACACACACACACACACACACACTTTAGATGCTTGAGGGGGAGCTGCATATTTGTTACTATGACTTAGCTTTGCATAAAATTAGATCTTGTTTTGGGGGTGGAAGAACCAATGTACAAATGTTACGAACAAAAAAACTGTGATGAGAAGCAGCAGAGGCAAATACTTCTTATATTAGCCATAGTCATGAAATTATTTGAGCTAGAAAAATGGTGCTGGAACAGATGTTCTCATTCAGAAAAGAGTTCTTGAAGCTCAGAGAAATAAATTAGCCTATTCAGTTGTTCTATACCCTGAAAAATAACCATTTAGCAAACTCTTCCCCTCCCACCCTTTATCCTGCCTCCTATTCCAAATACCTACAACACAAGTTTCAATTTTAATGAATAAATTGCAGCTTTCAGTAAGACTTGAATCACAGTAGCAGCCTATTTATATTTAACACTACTGCTTTTGAGAACCAAGAAACCTTTATCAGAAACAAGATGGACGTCTGAGGAGAGCATAATGTATTATGCACTGTAGCAGAAGGTGAACTTCTAAAGATAAGGACAAAAAGCAGAAGGAGTTGTGGTTTGAAAGAGAAAGAGTGACAGTATTTTTCTCGCTGTCAGTGTGTGTCTTCTATATCACCTCCCCTGAATATGTTCGCAGAAAATATTTGCTCCTCCAGATGTAGAAATAAATATTAGATAGGAAATGTCTTGATGAATAAAATAAAAATCAAAGATTTGAAAAGCTTGTAATAAAAGTATGCTGAGTAGTCATACACATTCAAGATTAGGCTCAGTCATAACAAGAAAGTGTCAGTTCTTATCTCATTAAAGATTTCTACTTTAATTAAAACAAACTTTAGATTAAAACAAACTTTTTTTGATATATCCTGCTAACAGAGATGAAATTGGTGAAGCTTAGAATATGATTTTGAAGAATCAGTAATTTCCACAGTTGCTTTTACATCCTTTTTGAAGGACAGTACTAGAGAGTGCCCTAAACAGGATGTTAGATATACTGATAGAGAAACAAATACCAACCATAAATCCACATCCATAGGAAAAGTCACAAATCATTATTATATCTTATCATAACAACTAGTATTAATTAATAAGAATTATAACCGAAAAATATTGTATATTTCAACTCAACATTCCACAGGCTGCTGCTAGCTTGTTTTTCCCTCTCAGAGAATGATTTCTTCATTGGACCTGGCTGTCAAACAGTTTTGATAAAATTTTCAAGCTTGTATTCTAGGCTTTTTTTCTGGTAAATACCATGTCTGTGTAATGGCAACCAGACTAGGAATGTCCCTTTCTCTAAGGCTTGTAATTGGTCATGGTGACTGAAATCTAAGCAATTTATTTGAAGGTATCTGTTCAATCATGATGGCTTCATTCTGTTTATCCATGGCAGAAAAGATTAATTTATGGCACCAAAATGGCTTCAGAGGACTTTTTTTATTCAATATTGTTTTGCTGAAAAGGGAGTAAAATGAAGAAGTACAGGATACAGAGGGCACAAAACTAGGGATATTAAACATCATACAACTTACTTCATTTTATATTTGTCTGAAACTGTAATAGACAGTCTCTGGTTTTGCATATCAGGATGCAGATGAATATCAATGTAGTGAGTAACAGAGATATAATACACAAACAGCTCAATAGACTGAATTATAAATAGAATATTTTAATTTAAGATAAAAATGTCTGCATTTGAGAGTTAAATTTGACTGAAGACTGAAGACTGCAAATATATTGCTTTACATCTACAGTATGATAGTATCCTTAGGAGTATTTTTTGTGATTAATATAATCCAGTCTTTTTTTTATTACATGCTCCTTTTATTTGCTTACATTACAGAGCATACTTTAACAGACAATTACTATCATTTTGTATCAATCAAAACCCCCCAAATGCAACAAACAAATAAATAAAGAATGTTTTTTTGTACATTTCTTAGGGTCCATACTGTAGAAGTGTCCATATTAAACAGCAGGTTTTTAGCTGTGTTTAAAATAAAGGAAAATTGTAGAAGTGTCCATATGGAATAATACATGTATTACATTACTGAAAAATAAGAAAAAAAGCCCCACACAGAATTACTGTTAGGAAAGTTTGAAATAGGATAGCATTTGCAGAGAGAGAAAACATGACAAACGTAAGCAAATTTAATGGGATGACGTTATATATTAATCTGACCTTGATGACAATAGTTCCCATGCTGGAAGCAAAGAAAACCAGTCACCTTTGAGAAAAAGGGGACTGTATTATCATCCTGGGTGATCTTGAATAGAATTTAATGACTTTTATTAGAAGAAAGATGAGTATGATTTCTTAGGACACTTCTGCATAACAGAATAAAAGTGTGATCAGGAGTTAACATAATTTTCCTGACTTCTACATCTTTCAATTTCAGCAATAAAGGCATTAATATTTATGAATATACTGTGAGAAAGCAAATACTTCAGGATTGGGTTTTTTTCAGATTTTTATTTTTATGACTGTGTTTTATTGTATGACAATGGTGATAACCACTTATTCTGACAAGACTGTGACTATGTGATATCTAAAATACATGGACTCATACTTCATTTCTTCACTGATTCAGTTGTTTCTGGAGCAGTCACCACCTATCACAACTTTTTTCAATTAGATTCTACAGGTTCCTATTCTCACTGACAGAATAATAGTCAATAAGCTTTCCATCACCTAGATATCACCTGTGTCATGCAGTATATACAATGCATCTATGCACAATGAATATATGTAATGTTCTGTAAGGCTCCTCATATATTTTATGGTAGATGTGCACTTTATATATTGCTACATCATAGCCATTTCATTGACAAAGAAACAAGTTATTTGGGTCTTATGTGTGCCATAACTTATTTCCATACGTACATTACATATGGTAACATAGATACAGTTTATTATATAAACCATATATATTAAATATGCTTTATATATAGCCTCTCTCTCTCTTTTTTATATATATATATATACACACACAGAACAGTAGCCTGTACTTTCCTACTTTCTTTCTTTACAAAAAGTAATTGCAATTGAGAAGTCCAAGCATAAAATAAAGATCAACATTGTGGATCTTAAAAATTAACTTAGCATGCCAGTCAGGTTGTTGCCCGAACGAAGAACACAAAACTCAGAGAGATTTGTGCGGTGCTTTATTGAGGGCCCGGGAGCCTGCGGACTAGCGTCCCCAAAAACAGAGCTCCAAATTCCACACATGAGTTCTTCCCTTTTATACATGTTATATGTGTACAATTCGTTACAACATCTCTAAGAGACAAATTTTGCTCAGCAACCCACCCTCGTGATAGATTCTCTAGTGCATAACAAAACCATAAATCAGGTGCCTGTCTACACCAAGACCATTGTATACTATATTTCGGTTAGTCCAGCATTCTTTCCCCCCCCTCAGTTAAACATTTACCTACAGTTCCTAGGCTACTTCTAGGTTACATGATCAAACAGAAATTATATCCTATCTATCCTATCTATACTAACATATTTTATTAATAACTATCTCACACTAACATATTTTATTAATAACTATCTCACACTCCGTCCAACATCTCCCCCCTTTTGAGCATCCTTCAGTCCTGCTGCAAGGATGCTCAATCCAAATTTTCACATCTTGGTGGTGGTGAGTGGGGAGGATGCTCCGCTTGTGGCTCACGGGTCATGGCTCGCAGAAGACGGAGAGACCGCTTCTTCTCCTTCTCAATTATTCCTAAAAGACATCTATACACTATCCAAATTACCATTAGTAAGATCAAAAACATTAACACATATTGTATAACTGAGGTAATCCAGCCGGAAAGGTGAATTCCAGGGAGTCGAACACTGCCCCTATCCAATTATGTTGTGCTTCTCTCCTTATTTCCTTAGTTTTTGCCTGTATGTCTTCCAACTGAGATATGTCCTTCTCCACATCCAGCGTCACATTCGGAATATGGATACAGCAATGATCTATTCTTTCATTTAGGTAACCACAAACCCATGCTCCTTCAATAGGAGCATGTCTAAAGCCATTCTATTCTGAAGGGTCATCCTAGTCGTGGCCTGAAGTTGTAAATTTAAATCCTTAAACCCCTTTCTAGTTGTAGCTGCCAATCTTTCTGTTTGCCCCATTAATTTATCTAACATTTCTCGATTCCGATAGGTAGCTACAGGTGTAAACAGAGATTCTAATACCCATCCGAATTTCACTCCGGAGTCAGGTTCGTGCCATTGTTCCTCCTCTGATTCTATTCTCTTTTAACCCTCTTCTTTTGAGTCAAACCTCCTTGTTTCCAGTAAGGGCATAGAGTCGGTACACCTAAGGTAATTTGCGTCGCTGGCCCATCTAGAGGTAGATGAGTTGTCCATTGACCATGCCCTAATACCCATACCAAGTTCCCGGGGCTATGAACAGTAGTATATCGACAATCTATTGGTTCCACCCCCGGTGTTTGGCTTATCGTGTGATTGTATCCCCTACATTCACATCCCCACTTCAGCGCCATTTTTACAGGTACCAATCCTATTCGATCCTCCGGAGTGTCACATGTGAATACTTCTGTACAGTTCCATTCTTCTGTTTGGGCTCGAAACTGTCTAGAGGAGGTAGATGTAACGAGGGCCCTATAATGTGACTGGTTTCTCATCCCTGACCATTGGATGCACCATTGTACTTCTCCAAGGTAATCATAGTGTTCCAAAATACTAGGTCCCCACAAGGTTTTCCAATTTTTCCATGCATCATGATTCTGGGTGACATTTTGACAGCTCATTTCATTTTGCTGGGAGGTAGTCCTTATCCGGACTGTATTACATGGTTCGTCTATTGGGAGTGCAATTAAACATCTCCCCGTATTTTGGACCCAGCTATAATAGTTAGGCTTTGACTTACAATCGGCCTCAGTCATCACTCGGGTGGTCATGCATAAATCTCTCCATGTCTCTACTGTTTTAGGAATTGGTTGGCACGACCATGAAATGTTTTTAAACGATTCTGGCATCTTAATCACAGGTATTATTCCCCATGGTATGGGTTCGCCTGCCGCTTGTGGTAATGGTAGGCAAGCTGTAATTCCCGTTACATTTTGCATGAGGCCAAAGTCTCTGATTAGTCCTACTAGTAAATTTTCTTGCTCATAGTTCCTTTCTAAAGTGCCATTAATCTCTCTCTTACTTCTCAACCCATGTTTCAGAGCCAATGTCATTCGGTCATGCGTCCACCAGGCATCCTTAGCCACCCAGCACCAATAATTCCCTTCATCCTTTGTCTGAACGTCAGCTACTGTCAGGGTTACCATTCCTCCCAGCTTTACTTCTATATTATATTTTCCTGATCGATTCTGCAAGTTACCATGAAACCACCAGCCAAAATCCGTAAACTGTAGCCCTACTGTCAACTTACAAGTTAAAATGGCCATCCCTCCTTTTGGTACCTGATAAATTCCATGTGTGGCTCTTATATCTTTTCCGAAATGAACTCTTGCTTGTACCTTTCTTAGTCCGAATGCCCCAGACATGTTATTTTCCACAATACAAAGATATGTTCCTTCCTCATCCCCTATTTTCGGATTGGTGATGTTCAACCAGCCGTAACCCTTGCCCTCCTTTTCCCACCAACTTACACCTACTTCGATCCTATTCCATGTCATGTTGTTTTCTAGTTTCCACCATTTTACCCGAATGGCACTTTGATACCTTGCTTCTAAGGCAAAGGAACAATTTATCCTCAGGGGAGGGCCATCCCACATGTCCACAGTAGTTGAGACTGGGCCTATAGTAATTTCAGAGGAGCGAGTTGTCCATGGCAATACCTGTAGGTATATCTGTTTGTAATCTGTACTGCCTTGTATCCTTGCCATACACATGTATTCCCCTGCATCGTTTGTGGTTACCTTTGAAAGGAATAGCGTCATATTTCCTTGTTGAGCATCTTCATTCCAATCAACACTTACTTTCTCCTTCGATTATTTTGCCTTGTTGCCACAGGGCTTGGATCTCACTGGGCTTCACCTTCCGGCTGTCAGATAAGGTACAAGTTAGTCGTACATCCATTCCCTCCATTACTACCACCCTCCTTTCCCAGTCCGTACAAGTGTAAACCCTTGTACTGAAATCATTTTCGTCACTACCAAAAGTAATATGATTAGGAAGGCGGCTTTGCGCGGAAGATCATCCGGGTGGGAGATATTAGCTGAGTCTCCCACTGGTGTGGGGCCTTCTTCACTCTGGTGTAGTGGATCCATGCATCTGTCCCCTGGACCTTCACCGCTGTGTATGTTGTCATGAGCACCTGGTGAGGTCCGTTCCATGATTCCCGCAGCGGATCAGTGAGCCAGTTTTTGATGTATACCAGATCTCCAGGGTGGATGTCGTGCACCGGATTCTCCAGGGTGAGCGGTCTATTCCACTGCAAGGTATATCTTAAGGAAATCAAAACCTTATTTAGTGATACCAGATACTCAGCAATCGCTTGGTCCCCACTTACATGTACCTCCCCCTTCAATACAGTTGCATGATATGGTTTTCCATATAATATTTCATAGGGGCTTACACCTATTTTCTCTCGAGGTTTGATCCGAATTCTTAATAAAGCTAAGGGTAATGCCTGTGGCCACTGCAACTTGGCCTCCTGACATATCTTTTTAATTTGTCCTTTCAGGGTCTGATTCATTCTCTCCACTTGTCCACTAGATTGGGGCCTCCAGGGAGTATGTAAATTCCAGGTTATATCCAACATTCGGGCCAACTCCTGTACTATTCCTGCTATAAAATGTGGACCCCTGTCTGACGATAATCCCAAAGGTACTCCAAACCTCGGTATTATTTCTCTAAGCAGAGTTTTCACCACCTCCTTAGCCTGATTAGTTCTACATGGAAAAGCTTCAGGCCATCCTGAGAATGTACAGACATACACTAATAAGTACTTATACCCTTGAGCCTTGGGCAATTCTGAAAAATCTACTTGCCAGTAATCTCCAGGTTGTGGTCCTACCTGTAATTTCCCCATCTGTATCTGTCTCCTAACTATCGGGTTGTTTTTTAAACAGACCGGACACGTGGCATTGACCCTTTTTGCCATAGTTAACATCTGATTAGAGATAATCTCATTTTTCAAGAATTTTACCAATACCTCTGCTCCCCAGTGGCACTTATTATGTTCTGTTTCTAAAATGAATTTCATAATTCGAGTAGGTACCACCACTTGTCCTAATGGTGTAACATACCATCCTAATGAGTTCTTCTGTGCTCCTAGCAAACTGATTAATTTCCCATCTTCTGTGGAGTATTTAGGCTCTTGGTTCAAATATGGGGTGACTGGATTTGTTCTTACCGGTATTAATGCCATCTGAGTCCATACCTCGCGGGCCACTTGTCGGGCTGTGACGTCAGCAAATCGATTTCCATCATAGATTTTTCCTTCTACGTTCTGGTGTCCTCGTACATGCATTATTGCAACTGCTTCCGGACTATGTACTGCTTCCAATAATTGTAACACCTCCTCCTTATGTTTAATGTTGGCCCCTTGTGAATTTAAAAGTCCCCTTTCCTTCCACAATGCTCCGTGCACATGAACTACACCAAATGCATATTTAGAGTCTGTCCAAATATTCACCTTTTTGCCTTTGCTTAACACAAAGCTCTGGTTAATCCAATGATTTCGGCCTTTTGGGCTGAGGTTCTCGGCACCAAAGCCTTAGCCTCTATTACCTGAGTCAGGGTTACCACCGCATATCCAGCATAACGAGTCCCATTTTCCACAAAGCTGGATCCATCCGTAAACAATTCCCAGCTGGGCTCGTCCAAGGGTTCATCCTTTAGGTCCGGGCGGCTGGCATACACTTGCTCGATGACTTCCACGCAATCGTGCACCAGTTCTCCGCTCTCTTGGTCGCTGCGTAAAAATTCTGCTGGATTGACATGGTTAGTAACCCTTATTCGGATATCATCCTGCTCTCTTAGAATAGCTTGGTATTGCAGCATCCGGCTCGAGGATAACCAATGACCCCCCTTTTGGTCAAGAACTGCCATTACCATGTGGGGTACAAATACCTCAATGGTAGTTCCCAAGGTCAGTTTCCGCGCTTCTTGGATCAGGGTTACCGTTGCTGCGACTGCTCGCAAGCATGAGGGCCACCCAGAACTCACAGAGTCCAGCTGCTTAGAGAGATACCCCACCGGCCTCTTCCACGACCCTACCTTTTGGGTGAGGACTCCAATGGCCAGTTTCTGTCTCTCGTTCACATACAACTGGAACTCTTTAGTTAGGTCCGGGAGTCCCAGAGCCGGGGCCTCCTTCAGGGCTTGCTTCAGCTCCTGGAAAGCCTTCCGTTGCTGAGTTGTCCACTCCAGCTGGGGCTGCTTTAATGCCTCGTACAGCGGTTTAGCTAGCAGTCCATAATTCATAATCCAGAGACGACACCATCCCACCATTCCTAGAAAAGATCTCAATTCCTGGTGATTACGAGGTAAAGGGATCGAGCAAATTGCCTCAATCCTATTTACTCCTAGCCGTCTATGTCCTTGGGTGATTTCGCATCCCAGGTAAATAACACTGTTCTTGACCAGTTGTGCTTTTTCTCTGGAGACCCGGTACCCCGCTTGTCCCAGCATATTAAGAAGCCCAATTGTTAGTTCAACACACTCTTGTCTCTCCTTAGTTCCCAGGAATATATCATCAACGTATTGTAGAATTACATATAGATCTGATGCTATTGTTACCTGTGACATCTTCCATTCCTCCAGTTCCTTTGCCAACTGATTCCCAAAGATACTAGGGCTGTTGCGAAATCCTTGTGGAAGCCTCGTCCAGGTGAGTTGCTTTCTTCTCCCAGATTCAGGGCTTTCCCACTCAAATGCAAAGTATTTCCTACTTTCTGGTGCCAATGGGATGCAGAAGAAGGCATCTTTAAGATCAATTACTGAGAACCATTTAAATTTCTCTGATACAGATGTTAACAAGGTATATGGGTTAGCGACCACCGGATATATATCCTTTATTATCTCATTAATAGCCCTTAAGTCTTGTACCAATCGATACTTGCCGTTCGGCTTCCTTACAGGAAATATAGGAGTGTTATATTCCGATTCACATTCCTGTAAGATTCCTTGAACTAAGAACTGTTTGATTAAAGGTGCCACTCCCTTTCGAACTTCCAACTTTAAAGGGTATTGCTTCACCCTGACAGGTCGTGCCCCTTCTTTTAACTCTACCCTCACTGGTTGTGCTGCCTTAGACTTTCCGGAACCCCCGTCTCCCATACCCAAGGTACCACAGCTTGTTCGATTTCCTCCGGGAGGGATACAACATCTATTTCTTGTATTGTAAAAATCCCAGAAATTTGCTCCTCAGGAATTTCTAACTTCACCCTTCCCCCCTTGAAGATTATTTTAGCATTCAATCGAGACAAAAGGTCCCTTCCAAGTAAGGGTACTGGGCAATTTGGCATATATAAGAATTGATGATCTAACTCTTTCCCTTCAAATTTAAGATTTAATGGTTGCAAAAACGGACGCTCCTCTAATTTCCCTGTTGCCCCTACCACTTGCACCTTTGCATCACTCAGTGGTCCCAATCGTTTGTTCAATACCGAATAGGTTGCCCCTGTATCCACTACAAATTCCTGACCTCTCCTTCTACTTCTAGGACAACCCTCAAATCCCGGTCTAGTCAGCTTCGATTCTGGTAGCTCCCTAGAACTAACGCTTGAGCAACATCTGCTGGTCTTCCCGCAAATCCTCCTGCAGGCATGCTCCCCATGGGACCTGCTCCAACATTTCCTGGAACAACTCCAGCTCTGACCGGACATTCATTTTTCCAATGACCCAACTGTCGGCAGAACGCACACTGGTTCGGATCTAATCGTCCCGTCATAGATATCGTCCCAAAACCTCCCCGCCCCGCATAGCACCCCGCTGTCCTCGATTCATTCCTCCCCGACCGCGTCCTCTAGCCGACCTTCCTCCCATCCCTGCTTGTTGTATTACAGCCAAAATACTTGCTTGCTGTTTTCGCGCTACCTCCTTTTCTCTATTGTTATACACTTTCCATGCCACCTCCAACATCTTGTCTAAATCCCGCGTATCCTCCCCTTCCAGTTTTTGAAGTTTCTTTCTAATATCCTCCTGTGATTGTCCATAAACAACAATGCTAACTGGAGTTTCCCTGATTGCTTCTCCACATCTAAGTTAGTAAACTTCCGAGCCATATCCTTTAATCGCTCTAAAAACGCAGACGGAGATTCATTTTTATCCTGCTTCACCGAATACAATTTAGACCAATTCATTGTCTTGGGTATTCCAGTCCTAATTCCTTCCACCAACAATTCCTGATATTGTTGTATAGCTCTCATTCCCCCAGTAGAATTTGGATCCCACCTAGGATCCTCACTCGGAACTACCTCATCAATCATAACATTCAATCCCCTCAAACGAATATCCTCACGAGCTCTTTCTTTAGTGGCTCGGATTACCATTTCCTTTTCAGTGGAATCCATTATCGTATCTAACAACACTTGCAAATCATTCCAATCAGGGTTTTGGGTTTTAATCACCATCTTTACCACTCTCGCCACTCTTTCTGGATCTTCCGATAACTCCCTGCTGACTGTTTCCATATCACCAAATCTCCCGGCGAAAAGGGCACTCTGATGAGTATCCTCTCCCCCTGGGGCCCTACTGCCCCCTTAACGGCGCAATTAACTGTGGTCCCTTCCTTCCTTGACGCGTACGCATCGCAAGTGGAGTTCTCTCGGCAGCCTCCCCTATCCCAGTTTCCTCATCATCGCTTCATCATCCTCATCTTTTACAGACACATCATCAGCAACCGACGCACCAGGAACAGTCACAGCTTTGGGGGGGCTACCCGAGATTTCAAAGGAGCAACACAGTAAGACAAATCTTCCTCAGCTTGTGGATACAACCCGCATTCCTTTCTTGCCCTGCACCCAATACATTTCTCTCCTCATTTGCCTTAAGGACAAAAATTCCACACTCCTTTTTCCACTCTTCCTTTTTAGCCAATACAAAAAATAAATCCAAATACGGTATTTCATCCCATTCTCATTTGTTCTTAAATATTGCATCAAGGATTCCATTATCCCCTCATCGGTTGTACCATTTACCGGCCACCCCTCCCCGATCTCATATTCGGCCACCAGTGATTACAATAATCAATCATTTTACTTTTATCCAACTCTTGATAATATCCCCACTTTTCCAACGTTTCAATAAACATCCCAGTGGTGTGTTACCAGGTATTTTACCATTAGCCTGTACCAAAGTCTTAAAGGTTTTCAAAGACATCATACTCTATTATTCAAAATGAATACCAATATACCAATACCAATACCCTATATCAAAATAAATACCAATATACCATACCCTGTCGCCACCTCTCCAAAGGCAGCGAACTCCGGTCCTGCGTTTTTCGGACGTCTTACGGCCGGGCCAGGCTTTTCTTTTCCACCAACCAACCCAACCAAATCCCCTTGCTTGCTTGAATAAAGCACCTTACGGGCTTACCTTATGCAGTTGTCCGACAGGCGCGGGTCGGGCACGAACCGATGGACTCCCCGAGAAAATGCTCGTCGCCGGCTTAGAGTAAATCGAGACGCGAACCGCCCCGGCAACCCTCGGAGTCCTGCCGCGGTCGCCAGAAAACTGTTGCCCGAACGAAGAACACAAAACTCAGAGAGATTTGTGCGGTGCTTTATTGAGGCCCGGGAGCCTGCGGACTAGCGTCCCCAAAAACAGAGCTCCAAATTCCACACTTGAGTTCTTCCCTTTTATACATGTTATATGTGTACAATTCGTTACAACATCTCTAAGAGACAAATTTGCTCAGCAACCCACCCCTCGTGATAGATTCTCTAGTGCATAACAAAACCATAAATCAGGTGCCTGTCTACACCAAGACCATTGTATACTATATTTCGGTTAGTCCAGCATTCTTTCCCCCCCCTCAGTTAAACATTTACCTACAGTTCCTAGGCTACTTCTAGGTTACATGATCAAACAGAAATTATATCCTATCTATCCTATCTATACTAACATATTTTATTAATAACTATCTCACACTAACATATTTTATTAATAACTATCTCACACTCCGTCCAACAAGGTAAACTCTTTTAAAAAACTGCTGATGAGACAAATTATCAGATATATAACATAAAAATGTATAAATTGTTAACTGGAGGGCTGGAATCCATCTGATTGCCCTTGTCTTCCTTCTTCCCCAAGTTGCTTCTCAAAACTGTAACACCACTAAGTGTCTTGAGTAAATTGAGAATGTATTGTATTTGATTATTTCATATTTTTCATTAAAAAATATATATATATATTTGAACTCCAAACATCTTAACATGGTTTGGTTAGAGAGGATGAGATGATTATTTTTTTGCAAACCCAGATGTCTTTCAAGCTACTCAACACTAGGTGTTAGTGGGTTTACATGGCAAGGTTTTGTTAGCAGGAGAGCTACAGGCCACAGGCATGGCACCTGTAAGTAAAGGCCAGAAGCTGTTCTCATGTCCAAAAGACCTGGTTCCAGCCAGCTCCAAGATGGACCCCAGAAAAATTAAACAATCAGAAATTTTGGTGGCACCTCTACGATAACATATTCAAGAAAGGGTAAAAACTGCCCTAAAATGGCAGATGGGAGAGAGGAATGAGAAAATTTGAGAGAAATAACTCTGCAGATACCAGGGTCATTGAAGAAGGAAGGGGAGGAGGTGCTCCAGGTGCCAGAGCAGAGATTCCCCAGCAGCCCATGGAGAAGACCATGCTTATGCAGGTTGTTCCCCTGCACACCATGGAGGTATACAGTGGAGCAGAGACATTGATAGTGAGGTTGAGCCCAGGAACAAGGAAAGAGTCAGGGGAAAGTGTTTTAAGATTTGTTCTTATTTCTCATTATTCTATTCTGATTTGTTTGGCAATAAACTAAATTAATTTCCCCAAGCTGAGTTTGGTTTTGTCTGTGATGGCAGCTGGTGAGTGATCTCCCTGTCCTTATCCCAACTCATGAACTTCTCACTGTAATTTCTCTTCCCTGTCCAGTTAAAGAAAGGGAATGAGAGAGCAACTTGTTGCACACCTGACAGTCAGTCAAGGTCAACCACCGTTTTGTATTTTCCTTTTGTGTAGAGCAAAATGGGTATAGAGGTTCTTGCTTTCAAGGAAAATTTGAATTAAATTAACAAATTTAAATGCATTAATGCCATGAAGAACCATTTTGTATTGCTATATTCTTTAATCTGTGTTTTAAATGAGAAACAATTTTAAGTTAATTCCAAATATATTCTTTCAGTGTTCAAGAGAAATGTTATATTCTACTACTGAATCATGGAGGTTTTAAGGGATTTTACTCAAGAATCATTTTATTGTTGCCACAATAAAAATTTAATACCACAGTTAAAAATTTAATACCCCCTCTGGCTATGTACATTTTATTCACATTTGAAAATAAAATAATTCTTCTGCCATCCTATCAGAGCTTTGTAATAAAGATCAATTTTTCTTTTAATCAATGTATTTTTCTTTAATATTTATTACTTTAATTAAGGTCATGAATCTAAATATTTCTAGCAACATTCAATTCTATTGACTTAGTATTTAATATGACATATGTAGTTAATGCATATACAATAGAAAGGAGACAGAACCTTCAGAAATATTTTCTTGCTTGTTTTCTGTTGATGGTCTGAAGAATTAAATGCTGGTATGTGAAGTGTTTCATCTGCAACCATAGAAGAATAAATGGAATTTCTCTGCTCAGATGATTTGCATCAAAGAATTCAAAGCCACTGTCAGTATGCTAATCTAAAAGGCTCCACACTAGCAAACCAAACAAGGACTCTATTAAGGCACAAGAAGATACTTTTCCATGGTGTTTGGCTCTCAGTAGTCCTTTTCTAGACAGGGCTTGGGAACAATTAAAGAGGTAGCATTCACTCTATCAAATAGCACAAATAGGGCCATCCTGCTCTTAAGGGAATAAGTTCAATCACAAAGCTGTAAACTATGGCCTACTTCCTGTCCTTAGGGAAAGAGCCTGACTGGGATTTATTTATATCATAGTTTTATTCCAGATGATGCAATTTCCAGTACATGAATTACTACTGACTCTGTGTAATGCTTACATTACAACATTTTTATAACAACATTTGTAACACATTAAAACAATTAATTTGAAACTAGATTCCTGGGAAAATCAGCCAGTAAAAGGAGTCAAGAGACCTCTTTAGCTGACAGACATGACTTGTTCAAATTGAGGCAACATGAAAAATTCTCTAGACTCTTTGAATATATTGATTATCTTTTCTTACACTATTACAATTCCTCATTTACATGCTCCTACCTGCCCATACTGAGGAATCTGCACCAGCAGCTGAATCCCACCCCAAAGGCTGAAGTGTAAAGGTGTCCTTCAGGATATATTTCAGTCTGTAGTACTGAGATTAATGTTTGTGAGTATTCATCCCACTACAGTTTACTCAAACTAATTTCCACTTCTAATCTCCACAGTTATCATGATGGAGTCTGTTATAGATCATCCAACCAGAAAGAGAAAGAGAATATTCTATAATTACAACTCCCCAAACATTGTGATATTATTCAGGAAGATTCTGGAGTGAAGCACATGGAAAACTATTTGTGTGCTAAGTTACGTATAAAATTATTCACTTACTAACATATGTTATTTTCTAGATTATTCTGGCCTGGAAAAGCAAAGAAGCTCATATGGAAGGAAGAAGCATGCAGGTAACCAATAAGGTCTATGTGAACTGGAGGCTGACTGACAGAAAGATATTTTTAACTCCAAAGAAGCTATAGCTAATGAATTATACCTTGTAAAATGTTCAGAAATCAGTGCAGTTCTGGAGGAAGCTGAAGAAATCAAAGATTGAAATTGCTTTATTTGTGTCAAATCCTCTTACTGATGAGGCAAGAATCAGTTTGGAGGCCTATGATATATACATTAAATATACTGCTTCCTGGTTGTTTACAGAACAAGTGCCACCTAAAACCATAAAACTGACTGACTGCAACACTTAGGGATAAAGGGTGGCTAAAAGGCATCGTGTGTTTATACTTAAGATTTTTCAGTCACATAGCTCTGTATGTCTGAATCCTATGGATTCTGAAAAATTCTGGATTTCATCCTCCTCTTTTTTTCATATAGACCAGGAATGAAAACCTTGCCTAATGAATTACCTATTATAAGAATTGAAAAACCAGTAAAAACCTGCTGTCCCAAAAGGCAAGGTCTTAACATATAAATACATGGGAGCCAATGCCTTAATAGGCATTACTATCTCTGGCAACATAATTTATGGATGAATTTTGATTTCACAGGGATACCATCTGTAATTGTGGGACTGCGGGGGTTTTGCATTTTGTCTTTTTTTTTTTTTTTTTGGAAATTAATTTGTGGCATGAGAGAACAATCTGACGAACAAAAGAAATAAACTTTCCAGTCTCTCAGGTATCATCTGGACTTGGCAGCAATACAGTAATATTATTTTAAGGTCTGTAATTACTAATATGTTTGCAAAGGTAGGAAATAAGGCTTATCTCTCTAAAGATCAAATGTTTGCACTGGAAAGAAAAAACAATAACAGTAATAAAATATTGCTTGACTAAAATGAAAAATATAAAAGGAAACAGAAGAACTTCTTGAGAGACTTCTCAATTATTTCTTAATTTCATGGCATGAAATAGGAGGAGTCTTACAAAAAAATCCAACTACTTTGTGAAAAAAATACAGGTAATTCAATTAAAGAAAGTGCTAAATTTGGGGTTTTTTTGACACTCTACCTTCATACTTCAAAGTTGTGACAAGAAGTAGCAGCTCTACGTTATGTGGAAATAGCTTATTAAAAAGAGTTCTAAGACACTGATATTCTGCACATAAAGCAATTTTATAAGTTTTATCTAAATCAGAAGGAACAATTGCTATAAAATACTTAATTAAATTTAAAATATTAAGTATAAAATAAAATGCAACTTCTGCACTTCTGTATATGCTTCTGTTTCTTCATCCAAACTTTTAACCAATTACTTTTTGAATATTGACAGACTTCTATCTTTTCTGTTCTGCCATGAAACTCTATAATAGTCAAAGAAGAAAGTCTTTAGCTGTGTCTTTATTCAAGATATTGTGTTGTCTGGAGATGAGGTACCAAAGAAATTGTCTCAGTTTAAAAAAGTCAAAACAGTAAGACACAATAGCAACATAAGTGAACTCTCTACATCCAGAATGAACTGCATCTGGTTGTCACGTGCTAATTCCTTCTGCCTCAATATTTGTCCTCCTACCAATATTTGTTCTTTCTTTCAATGTGTTTGTGTTATTATAGGCTGCCTGGTTCTCAGGACTCTGTCTGCATCATATTTATTTTCAGAGTTAGTTTTATGGAAATCAGTGCATATAAATCATCATTGAATTCACTATTTTATTATAAATACCAACAATGTTATTTCAGCAGACTTGTTTTGTAGCTCCAAAAAAATATATTGCTTTTTGCTTGTTAAAGGTGAGGAACTGTAGGCTTTAGGTACTGAGGTCAAATTTTGCCTCCAGTTAGAAGGGTCTAACAGGATTGAAGGTTGTGGTGTAAAGCCTATGTTACACAATACTGACTTCAAGTAAAACCAGGTTGTTCATGTTCCCTGAGTATTTAAACCCTGGCCTATCTTCTGAGAATTAACAAAAGTGTAAATTAACACAGTAATGGTAGAAACCCTGGTCTAGTAGAAAACTGTTGAAATATCTTGCGTAAGTACTGTGGTCTATGAGTAAACTATGACAACATAGGCTCACTGACTTTAACCACATGAAGTGAGCTTCATGTTGGGAAAAGAATATTACAAAAATCTCAGTAGCAGCATTTTGACATGTTTTTTCCTCGACAGTAAATGATAATTTTTTATCTATCTGATTGTTTCTTCTATGCAGATAAAATGTCAATAATATGGTAACATAAATCATAGGTTTGTTTAACTATTTACCAATCATTATCTGAAAATTAAGTTATATATCAATAGTAAAAGTCATATTACAACTTATTATCATGTGGAAAAAATAAACCTCTTGGCATCTTGGTAAAGTAAGACTCTATGATTTCAAGAACTGAAAGAGACGATAACATGAAAGATGACATGTTCAATAATAATTTTTCAGGAGTCATTTTGGAGTATGAAAATTTGGACTATATGAATAAGATGAGATCAAAGCCAAATATTTTATTTTAAGGACAATATTGTGAAGACAATCCATATAATGTCTGTAAAACCTAGAACAATTCTGAATTCTCCCATATCCTTTAAAATGTCTTACGCTCACTCACCTCTAAACTGAAGTGGACGGAATAAACCAGAGCGGTAGCCTTGACTTAGAAAACTCTTTAAAATATTTAGATGTTTGAAACAATGCTCAACTATTAAATTATGAGAAAATAAGGTAGAATATCTCACCAGTAAAAATAATAAATGCTGGCATTACTATAGAAAGTGGTTTAAATTATCATGTTTTGCCTTTCCCAGAGTTCTGTTACAGCTGTAATATCATTTAAGTAGGTGTCAGGTGTCAGTGAAGAAATAGAAAATTAAACCTGCTCAGTCTGATTCATAACAGTCAGGTAAGGTTACTTTAGGCAATGCCAGTGAAGGTTCCAATTAATCTAACACTGCACGGGAGCATATTATCAGCACTCACACAATCAGTTACAGCTGACACACAGCTGCTTTTTATAGTCTGTTTCCTATCCTGTCTCTTTTACAGCATACTTACAGCATGCTTACACATCAAATATTGCTGTACATTCTGCATAATAATAGTATGAAGAATTTCCAAACTCTAAAGGATCCTGCCTTTATTCGATTTTCTCTTTGTCATCTACAGTGTGGGATATTTCAGTGAGATACTTAATTCAGAAATAACATGTTCTAGTGTAAAATACTAAATTGAAGTAAATGAAATAATTTATTATGATTATCGAGAATTCAATAGGTGTTCCTTGATGTGAGTTAGAAAAAAATGCACAAAAATCCAAGCTCTTAGTCACCATAGTCATTTTGATCAACTAAACTAATCTTCTCACTAAAACTGTTTTCTCTATTTGCTTGATCCAATGCTTATTTTAGGCAAAGTTCCTTAATGATGAAATGTTATATTCTTTCCTGGGTCAACATCAATTTAAAATGTCAGTACGTAAAGGAAACTATGTGAAGAAACTGTACTTCTTACTCTGGTGCTCATTGAAAGGTTCATATAATATTGGCAGAATAATGACTGGGAAATAAAGCCATACTAATATATCAGCTTAAAATGTACCTGAGTACAGAGGGCTGTACTCAGTATTAACAAAATTATGAAACAGTCATGAGTGGTCACTGTTAAAGGAAGTTGATTTCTGTAACCTTAATGCTCAAGGGATTTCTTCTCTTCCACTTCCTTGCTGCTGTTCCTGTTTGCAGGTCCATCCAGTAGCAAGGGAGAACATGTATGCCAGAGATCCAGTTATACACACTCACAGTATACACACAACACTTGTATAGATTATGTATGCACAATACCCCAGTCCCTTCCTTCCAGCTGAGCAGGATGCAAGCTCATGAGTTGACTTTAATATGTTCTCTTTTGATTTCCCAAATTCATTCCCAAATTTTTGGAACACTCAATATCTTGTACCAGACCATAGTAATCCAACACTAGACTCTATTTATGCAGGCTCCAGATTCAACCTCAAGTCTTTCCAGACTATGTCTTCCTCCTACTTTACCAGCTGGTGTAGGTTGAGGATGACTAGCAAATCAAACACACAGTATGGAGAGCAATATCATACCCCAAGTAAGAATATAACTTAATAATTAAACATGACAGACTGCATTGGTCAGGAACAGTGCTTGACCATACAAGCATTCATCAGTAGCATATTTACATATGTATGGCCCCTTTTAACCTCTCTCAGTTTTCACACAGTCATTCTCCACCCCCTCCCAATCCATCTCGATCCCTCCTTTTGACTTTTTATCTGAACATCCCATGTTGTGTATATATGCACCAATAGATAAATTTCCTATATTGAATTTTATGTAATCACAAAAATAATCACAGACTTCCTTAATAATCTTATGAGACCTGTGATAATTTTTTCCCCTTTCTTACCAGCTACAAAATTCTGGCTCAACATCTATAAGACCGCAGTTGAAAGGTTGCCTCAATGGCACTTCAGTCAATAAGCTGAGAGCTCTGATCTTTGAAAATATATGTATATTAAAAAAAAATGAATTCTCAGCGGGTTTCACTTTTCAGGGATTCATTTGAAAAACTCAGGTGATTCATTACCTACTTACTTCTGAATACAGGTGAATTGATTTTCCAAGCTAGCAGACAAATTTTCCACTTAAGCTGTTTTTGGTCGTCCCTGCTCAATCTTAGACTTTCATTCACATTTTCCTGGAATTTCACAGAGACAGAGGAATTCTCACAGTGATACCCAAATATAAACAGAAAGTAGTGCTCTCTGCAGTGCTTCAAAAACATGGAGCTACTCCTTTGGAGGATATAGTCAGGATTTTCCTTAATAACACTGCTTTATAAAAAACTTGAAGAGTGAGATTCACTTTGAACATGTAGGTGCCTATATCTAGGTATCTAGAGGTGCACATCTACAAATATAATCAGAATTAAATATGTTCTGTCCGTTTGCTATATGTAATCTGTGGAATCCTTGAGCTCCCCTTAAACTCCTGCAGTTTGTCTAATAAAAAGCTTTGTAACAAGCCATTGACTATGTTCATGTGGTATTATCTTCACTTGCCAAAATAGATTCTTTCAAGAAGTCACTAAGGCATCCCTCCTGCTTTCCAGGCGTGGAGACAGAAAGGAAAGAATCTCTGCTATGTCCTAAGGCTTGTCAAATATCCCTTTACTGCAAGCTTGGGCATCCTGGGTCGGTTCAGAGACCACGGGGCGCCTAACTCTGGCAACTGCATTAACTTTCTCAGGGACTAAATTTAGCAGCCTGAATCACATACTGTAGTGTGGAATTATTGCTTGTCACTTATTGACAATGAAGCACAAGGTAACACCATTCAGAATTTCATTTGTGTTGCCCAAAGCATTGACATCGTAGAAATCATTGCTAAGATTCAGGATGAATTATTTAAATACAGGCTGGGAAAGAAGACCAGAAACAATAACATTTTTTATAAGTAAAACAATCTAAAAAAGAAACAAGTTCTAAAAAAAAGAAAAATGTGAAATTAGTTGTCTATTGAAATAAACAATTGAAAATTGGCAGATATTTCACAAATGCCCTCATTTTGTGTTTATATAGTCACATTTTTTGTGTATGTGAGTGAAAAATTTAGAAAATTTATATTGTAAAAGAACATTTTTTATTTCAAAAGATTATTATTTTATTTATTTCTTTATTTATAACTGGTTTTATTTTAAAAGTTTCTGCTTATACACAAGGATGGATACTGGTGAAAGAGTAAAGAGTAGACTTTAATGAAATAAAATAATTTTTCCCTCAAGAATTTGTCTAAAATAAATTGAACTTTTTATACACTTGAATACAAAATTTGAAATTGGTGACCAAATATTGTATTGGGTTAACTAGAAATGTTTTCTGTCTGTCTTCCTAGCTACTATTTGCTACTGTGTCTGAGGTCAGCATTTCATTATCTGCTTAGGAGCCAGTAGTCAAGGAATAAAAGTAATCATTTAAAGAGAAAAACCTATCATACAAGAGCCAAAAAAATAAAAAAGAAGAAAAATTTAGGGTAATAATAATACAAATTTTCTTCTGGAGTTTGAAAATATATTCAACAGTAATTATCTCTATTTTTTGTCCTCTTTGGTGTGCTACACATCTTTTGCAACATGATCATAATGACTGATGCTTTTAACTTCATCTGTCCTTCACAGAGTGCAGTGTAGCTATCTATATCCAGGCTTGTAATTTAGATGGCACTTACATTTGATGGCAAAAATATGGTTCTTGTCAGGAATGATTCACCAAACTTATTTTAGTTGTTTATGCAAATATGAAATCAAAGTCATTCTGGAAGTTCCCGTTTCTGCCCTTCAACCACACAGGGAGTTTATACAGTGAACTGACATGGTGGCATCTGTTCTTTTAGGCTTTTGAAATCAGACAGAATGAAGTACTTTATCAGAAACAATTTGGCTCCATACTGCTGTAAAGTAGGAATATACTACTCCTCCATGGTGGGTATAAAGAGTTTTGTTTTCTGTCAGGGAACAGCTATGAATGAACAAGTTGCATTCCATTCCACAAGACAGGTCTGCATCAAAGGCTTTAACACAGGGCAAGGAGGAAAAAATAACCTGGATTGAAAAAGGAATGATATTTTTAAAAGAAGAATTTTAGTTGAGTTTTAAAACACAAAGAAGGAAGTCAATGCTAAATTGATAAGAATTGATCCATTCTGTTTATGGCATTATTTGCACAAGACTATAATGTGGTTGCTGAGATATTATTCAGAGATGGCTAATGGCTGTAGGTGAAAATGAGGTCATAGTTCTTTTGAAAAATATTAAAAACATTATTATCTTCGCATAAATTGGATAGATATCTGTCCTGGTATGACTTTATGATGCTGAATTGCATCCCCATTCACCTGTTTAGCCAGAAATAAATTTTGCACCTTTAAAAGGAGATCTGAGAGTGAAGGGGGGGAGAAAGAGAAGTGGTGGAATGTGGAGGCAGCTGTATTCAAAAACACAGAGATAAGAGCTTCAGCATTCTCTCTCATGGACTGCATTGTCTGCAGCATGGGCAGAGGGAGCAAACTCTCCTTTGCTTTTTAGTTAGTTTTTTTTTTAGTTAGCTGAGGCAGAGAAGCTCCCTGGACTGTGGCTTTTTCTTTTAACTGATCAGTACTGCCCTGGACTGAAAACCCAGAAGGACACCAAAAGTTCACACCTGTGGCCCATCGGGGCCTGGGACACAGCATTTTTCCAGCTCAGGAGAGACTGACAAGAGACTGAGCAAGCTGAGCTACAACCCACAAAAAGGACTTTCCGAATTTTCCATCTCTTCAGAACATCAGGAGGTTCCATTGTTTAATATCATTAATTTTTATGCTTATGAATAATTTGTTAAATAAAAAGATTTTTTTCTACTTTCCTCCAAGGAAATCTTTTCCCAGACCAGCTGGGGGAGAGGCTGCTTCTGCTTTCTAGGGGGACCCCTTTGGAAATTTCCTCCCAAATTTTCCCTAACCAGGCCAAGATCAAACTATTTTTCCCTGTCTTCCACAACACCTCTTTATCTCCTTATGTCATTTGATGTAAATTATGGTTCTTCTGTGTCTACATAAAGGTCCTTTTTCCATGTAGGTTTTCTTCAGTTAATGAGTTCTTTGAGTTGCTTTCCACCTTTTCATAAATACAGCTGCATACACACATGCACAGAGGTACACATGCACACAAAAAACCCCAACCCATATGTACTCTCTGTTATTTAAATATAGTGACTCCCATACGGTTCTGAACAAATATTTTTTGTATTTTCTAGATGTTTTAAACTCTACTGTTTGAAATTACTTAATGTTCTTCCACGTGATATGAGTTTACTTTTGGTAAATTATAATTCAATAAGTAAGCATACCTCAATTAGCTTCAACGTTCACATTCACTCAGTTAATCAAATGAATCTTATATATATTTGCTATAAAATGGAATTTAATTAACACGACACCAAGTTTTCAGAATTCATAATAGCAATAAAATAATATCTTTAAACAAGCAGAGTTTTTAAAAAATGCAACAACGTTGGCAGAAACCAAAATCATTTTTACAAAAAAATATAATTTAAATTGAAAAGACCCACTTAAAATAATTGAGAGGAAGAAATTACCCTCAAGAAATTTTCTGTTCTCAGGGTTTTCCACTACAATAAACTGAGGGTGTATGGGCTCAAGCTTCTTTGAATTCTTTAGGTAAATATAAAGGCAATTTGGCTAAAGAGTTAAACCAAATGCTAAAAAAGGCTTCCTAGGAAGGTAGTCAATGCCCCAAGCCTGCCAGTGTTTAAGAAATGTTTGAACAATGCACTTAAAACCATGCTTTACCTTTTGGTCTGCCCTGAGGTGGTCAGGCAGTTGGATGATCATGGCAGACCTCTCCCTGATGAAATGGTCTATTCTACCTCAATATAAGGAGATATTTTGTGTTGCATTATTCAGAATATAGAAAAATTATCAATAGTGACACCATGAATGCTATGTGTTTTAATTAGAAACATTTTGCTTGCCTTTGAAAAACAACACAAAATATCAAAAGAAAAAACTGAGCATCTTGCACATGTTTTTACTGAAGAACTTGAAAGAAAACTGAGATACAAATAAATGCAAATTTTCAAACCAGGCCTGTCATTATTTTCTATCAGACATCTCATTAACTTTGACAATGTAACACGCTGCTGAATACTGAGAAACCTGTTATATTTGACTACCACAGATGTTTCTGTAGGTGTCTGTGAAGAGCACCCATCAAATTATCTTTGAGTATTGAACAACATGTAAGATAACTAACACTTTTTTACTTAAAAAAAATTATTATGTTCATTAATATCAACATTGCATGATTATAAACTGTTGTTTTAGCTTGAAGAATCATTCTTCACACCACACAACTGAGTAAATAAGTGTCATCAACTATTTTTCTGATAATGGGTATATCTGGGCTGTAAAAACCATAGTGAGAAGGGCCCTGAATTCAACTCCACCCTAACTCACTTATGAATATTTAAATTCAGAGGCACTCTTGTCTTTAAAACTTCTGTTGTTGCAGAAATTGAAAGTAAAGTATTCTCAGGTGATCAAAACTCACATCAATCAAAACTTATATCTCAAGGCAAGTACTTTGAGTATGCCCCACAACAAAACAGAATTCTTATTTTTTCAGTAACTAATAAATATATATACATATTCAAATTATACCAGACCTGAAGAAAATCACCCCCTCCTAATTATTCAGCAATGGTTATGATATAGAACAAAATTCAACAACATTTTTCTTTTTTATCCTGCTGAGATCTCTCATCAATGTGGTCTCTCTGTGGGCTGCAGTTTCCTTTAGGACAGACCCACCTGCCACAGCATGGGTTGTAGGGTGGATATCTGCTCCACCATGGTTGTCCATGGGCTACAGGGGGACTAAGAGCTTCACCATGGTCTTCTCCAAGGGATGGACGTGAATGTCTGCTCTGATGTCTGGAACCACACCTGCTTTCCTTCTTTTCTCACCTTGATATCTGCTGGGATTTTTCTCACACATCTTTCTTAGACCTCTCTCTCACATACACCGCTCAAAATTTTATTTTACCCTTTTTAAAATGTGGTCTCACAAAAGTGCCACCAGAACTGCTGATAGGCTCAGCTTTTGACAGCATGAGGTTTATTTTGGAGATGCTTAAATTGGTTCTGTCAGACATGGAGGCAGCTACTGGTGTCTTGTCACAGGAGCCACTTCTGGAGTCACTGCTCACTACAAAAACCTTACCACAAAAAGCCGATGCAATATTATTTATTGTTATATTTATAATCAACAATTTGAAAAAAAAAAAAAAAAACAAAAACAAAAACCAAAATACTTGCACTTCTAAATATTTAATTATGTGATTTCAAACAATTTCTCTATAAAATTTTAATTTGTTATTATCTCTGTGTGAGTCTTGAAGATTGAGATGATGTAGTGTGTGATCCTGGCTGGATGCCAGGCATCCACCAAAGCTGCTCTATCACTCCCCTCCACAAGTGGATGGTGGAGAAAAAATAAATGAAAAGTTCAGGAGTTGAGGTGAAAACAGGGAGTAATGACTCACTGATTACTATAATGGGCAACAGACTTGGTTCAGAGATACTAATTGTAGTCGTTACTTAACAAAATCAGAGTAGGATAATGAGAAATTAAATAATCCTAAGAACACTTTCCCACCACCCTTCCCTCTTTCTTAGGCACTATCTTCTTCTCTGCAGCAGCTCAGGGAGACTGGGAATGGGGGTTACAGTGAGTTCATCACACGTTGTTCTTCCTGCTGCTCAGGGAGAAGAATCCTTCCCCTGCTCCACTGTGGGGTCCTTCCCGTGGGAGACATTCTTCACAAACTACTCCCATGTGAGTCCATCCCACAGGCAACAGTTATCCCTGAAGTGCTCCCACATGGATCACTCTTCCACAGGATGCTGTCCTTCAGGTCTGCTCTAGTGTGGGTCCTCCACAGGGTCACAAGCTCTACCAGGGAAACTGCTCCAGATTGGGCTCCTCTCTGTATGCATCTGCAGGTCCCTGCCAGGACCCTGTTCCACCACAAGCTTCTCACAGGTTCACAGCCTCCTCTCAGCCACTCACCTGCTCCAACATGGGCTCCTCCACGGGCTGCAGGGAGATCTCTGTATCCCCATGGACCTCCACGGGCTGCAGGGGCACAGCTGCCTCACCATGGGCTCCACCATGGGCTGCACCAGGGGAATCTCAGCTCTGACACCTGCAGCACCTCCTGCCCCTCCTTCTGCACTGACCTGGGTGTCTGCAGAGTTCTTCCTCTTTCACATTTTTACTCTACTCTTCTTTGGTGGCAATTACAAATGCACAACACTTTATTTTACTTCTTAAAAATGTTATCACAGTAGTGTTGCCACCATTGCTGATTGGCCCAGCCTTGGCCAGCATCACTCATCTTTGGAGCTGTCAGGGATTGGCTCTGTCAGACATGGAGGAGGATTCTGGCAGCTTCTTACAGACGCTACCCCTGTGGCCCCCCATTGTCAAAATCTGGCCATGTAAACCCAACACAAATGATAATATTTCAAAACTAATCTTCTTATAGCCTTTTCCAGAGGCCTTATACAATTGGGCTACTGGAAGTGTGACAGATCAGGTTCCTGCAGAAGTAGATAAAATGGCTTCTTGAACATTTGAATGATTGTGGAATACTATCCCTTCAATATCCATGAGAAACTGGTGCTATTATATAATTACTTTCCTTGCTTCAGGTTAGATTGACATCTAATGCATGTGATCTGTGTAAGCCACATATTTCTGTAAGTATAACAAAAAGAAAAAAAAAATCAGTTTCCAGTATTTACCTCAGAATTCTACAAGAGAGGGAAATCAGACAGAAAGTGTTACCAGTGCAAAACATTGGATGCTAGAGATAAAAATTAGGAAGTAAGATGTACAAATGACTCATTCATGCATAGAGATAATAAGAAAACTGACTAAGGTAGAAATTATGCAATTACACATTGTATTTCTTTTCTACAAGCAATAAGACTGAGTAATCTGAATGGCTAAATAATCTATAATTTTATAACTTACTGGGTTCCTCAGTAG